>JAWWEU010000001.1:113024760-113060416 GCA_035583155.1 Acropternis orthonyx | reverse complement strand
AAAAAAAAAAAAAAAAAAAAAAAAAAAAAAAAAAAAAAAAAAAAAAAAAAAAAAAAAAAAAACAAAAACAAAAAAAAAAAAACAAAAAAAAAAAAAAAAACCAAAAACCAGCATATTAACATGGAGTAGGCTGAGACACTTCAGGTTTTGAAATCCTTGAAGAACTCCTCTTTTTCCCAACTCTGTTTGCATATTTAAATTATATTTGCATCAGCTCCACATAAGAATAACCATTGTAGTCTGTCGTATATCTGCAACACACATCTGAGTACATTCTCTGTATTCCTGTACAGTTAAAGGCAAGACACAGGCACTTTTAGGGAGAGATTAATCTAAATTACTTAAACCAGAAAATCACTCAAGGACTGTCTCTTTTTCCCCTCAATGTCAGAAGAGTTTGAGGGGCTGCCTCACCTGTAGACACTTTCCAAACTCTTAAAAACGTGATTCATAATGCATGTTAGCAGTTTATCCTCTGGAAACACAAGTAGCATAATGAAGCTGCGTGACAAACCTGACAGCAAAACCAGCAGCTCCCATGCCCTGAGGGAGAAGGAGTCCCATCAGAGCATCAGAGCCCCAAGGACCTAGAGAGAAAGGAGTTCCCAAAACACATCCTTCAGTGCTACAATCAAGCTCTTTGCTTGTGCAGCCGGGTATCAGTGGCAATGTGATGATCTCTTGTGTAAGTCGGATGTTGATCACTTTGGCTTTTGTGATTTTGTACAGAAACCAGTTTTGTGAAACAGGACAAAGTATTAAAATTTAGTTCTTCTGTTTCTCACTGTCTCCTTTACATCACAGCCTTCATTTGTCAAACAGTGCATGAGGCAGTATGCTATGAGAAGAAAGAAAAAAGGTATCTATCTGCCCAAAAGAACAAAATAGAGTGTTCTTCACACCAAAAGCAACAGAACATGAGTTCTGCTTCAGCTCCCTGTTCTATGAGGGAGGCAGAAAGTTGTGTGACCAGAGTAGACCCTCAGATTTAAAGATTTTTTTAACTCCCTATGGTTTGTCACTGGGATCAGGGTGCTCCAACAGGTGCCGGCATTAGGGCCTTGTCCAAAGCCTTTTTGATTCTTTCAAAAGGTTCCAGTGGATGCAGTGCCAGATCCATGAGATGCGAGTGCTGACTGACTCACCCTCTCCCCTTAGAGCTCCAAGCCATGGGAAGGACATTTCCAAGGTGGTCTTACCTCCACTCGGTCTGCATGAAATAAAAAATGTAAGATAGGGAAGACTTGAGGACATCACTAATATGAAGTAAAATCCCATAATTTGGGTGGGTACCAGAAATCCTACTATTATGGGCAGTTATTCACTTTACTGTATGTAGAACAGGTTTAAAGGCTGTCATAAAGAGCAATTGCTCATCCAGAAAACTGAGGTAGTTATTAAACCTTTGGAAATTCAGCAGCAGGAGTGGAAGGCATTGAGGCTTGTGGCAGAGACTGCTCTGAGATGCACTAGTGCACTGTCATTTATGTCAGTGCAGGAGCTATGGAAGAACGGGAAGCAGAAGGTGAACCTTAAGACTTCTGAAGAACTGACTCTGTTCCTGAGATGAAGAGTTACCTTATCTTTAATGTCAGTGCATACGGGGAAGGAAAGTGAACAGGGAAGATGAGCATGAAGGAGAGAATGTGGAAGGAATGCAAGTAGATAAAAATCCTATGATTTTATGATGGAGGCCAGCTCCCTTTACCTTCTTTTTCAAAGTGCAAGGTGTATGAACTGAGGCAGGCAGGGAAAACTCAGGGGGTTCACTGAAACAGAAAATGTGTTTTTCAGGCTGAACCTAGAGCAAAGATGGAGAGCAATGGTTGTGCCTGTCATGTTGTAACTTGTGGTCAGGGAGTGGAGCAGTCAACTCCTAGAGGACATGTTCAGTTTCTGCTTTTCTTTGTATTTTGGAGCGTAGCAGTGCTGCAGTGCACCTCTCTCGAGTAAGCTTTTTTCTAGGAAAAGAGCTAGTATCTTCTCTGAAAGACAGCTCCCACCAGTAACTTCATAGCTCCATGCTGAAACATTGTATTAGTCCAATATTGAACGGGAACCATGTTCACTGTTGAATCCACATCACTGCTTCCTGAATTATTTCGAATTCTCTAAAGAGGTTTCAGAGCCAAATATAAACTCAGCTCAGTTCAGCTTACTTTGTAAATCCAGTGAGGTCACAACTGGAGGAAGTGTGACAGCTGGCTCCACCACTGAGCCCACACGTGCTTGTCTCAGGGATGAATTATTGAGCATCTGCTTTGGCGTGACATCCGCCAGGGTAACGCACACACGGTTTTATCCAAGCTGCTGCTCATGGGGCAGAGCTCGGTGTGTGCCTGCCAACCTCTTCCAAGTCCTGTTGATGGACTATTACCTACAAACCAAGCAGCAGGCCCCGTGCCGATTGAACAGAAGACTTTTAATTGCCTCTTCTCTCGAAATTTTCAGCAGCAAGAACAGAGAGAGACATTTCTCAGTGATCACTTTTCAGGGCTCAACTGGAAGAGCTGATGGAGGATGCCGGATGAATGCGTTGAATTGCTCCTATTCAGCAACTTGAGGGTCTCCATAAAAACACCCCAGCTCAAGCTCTCATTCTCTGCTAGAGATGTAGGAACAGAAAATAAGGCAGGCATCAGACTGTAACTCTTGGGGAACTTTCCATACCTTTCAACTTCAGGCTGCATTTTGTGATGCTTTTGTCAGTGTTTTCAAGGTGGAAAGAAAGGTTTCAGCTATTGCATTTAAAATTCAGATATGCATGTTCATGTAGCCTTGGGGTAGAGACTGCAAAGAATCTGTAAAGTGGTGACTAGGAGATGGAATCTGTGCTCCCTGGTAAAACAGCTCTGTTTCCTTCTTTCAGTCTTTGTTTTTTATTTAACAAGGCATGAACATTGCCTCGCACTGCAACGGCACAGCTAGAGAGCAGGCTGCAGAGTTTTGAAACGTAAATGCCATTCATTTCTTCCCTCTCTAGACTTCTCTGATTTCTATTTATTTTCATTAGTAGAAATGAAAACTAAGGCATACAGCACTCAATAGAGTAGGACTGCAGCAACTGCAAGTACCTGGAGCATTTTATAACTCCAGTGGTGCCTCTACCTTTGAACAAAGCCCAGCTGACTCAGAAATGTTGAAGGCTGGAAACATTTTTATTTTTTTCCCCAATCATATAGTTGAATGAGGTTCTTGATCTCACAGCTCAGTTCCTGTTTCACCCTCAAAGCCCATTCACTTCCCTACCCTCAGAGGTCTGTTTGCTTGCATGTTCAGAGTTCAGATTCTCAGCTGGTTGAGCTGATTTGCTCCATTTTCTTTAATACCTTTGGGTTTGGTTATGCTTGTTTACTAATACACCCAGTTATATTTGAATAGTAATATCATACTTTGAATATGATAACCACTATGTTTTCCTCCTGTGTAATCTTCAAACCTACTGGTACAACTATGTGCACGTTCCTTAGTCTTGTTTTCCTACTAAGTTCAGTTCATCTTCCTTGCCAGCTCAGTTCCATTTTTAACTTAGATTCTGCAAGCACAGGACACACTTTCTTTAGTTCCACAAAAGTTCCCGGCCTTTCCACATGTCAGTCCAGCTTTTGCTGCTGTTTCCTTCCATTTTTGCTGGTATAGGTTGTTTCTATTTTTGTGAGTCTTCCTAATTGCCTGGAGAGGAAACTTAAAGCACAGCAATAACCAAGCCAAGTGTTCTGGATCTCCCCTGCCAACATGGCATGAAGGGAATTGCCTCTGGACTATATTGGTCACACAAAAAATGGATCACTGAGATGGGGAAAAGTTCATGAAAATGAAACCAAGCATTAAAATGCTGCATTACAAAAATACTGAGGTCACTGGTAAAGCATCTTTCTTATTCTTCCTGTCTAGTAGGATGACAAAACCTGTAGATGAGTAACTGAAAAAAGGGAATAGAATGCAGGAGGTCAGAATGAAAAGGTTCAGTGTTTTTTCTTTCGAATTGTTTTTCTTCTCCAAGAAACACAGTCTTTTCCCAAAAATAAAACTGAAAATATCTTGAAAACTTCCAGCAATCTAGAAAGAAAATTTGGGTTTACTATTGGAAATATAAATATCGATTATGTCATGTCCTAACATGCCATAATGTGACAAAGAAAAACTAATTTTTGCAAATAATATGAAAGATGTTTCAAAATATTGTTCATTTGCAAAAGAAAAAAATTACTGAAGCAGCTAATTTTTAATTTTTTTTTTAATTCTTTTTTTACATTAAAAGGCTCTCCAGCCTAGACTTTCAGCTGGTGTAACCTACATCTTCTCCTGCTTTACAGCTTAGCTGAACTGTATTTTCTTGCAAGTTACTAAGCCCCATTGTGAAACATTCAACACAGCAGTTTGTTTCACTGAGGTGACACACCTGTGACATTTCTGTGGCCACTGTAAGCGTTGCAGGGCACAGAAATGAGGTAAGACTGGAAGTCACGCCATTACCCCGGCACAAGTGATGCTGAACGTTTTGCTGCATGGGGGTGGCTCCAAGCTCCACAGTAACTCCAGCTGTGGCTGCAAGATTGCTGAGGGAACTAATGGGGTTTGATTGCCCCTGCAGAGGGCCCGTTGGCAGTGAGCAGGTAATTTGCCTACATTTCTGCACCGTGCTAGCACAGAAACAAGCCTACAACAGCACAGAGCAAACATTATTCTACATGCCTGCACTTGCTACATTGCTTCCACCTGCCAGTATTTACTAATGGACCAGGCACTCGTGAGAATCCACTCCTACGTTGTGCCAAGTTCAGGCACTGATGTTTTTTTGGAAGTAGGGGGAATTCCAAGGCATCATGTGTAGTTCTGCATCTCTCCCCTTGCCACACGGCCAGTTTTCATACTCAGTTTTATTTTCTGCAGAGCTTCTTCCCAATGCCTTTCCTTGTTAATTAGGGTGGCACCGTGTCAAGAAAAAGGTTTTGGCTATTACTGGAGCTCCTGAGACAGCTTTTGTGGAAAGTTAATACAATTTCCTGCATCCCGTGGGAACGCACAGCCCTAAAATTGCATTGAATCTTCATACTCCTGAATCGACAAGGTCAACATATTTCTTGAATCATTTCCCTGCTTGTAAAATACACATGGGACACCAAAGAGATTTACATTCAGTGAAGACATGAGTATGTGCTGATCTGACTCCTTCTCCTGGACAGAAAGAAATTCCCACTCCTTGACCCATCTCTACTAAACAATGAGCAATTTTGGTGGTCTAACTCCAACAGCTCTTCCTTTATATTCCATTCCCACTTTTATTATATTATTATTATATTCTCCTGGAATTAAAGGTTACAGATCTGGCAGGACATTTAGCTGTCTCCAGGTTAGTAAGGGGGCATCTGGATGCATATTCCTTGATTCTTCATGCAAACTTTATAATAACAACAAATAATAATAACAGTACAGTGTTTAGACACCAAACTGTTTCTATTTCAGACTGGAACATTTACTGGTAGAAAAAGAGCATGGAATATTACCAGTCTGCTTACCCACATCTTCTCAAGTGTCTATAAGCCATATTTTCATTGGAAATCATTGCAGGTTAAAGAGCCATTTGTCAAGTCTGTGACAAACATGTAATCTGGAGCAAAGGGAGAGAGGAAACGCATGTTGCTTGGGCTCCTCCCTCCCCTGATAGCATTTTGCAATTTTCTCTGTTTTACAATAGAACTTTGCAGAGAAAAAGGAGAGGGGGGCGGGGGTGAGGGAGGAAAGGCCACCTCCCCCTGCAAAATTTTGAATTTATCATTCAGAGTTATTTTGTTAATTTAAAACTTTTCAGTCTAATTAGCTTATAGATATAATATGGATTATATTAAAAAAGAGAGAGAGAAGAATGAAGCAAACTTATTTTGAATCTGAAAAATTGAAACATTCCATATTGAAGAATTGAATCCAGTTGCCTAATTTCTTCATAGTTTTCTCATTACCCTTCAAAACAGTTGACAAATCTTCATGAATTGCCCCAGTTTTGACAAACTAGGAATTTTGGACAGAACCATTCAGCTGCAACATTTCTAGTCCTGTGTGTAATCTTGCCCTGAAATGCTGCTTCTGATAAGAAAAGTTAATATTAATCATCCGTGTCTGAGCCCTCAGACGGTGGATAACCAGCTTCCAGCCTCCTTACAGCATCTGGTGGCAGCACTGCTGCAGTTCCCCCTTCCCACCTGATGCTGGTGAGCACCACTCACACCTCAGGCTCCTCTCTGCCTTTTGCTGTTTGAAGCTGCCTCTGCACTTCCCAGGATGCTTTTAACAAAGGGGCACATACTAGGTATGTTCCTTTGGTCTAACTCAACTATGTTATTTTTATCTGATCCTGTCTTATCCAGGTTAGCTTCCCAATCTCCCTGTGATCCCTGGACAATTGAAAATGGATTGTAGATGGTTTATGCATTCACTGCACAATTCCTGCTATTTTTTTTCTCTCTTGGCCAGTGCACACAGAAACACACGCTGTCTAACTTCAGAGCTCACTTTTTGACCTCTCAACACTCCAGAGATGTTCTAGGGATTCCTCAAGTCCCAAATTTAATAAAGAATCAGTACTTCAGTAAGTCTTCCTAAAATTGCTGTCCATCTCTACACTTTGAAGAGGAGGTCATAGTAATTGTAGACTCACATCCACCCAGAGGTGTTTAGTCTAGGTTACCACATGAGCTTAACAAAAACCTTTTAGAGAAGGATATTTTCCAAGTGTTACAAATCTGTCTTCATCTTAGTTATGAAGAATGGATTGGGAGAAAATGTATTACTTTATTATTTATTATGAGTCACAAAAGTGGACTTTACTGTGACCGTACCCATTTTCATACTTTGTTTTAAAAGGAAATTTCATTCATGTTATTCCTCATGAGCTGGATGAAACCCCACCTAGTCACACTTTGCAGCAACAATTTTCAGACTGTTCTGTCCAAGTGTCTGTGCAGATGCATGATCCCATCAAGGGATATGAAAGAAAATCCTGAAGTGGTGGCTACCACATTTTTTACCATGTCAGTGTTTTGCATCTTAACAATGAAGGCAGTAGGCTAGAATCTCCTTTCAGATTCTGTGAGTAAATTGCTTTCTTGTAATAGCTGGATTTTCCACTGACAGATGGCAGCTACAAGCTGTCAATCATTTTAAATTCAAAGGATAGATGAAGCACAACAAATGTGTTGTTATTGCCTGCTAGGCTGGAAGTATGTCCAAGCTGGTGTATGGTTCCTTTGTGTTATGCCCAGTTCATAGATCTCACAAGTAAAATACTTCTGCCAGGCACTAACTGAAAGAAAAAAAGGCCACATGCAATTTTAATGGTGGGGCCAGTTCTGCGCACACTGTGCCTCACCTAAAAAAAATCCACTGAGCAGGCTGGAAGGGCACACCCATAGGGGGAGAGCCCTTCCCCAGATCTTTGTTCACGAAGTCTGGCCGTTATTATTCATCAAAAAACACAAACATCATCAGACCCAGATCCAGAGGAAGAAATGGAGTCTGGGCACGCAACAAACAACGTTTCCTCCTGTGCAGTCTTTTAAGCAGATGGTCCTGAACAAGCAGAGCTTTGTTGTGGAGGGGACAAAAAGAAAAAGAAAATTATCTTGCTTTGGAAAACTTGCGGTGACCTGCAGAACAAGAGCTGTTGCCTTCCAGAGCACGCAAGCCATCAGCCCTGACCACCTCCCTCCTCCCAAGGGCACAAGTGGCTGTGCTGCCTCCTTCCTTCACTCTGAGTTCCGAAGGTACAGAGAAGCCCAGTAGGTTTAGAAAAGTCCAACACATTTCCTACTTCCATGTTGGGATCTTTTCCATGGCAAAGACTTGGCCAGGCTGCCTCCAGCTTCCCCACACTGGCCACTCCAGCTGGTGCCATCTGTCACCAGCTGCTCACCCCAGCCACGCTGCCCTGTGGCCTTTGCTCCCAGACAAAGTGGTCTCTGCTGGCTGTTGCTACTTGCCAGGACACCTCTCAGCAACCCCCGAGATACTTATGCTATTCAGAGAAGCTAAACACAGAGACGCAAGGGCTCTGTCATCCAAAAGGGTGTTTCTGCCCTGCTCCCCGCAAAACAAATTAACAAACCACCCCAGAAAGCCATTAAGATACTCACAAACATGTCCAATCTTTGGTTGTTGGATGTTTCTTCATCCCAAGCCAGCTGTGAGCTTTATTGGTTCACCTTTGTGTCCTGTGACAGGGTTATAAATGCCTGTTTTCCCAACCTCTATAATATGATGTCTGGCTTAGCATAAATGCTTCTGTTTCAGAATGTAGATGTAAATAAATATCTATTTGGACCTAAGAATTTATTAATTCTTGTCAACTCCTGTATGTCTGAAACAGGGACTAAGTATTTTTACCCACTGGAAAGTGTTGCTTTTTCTCCATGAAGCATCTGGGAGCATATATTCTTGTAGTTAAATGAGAAAAATAGGAATAGCCATCCTGGAACCAGTATATCTGTAAGAGTGAAACAAGAGGAAATAGAAGTGTAATTTAGGCTTAACTGGCTTCACATAACAACAGCAGGCCATGTATTCTGCTCCTGGTCTGAAAGAATGCAGCAGAGAAGGACAGTGGGAAAGCATGGGAAAAGACATGAAAACTGCATTGTAGTTGGATCTTTATGGAAATGCTGACTAGTCGCAGCCAGGGCAGTGGTCCTGCTTTGATAAGTTTGTTGAAGAACCCTTAATAACTCTTTCTCCCTTCTGTCTTTTCAGACCAAACCTGGTCAGTCTAAAATTAAAAAATGGGCTCTATTTTTTCAAGCTGAAAGCACTAAAAAAAACAGTTCAAAATCATAGGCTTATAGACAATTTCACAGAGGAAAAAAGAAACTAAGTTAAAAATGACTGGCATCTGAGTTACAGAACTAAGAAAGCAAGGAAAGCAGTCCTTATGGCAGACAAAGTAACTATTGCTAAAGAAGACCAGATATTCAAACTCTGGTAAAATATAGTAAAAATATGGGGAACTGATATGACACTCCTCTCTTTCCTCTCTTTCCACGTGACCTTCACAACAGTTGGAGTATGGCTGAAAATTGTGTATTGTTTTAGAAAAGGTGATTGTTGTTCTTTACAACTCCAGTGAATAGTGAAATTGGTTAAGATATTCTTAGTTGTGGCATTTGTGCAGTATATTTTGTTAAAATTACTTTGAGTTTGGCAACAGGGAGGAAAACTTCCTAATTCCAGTGACTTTAGTGTGACAAGGTGCAGCCTCTGGGTGAAGGGGAAGGAGCTCATTCCTCACCCGAGAACAGCTCCATGTGGAGCTCACTTTGGAGACGCTTCATTGAGGCAGAACAGGGCAGGGCAGGCTCAGTGGAGAGCAGCAAGACAACCTGCACAACAAGGGAAGTTTGGGAGAGGAAGTTGAAAACAGATGGCTTCTTTTGAAGTTCTTTTGACAGGTCTGTGGTCATGTCATTGCATATCTAAGAAGCTACACAGATAATCTTCCAGTTAATGCTATGCAGTGTCATAAAGCCCAGACCATACGCACAAGAAGATTTTTACTGTTATCTTCCTTTGCTCAACAGCTTTATGGCCTGATAAGATGCCACTGCCAGAACCTGTATAGATGGTATAGATCTAATTATGTAAAATAAACTCAAAGGCAGAGCAAGAGGAGCCACATGAGCTCACTTATTTGATGCCTCTAATCTTAGACTCAGTACCTTCAGACACAGCCAAAATTAATGTTGGTAGCTTCATCCTCTGACTCCAAGAGCTTCTGCTGCCCCAACAGACTGGGAAGCAAATATGTAATCTTTCTGTTGCAACAGGAGAGATGTTCAACGGATCTCAGAGGGCAAACTTGAGCACAGATCTTCAAGGTACATCAGGAGGTTCACCTACTTCCTCAAACGACACATCTGTGCCATCTTCATGGCAACAGGCACAAGTCCTGGCTTCAGCAGCTAGCCTGCATTACATATTTTTCCTTTCCTAGAAGATCTCAGCCCTTTCAGGAAGAAAGCCTTTCAGGGCTTACATGACAGTTTTTAATATACAGCATTTCTGAATCAGTGGTTAAAATCCAGAATCAGGCTAAATGCTTGGGGACAAATGTACCTGACTGCTCTGAATGTCGCCGAAGTTTCTTGCACTAGATGACATGTGGTTAGATGAAAGCATAAAAATGGAAATCATGCTGTACAGGAAAGAAGTGAGGCACCTGTTTTGAAATATTTCCTGTAAAACATTTTATTTCTTTCTGATTTCCTTATCTACCAGATACCTGAGACTGTCAATAATCTGATGGTGGCTTTGAATTACAGCCTGCATAAAACTTCTGGTAGGCTTTGGACACAAGAGACCATGTGTTAGAGCAAACTATTTTTTTATTATTCTTTTCTCTCCAACCCATCTTTGTGAGTCTGAATCCTCTGCCCTCTGGCAATCAAGACCAAGTACCATCAGCTTCTGAAAAAAGCTTGCAACTGAAGGTTTTCCTCCCCCTTACTGAGACATGAGATGAAACAACAGGTACATCTATCACACCGATAGATAAAGATTTCTTTTATCAGTATTTCCACTAAACACTAATGGAAAATTAAGCCTAGTAATTAGAGCAGACTGAGCGATCACTGCTAAAGCCATTTTCAATGCCAATGGTGATACTTTAAAGGTATTTCTCGTTTTGCCTAATCTGGTCCTTTGGCTACTAAAGGCACCCAAAAGGGTCAATTTCAGGCTTTGACAGTAACAGACTCATGCAACCCTCATCACTAATAAGGACACTAATAGAAGGTGACAAAAGTAAATGGGCCCAAGTTTTTTGCTTGATTGCTCCATTTCGTTACAATTCTCACAGTTTCATGCTGCTTGATGCCTTTCTGAATTAAATAACCAACCTACAGAGACGAGCAGTGCCCATCCTATATGGCCCATTTTTGAAAGGGTTCTATAAACATATTGCTCTGTAAGCAAATTGCTGTTCATGGGAAGGAAATTATGAGCAACAATGCAGGCAAGGCACTGAACTTCAAAGCAGGCCACTGAAGTTCCCCTCTGCTATTACAGCTCTGTTTTCTCACTCTGTGGACCAGTTCCTCTGCAGTCACCTGTCACTGCCTCACGAGCATTCAGGAACTCAGCCTTAAAGTTCAGGTGCAGAACTACAAGCAAATGTGCTCAACCCCCCTCTTGGCCAAAACCTCAACCACGCAGAGACAAACACACAAAAAAGTATTTGTTCCATCATGGGAAAATTATCTCAGGGCACTGCATTCTACATATACCAGGATTTACTACAATTCAAACAAAATATTCCCTTTTTGTATTTGCTGCTCTATGTGGAAAATTATTTTTTTCCAGCCTGACTTGATTGTTATAAACCAGATGGCCTCTCCTGCAAGTACCAGTCAAACCTATGCATCAGCCTAGGTTTCATTCTTGTTACACTATTATACAGACAACAGTTTTATCACTCCTTTGTATTCTAGTCTCCAAGAAGTTGCTTTTTTTGTGGTGGGTTTTCTTCTTTTGTTCAAGTTACTGTATGCTTTTAGGAAGTTTCTTAGTCAAAAGATTCTCTGTATCACAGGGACATTAAATACAATTTTGACTGCACTGGAAAGGATGTAACTGAGGAATAAATGTAGTGAATCCATAAAGTCACACAAAAGAATTACCTGTGTGAGATCAGAAACAGACCCATAGTTGCTGCTGATTAAAGTGGTTTCTAATCACACTGTCTTCTCTTTGAAGGGAGGTAGTAGGCAAAATGCCCACTAGTGCCTTTATTTTCCACAATTGCCTACTAGGGTTTCCACCAGTTCCTGTGGAAAGCATTAATTAAGCATAACAAGGAAGGCAAAGACTGCAAACAAAGGGTGGCTGCATTGATGAAGTTTTGCCACTTGCATTTGAATTCAAATATCTTTCCCATCAGTGATTCATATTATAAATCAATTTGGCAACCTATCAGACTTTAAAATCAATTACAGTGGATCAAAAGCTGTGTTTGCAGATAATGCGTGAAGGGACACTCTTACACAGCAATGACCTTTTAAGCTGGCACAAGCCAGTTTCCACTACTTGGCAAAGTATTCTCCCACAATGCTAAGTCAATTATATTAAACCTATTTCAGTCTGTTACTGACTGTATAATGGGAGACGACTGCTGAGGGCAAATCCGCCTTTCCTTCCTCAGAAAGGAAAACCACAATCGGCCTGACAAAGTTATCATTTATCCCATTTATGCTGCATACCTCCTCCTGAAGGAAGAGGAACAACAAAAAATCTGGAAATGTTATTCCATTTTATAGGCTACCAAGATTTCCTTACAGTTCTAATGTCATTAAATTACAACTCTGCAGGTAAAAACAATAGCACACTGTGTGATCATCAGCTTATGTACAGGAGGGGCCATTAGCAGACGATACTTAGGACAGCAAAAACTCAGCATTGCTGTGAACTGTAATCTGTACAACTTTGTGAAGCACCATCAGCTTCATGAGAGATTATCTGATGGATTCCTGGTTATTTGCACGGTACACAGAAATCGAGCACCACCCTTAAGGAGCATGATCTTCATGCTGACGTTTGCAGCACCGTAAGCACTGAGAGGAGGGGGGGAGCCAGGATATTTAAAAATACAAGATATACAAAATACAGTGATGTTAAAAGTCATGCTTTGCTCTGTTGCATGCACACAGCCCAACATTTTTACATGGAGATTTTCTGCTACTTTTAAGAATCAAGTAATTTGTACCAGATCTGTTCATATTCCAGACGTGGATGTGGCAAAAGACATACAGTGTGGACCAAAGGGACAGAGAATAAGGGGGTGTATGTTGTAAAGTGAGACTCATAATAAGACAAAGCACTTACAGATAATAAATATATGGATCACAACAATAAACTGAATGGAAGACAGCAGGAGAGCTAATTCCTGAACAACAGCAGTGATAAGAACATTTCTTACTAAATATTGGAAAAAAAAAAAACCAACAACAAACAGTGCTCAAGCAGGTCTGTACTCCAGAGCAGTATGGTGGGACGACTGATCATACCAGGAAGAACAACAGAACAAGGTCAGAGTACCAGGCTGAAAAGAAATTGGGGGAATTTGGTCACCCTCAGACTTTCGTACAAGATATAGGGTTTCTGAAGGGCTCCCAGCACTGGAGAGCTGCTAGGGGAAGGACGTAAGGAAGGCACACAACAACAGACAGACAGAGAGTAAGACCTGAGGGCTTCCACATCCCAGAAAGATCCCAGGGGGAAGCTGAGTATTTGACATTCCCTGTGATTGTGGAAAATAACTGTTGATGGAGGTCTGTGTTTTATCATCACAGCTGCAAGTGACTGCCCTCACAGCTGGCTGCAAGCACAGAGAGATGCCAGGTTAACCCCTCTTTGCAAGGACACCTTGGATACTTTGCTCTCACTTGGCACAGCGTAGCCTGTTGCACACTGAGAAAAACAATGATTTCATAGGTCAGAGATGGAGCAATAGGACAGTGGGAAGGAAAACTGATACATAGAGCAGGCTACACTTACTGAAGACACACATGATCAATAAAGGGAAATAATAAAAGGAGCCAGACTTAGAAGCCCAACCACTAAACCCTGTAGCTTCTCCTCTCGGCATCTTTTGTTTAATTCTCATTTTTTTAGACAGAAAAACATGTTTGTTTGTGTGTCTGGGATAGTCCAAGCAAGAAATACACCTGTCTGGCTACAGATGCATTGGGCACCTTGAAGACAAGGCAGCTGAATTAATTATTCCAGGTTTGTCTCAGGCCATACATTCAGCAACTTGCTTGTGTGTTTCCACAGAGGCAGGACTCAGATAGTTTAAGGAAATATTTTTTACCTGATATCAAACACCATTTCTGTTTAAACTGTAAGACAAAATTCTCACATTGATGTTAATGCTCATGAAGTTTTGGCTCAGAGAATTCTGCTGTTTGGGAGGCACTTCAAAAAGGGAAAAACTGAGACAACACTCAACGTTTGGGGGTGTAACAGGAAACCTACAATAAAAACAAAACAAACCAAAAAACCAACCAAACAAAAACACACAACAAAAAAATATCACACAGTAAACCCCAAAAAACCTGCATGCAATAGCCGTCAGTGCAGTCAGTCAAACAGGGTTAGTGCCCTGGTGCCTCAGAAGGCACCTTGATGGTCATGCCATTCTCAGACTCAGTCTTCTGATCCCCCCCAGTGTCAGCAGCTCTGTAAAGGTGAATTACTCAGCTGTTGCTGTGCTCACTAGTAAGCAGTAATGAAACTAAAGCACGTAATCTCATACCAGGGCTTTAAGTCCATACAGAATATAGTGTGCTTCTAGAAAGAGTTGGAAAATAAAATAGGCAAGTGGGGGGAGGGAGAAAAGAAAGGGGGAGAAAGACTTTTTGAGTTTCTGTAGGCAGTGTGTGTTGGAAATCAGTAATATTTGTAAAAGGGATTCTAGGAAAATCTGGGAAAATACAGAGAAAAAGAGCAAAACCTTTTTGATCTACAACTCAGACAACCATTCTTCATGGAATGTAGCCAGAGCTATGCGTGAAATATCCAAAGCTGTATCCAACAACCAGCATAATGCTGGAGATGTTGCTTCCATTTAAAAGGATGGAGGTAACTGTCATCTCACAATAGCTGAGGCCTTTCAAGCATTAGGATAGATCTGGGTCACTCAGGGAGGGCACTGTTATACTTGTTTAGTCATCCAAGGTTTCCTTTGCTTTGTAAGTTCCCGGAGCAGAGCTGAGGCATCATTGCAGTTCCCATACCTGTCTCCCAGCTCTAAGTAGAGAAGACATTGTCAGAGGAAAGCAGACAAGGCAGGGCATTCCTAGGACCAATTAATTTGAGGTTCTGTCAACATGAATTAGCACAGTTTAAGTGAGAATGTGACCAGTCTGGATTTGTAGAGCAGATCAAGCGGCAATTGTCCTGTGTAGTCAAAGTTAATGGAAGTGACAGATTAATAATTATTGCTCTATTCCACTCTTCAGTCATAAAGCAACCTACTAAATCTCCTAAATTATCTGATTATACAGAATCTCATGTCACAGTTTACCATATGTTTCTTTTGGATTTTAATGGTGGCAGTATGCCCAACTGTATTCCCAGGTCCACTGATTTTGCCCTTTCCCCTTATTTAAATCTCATTGTTCCTATGCCCATTGTCTGATGCTTCCTTCCTTTTTTATTGGCTCAAGAAAAACACTAGGTTCATGACTAAATAGCCCACTGAATAGTTTCGTTACAAGTAGCACCTGACAGAATAAGTAAATATAGCACAATACTTCACATGCTGAAACTATTTAACTAAAAATTGAACAGGTCATAAATTTTCTGTATGAAAAAGCCATTTCATCCAAACATACATGTTTTGTACACTGTCAAACTATGGCAAATATTTTGTATGGAAAGTAAGAAACTAGCTTTCTTAAGTCTTCCAGTTTAGAAATAATTTTGAGTTTGACTGTGAAAAAAGGAGAGGGAAGTTATAAGAAAATTACTTTTATGCAAGTGGCAATACTTTGACAGGCCTGACTGCTTAGTACTTGTACATAATTAATATTTTTTTTTGGGGGGGGGATGGGGCAGGGAGGTGGAGGTGGAAAGGGCAAGGAAAGAAATATAGCATCTGCTCAGCTCTTCTCAAAATTACCTACTTGTTCTGCTGTTATGGTACGTCATCTGCAATTTGGGATACTTCTTCCTTAGATAAACACTGTAGAAAACACTGACATCCTTAGGTCTTGTTCTGGCTTTATATTAATATAACTGGAGAGTCTTGGTCTTTCTCTTTTAACATCTTAACAAACAGGTGACAGAGAAAAGCACGGATGATTAGTGACTTCAAGACTAAAGAAAACACAAATGCATTCTTAGGGATTATGTTGCCCACAGTGTGCAATTCCAGGAGGATTCAGCAACAAGAAGCTACATCTTTTTGCCCCTCTAACAGTAAAAGACCACCTGTAGCTACTTAATGTTAGGTTCACACACTCCAAGGCATCCCGTCACTGATTCCTGTGGAAACCCTTGCTGAGCTTCATTAATCAGATCAAAGCTGTTGTTAGGATGCTAAATGACTATCTAGTAATACCACGCAGAGCATTAGAGAATATCACTGTGTGCAGCTGCTAATACGACAGAGGAGCCATCCCTGTGGGACCTCTTGTGCATGGGAATGATTTGCCAACTCCCATCTGACCTTGGCAGATGATCATTTAGGTCACACACAGCCTGCATTTTCCTGGCACAAACACCCTGACTGGCTCCTTGGCTTCCCAGTTAAGATTTCTGCACGTACTTGGAAAATACTTTAAATAACACTGTTGGAAGGAGGTAAAGGAGAGGGCAGGCGAGACAGTCTCTTCACCCAGGGAATTAGTGAAGCACCACCTCTCCTAGTCAGGCTGTTTGCCATTAAGTTGGCAAACTTGATCCAAGTGATCTTTACACCTTGAATAATTTAGCAGGCAAATTTACCACCAGAACCTCTGGCAGCAGATCAGTCTGGGATTACATCAGCAGCAAAGAAAATTAAGTATGTCTTCATTTTCGGCAAGATAAAAACATCCATCTGTTTCTGTTCTTTATTAATTTTGCCTGTAAGTAGAATACAGAGTTATACATTATTGAAATGCATATGACTGGCTAATAAACCTGTTACAAACTGCTCTCATGATGTCTGTCTCTTCATTATGCAAAGACTGAGAATGTCTAAAAGGGTGACTTTTTACATTAGGTCATAGACAGTTGACAACCATAGCAGTATAGAAAATGCCACAAGCATGAGAAATTTCACCAATACTTCCATTTTCTGTTATTTTTGTGATTGGGACCCATGTGATCCCACAGCAGGACAAAAGTCTCCCCTCTCCTTATTCTGCAAACATAATCAATAGCATTTTTCTCTCCCCTGCCCACAAATACAGGGAGATAATGCCAGTCAGGTTTGCTGCTGATATAATTCTGTGAATCACTGAGCAAATAAGTGCTAGAATGATGGAATAGCCTTGACATTTCCCATGCTGCCCTGCCCCTTGGGTCTGCACACTTTGCCTGCGGACTTGCACCACTGAACCTGGACATGAGAGCAAGGAAAGAAGCTGCATGGAATAAAAGAGCAGGGACCACCCAGGTCAACCAAGCCAACACAGGCCCTCCTAGTGCTAAACACACCAGGGATGTGGCACTTACAAGGTTTGTATAGTTTGTGCTATTTCTCAGGTGCATTAATGTGTGACAGTGGTGGAAGTAATCCTTAAAAAGGTCAGCAGAGACTTAATAAAAGGGAAGAACCCCCACACTCCTACATTACATGAGAATCTATTATTTTACAGAATCTGAATAAGATACCATGCTTGTATTAATTTCTTAAGAACCTTTCTAACCAGGTTAGGGGGAAAGTGCCTTTTATGAGCATTCCTTCGAGCCATTATTACCTGTCAGTACCTAGTGTTAAATAAATTGGAGGACAAAGAGAGAAGCTTCCACTGGTATTGCAGATCTCAGCAACAGCTTTGCTTTACTAATATACTTATTACAATAGTAACGATAATGAACTACCACAGACTACTCCCTCTGACAGTGTCTAAGCACATACCAGCTCTCTGCATACGGGCAGAAGCGGAGGCTACTCCAAAGGAAAAAAAAAAACCCAAACATATTTTGCAGAATCTTTGTAAATGAAAACCACAAGGTAACACATTGCAATTGATACAGCTAAACATATTTTTAGTGGAACTGCTTTAAAATTACAGGGGTTTCCCAGACAGCTAAAACTGAAATTGACCAAGGATGCCAAGTACAATGAAAAAGGGATCTTCAGATATGTGAGCACAAGAAAAACGTAGACCCACTGATAAACAGGGCAGGGAAACAGGTTATAGTTATGATGGAGAAGAAGTCTCAGTGCATTTTTGTTGCCTCTGTCTTTATCAGCATAGCTGGACCCCAGATCACAAATGTCAACCCCACCAGTAGTGGAGAAAGGACTAGTCCAAGCCTATTGCAAGGCCTCAAACCACACAATTCTACAGGCACAAAGGGAATTGCGAAAGTTTGACCTGGCTCCCTGCCAAAAGCCAAACCTCACAAGAAAGATTGCCCCCTACCTCTCCACAAAACGGCAAAAAGCAGCAAGAGAGAGAAATTGTAGAAATATATATATATTTACATATATTACATTTATATACTATGTACAATGAGACAGGGACCCCCCACACAACCCCAATAAGGGACAAGGGGAAGGGAAAGGGGAAATGGGAGACAAAAAGGGGAAAGGCAAACAAATATATACAATCTAAAGTCAGGAATTAACTTAATAAATAATGAACACAATAGTAAACTCAACACTTTCCTTAAGAAAAGCAGGTTCTTAACCCTCGCTGTCAGCTGAGACAAACAGCTCTCGGACAGGCCTCGCTCACACAGATAAGCAAGGCCTAAACACCAAGATCTGTCACCGAGCTCTCCCGAGAAGGAAAAAGCGAAAGTGAACAAAAGCACCTCCTCCTCCAGTTTTTATACACCTGATTACGTAAAGACATGGGATGGAATACTTCCTAGTTACCAAGGAAGGCCTACAAAAACAACCCATCACAGGAATTCACCCCAGGGTATTAAACGAAGCCACTGACATCATTGTCTGTAACATTTGAAAAGTCATGGAGATGAGAAGATGTCTCTGACAACTGGAAGAGAGAAAATGCCATACCCAACTATAAGAAGGGCCCAAAAGGGGACCCAGAAAATTACAGGCCTGTTATTCTTACTTCAGTCCCTGGGAAAGTAAGACAACGAGTCCTTCTAGAAATTATTACTAACCAAAGGAAGCAGGTGATTTGGAAAAACCAGCACAGATTTACCAAGGGTAAATCATACCGTACCAATCCAAACACTTTCTACAACAATATGCCATCCTCTGTCAGTGTGGGGAGGGCAGTGAATGTTGCTTAGCTGGATGTTACTAAAGTATTCAATACTTTTCCGTGGATTTCCCCTGGACAAACTGGCAAAATACGGACTGGATGAGTGGCCTGTGAGATGGTCAGGAACTTGGCTAAAAGAATGCAGTGAGAGGGTGGCAATCAATGGCCTTTGCTCATGCTTGCAACCTGTCACAGGTGGGGTTCCCCCAGGGATCAATACACCCACACCGTTCCACATCTTCATAACTAGTCTGGATGATGGGATAGAAAGCACCCACACCAAGTCTGCTGATGACGCCAAACTGCGTGGTGAGGTGGACATGACAGAAGGGATAACCCTCTTATGGAGTCCTGGATAGGGTGGAAAAATGAGCTAGAAAGACCACTGTGAAGTTTAACAAAGACAAGTGCACCTGGGAGGACATAACCAAAGAGCACAGGCCAGACCCCATGTGCCTAGGGAACAGCCTTGCTGAAAGGGACCCGCAGATCCTGGCGGACAAGCTGGACAGGAGGCAGCACCACTCTGCTGCAGCAACAAAGGAAAATCACATCCTGGGCTGCATCTGCTGGGGCACTGCCAGCAGAGATAGAGATGTGATCATCCCCCTCTGTTTGGTGCTTTTCAGGCTGCAATTGGAATACTTTGTCTGGTTCTAGTCCACACAATTCAAGAAAGACACAGATTGGAGAGTGTCAAAAGGAGCGCCATAAAGATAACTAAGGGGCTGGAGAACTTGCCCTGTGAGGAAAGAGTGAAGGATTCAAGTCTTTTTTCTCTGGAGAAGAGAAGGCTCAGGGGAACCCTGTCCCACCATTTCATTACTTAAAGGACAGCTACAGAGAGGACTGGAGATCTCTCTTCACAAGCAGCCACATGGAGAAGACAAGGCGCAACAGCTACATGTTGCAACAGAAGAATTTCATCTCAACATAAGCAAGAAATTTCTCACAGTATGAATAATCTTTCACTGGAACAACCTCCCCAGAGATGTGGCAAAGTCCTCGTCATTGGAAGTTTTCAAGATGTGATTGGGCAAGGGGTTAAATATTCTCATCTGGGCTCACATTCCCATGAAATACTGGGTCAGATGATCTTCCAAAGTTCCTTCTAACACGAGCTATTCTGTGGTTCTTTGAGTTTAGAGTAGGACACAAAAGAAATTATGCTTATTTTCAAACAAAACTACCAACACCAGCAACATTCTGCATTTAAGCAGCTTGAGAAGAACAACCAAAGCACCCCCCAGACTTTTCTGAATAATATCCTGAAAAATATCCTGCCCTTTTCTGAACCTCTTGAGAAATTAAAGCTTCTTATAATTTGGCATTTTATCCTTTAGGAAAAGACTACTGAACTCCATGGTAAGTAAGCTCTCTCAAAGCTGAAGTCACCTACCTCTTCCTTAGGAAGCTCCTCTCAGACTTTAAAGTCAGAAATGCCAAATGTTGTCACAAGTGGTAACATGGTAGCTAAGGAGTTAAAACAGGTGAATGAAACTAATTAAGTAAATTACATATTTTATTGAGGAAAAAAAAACACAGCCTAATGGGAATGCTCATCAGAGAGCTAATATTTAGCAGAAGTTACGACTACATAGAAGAGTAATGACTGAATGCTAAGGTAACAGCACAATAATTAGTTGCATTCTAGCAATTACTTAGGAATTCCCCAAGAGCTAGCATTGATTAAAGTTATTCTGCAAGTATATTAGTAGTAAGTCTTTTAAAAAAAGTCATGCCAGGTTTTTGTTGATGATTCAAGGGAACCAGGAAACTGGGGAAATCACATTTCATTAAGAAATGAAGCAAGAAGCAAAACAAACGAAAGAGGTGAGAGGCAGCAAACAGAGAGCAAATGAAGTAGCAGATCAAAGTAAATAGAACCTTGTATCATGTAGGCAATGCCAGAATATATTTTATTTTTTTTCTTCAGAAGGATGAATGAAAGTGTACATGGGAAATGCCATTCTAGTGACCCCAAAGCCACATAGCACAGCTGGCTGCACTGGGTTTAGTGGCACATACTTCTCTGTTCTGCCTCACCTGTGTATCCCAGTCTTCACTCAGGGAGGAAGCAGTTCAGACTCATTGCCCTCGTGCTGCTCCCTCAGTGGCACAGACCACAGGAGCCTCCCAAGGACACGTACCTCTTCTCCAAGAGCAGAATGAATGGATGGATGGTAACCCCAGACAGACTTCGAGCTTGCAGATGACAAAACATAAAAAACACATTATCCATTCCACAGGGGACAAACCGGTGAGCCCTTAAGAGCTCTCATGTGAAACCTTTAAAGTCCTTACCTGCCATATATCCCAGGCTAATTCTGCTGAAGCCCATAAAGCTACATGAGTGCTCCATTTGGGTTTTTAAGATATCTGATATCCATAGCAAACATGCTATTGTTTTCTTTGCCCTTTGAAAAGGAAAATTACTGCAATTCTCCCTGACTTGAAAGCTCATACTTCAGCACAAAGCAGCTGTTCAGCCTCTCTGGTTTGTATTTGGGGTCACCCCATGCTCCCTGCTGTCACACAGGTGACAGAAAGGTACCACAGAAAGGTTCAGGACAGCACAAGGAAGGGTTTGCATCTCATGGACACCAGACCCTGCTCTGGCTGCAAACAGCTGTTAGCTCTATAGGTAGGAAGCAGCTCTGGTACCCACACAGAAATGCCACAGTACCACCAGTCAGGAGCAGAGTGAAAGACCTAAGCAGGAAACAGGCTCTGAGGTACAGGGTCTGGCCATGAAAGCAAAAGGGAAAACAGCAAAAAGCCAGGCTGAGACACGTAACTTTGGGAGACTGAAGGTATGGACAGGCAGTGTGGCTGGTCCTGTCTGCCCAGTTTACACTTTCTTCATCACCACTGGGGCAAAGCTGAATCTGGATGTGTTCACACAGGCCCAACATAGAACTCATTCATGGGAGAAGTAGGCTCTTGGTCCCCTTCCACCTTGATAAGGTTTTGAAGAGTCCTGCAGTGCCAAAGGGGAAATAGAGTGATACAATCACCTGCTCCACTGCACCATGTTATGGAGTGTGTGTTTGTGATCTCAGAAAGCCAGAACTGTCACTGAGGCTTGAGAAGCTCACATGACACAGGTGCACCCCAAGGTGAGACAGCATAGACAACCAAGGACTTTGGCCTGAAAAACATTGTCAGGAAGGGGCAATACAAACACACCCTTGTGGGATCTGGGACAGCCCTTTGGAGAGTCCCATCCACAGCTACTCTGTCACCTCCTTCTTCCTCCTCAAATTCCCATGTTTGACAACACTGAAATGGGAGGACAAATGCAGAATCAATGGCATACTAAAGGATCCTCTAATTGCACAATCCCTCCCTGCCAGCCCCCACAGACTTCCTCTGTGGAAGAGGTCTGCACTAAATCCTGTCACTATTTCTCACTTCCTTGAGATTTAAGATCAGATTTTCCCCGCATTTACATATGAGTCTAAAGCCATTAACCTCCAGAAAGCAATTGATTCATCTGCTGGTGCAAGGAAGAGTAGAATTAGGTCATATGGACCCAGTCAGTCCTTTTTTTTGTATCAATGAAGGCTGGCAAGAATATTTTACCAAAAATTTAAGCAGCAATTCGCTATACCCCTACAGCTCTTATTTAATCAAGTAGTCACATCAATGCCATAGGGCTCTGCAGTGTATCCTGCAGCAGTGTGTAAGGTTTTGTGTGTCACACTCTTTCTTGTCTAAATGTCCCTGCTAGGCAGACTCTTGTTTTTTCCTTGAATGATGAGTTCTCGTGGCTTTCAGAGTTTATTTTTTGGTTTTTTCCCTCCACTTTTTAAAGAAGATTTATTCCAGAACAACATTAGCATACATGCACTGCAGCTTACGGTCATGAACTGGCCCCTGCCTCTCATTCTGACTGTGTTTTGCTGGTTATCTGGATTTGCTTCTTCAGTTGATATTTACATATTTAAAGCACAAATTCTTGCTACCATACCGCACACTTCTACACAAAGGCAGTGTTAAAAGTAATGCACCCGCTCCCCCTTAGCATACATTAAATTATCCAGCCTTGGTATCATTTGTTTCACCTAAATCTCCAGTTCTGCTTATCTTTAAAGGTATAACACACATTTGTGTGCCTCTGCTCAAAGCCCTTGTTCTTTACTTTCAGTAGAAACACCCATTGACAGCAAACTCAATTTACTTGCTGTTTTTGCTCAATCTTTCTCTGCTGCAGAGTACAACATGCTCACTTTCAGAGCTCCTCTCTACAACAGTGGTTAGTTGTCATACCACAAGATTTCTTAAGACAGCAACAAATGCAGGAAAAATTTAAAACATCACAGTAAGTGATGTTGTTCGTGAAAGACACCAAGATAAGACCTAAATCCCCACATCTCCCTATGTTTCAGACAGTGAGTAAGTTCCCCTTGCCTTTTATACCTTGCTTTCCCTGTAGACAAAAGAGTGAAAGCACATAAGGGATGCAGATACACAGCAAAAAGCTCTTTTCCCATGAGTTCTTTCATCAGCCAAATATCACCTGGTTCCATTATAAAGCTTTTAAAACTGCACTGTAATCATTCTACTACCTAGAAGTTACCCTAGGCAAAGGAAATCCTTGGCCATCTGGCTTGTTTTCCAGGCTGTCATGTTCACAAGTTTGGGAGACAGTCATCAAACAGCTTCATCTCTAAACAAGAAACGGTCAGGGCACCAAATGCACAGAAGTTCAAGACTAAAAGTCACTGCACACTTAGCACAGCGCACACACAGCAACTCCAGCTTTTTGCAGCTACAGATCCATACTAAAGGACTCCTCTCCCTGAGCAGCAGCACAAACAATGTGTGATGAACTGACTGTAACCTCCATTCCTCATCTCCCTACACTGCTGAGGCGGGAGGAGATAGAGATGGAAAGGAGAGAAGGGTGAGACAGAGGTGGCTTTTAAGATCTGTTTTTACTTCTCATTATTCTGCTCTGATTTTGTTGGTAATAAATTCAATTAACATCCCCATGTTCAGTCTGTTCTGCCTGTGGTGGCATTTGGTGAGTGATCTCTCCTAGTCCTTATCTCAACTCACGAACCTTTATTATATTTTCCCTGCCCGGTTCAGTTGTGGAGGGAAGTAAAAGAGCAGCTTTGGTGGGCATCTGGCATCTAGCCAGGGTCAACCCACTACAGACTGCTAATGTAGGCAAGTCAGGATACACACGCTGCAAAACAGGTAAAGAAAGGCCTGATAGATTCAACTTAGCGACTTCAGCTGGAAGGGTTTATTCCCATTTGACTGTCACTTATTCAGATACCTCAACAGCTACACTAAGAACAAGACACTGAAACCAAGCAGAATCTACTGTTCTTTCACTCTTCCCACCTCCCCTTTTTTCAATATCCTTTTTTTCTCTTTCCTTTTGACACTTTGATTTTTATCTTGGCTGGTTGGAGCTAATGAGACCCACCTGACCTGGCAGCTTCTGTGAGTCAGCAGAATGACTCTCCACTTCCCAACAAGGTTCAAGAGCCACAAATCTGCTATAAGGATAGGAATACTTCACCTCCCAGGTGCTCTGGGGATTAATTAGCATTTTGAAATCGTGCTTTGGGATGCTCATGTGCAAAGTGCTAGAGAAGTGGCTATTATTATTCTTGCAAACCATAATCCTGGATTAGTTAAAGCAACTAGTCAAGCAATCAACAGAATTTGTCAATGATGAGGTAAGAAGTTACAGCCAGTGACATTTCTAGGGCAGAAAGAATGAATTTTCTAAACAATCAGTATGTGCTGCATAGAGTGAATAATTTATAATGAATAATGTATGCAGTTAATTTAGCCTCTTTGCCAGCTTGCAGAAAGTCCATGCACAGAAAGATAATTTCCCGACCTTATTTTGGGAATTGAAGAAGGAAAAAAATGTGGTTTACTCTATGAATGTATACTCAGCACGTCTCCATTTCTGCATGAGATGTACTGACAAAGCAAAGATATTGAGGCAGATACAGGAAAGACTTCTCTGTCCCATCTGGAATAGAAACTAGGAGGGTGACATGACCATAAAATCTTCAATCCCCAACATAAACTCAGCTTGTCAAGTTCAAACCATGGCAAAGTGTTTGCCCAGCAGGGTTTGTATGCTGTACACACGCACATGCCCAGGCCATAACAGGACCTCTGCTAACAGTAACAGAGCTCCTGCTTCCTAAATGAAGCCATGTTTGAAAAAGAGTCACTGTTCTACAGATATTTCAGAAAAACATATCTAAATCTTTTCTTGGCTGCCCATGTGGCTCTCTGGTTATTTCATGAGTTCTGTCCTGGTCATCACCTGGGATTACTAGGGACAGTGACAGAGATACTACCTACCACCACCTCACTTCATCAGCTGCAGAATGGGAATTGTGATGACTCCTTCTCCTTCTGCTAATCCTGAGCGTCGGACCTCACTCGTTCATGATGATCTTGTCAGAGCTATGGTAAAGCTTCTGTTTTAAAGTCTGTAGTTAAGAAAAGTGCCCTCATGTGGAAAAAAGTAGGAGAAGGATAAATGTTAGATCAGTGGTTCCCTTATTTTCAGGAGTCCCCTTATTGTCATCGATTTTCTTTACTTTTCAAACAATTGAACCTGAGCAATTCTCAGCTCTGGCTCACCACTACCAAAGTGTGAGCTCATACATGAGCTGGACTTCTGCCAACACTCCCTGCATGACCTGAAGTTACCACACTTCGGGAGAGTATGTGGGGACTGGCCAAGCAGGCTCCCTGTCACAGGTCAGCCACCACTTTCCTCCTGTGCCTCCTACCACTGCAGCTTCCCTGGGTGGACCAGGATTGCTCCTCACTGTCACTGCAGGAGAGAGTGTGCCAGGTAACCATGTGGCTAAAGCAAGGGTTCAATTGGTGAAAACTGATTTCTCATTTGTAGGTAGCAGAGATTTGAGTCCCAGCACTAAAATGCACAGAACATGAATATTGAAACATAAAGTTGCTGTTGTGCTGGGTCTCACTGACTATACAGGCTCAGTTTTCAGGGCTCAGGATGGGGTTTTTTCAGCAGGCTGGGGACATCTGCTCTTGTGTGCTGAACTCTGATTTCTTTCCAATATCCTTTTCTTCTGTCATATTTGCAAAATATTTATCTACAGGAAAACTGTCGAGCATGCATGAATAAACACCACAAGGCCAGATCATGATGATTTCAAAGGAGAAAATGAAAGTCATTGCTTTAGGATAAGAAGAAATCAGCAAGGAGGGAGGAAAGGGTGGGATTAAAAGTGTAGTCTTCAATGGGGGGATTTTGAAGGTGACCAGGAAAAGATCAGTGATAAATTAAAGGTGTGCATTTATAAATCAAATTAATGCATGAATGTGTAAATCTTGCCAGCCTGACATGAGGATGAATGTATATTCTTCTCTAAAGCTACAACTAGCTCATCACTTCATCCTAAGGGGTCTCGCGGTGAGCGCTGATTCGCAAAAAGTCCACCGTACGTGTGGGCTGTCCCTGACAAGTACAAATGTAACTCCCTGTGAATAATTGTCAGCATGTGGGAAAGGAACAATTTAAGCATAATTTTAAGCAGAGCCATCACTGCTTCCTCCATACACCTGGCACAGCTACCCAGAAGGATCTTAGCCAGCTTGTCTGTGCCCTGGATAGCACTGCCATGAACCAACACAGAGCCGGGGTGATACAGACTAAGGGGAAAGCCATGGTTTATGAGCAAAGGGAACAAGTTTTAGGGTAGAGAAGAATACTATTAATGTTCACACCTGCTGCAATATCCAAAGAGTGTTCATAACACCACCTGCCTAAAACTCATGTCTATCTCCTTTCATTAAACTCCAGTTCTCTGCCACTACAAATCAAAGACAAATTAGAAGCTGGGGCTCCATGGAAGTGTTTTCAAGAAGTTTGCAGGTGGTAGGTATTTTCATTGTTCTGTAGTGTGATGTTGATGGGAATTTCCTTTTCCTCCTTCTGTTTTTTCCCCCTCTTCTTTGTCTGGCACTCCAGTAATTTCATTAATTTCTTTCTTAGTAAATTATCCCAGGTGGCAATGTATCAGCAGAAATAGCTGTCATCCATAGCACTACAGGGGCAGATTTTTTCCCTTCTCAGTGACTCTGCACTGTCACTGTGCAGATTTTTTCCTGGTTAAGCATGTAGAAATGCATAATTTATTTGAGTTAATTCTGGAAACCGAGGACAGAGCTGCAGGGGCTGAAGATGCAGGATGCAGCTGCATTTTGAGTCTTCACTCTGAGGTCTCTGTTTGCAGTAACTCCACTGGGGCAGGAATCAGAAGGGGAGGAAAAGTTAATTTCTAAATTATTCTCTGTATCAGCTTGATGGGGTAAATTAGAAGAGCCTTAGGGTTGTTAAACTCACATTTCTGCAGAAAAGCCCATTGTTCACAGATGACGGTTTCAGAAAATGTATATAAAATGGCCATTATGAGTTTAAGCGGCAAATTATACCTGCAGTGGACAACATTTGTCAGCATTAAAAAGTCCTCAGTCTCTCAGCTTCCTTTTCTTGGAAACTGCTGTGGGCATGAGAGGGAAGGGCTGGGCTGGGGGTCCGCAGGGCAGGGAAGCAAAGCTGGGTGCTGCTTTTTGTCAGGAATCCTACTGAGCATCCACTGAGGCCACAAGCAGGTTGCACATGACCATACTCCCCATTATTTTGTGGCTGTTGCTCCCCTTCCACAGACAGGTTTCCTGCCTGCCGACCCTGAGTTGTGGGGCCGGTGCAGGTTCATCCCCACAGGGATCTCTTCTTGGAGGATGCTCAGGTACCGCTTGCAACCAGCTGTAACCCCGATCCATCAGCATCTGAACCATGTAGCTTTTCATGCTCCCTGCACCACGGTGGTTCTCAGAAAGAGGGGGAGAAAATAAGAGAGCAATTTTGTATCTCCCTTTCCAACATGTGCATAGCCAGCAAGGTTAGCTGAGGGGAAGGATGTCCAACTCAGGTAACCCGCCTTTTAAAGAGGTTTCTGTCCTTTTTTCTCTATTTTTTCAGAACTACTTTACAAATACCTTCCCAGCTGATTGCAAGAAACCCTGCACTGTCATCAAATGCCAGCTCTCATCTCCTCTCAGGGATTGTCAAAAAACCTTATTTTCTTTTTTTCTGCACTTTGATTTTTCCCGGTGCACCTCAATTAGTAAAGTGTTTTTACTTCTTGTTAGCAGTCAGAGGCTCTGTCTGTGCTCCAGTTAAATCTTCCCTCAGTGTACTTGCAAATCCAGAAAGTTCTGTGCTGGTATCCAGCACTGGTTTTCCAGTTTTGTTTGTGAGGAAAATTCCCTAGCCAGAGGTTTTACTGAGGAATCAAATATTCAGAACTACACACTGTCCACTTGCACTGGCAATCAATTGCCCATTAACATCAACAAACAGTTACTCATTAAAACCATTGCATGTGTCATTGATGTGAGGACCTTCAAGGTCCCAGCTTGTCCATGATTCTGATCCATCTGAGAGAGGTGATCAGCCAAAGCCCACAACACAGTCCAGACTCCTTTCTAGGAAAAAGTCCTGGCTTCACAAGCAGCATAAGAGTTGCAATAGGTGATTATCACTATTGGCATTATTTTCTCTTCAGAGCTGACACAGGTAGGATCATCTTATCCTCAGCCTTCCAGACCACTTTCTTATAGTAAAAACTTGTTACTGTTTATGTGTCCTGAGAGATGACTGTCCTTCTCATGACTTCTAGATAATGGTGAGCACTTCCTCAATTATAATGATGGCACTGAGAGGAAAAAAACCACAGATTATTCTACCATGTGCTATCTTCTAAGCAGACCAGAATGCATTTTCTCAGTCCTCCTCGTGCTTATCTTCCACCATGGTCCAGCAAGCCCTGCAATACTTAGGACACATTATCCATTTGTTTGGAATGTTCACTGGTTTCACACTGACCAAACACCATTTATCAGCTGGGCTGACTCAGATTTGTTTTCTTTAGCTCTGAAAGTTTACTGGGAGGGAAGAGTAGTGCACCCATTTCAGCTCTGTAACAGAGAGGCATTTTCTGTGTCCGGGGCTGCTCTCAGGATCTCTGGCTTCAGTACACACCCTTGAGGGGTCTTCATTATCCCTCAGATTTTCATGGCTACATTTTTTCCAAATTCTGTGTCACACTGTAAGATGTCAGGAGAGCTCTTCTATTGTGCCTTTATTAGTAGGGTGATAGTGTAGTGTTAATTAGCAGAGGGTACTTATATATACAGTCTCTATACTATGGAGGCACAGTCTGAATCACACAGACATTCCTGTAGCAGAGTTTATATTTTCCTATTGAATGGAAGTGAGCCTTTTCCTCAGAAACATGCTATTTCCCAGCCTAGCGCAGAGGCATACTCCATGAGTTACAAGCTGTTAGGAATTTAGAGAGGTACTGAGCCCTGTCTCACAGTTTTTCTTCACAGAGCATTTTTAACTGCTTCTTTTCAATCAAAACCGTCAAAACGATGTTGTAGAGCCCACAGTCAATGCAAAGTGAGCATTGGGACTTCTTTATTACTGTGTCATTGAACAGAAAGATCAATTTCTGTTTTGGCAGCCAGTTTATCTCAGTGAAGCCAGTGGAGAAGTGTCATTGCTTTCAGCATGGATTGGATCAGGTGAGAGCTCTCTGCATCTCATTATGCACTTCATTTAAGCAGCAGGCTTGGACTCGTTTTTATGGCTCTTCCACTTACTTTACACTACCAATAGAGGCTAGGACACCAAAAACCTCCATTTTGATTTCTTGATAGATTGTCTGGCCATTCCCAGCGTACTGATCACAAAGTCAAAATGTCTCTTTCAGAGCTATAGGAAGCTTAACTTTAAGGAATCATCTATTCTGTATTGTACCTTTGCCTCCAGGTCTTTTAGCTGACTTGGGACAGAACTCTATTTTCTTCTCAAAGTAATGATTGAAAATGTCTGTGAGTCTCAATCATTGTCCTAAATCAAAGTGTTAGAGTTGTTCTACCTGCTACATTTCTTCACCCTCTTCTCCCCATCACCTTAACACGGAGTGACAGTTAATTCACAAAGTAGGATCATCCACTCCTGGAGTTTGTGTAGTTCCTTAGTGCAGCGCAGAGCTTCTGCACTTCTACAGAGAACAGTGTAAATCAGAGGCTTGGGAGAAGCAGAAGGCATGAGACAGACAGGTGGCAGCTTTTAATAAGGTTAATACTTGTAAAGGCAAACTTAAAAGGTCAGAATTGTTTCTCTTAGAGAGAAAACAAAGGGAATATGCAACTGAGATATATAAAGTCATGTTGCATGGGGAAGGACAGAAAAGAGTACTTGATTCCTAACAAGGGACCAAAAGCCAGCACTGTTCTTTACCAAAAAAAAAAAAAAAAGTTCTATATAATGTATCATTCTGTTGTAGAACTCACTGCCACATATATCAGACTTCTGTGGCTCACAGTAGCACTATGCAGCCACAGTAGATAGAGTTTAATAGCAAACAGGAGATATATCTTTACCCCCTGTTGGTTGGGAGGTGAAGGGAAAGGAAACACACTCTGTGTGTTCCTGACAAGAGCTTATCTTCTGTCCTAAACTGAAGAGGAGGAGCTGACTGTTCTTCTACTTTGGAGCTATGATTTGGTATCTTAAAGCACAGACATAAACAGATTCAGGGAAGATTTCAAACCACAGTTTTCAAGCCTTTGACAGCGCTCATAGAGGGAAGCATGAAGAGTGGCTCAGAGCAGAACAGTCTGACAGTGTGTAGCATGTTTTAGCAAATACATACACAGCAAGACAAAATGGAGCTGGCAATAACTGCTCTTGGAGGAAAAACTGAGCCCTTGCCTGTACAGATGACAAAACTATTAGAATGTAGTTTCCCTGTTCTGGTGCTCACAACAATCCTAATACTGACACTCTCAGGCTGGCAGTGAGTGATAATCTTTGTGTTTGCAGGCTGTAGGCTTAATTTTCAGAAATCTTGAACTTCAGATGGACGTAGCATTTGACCCAAGAATTCTCCTGAAAACCACAGTGCTAACTTTTACTTCAAAATACTATCCACCTCAGCTCATGGCTGGAGATACTAGATTCTACATAGAATTCCTACATTCAGTGAGTGACAAGGACTCTGCTTGCTTCATGACCTTAGGTCCCCATTGACTGTGAAAGATAACATTAACATCTCACTGTACCAAAATTATACTCACCTTTAAAGCTTTCCACAGAGAATTGTCCACTTCTTTGGTCTCTTGAGTAGCTCAGCCACTTTCACCGCTGATAATTAATCCAAAAGTATCAAGAATTGTTTAAGAGCTGTTAGGACTATTATCTTCTATACTGTTGGGGGGTTTTTCCACCAAGGAGAGGCCTCTAGAGAAATTTCAATGACACTTCTTACTTTTTGACAGTAACTGTGATTTCCATATTAAAAAAAACCCAATTGTTGCTGCTATCACTAGTCCAAGGCTGGAAATCAACACAAAAGCACACACATGGCTGGGATGATATGAATAATAATTTTCATCATTTTCCCGTTCCCTCTCACAGAAAGCAAACAAACCAGTTATTGCAGAACTGTGTAGTGAAATTTTATTAGTGCCTCCTTCATAGGCCATTGGCAAAAAGAGGAGAGAAGGAGGTTATTGAAGGACAAGGGAAAGGCAGAATACAGGCAAGGAGGTTTGCAAGCAGGTGATTGCAAATAAAATCCACTTTACGGTCTTGAAAATCCCAGAGGAGAAAGGAAAACAGGCTTTATATGCCTGAGCTCATAAATTACCATATACCAGTCCCATCCACGTGACTACAAAGAGAAACTTGAGCAGCTTAAGTATTTGGCCATGCCACCTCCTTCCAGTCATGTCTTCTCAAAGCACAGCTCAGAGGAGCTGCACCTCATGAGAAAAAGCACAATTGCCAATCCCTTACCATAGTGCCTGTGAAGGCAGAACTCCTTAGCTTTCATCTGTGTGGGTATTTTTGAATCTTATTTGAAACACTGCAGCCCATAAAATAAACTTTTTAAGCATGGGTTGCAGCCAAAGCCTTACATTGCATTACAGGTACCCTGATATGCAATGCAACACTGTGTGCTCACCGTATTTTAAACAGGCACACAGTACCTATAAATCCATGTAATTATCAGCTACCTATTCAGTATTTGAAATGCAGATATCAGTATGATGAATGCAGCACAACAAGAGTCATAAGAATTTATGGTAAGAATGGCCTTTCTGTTTTCTCACGTTCAAAAATCATTGCTTTTGTTTTTAGTCAGAGCTAGATATATATCATTTTTTCATATTAATAAATTATAAAGGTGTACTTTACCTGCCATAAAATATCCATTAGTTAGAAGAAAACATGGGACCATCTAGCAAATTAGGTATTGAGCCACTGGTAATTCAACTGGCCAAAAATTTCCAGTAATATTTTCTGACATGAAATGTCAACAGAAAAAATTATAAAACCTTTAGAGGAAGACTCTTGGTTTAAATTGTTTGGGTTTGAAATGAAAAAATAAGAAAAAAAATAGTTCAAATTGACTTTGCTTTACAATGTAATTGGAGCAGGGGAAAAGAATAAAAAACACCAAAATCAAATTTTTGAGTTGAAACAAAATTGTCAGTTGGTCTTAGCTTCTTCCTCTTTGTTTCAGATTATAAGTTACAACTGGTTTTGACTTTCCCATTTTTCTATTATGATTCAGCATGAGAATTCTATGTGCTTCCAGAGGACAAACAAAAACTTAGGTACCTAGGCAACTTATAAAATGTTTGACTATTGAACATAAACAGATTTTGAAAACAATGTTGCCAACCAGACTGAAGAAACTGATGAAGCACAGAAGGTTATTGATGAAGAGATAATGAAATCTTGGTCCCAAAAAATTGATTTTAAATGGGAATTTAATGGGACCAGAGGGAGTACAGCCAAATGCTAACTTTAGCCTAGGGAGACAGATTAGCCTTCCTGTATTTCCTCTTCAGTTGGTTGGGAACGATAAGATCCTACATTCAATCATTCTCTATAAGAGCTTAGTGTAGCCTTTCTCCATCCATTAACTCTAAAAAGTCTAGGAAGGCTGCCCTCCATCAGCAGATACCAGACCCCTCGTACTCCTCACTCATGGGCCAGTTACAAAGGAACATGCGCCCACTAGCTGCATGTATGACCTTTCACCTACAGCTAAAAATAAGGATCGCTCATGGAATTAAACCTGGGATTCCTGCAGATATCAGTTCTCTTGTATTCAGCCTGACAGCATGTTGTCCCTATCTTTTTGCTTGAGCAGAGAAAGCTGTCTCTGGGTAACTATGTATTATTGTGCTTGTGACCCCCAAATATGCCTTTTGCAAAAATAGCTGTCATGACACTATGATCAGAAAGGACTGATGGGTGCATCTGCTTTAGCAACTCACTCGTGGTGACAGGGCCACATCAGTAGCTTGAAGGAGTTGCTGTTGTGGCTCCTCACATCTCCAGCACACTTGATTAAGGGGTGTTTATTCAGATCTGCCTGCATGTCATGTGTCTTACTAACCTTAAAGAGGAGGAATGTTGATGCTTGGGGATAAAATCCATTGTGTTCCACAGAAAAAGACTTTGAAGGGATCTCAAATCTGAGCATAATTATTTTTCAACCATGCACTTCGAGTGGAGGGAAATTATTAAGCTCTGTTTATGCCACTCTTTCTCAGGAAAGGCTCAGGCCAGCTGCAACACACTGCTGAGCACTTCTTGCACTGCAGAAGCTGCATGGCTATTAACATGATAATTCACATCCGGTGTTAAAAATTAATAAATAGCTTGTCTGTCAGGGAGTGCAGGCAGGAAGACAGAAGTTAAGTGCTTCTAAATCACATTCTGTGAAGCACAGATGCTGTCACAGTTCTGCTGCAAAAAGACATAGACTTAACTTCACTCACATCCTTTCCTGCCCTCACAGTTCACCTGCCTTCCAGCTACAGTGAGCTCTAGAACATCATTATCACCTATGATAATAAGATGCCACCTTCAAACCTTTATGAAGTTTTTCAAGTCACTCCATGCTCCTTGGGAAAGCCCAGTCCACTTGTGTCAGTATGGAATTAAAGCAGGAACATAATCCCAAAATTATGTATGCAGAAATGTTTTGTATTGCTCCTTGGAATCTTCAAGCTTCAAAGCAAATTGAAGAAGGCAGCTTTTCCTATTGTGGAGTCTTTATCTGAAGAGTAGGGTAACACAGTTTCCCCTTCATCAAATGTGTATCCTGAGAAAACAAAGCATCATGACAAAAGATCTGTAGCAGGATTAATTCTGTGTGAATGAACAGAAATTTCTCTGATAGTTCTGGATAAACAGGGAAACAACTCTGAGATTTCAGACACAGTCTGTGAAGAGCCCCAACAACACCCATGTGAAAGTCAAGACACCTCAAATTTTGGTCATAGCCTTTCCAGAGGGTTTATATTCTTAAAAATGTGCACAAGCACAGTGTAACCTACGCATTATAAAAAGACTAACCTTGACCTTGTATTTTCATGAAATCTAGAGAGACAGCACTGGTCCTGATGCATTTCTAGGCCCTGTCTGGACTTCCTCCCGGGACCAAGTGACTCTCAAGACCATCTTACCTCCAAATGGTCCTCCAGCAGCTGGAATGTGCTGGTGGTGTTGCCATGCTGCCAGTGATGCTCTGGCACAGGCTGGCCAGGGATAAGGCTTGTGAGGAGGTGTACTGCAGGAAAGTTGCAAAAGTGCAAGTTCATGCTGTGAGTCAGTGGGAATCAGCACTGACTTTAGTAGACTGGACCTGGACCAGCTCAGATGTGGAGGCAGTCAGACCAACTGGAGGAGTCCCTGGAGAGGCAGTGCAGGGACTAGAAAAGCTCAGGTGTATCCAGGCTCCCCAGCATGGCTGGATGTCATGATTGGAGTTCTGAGCCCCCAGAGGGACAATGACCTCATTCCTGTCAGGCAGGTGGCCAAGCCGCTCTAGCAACCCACTTCAGCTCCCAGAGGAAGACATCTCAGAAACAAGTGTAAGAAATCACACAGCAGAACTTCCCATTCCTATTCCTGAAACGCTGTTCCTAATTTGGTCCTTGCAATTCAGATGTTAATATCTTAAAACACACGAATGGTAGCTACTGTAAGTCTGAAGAGCCTTCTTACCAGACAAAAATCCTGTCAGTGCCTGACCTTCCTGGCGCCTTGCAGCAGAGAGTTCCATGGTTTAATTATCTCCCTTGTGAGAATACTTTTATTTGATCAGTCTGTAAATTGCTGGTTTTCAATTTACTTGAGTTTTTTCAGCCACCAGTGTTACACTAGACAGCATTTAATATGTCTTTATCATACTCTCCTTCACTGGTTTCCTTTCTTAGGTGAACAGTCCCAGCACAACCTTTTTTCGTGAAAGGTTTTCCATGCCCCAAATAATTTTCTTTGCCCTTCTGTGAACCTCTCCTAGTTTTCTTTAAGATAGAGCAGCTATTACTGTACATACATTTGAGGCAAGGCTGCATTCTTTTTCTCATCACTTCCTTTCTGTTCCTCACCCATTATGTAAAATTTTCCTTGTTTTTTCTGGGCCTCAGTGGCATACTGAGCATGTGGGGTACAAATTCCCATCTCTAATCATCCATGGTTGATTTAAAATCCTGTGAATTGCATAGAAAGAGGAGAAGAGGGAAGGGAAGGGAAGGGAAGGGAAGGGAAGGGAAGGGAAGGGAAGGGAAGGGAAGGGAAGGGAAGGGAA
>JAWWEU010000001.1:112982418-113024206 GCA_035583155.1 Acropternis orthonyx | reverse complement strand
GGGAAGGGAAGGGAAGGGAAGGGAAGGGAAGGGAAGGGAAGGGAAGGGAAGGGAAGGGAAGGGAAGGGAAGGGAAAACATCTGTGTTATCACAGTATTACAATGTTTCCAATTGATACCAATGACTTAACAAAATATTTTAGCGATTCACAAATGCACTTTGCCATTCTGGGTAAACTTGGTTCTGTAGCCTGTCAATTCTGAGGTGTATAAAACCCATCCAGGTGTGGAACAGGCTGAAGGCGAGTCATGGAAGAAAGGAAGGCTACCTAATGCAAAGAATGCATTATAAAGAAATGGTGGCTTCTCACATCATGGGTAAGTTCAGGCAGTGGTGGTGAGGTCAGGTACATCTGCATGTCTTGGGTCAGTAAGCAGAGCTGTCCCTGCTGAACAAGCCACATACCACAACACAAAACAGATTAAAATAAATTCCCATGAGATGCTTAAAAACACCAAAGAATTCATTATATGCACTGTCCCAGTCCCACCTGTTGATCACATGGTGTTGTGTTTGCCTCAGCACTGTTACATTCCCCATAATTAGAGCCAAGGAGCAAAGAAAGAGGCTGGGAACTAAATTTAGTATCCTGCTCATGGATAGAGAAATCAAGTTTGCAGTCCATGGCTTCCTGTTCTGAACACTAACCCCTCCCAAGTGGAACAGATGTATCTTATATGAAGTCATGAATGAAACAAAGATGTTGCCCATGTGATCTAACTGAGCTGTGAGAGTATGAGACGAAAGGGAAAATGTAGGTTGGATATTTTTGTACAAGTCCAAACAACATCCATCTGGGAGGAGTAGTAAAAGATTTTCCTGGCAAATCATCTCCTCTAGAACTAGTTTGACTCTCAGCTGGCTGATCTATGAGAACAAAGTTATATATGGCTCTGTCATACATCTGCTGCTAATTTAGTGTATAAAAGCCACGGACTGACAGTGTCACTGCATTCCACAAGTGAAGTAATGTGTTTTCCTTTAAAATACCTCTATTCCTCGGGTAACAATCAAATCATCAATGGTACATTAAGTAGCATATTCCTTCAAGCCAAGACAAAGGCAGTGTGCAGAAATGCAGGGAGAATTTGGGTAAATACTACCACTGTCAGCAGCTCGGGGGAAAGATCCCATCTTTGCAACTCTCACCTGCATGTGAGCATTCTACAGCTGGGTGAAGCACTGAGGGGTGGTTGTGGTGGGACAAGGACCAGGCACAGGTGTCTGTTCATTCTTTGCTCCCAGGCAGGTCCTGATAACAGTCCCCTGCCCATCCAGCTCAAGCCATAGGAGAAACGAAAGGGGCTGTTGGTCTGTCAGATGTCTTGTTGGCCATTCTTTAGTAAGATTCCCTCTTTCCCCCTCTCTCACTCTTTCCTGAAACAGCTTGTATCTGCCAATAGTAATCTCTTGGCAGCTGATAATGAGCTGGGCTGGACCTTTACAATGTCATCAGGATAGAAAAAAGAAAATTAGGAAAGGCTAGGCATCTCTAGTACTGTAAAATGATGCTCTGCACTCATAAAAAGCTATGTGTAATATCCCCAGACTGAGGACACTTACCAGAGAAGGTGGCTTGTTCTGCTGAGGAGGGAGACTCAAGGTTCAACAAAGTTCGCTTACGAACAAAAATAGATTAACAATTGGACCAAATAGGCTAACGTGTGCCGTACTTTCCGTCTCTCTGTCAGTACTGAAGGGTGAAGGGGAATCCATGACATCCTCCTTTGGGTGCCCCCACGGAGCAAATGCAGTGGCCCAAACGTCCTGGTGCTGGGCCATATGCAGTCCTTGTCTGGCTGTGCAGGTGCAGGGAGAATTGCTCCTCTGAAGAGAAGCCAGTCCAGCAAAACTGGTCTCTTGCCATCCCTTGCTGGTAATGCTGGGGTTCAGCCAGTGGCCTGAGAAAATGAGTGGAAGGGATTTTTGGAGTTACTTTTGCTTCCTCACCCCTTCAGACTATTTTCACTGTGGTTGCCTTGTAGGGATAAAACTGGAAGTTGCATCTTCCACCAACAGGTACCAGTGTAGGTACACACCTTCGGAAGGGAGGCTACAGGACACAGTAGGATGTGGTCACTTGTGCCTTTCCCTTGCAGGCCCTGGCTGAGTTCAGACACCACAAGCCCCACCAACTCTTGCAGCAGGAGATATCGTGATGATCCACAGGTATCCTTGCTTTTCTGAGGCAATCCAGGGTTTAAGTCCCCTGACTGTGCATCACAAAGAAATCCTCTGAGATGCTTTTTTGCCCCAGAGTTTAGGAACAACATTACAGAATATATAACAGTCCTGTGTACATTTCACTTGGAAGGTGGCTTTGCCTAGTCTTCACCACTGAAGCTACAATCTCTCTGGGGAGTCCACTGTGCAGAAGAAAGAGTCTGGGAGTTAGGGACCACAGACTTGACATCTGAATATTTGTGTCATCTAACCCGATGGGAAATGTCTTCTGGGGTCTTTCCCAGCCCCCACCTCATCATTCCCCATTCCCTTTTAGGAGGGATCCCAGGGAATCTTATCTACCACAAATAGGTTCTGTGATGTCTCACAAGAGCATCTGATAAAAGGTCGAAGGCACCAAATTACCATTTCCCCATGCCTGGTACAAAGTTCTGGAACTACCCATGCTGTGGAGAAATGCACTCTTGTGGAATCACCAAAATGCAGCTCAAAATGATGTTCTCCATATTTCCACTGGTTTGCTACTCACAGGTATATCAGCCAGAGCACCTCAAAGGCAGCTGTGAGCATAATCCAGGACCCTCCTATAACCAGTTTACACTTGCTGCAGTAAGCTTTTTACTTCACTTTGCTGTAGAAATGGTTACAATGTTGTTGCAGCATATTTAGGAGGGCATCCCCAAAGCTGCATCCCTCTGGCTGCCAGATGCTCATCTGCACAATGCTCCACCTCAAAATAGTTTCCTGCTGCTTTCTCTGGCTCACAAGTTGTTCTCTGTTATGATCCATGACTGAATCATGGAATCATTTAGACTGAAAAACAACTGGGCACTTGTTTAAATAGTCTGACATGGGTTGAGATTTCTTCCCAGTGCTTCATAGCCTTTGTAATTTACCTTGCTACACTCCTACATTTTATTACCCAAGCTGAACTGCTTTAAGTTCCATCATAAAGCCACCTACCTGATAGTTTTAGTGTAGGGTTGTCCCTGGAAGCATGTCCTGTTGGTCTTTCATATTGTAAAACCATTGTGTGCAATAATACTAGGCCACAAAGAGCCATGATGGATAACTGGTTGTTAGTCTGAGTTTTCCCAGCTAATTTAGTTCCTCAAGCCTCATGAAGAAAAATGCTTTGAAGGAATTGACTCCAAACAACCAGTGTCTTCTGTTGGCTTTCTTCAGTGCTGCAGAGACATTTATTACCCTCTCCTAGAATAAAATACAGTGTCAAATATACAAGCAATGGTTCAAATTGTCATAAAATGTATTGGGGCATACTATGGATTTAATTGATTTCAAAGCTTAGATTTCAGAAAAATTTATAGTTAGGGACCTCATTTTTCCAAAAGCTTGGCTTAGTTATTTAATATTGATTTTAAGATTATGATAAAATTCTATTGATTCCTGCGAGGAAAAATTCATCACTGCAAGAACGTGTCGTTCTATCTGTTGGGTGGGTGAAGATGTGCACAGATCTTTTTGGCTCAGGTCTTTGAAAGCTGCAGTTATGAAGGACCAGAGGAAAGTGGAATATGGGAGGGTGAAGTGGAACCTCTGAGCTCACACACTTCTATGTCTCAAGACAAAGCAAAGTGACCCAGGAGAAAAACAGAGACCAGAAAAAAAGCAGAAACCATTCTGGTGTGCTGTGGATTTTATTATGAAAATGTGGTTGATTGGTCTCCTTTCTAGCAGAACAGAGAGTTATAACTTTTGCATATCTTTGCTTCAGTCAACTTGCCAATCTATTTAGCAATTCTACCTTAAAATATATGCTGTTACAAGGTTAAAAATAGTCTTATAAAAGAGGTGTCACTTAATTACATTCCTCTGGGCTAGACTGTAATACTTTGAGTGTCACAGTTGTTATTTAATATAAATTGGTACAGCAAGTTTCTGTATTTCTCTTTTTATAATACATTTCATCCGATGCCAGTTGCATCTGGATTCATATGAGGTAGCCCCTGATTATGGAAATAATTCTCATTTAATCAATAGACTGGCAAATGCCACTCAACATGAGTAGAAAAAATAATTTTTCTTTCCAGATGAGCATAAAGTGAGTTAAACAGGGAGTACAACTCAGCAGTGACAGGCTAAGCTAAGTTAGGAGAATATTCAGAGTTCTAAAGCCAAATACATTGATACAAAGTCAAGATTACTTAAAAAAGCTGAAATATTCAAAGGATAGGAATGGTCAGATTATCATTCTAGCAACTTCATCCCTACTCCGCATTGTATTCATAGGCACATAGGAAAAGAGAAACTTGAATGTGTTGTGATAGTACATCATGCTTTTTAGATCATTCACTCCATAAAGAAAAAGGTTCTATTAGAATTCACTATAAACCAAGCCAGACTAGCTGATTTATCTTAGTCTAGAGCTGCTATTCATCACAAGAGAACAAAAAAAGAGCACACCCATGTTTCTACTTGTATATGCCTTTACAGAAGGATGGAGTGGACACTGCTCACATTAAATTCACCTGTTGCCTTTGGAGACTGCAGTCACAACATTATTTCCTACTCTATTTTTAAGTTGAGAAATAAAATCAAGGTATCACCTTGTGACATGTTGGCTTGGGTATATGTTTACTGCAGCACTTTTCTGCATGTAATATATTAGACTTGCTCACGTATCCCACCATTCCCTTTAGTAGGGGAGTTAATGAAACCGTTCCATTAACCTATGAAGTGCAAGTCAGAGTTTTGGGGATTTCGTTTCTCTGCCTCCCAGGCCATGCATGGCTATTTGACAGCTAGAGCAGTATCAGAGCACTGATCATTAGTGCTGGCAGGTCCTCCAAAGGTTTACGTTTAAAATTACCTACAGTTCAGTGCTTTGAAGCAAATATCACTGTTACTTATATTGATTTCAAATGTCATAGAAATCCAGTCTATGACTCTTTAAGATCTGAAGGTTAAACTTTATGCCAATGTCTTGAAATCTTGATAGCAGTAGCACAAGCGTGAGCAGAATGAGTTAAGACCATCAGGGACTCCTGAGCAAATCAGCAAGGAAGGGAGGCTCCAAGGGCACTCAGCACTCAGACAAGGAAAGACTTAAAGAAGCCTTACTCTCCCACAGCTCTATTTCACTTAAAAGGGTTATTGGTAATCAAAAAGCAAGACTATCCACAGAACCGAGGAAATTGTAAAGCTCTCCTAGTTTCTTTCTACCACAGAAGCCTGATGCTGAGCCTGTTGCCTTCGAGGAAGGAGTCCCACCAACCTTCATGGGTTCTGGCTGATGCTGCAAATGTCTTAAGGACTCCACTACGTTAACTGCCAGGAGAAAACGTCAGTCTATTAAAGTCTGTCCTCACGAACCCAGAAAATATCAACCAATTTACAAGTAGCTAATATCAGCATATCCTCAAAAATCCAATTAGTGGATGTAACCTTGAGTTTTATCCTTGTCCAAAAATACATCTGGTTTCTTTTCACAGTGGATTTGCACCCTACCCCCTCCCCAACGCACATACTTCAGTGAGTGACTTTTCCCATCCATGCCAAATTGCACTCTCTTTTCTGTGAAGTAATTTTGTCTAAATTGCCTGTGCACCTGCCCATGCCATCCCAATTTTAGTCCATGGCATCTTGTTTTCAAATTAGTTGCTATCTTAAACAGCTTACTGCCTTCAATCTGTTCATTTCAGGATTTCGTTTACCTCCCTGACAATCTCCCATTTTACTTAATTTCTTCCTCAGGCTGCAGAAGCCAGCACAGGGTAATCCCTCCTCATAACTCAAAGTCCAAACCTCTAGAGTATTTAAGATTTTCCTCCATAACACCTTTTCAATTTCAAACCTCTAAGCAATTTTACTAGTGCCCAGAATAGTACATAATAATTTTATTTTCCAAGTTTCAGTACAGAAAAATAACCTTTACTTATTTATGGTGTATATTACCACTCATGGAAATTTGGGGTGCTTCCTTTCATAGCTGCAGCTCAGTGACTGTCATAAAAAGCATACACAGGTACCATTTTGCTACTTGCTGTTTCAGAGGACCTCTTTGTTGTTGCACTGGGAAAAATCTGGTTCTCTGAACATTCCTTCCCCCAATCTCTTCTTCCTCCTGGTTTTCATTTTTTATGTACAAATGTCTATAGCTCCTTCCAAACAACCTTGCTTTGTCCTCTACAAGCCCCAGAGACAATAAGTGCTGATTGCAAGTAAGATATCTACTCAAAATGAATCATTCGTTCTTCTCATTTAGTCCTTTTCTCTTCTTAGGTGAAAAATCAAAGTCCTCTCACATATAATTCACAATGGATGAAATTCACTGCTGAGCAGGCCAACCCAAAGGCTGTGCAATGCAGAATTGCCTTTTAAGTGCTGTTTTGAAGGTTTCTGAGAGCTTAGGGAAGTGAAATGTCACTGTGCCAGCCCTTCTGCTCAGGGATGAATTTCACTCTTTGTGAACTGTCTAGAACAGTTTGATTTTTATTCATGTGCTTGTTGTTTGAAACTCCTTGAAACGTGGTTCATGCCTATGTATTCCATAGGTACACTGCTATATCAGCAGCAAAAAAATGCAGAAATACGGTTATGCAGGGCTTGTTTCCTCAAAGGACTTGATTATTGATTTACTCATTGATGATTATCAGAGATAGTGGTTTTTAGTTGTAAATGCTGCACTTTGAAGTGGGAGCAATAGACGCAGGTCCCTCTCTTATTTATCTTTCCTGATGGGATGATTCCCAAATTTACTGTGGGTTTTAAAACTGAATGCATTTCTAGAAATGTAAAGATTCTTGAGATTTTTGTCATTCCTAATGGTTTTCAAGCAATTCACTTTGGTGGAATTCTGAAAAGGGAATAAAAAAGTCACAGACTTAGACCCAGCCCATTGATTCACATAAATGTTTTTGATTCATCCATGTATTTTGCATGAACAAACAGAAGATACTCTGCACAGATACAGGTGCAGGAGTGCTGATGGTTTACACATTGCTCTTCCCATCCGCTCCATGGAAGTTTTATTGTCAAGGTGGCAATTGCTCGAATTTTTCAGTGTCATATCCAAGCTCACAGATTTCTCTTTCAGACAAATAAACTCATTGTCTAGGAACAGTGCTGAAAGGAAAAGACCCCAACAGTGTAAGTCAGGGTTGGGACTGAGTACACAGGACAGCTGTGACAGCAGACAGCCCTGAAGCTGTGTCACAGTGCAGGCCCCAAGTGGAAGGAGTGAGTTCAGGAAGATCAGCAGCCTAAGGATTTTCTTATTATTTCCATGCAAATGTGTGGACAGTAGGCATTTTTCCTCAGGATAACATAGCAGGATAAAATCTAAATGGGAAAAACTTTGGAATGTTCCTGCTCCCAGCTCCCTTATCAATGTTTGCCAATACTGAGCTGTAAGGAGCACTGCACAGTTCATATCATTATTATCTGTTAAGACAGCTTTCATAAATCAAGACAAACTTTAAAATTGCCCACATCCATTAAAAGTATTGCAAGGCCTTCCACAGAGAACAGCATTATGGATTTTTTATCCAGCATACCCAAAGAGGGATGTTTGTGTTGGGCTTTCCAGCACAAAGTGGGGTTTTCCCTCAGCCTTTTTTCCCTTTCTTCAGGTCAAGAGCTGCTCCCAGACAGCAGTTTTGCAAGGAGCCCTCCTTTCTTATGAGCCAGAGATGGTTTCTTGGTGTAGGGCAGGTCTGTCCCTGCCCACGAGGTTCAGATGTCCTTGCAGGCTCTGTGGCTGGTCCCTGGCAGGTGCTGGGCTCTGGGTGCCACCTCTCCTGAGGGTATGGGGCAGAGTTGCCTCAACCCTGCTCATGAAATGAATGCTCAGCCACATTTCATGGAGGGGACAAATGCTGGAGTGAAAGATAATCTTTGCTTTTATAGCCACACAGTTCCCAGACCTGATAGGAATAACTTATTCATACAGTGAATCTTACAAGAGTTTTTATGTGGCTTTCTGACATCTGCAAATTTTATGGAATAAGGCCCCTCCTTTGGCATTAACATACACTACAAAGGAGTGTTATCCCTACTCTTAGTTTTGTGAGAGATGACTTGCAGACTTCTCCACCCATTGCTCCATCAGCCAGGTAGATGTTCTGTACTGGAGCAAACACTCCCTTTGAATATTCCCTTCAGTGCCTTCTCCCCTTTGACCACTTGTTGTCTTAAATCCTGCTGCAGCATGAGAATACCAAGCACCATCCAATAAATCTGAAATAGTTTATACATGTTACATCCCCTCCTCCTTAGTATCAAACTCACTGTTTCCTTCAGGAAAAAGATGCAATATACCCGTGGTGCAATGGAAGGCATTTGACATGGCAACCAGAGTTCAACAGATTTGAATCCTACAACAATGTGGATTATTAATGCCTGGGAAACTCAGCCTGAAAATACTTTTGCAAGCAAAACCTCATCTTGTTTTCATCAAATCTTTTTCTGCAGGTCCCAGAGACACCATTTCTGTGGTGCAGGGGTGGGGGTAGCAGGACCCTGTCCTCTGTGGCAGAGGGTTCCAAAACAAAGAGGCAGGGAGCACTTCTATTCCGCTTAATAGCACAGAACACAAAACCACATCCACACAGTGCTATAAGGGCATAAATATTCCTGCTATACCCCAGACTCCAGGCTGTAAACTGAAGTCAAGTTGTGGGAAGGCAGCAGTCCCATTTGAAGGCACGTGCCAGAGAGCCAGACCGGCAGGGCAGGAGGATTGTATAGGGATAAAAAGAAAGGTGGTGTTTTCTCAGAGGTGAAATGGAAGTTTACCATCCATTTTCTTGATGAAGATTGGACAAAATTTTCTTCACAACAGACAGTAAATGGCCTATAGCAGCCTATAGCAGCATCCCTGAGGCACAGTCTTTGAGACCTTCAAACTAAACTTGGAATTATGGCTCTGAGTAGCAGCTTTTCTTTTTGTTTGCAATATTCAAACAATTTCCTATCTCTTGTGATTTTGGGAAATATTCCATGTCTTAGACAAGAAGTTGCCCTTCCAAAATTGCCAGTGAAGCTGCAAAAAGCTAGTTTTTCTCCTCTCTTTTTCTTTGTAGGCATCAGGTGCTGCAACCAGCAGACTCCTGGTCCATGCCATGTGATGCCATTGGTGTGATGCATCAGTTTCTTGCAGGGAGCTGCAAGTAAAACTTTTAGGTAAAATCACTCATATGGAGCTAGAACTTGATCAAGGCTTCCTGTAAAACCAACAAAGATTGATTTTAGACTTCAGTTGGTGTCAGGTCAATTTATCACTGTTCTTAGTGTTCACTTTATAGCAATATTGTATATTTAAAAGAACCTGGTATGCTTTTCCTGGGTTAAGCATGTATTACTTTTTGCAACATTGCAACATTTTGGAGGGTTTGATACACACTACTTTTGTTGGGAGCAGCCAGAAGAATACTGAAAATATTTGTTTGTTCGCTGTATTGATTTCTGCAATAAACAAGTCAGTGAAAGCTGATGAAGGAGTTCATATACACTATGTATGAGTTATAGACACTTCCAACATTTTTCTTTCTAACTCACACCTCAATAACATTACAGAAAATGTATTGTGTCAGTTTCATTAGTCTTTGCCTTCTCCTTGCAGAAATATGATGTAGATATTGATTTTACCAAATTAAAATATAATCCAAATCTCTGGCTATATGAATTTATCTTTTTTTTTATTTATCATTTTAGGGTGCACTGGTTTTCTAACTAACATCAGTTTTGTCCCCTGACCTGTACTTCAAACACATGTATATAAAAATGATCTATTGGTTTCTTATATAAGTGGTTGTTTATAGACACGTTACTGTCTCTAGAGCCTGTACTTTGGCTAACTCTTATTAGGCTGGTTGGGTCTCAGCTCCACAAGTCTGATGCCTGCTGCTAAAAGGGGGGGTTGTTCATTTTCTGGCAGTAAATAATGAAATGAAACAAATACAATCTATAATAGAATCAAATGTGAGTACAATGAGTCCGCAATTCAATTTGGATTTAATATAGTTGCTTAATCCTGTTAAGGGGTTCCCTCATGAGAAAGATGCTGTAGCAGCCCAGAGAAGAGCTCAAAACATGAGGAGAGACAGCTAAAGCTGAGCTTGTGGTGCAGGAGGGGATGAGAGGGGACAATAAGTTTTGCACCATGTCACACAGCCAAATCTGATGGCACCTTCTGGACAGACTGGAGGTTGCTGAAGGGAGTTCATGGAGAGCATGGACAATGTAACAATTATCAGTGTAGGAGACCATTTTATGTTTTCTGCCTATTCTGAAAATTATCTGAAAGGTCCAAGGGGGCAAGAAACATATTGTACTTATCTGTTTGGATACAGCTCACATTTCTTGTCTTGCTGTGATGAAAGCACCTCACAAGAAGCCAAAATTATCATTATATGAAGCAAAAAACATTTCATCTGCGGGAGAAACAAGAAGAGAGAAACACCGGAAATTAGTTGTCAGTATACAGAAGTAGAAACAGTCATTAATTTTTGCGGAACCATTGTTTCATCTAGGAATAATTAAGTCTTGCAAGAGACAACAAGAAACCTCTTCAGTTATATAATAAATTCTATTTTTCAAGATACAACCCTTAAATATAAGTCACACTTTTCCTGAAAAAAAAGCACATATTTTTCACAGGTATAGAAGATCTTCCACCAGAATTCACTGTGGGGAACAGGTGGCATCTTATCACTCCAGGAAGATAAAGACTCATTGTGCCCATAAAACAGGCTATGGAGCTAGCTAGGAGGAAATTATCTGGGTTATTAGCATCAGGATGTGGGAAAACACACATTTCTACTTTAGAGGCTGGCACTGCAGTAAAAAAAAACCCTAGGTCACTAAAACCAGTCCCTTGCTATATCACACCTCAGTTATCCTACAAAGCTATTGTTTTTGTTGTCTCTCTTCAGATTAACTCCTCATATGGGAGACATCAGACAAGAAATACTTGCAACCAAGTCCTGGAAATGCAGGTTTCTTTCTGCCCTTCAACACTTGATGTATTCCCCATTTCCCCTGTTTGGAAGCAACCTCTCCTGAATCACTCAACTAGTCACATTCTTCAAAGTTTTACTAAACTTTATTTGCAGTAAAAGGCACTGGAAGAACAGTCCTTGTCCGGTTTATTTGTAGCCACTTTGGTGGGACAGTGGTTTCCAGTCTTTAATTTTTTTTTACTGAACTCTAAAACATTCCCTAAACATGTCCAGGCTCCTCTGTGGTGAATGTAAATCTGTTGACAGTCCTGGTTTTTACTTATTTTCTGTGGCTCTCTTGTAAGTAGTCTTTCTGTGTCTAGAGTTTCTATGGATCATGCACTGAAAATAACTGAACTCAACTGATTTCTGCATCTGGCTCTCTTGATGGTGCAGTGCTTAAATGGTGTGGTTTAAAGTGAAGCTGTAAAGTGAAGGCTCATTCCCCGCTCCTCAATGTCCAAAATAAGGAAAATTGTCTCTTCTCCATGCAAGTGCTGAGGAGCAGAGCATTAGTTAACAAGCAGGTATGGCCCAGGAGCAGACTGTGGTCTTCTTTACCTGTGCACATACCTCTGAATGTCTCACTGAGATCGTGGTTGGTGTCCTAAGTGTTCCAAATGCAGTTCTTGAATGTGGTGCGACACTAATCATGATTAAACCGACCTTTCCACTCAGTGCATCTGCTGATTTGAGCAGGTGCCTGGCCATGGAGAGAGCTCGGTCCTTACATTGGGTCCTGTCATTGGAGACCTCTAAAGGCCCTTGACCTCTTAGACACTCATATCTAGAGTGGAAGATGACAAAACTGGTCCTCAGAATCAGAGGTAAGTTATCAGGAAAGTCACACAGTTGCAACCTTTTTATTCCAGTTATGCACTGAAGTCATTGGGGCAGCATTACCATCAAACCTCAAGAAGCCCCATCTATAATGTCATTTTTCAGAGCAAAGTCACTTGTCAGTGCCACTTAATTTTAAACTGTGTGTTGGTGAGAAGGTACAGATGAAAGGAACTGCATCCTTCAGCCTGGAGAGGTCATGGTAGAGCTGCATTTTGGGACCTTGTGTACTCAGGTGACCAGATCCTCAACCAAGTTAAGAGCTCAACAGAATTATAACTCGACATTATCATTACATTGAAGCATTTAGATGGCACCATAAATGCATGTACAGCTCTAGAGAATACCAATAGACATGTTCTCTGCCCTTAAGACCTTACGATATGAATAATGAGGTAAAATTACAACAAGCACTTAACCTATTGAATATCTCCCATTGCACGACAGACTCTCAGCTACTTTAATAATAGGGTTGTATCACCTAATCTCATGCACAGGATATTTAGTGCTGAATTAAAGAATTGTAAATACTGAGTGGTTAATGCCATTTTCTATGCTTCTTCAGTGTGCCTCAGTGTTCCTCTTCTTCAGATGCTTTTATCTGACTGCCAACTAGATACAGCCCTACTGAGCTTGTCAGATCATGGTTCAGGCTCCCAGCCAAGTGGAAGCAAAATTTCAATCCATGTTTCCAGTTGTCAGGAAGGGTGGATTGATCTAATTGCTCTGGTTAGAACTGTTTCAATTCTGGGTGATTTTGAGGAGAATGTGATGTATTGTAGAGCATTTAGTCCTATTCCTTTCCTATGTGTCATTTGGTATCACGACTAGAAGAAGGTTGAACAGCAGTAAATGGATTATACAAGGTTAGAGATTTCAACATGTTTGATCTGAGAGAATATTAAGAAACTACCATTTGCCTTTGTGCCTTATATTTTATATATATATATATATACACACACTGAAATAATTTCAATGTGTACTGCTGGATTAAGAAATATACTTACTGTCAGACATCCAAGTACAGCTTTCTTGTTTGTTATTGTGGATGAAGTCAAATATTGAGAAATACAACCAAGCCATTGGTGCTCTAACCAAAGAAAGATGTTTGTGGTTTGAAGACTGCCAGAAAACAGGGAACAGCTTCTTCCTGTCTCTTCTGTCTTACTATCCAGGGGAACAAAACACATTTTATCTCTTCTAAGCAGCAGGACAGTGTTCCTGTCCCACCCCTTGATGTCATCTCCTTTATAGACACACCAAACCACTACAAAGAGTCCCTTCCCCTGGTGTGAAAAAGCCATTTCTGATGCCAGCTCAAATGTTGCCTTTAGGGGAGAAGATAATGCTGTTTCTGAATGATTCCAGATTGCAGGAGTTACTAATTGTTTTCCTGTGTGCATCCATTAAAAGTGTAATTATATCTTTTAAAGAAAGAAATAATTAGAGTTGAAATGAAAGTGTTATATTTAGCCTACCTTAAACGAAGAATATCAGACCTTAAGGGCATCCCTAATTGTTGCCACTAATGTAACAAAAACCAAAAGCTGTTATCCCAGTCTGGGACATGTCATATAATGCAGCCATCAAGCCTTCTGCTGGTCAGTTTTATTTTCTTCATAAAGCAAGAGACTGAGCAATACCATTTTCCTCACTAGTCCCTGATAAACTAGTGAGAAATTTTCAATATTCTAGTGTTCACAAAACATATCCTGAAGGACTGGTCTTTTTGGCCACTGTCAAAGTTTTATGGAGATATGCTAATTTGTGACTGTAGTGCGTGATAAATTTGTTACTTCTCAGGGACCCAAACAGTAGAAAAGCTATACCTAAAGTCAAACTTTGAAAGAGAAGATTGGGAAAAACAGGTAAAGTAATAGGAAAAATGGACAAGAAATATGATCACTGTACTATAAACTGGAAGTTCTTTTTGCTGGTTAGTTTCTCTTCCTGAGGAATCTTGCTGTCTTTAGATTTTAGAGGTTGAAGTTCTGCAGAAATTCTCTCTCCCTTTTCTCTTAGGTTTGTTAGGATTCATCCGTGTGGCACTTTTCCAGCTGTTATGGCACTAAGGAGTTATTTTTTTCCCTAGACAGCCATGTAGTATATGAATGATGAATGGCCTTCTACATGGTAGCCATCTTTTTCTGGTGCCTAGGCCTAAGATATGTTTTAAAATACATCTTATTCATTTCTAGTCAGCCTACTAACCTTGTCCCTAGCCCATTCAAAAGTGTTCTTTTTTAAATACTCTACAATACTATACAGTGTATATAGATGATACACACTTTCTTTCAGGTTCATTGCTGCTGGCAAGCAAGGGATTTCTCTGGGGAGCACATACAGGACAAATTACAAAGCAATTACTCAGAGTCATTTCTGATAATCTGAATCTCCACTGGGATGGGGGAGAAGGCAGGACACCAAGGTATCCTGTTGCTTGCTCAAGTTTCCCCGTCACACAGGACCATCCTGCTGTTGGCAGGCACTTGTATATTTCCAATTAAAACATGTCAGAACTTATTCTCTCTTCAGATAGAAACAGAAATATAGGTCAAGGCTTCCTTTGATTTCACAGAAGAGAACTATTCCTTTCTGAGCAGCCTCATTCCCAGCTTATGCTTGAATTCACCTGATTTCACTTTATGACATTTTTCTGAATCTACTGACTCATACAGGAGATCCGGGGACACACCGAGCTGAAGGAAGGCACCTCTGTCAGATGCATAAACTTAAGAAGGAGAAGGGGAATCCAAGCTTCTGTATTTGGAGCTGCTGAGAACAATTCACTGTGTAATGTAAATTCTTACATAGCCAAGAACCAGCTTCTCCTGGGTCCCTGTTGCAGCAGCACAGAAATACCAGTGATGAACCTGTTGTCTCCACTTTGCCTCTGCAGCTTCTACTACGTATTATATACATATTCCTAAAAAAGGCTTTTATGGTATCAGCTCCAACAGGCACGACCAAAACCACCAGTCTCTCTGCTTCTAAGTGGAAGTAGACATGAGAGGAGGAAGAAAGCAAAACAAAAGCTTATTTGAGTAATTAGGACATTACAGGAGTGTGTAAGGGAGTATCTGTGGGTAGCTTTACTACTACATCTCCCTCTCTCCCATCTGAAAAGTAGAAAGGCTTGGTACATATGTCACAGCACTGGCTAAATAGTTGCAATTCCACCCAGAGGAAAGCACGAGAGTACAGCTTTTTGCCAACGCTGGAAGCTTGCCAAGCTCTGTGGTATTTAAGCAGTCATGACTTTGTCTTCATCTGCACAGATTAAATATGGATGTGTATATTAATTATGTAAATGTGAAACTGCAGATCTCAATCAAGCAGAGCCAAGGATACACTATCCTTTGCAAGTGCTGATTGATGCCATACACACAAGAAAAACAGAGACCATTCAGCTCATTGCTATGTATATTCTGGAGAGGGGAGGGAAGGAAGAAGGGAAATTTGGAAGTAAACAGTGTTTTGTAATGAGAGTGAAACCATAAACGCCACAACTTTCTAGAATGCCTAATAGTCTCTACTCAGCAAAGCAGAATGCTTACTTAGCAGAAGACAGCTTTAGAAGATGGTGAAAACACATACTTAGAGTGAGATGAACACTATCAGCTTTAGTCAGGACACTTGTAACAGTTTTAGTCAGGGGTTGAGGCTGAGCCTAGGTGTGACATGGTAGAAAAACATGCTTTTTCTGTAACTTCATGTAAATCAGTAACAAGTATATGGAAATTAGTGGTACTACATCAGTATAAGCTTGATGTTCTTGGACAGAGGATGGACAAACATTCCAGGTTTGGCTTTGTGATTGATAGCAGGACAAATTTTGATCTCCTTGTCTGCATGCTTATTTTTAAGCAGAAAAGTATGATGTAGGCTTTCAAAGAAGGTGAACTGGAGTCCACATGTGCAATATCCAAATTCCTGCTGATGCACACAAAAAATGGTGTGTTGTTAGTGAAACCTCACCCTGCAGCCAATGACTTGCACCCATCTCCATTCAAAAGAGCCAAACCCAAACACTTCCATGTGTCTCAGCCACCATTCTATGACCTGACCTAATTGTGGCCTTCTAGTACCTTGAAGGGAGTCTACAAGAAAGATGGAGAGAGTCTGTTTACAAGGGTATGTAGTGGTAGCAGAATAAGGGACAATGGTTTTAAACTGAAGAAGAGTGGGTTTAGATTAGGTATTAGGAAAAGTTCTTTCTGTGAGGGTGGTGAGGCCCTGGAACATGTTACCCAGGGAGGCTGTGGATGCCCCATTCCTGGAAGATTTCAAGGCCAGGCTGATGGAGCTCTGAGCAATCTGGTCCAGCAGAAGATGTCCTTGCCTATGGCAGGGTGGTTGGAACTGGACGATCTTTAAGGACCCTTCCAATCTAGGCCATTCTATGATTCTTCTGCCATCAAGGATGAGTATTGGGTGCTCCCTGCTTAGGACCACCCACTTCTGCACAGGAGGTCTACTCAGAAAGATGATCTTCTCTAGGGTCACAAGTAGTTTTTTTGATTCCTATTTATCTAGCACCTCCTTCCATGGGCTTGAAGTAATCTGATTTTAGGATATCCTTGCACCATGAAGGGTGTATTGAATGGCTTGGGATAAGTAACACACTTATTCCTCCCTGGGTTTTTCCAGCTGACTTTGTGTTCGGTACATTCTGACTGCTGGCCTTAGGGTGTCTGTCACTCTCTTTAGGGAGCTGTACTGGGCTTTTCTGGTGGTATGAAAGCAAGAGTGATGTTTAGGTGAGATAATTGTAATGCATCTTCTGGATGGGTCAGTGAGGCAGGAGAGTGACCTGCAGGTCAGGATCGGCATCTGGCACTCTCTCTGCTGCTCCTGTGATGCCTCTGATCATTCAACTGATCTAGGCCTGAAATATAAGGCTGCTCTGCCCCCACTGACTGTGATGACCATGGGAGTTGGGTAGGGGATGCTCTGGCTTGCTACATGGGGTTGTAGAGTTGCTCTGCATGCAATGAGAGATGCCAGAAAGCCCAGGAACATCCAAGTAGACTGTTAGCACATAAATGCCTCTTTGATAATCACAGATCTTGGACATGCAGAAAACTGCCTTTCTACACACATCTCCTTTTTGGCTTCTATCTTAGCTGACTTTATATCACAGCGTTGAAATTTTGCCATGAGTAGACTAAAGCCATTCCAGGAAAGAGGTTTTCCTATTTAAGTGGTGTGGGGATTGACAGCCAACACATGCATTAACAGGTCTTCTCTCCTGAGAACCTGAAAGCTTTCTCAGTTTCAACTTTCAAAAATTTTTGCAGACCATATATGAGAGTAGAGCTAGAGAGACAGGAGTGCCTAGAGAACGAGTAGGGACAGAAAAACAGTGTATCTATTGACTCTGCTCTGCACCTGGACAGAGCCCACGGCAGTGGGACTGGAACTGGATGATCTGTAAGGTCCCTTCCAACTCAAGCCATTCCCTGATTCTGTGATTCTTGTAGGCTCCCTTTAGGTACTTTGACCATTTATCTGAAAAAGTCTATGCCGTGAAACTCAGTATTCCTGTTCTTGAAATGAACTTCTTTATATATTACTTACTGAGGTTTCACTTTCTTAACTACAGAAAGCCATCCTCTGCATCAGGATCTCCAACCTTCTTGTGATTTCGTGTCACTTTCAGAGCCTGCACTGGCAGCTCCCACATACCTGTGTTTCTAGGAGGAAACGTGGGTGCTCCAGTCTTAAGCTGCATGCTTCAGGAATCTTTGCCAGGTGTTGTATTTCTGCCTATATTCTGGTAGGTTGTTTGTAGGTGCACTCACCCATTCCTTTCCTTGCACTTCCCCAATTCATCCACATTCTTGTAACTGAAGATTGGCTGGTCTTTCATTTGGCTAAAATGGAAATTAAATCCTGACAAGCAGATAAATCAAAGAGGCAAAGAGACACATGAACTACTATTAAACGCCTAAAACTTTAGTGTGGGCATTTAAAAGTGTTTCTAGACCTGAATAAATTCTTTTTAAAATAATTTGAACTTGGCAGTGATGTTCAAAACATAAAGAAAGTTAGCCCTTCAAGATTTGTTAGACACAGACAACAAATTATATATACACATACATTCATTCACTTTTAAAGTCACCTCCTGCTTAGTTGGATCACAAGCTTTAGCCTAAATTTTACTCCTGAAGTTTGGAAAATTTTATTCAAAGGTCAACCTAAAAAGTAATTAGGAAACCTGATCAAGTGATAACCTTGAAAGAATCTGAATAGTGTATCTCTTTGACCTCTGCCCATGCTTCTTGCAAACATTTAAACATCAAGTCAGGTTTGAGATGCAGATGTAAATTGAGTGAAATGGCAGTGATGAAGAGGTGTGTGACAGGGTTCCTTACCTGTGGCCTGCAGTACAGATGAAGGGGTTCAGCAATCAAGTTTCCTCAGGAAAGGACAAACTTGTTTGGTGTGTTAACCACAAGCTCATTTTCGAGTCTCAGGTCTTTCATAATGTGTCGCAACTGGTTCACTGATCATAGTTCAGTTACAATTCTCTGAACTAAATGGACTGGTCACCTCTGCCATGTGTTTTACATAATTAAATTCTGCCTTCTCAATCCCCATCTTTCCTCATGTAGATGTGATATTTTGACTGGAAAGTATAGGGAAAACATGACAGCAAAACCAATTAGATTAGGAGTTACTTTTAATTATTTTTTGATCCCAGATTTCACCAAAAGTGTTTTGTATGTTCAAATTAAAAATTTAAACCTAATTTTCTGCTGCCAGTCTGCTGAGTCCATGTTAGGTGAGTGTCCGCCTGCCCTGCCCCCATATTGTGTTAATTGCTGTCTGGTTTGGATCTGTCATCTATTCCCCTACGGACAGATTCCCATTAGCAAAAATCAAGGGCAAAAAGGAAAACCAGCAGCCTGTCAGATTAGAGCATTTGGGGACCTTGTTCACAGAGCTGATGAAGAAGTCAGAACACAGGCAGAGAAAGTGAAACTCTGTTTTCTTTTTCCTTCCAGATCAAACTGCCTTATAGGACAAATGCTGGGGAGAAATTGTGAATCCTGCTACCTCAGGTCTTCTTCTGAGGAAATGAAATGTTTCAGCCTTCTGTGTTTTCTGTTTACAAAACAGCTAAAGATTTTTATTCTTGAAAAGGCTTGAAAAAGCTGGAATGACCTTACAATATTTCTTATGTGTGCTTATAAATATTAAATGATTGTGTGTAATACAGTTTGAAATGCTAATATTTAATATTATGACATTAAGAAAGTCAGAACTGGGTTAGGAGAACACACAGCCCCACACACAAGCAATTGGAATCCACCCCACGAAAAAGAGTTGAAAACATTTACCTGGGAATCCTGGAGCACAAGGGAGATGTGATTTTGTCACCATGGAGATGCAACTGTTTCCAAACCTTTTTTGTTTTCATTTAGCCATCTTTATAATTAGTGTGGGAAAGGCCACAGAAACATAGAAAAAGAGAGGGGAAAACCTTTGAGGAGTGTGAGGAGTGCTAAATAGCCTGGGGAAAAAAGAAAGTGGATTAAAAAAAATTTGATTTCATATAATAAACAGTAAAAAGAGGTAAATGGAGGTCCCTCTCCTTTGGTTCCCCAAAATATTTCATAGTTTTTCTTCAGATAAGTTTAAGTGATTAAAAATTGCCTGATACCAGGCCTCAAAAGAAAATGGTAATAGGGAGTATAAGATATCAACAATTATATTTTTAATAGATACACGAATAAGTGAATAAATTATAGAATTAAAGGGCAAATCTTGACATGTCCTGGCAAAGACTCATAAGAAAGTGACTGTTAAATCAGGGCTATTACTGCATATGATTACTCAGTTTGATGCCGAGAATTTGTGCCCCAAAAGGCGGAGAGGAACTGCACAAAGACAATTTGAGTCTTTATGCAGTGAGGTATTTATTAAAGCAATATTGGGGAACTCCCAGGTTAGCACCTGACAATAGAGTTCCAACCTGGTCAGTGTAAAGTCAATGTATTTATACAATTTCTATTAGAGATTATAACATTTCTACATAAATATTCATATTATTGCAACACATAATTATAACATTGCAACACACTTATAATATTCATGGCAGGTGGAGTCCAGGCGGGGTCAGGGGCACGGCAATCTTTTTGAGGAATATTCTGGTGGGAGATCCTGTTGCTTCATAGTGGCAGCGGTCCCTTTGCTGTTTTGCTGACTCCAGGGTGGGGTTGTGCAAGAGTTCTGTGCTTAAATTCCTTATCTCCCTTATGTTCTTACCCTATCTCCTTGTATGTCAACGTAAGCATGCTTTTGCAGCCCAGTACCATCCTTGGAAAATCCCCAAGTCCTGGCTTCTAGCTAAATATTTCTCAGGGCTCAACAAGAACTGTTTTTGTTAACTCTTTGGGTTCTAGGTTTTGCTCTGCTTCAAGTTTGACCAGGTACGTCTACAACTTCACACTTCGACTTGTGTGTATATTTCATATGTGCATCCTGGGAAGCTTAAAATTTCCTTTCCATCGCATTTTTAAAAATTGTTACAGATAATTAAATTAAATTGTGTTGGGGAGAATCAAGAAGTTAATCAAAGATAAAATCCAATCAGGATTTGCTTGGAAAGTATATCTAGAATTACCCAGTTACACCTGGGATATTTTTCTTTATATCAATAGCTTTTTCATTGCCAAGCATATTTCACAATACATGCACACAACAAATGTTCCTGAACAATGTGATTTCGTTCCTTCATTCGTAATAACGTTAATGAAAAGAGTAAAATGTAAATAGCAGGAGCGTCATCTCTAAGTAATAAAATGTCTTTCTTCTGTTGTGTTCAAAATCACATTTATTTCATTTGCTTAAGGTCATATATTGAAAATGAAAAAGTGACAGAATTCTTTGCAAATTTGAAATTCAAACCAAAATCTGTTAAATACAATTGCTGCTAATTATGTTATTTTGTTGATTACAGAAAATTTAGTTTTCAGAACACAATTAAGCCTTGATCACCTGTCTGTGGCTGTTTTCTGCTATTTTCACATGGCTTTCTCTTTGCAGAAAAGGAGTAAAAGATAATTTGCATTGTGCAAATCAGTTCATGGCAAAAAAAAAAAAAAATAAAAAAACCTCAAACATCATGAAGATACACCATATCAGGATATCATGTCCGACTTTTTAATAAAACAGTCTTCTCTTGACACCATAATCAGGTCAAACACATCTTTTGCCTCTTTGCTCTTAAAACTCCGCATACTGTATTTCATGATGGGTTCCCAATGGCTATTAGAAGTAAAACTCACAAAGTTAATTATTTTGTCTTGTTCAGTCAGACTATTGTGTTCTTCTTTATTTTCACACATAAGATGAAGTGCTTCCATCCCTGCCAGACAAGATTCCCCCACCTGCCAAGCAAATAGCTCCAGTTCACACAAGAGATACCTGTGTACTATAGATCTGTGTACTATACACAAAGCCATCAGTTTTTAGTCTTACGCTCAAGAATCTGCCGTTGTAGAACTAGTTGTTTCTTGATGTGTATTAAACTTGGGTTTTTTATTATCTTGGTGCTTATTATTTGTATTAATTTGTAACTTGATAGTCTGAAGCCTTATTAGTGTTCTTCAAAATTAACATAGTGACTACAAGACAGGGAGTTGTGTTTGTATATACAGGAAAATGTGGACTTCAAGTGAAGTTGCTTTAGCAATGTCTGTTGGATGTTAATGACTTTTACCAGCCTGGCAGAACTTCAGGCCTTCATATCAGGGTTTTGTATTTTCTCCTCTTTTCAGACATTAACAGGTTCTGTATGGCTGGATTTTCTTGCTCTACCCTTTCCTGACTCTGTGAAACTATCTGTTTGCAATCTCAAATCTTCAAGTACATCTTAGCTCAGTAGGGCTAATAAATTCACATCTGTTGTCTGATGCAACATGCTCGAAGTTCAGGCATGCTATTAAAGGGAAAACAACTTTATCCAAGATCTCATCACTGAGATAAATACAGAACAACTGGTGAGGATAGTTCTAATATACTATTAGGTGACTGAAACTCCGTATCTGCTTGTTAGCATGCTGATTAGATTAATTGGATTATCTGCAATTAGTTCATTAAAAGCCAGAAGTTCACCTGTCTTCTCTCTCTCTTATTTTTTAATGTGGCCTAAGAGCACTTTTATTAGGAAGCTCCAGATAAAGTGAGATGTGCTATGATTGTGTCTCTTGACCTCTCCTTGTACTATACTTGGGTCTTAAATCATTGTCCTTCACAATGAGGCTTTCCTGTCTGATGTTAAGGTATGCTCTGTGCAAAGGTGAGAAAGCTCATCCCAATTAATATAATATTTCATTTTCTAATGCCCTTAATGATTAGAGTTTTGGACTCACTTGTGCTTAAAATTTAATGTTTCCTGAGCAGTAGCAGATCTTAAACTTCTTAGCTGAGGAACATCTGAAGAGAAACGTTCGCAGTTGGGATGTGTTTGTGTTTGTGTGTGTGTGTGCGCATAAAGTAAGGAAAGTTTAAGAGAAGAGTTTTCTACCACATGAGAATGATATAGGTTATTAGGTATCAGAACAATGGGAGCAATATGCAATTGTGGTAGTGTGGGGAAGATCTATTTGGTATGTGTGTGGTTAATTCATTCGTGCCAAAACTCCATTGTCAGGTACTCAGATGCATTGTTTTCAAACTGTGTTCCTGGGAATGCCCAGAGAAAATTGTCATTTCTGGAGTTCTCTGGCTACATGTAGGTTTGTGCAAGATCAATCTGGTTAAAAGAAGTGATTTCTGGATTCTGCACCATTTTGAATTTATCTGCAACATACACTGACAACAGTTCAGTCACTGGAAGAATATCAAATGGCCTATCAAACTACCCAAGATCTGAAATAAATAATTGCAAATCAATCCCTTCTTCTACTTTAGCTAGACAATATATCCATTAAAAAACTGACAGCTCGTTCAATTTTAAGGGGAAATAATGTTAATGATGTTTGTAAACTGGCAGGTATTGATGTGGGAAAGGCTTACCAAGCATATTTCACGATCATTTCTGAATTATTCAAATAACGTTTCTTGTTTTCTTGTCTAGGAGATCTCATCTTGCTGCTGTCTGCTGTAGTGTGCCAAGGCACAGTAATCCTAACAGTCAACCAATTGATACCACTCCTTTCAACTACTTTTGCTGTTCTCTACATGGAGCAGGACAGTGCACGGCAGGAGGATAAGCTCATTTCCATGGCAGCAGAGCCAGTGCTCTTCCTGTGTGTTTTCATACTACAACATGCAGAATCCCTGGGGTAAAATTCACCACAAAGTCTGTCAGAGTGAACAGGAAACCCTCCGAGGCTGTAGGGCAAGCTCTGCTCTTGCTCTTTGCAGAGCAGCCCTGCACTGATGGAAGCTGCTGCTGGGAAAGGTGTTCAGAATTTCTCAAGTGGCTGAGGTGCCAGATCCCAAACTGTGGCTGCAGAAGGAAATAAATTCAGGAGTCATTTATGCTCCTGAAAATGCAGCCCTGAGTCTGCAAAGAGCTGGCCAGCACACAGGGATGAAGGAGGCTGTGGATGGGTTAGCAGCTGTCTGCTTTCCCACCACCCAGCAAGGAGGGTGGAGAACAGATTCAGCAGGATAAGGTAGGAGCACTGGACCTAGAAAGCAACCACTCTTACACAGCCAGCAAAGCATGTCCATTTGGCTTTTAATTGACTCCCCAGTGTCTAAATGATGAGAAATTTGTGTATCTTTTCTTTCAAGCAATATAAAGACAAAAAGGAAAGAAGGAAAGGGGAAAAAATAACCCCAAACCTATAGACAATCAGACAAGGAAATGTTCCCAGGGTGTTGACATTAATGAGGAAATTCACCATATTTACACCATCCATCTGTTATTTCCTTTTGTAATATATGCATTTCAATGATGATGATGATTATTATTATTATTGCTGTCATTATTACTCTTTCCCAGGAAACTATTTCAGTTACTGATATTCTGTGCCAGATGTGAGTATGATTTTCATTGTTTCAATGTTGGGTATTTGGTAATTATAACATCTATATTCAGTGTTACCAACACTCTCTGGAAGAGATTTCTTGTTCTGTACAGTCAGACCTTCTTATAATGTGTTTCTACATTTCCACTAAATAAGAGCATTGGAAAACTACCACAGTGCCGAGTCTCTTCAGCTTAACTTGCACAGAAATCCTGTGTGGTGTAGAAAAAAGTGAGTGCTCTTTCTCCCTCTGTAGAAGACAACTTGTGCTCTTATTCCTTCTTACTGTCTGTTAAGGTTTTACTGACTAAAGGGAATCCCATGATGCTTTTCTATGTCAGTTTCCCATTGACTAGAAGGTCTTAAATAATTTTCTTTCTTTCTTCCTCTTCCTTAATTTCTCTCTTTCTCTCTCTCTCTCCCTCTTTGCCAACGAATGATAATTCACTTTCTAATAGATAAAACTTCCTTACAAACAAAACAAAGAAAATACAGAATTTCATCTCCAAATACAACAAAGCTAGGCTTTTGAGGAATATCTGTGTCAGCAAGAAATTCTTTACATCTAGGATGAAGTTAATTGAGGAAGGGGAGGAAGGAACATAAAGGAAAATATGTGGAATGGAGGGAAGACATTTATACAGTGCCACATTCTGTGATTTTTAAAGCTCTTGGGACCTACTTTCTAACAGTGATGTCTTTTTCTTCACCTTTGAGGGGTTTACCAAAGATGATGAGCATTGGCCTGCTTGAATGTTCAGGTAGACAATTACATCCTACTAATTTTGTTGAGCTTTAGTGGTATTTTTGCATCACAAAATTTGAGTCTTTTTTATGTACCTCCTACTATGAAAGCTGAGACCAATAAATATATTGTTATTTCCACAGCATAAAATGGAAAATAATACACTGATATAACAATGCCAATCCAATTATACTAACATTTTAAGAGCAGTTTGCATGGACATATTATTTTGGTTTGATACACAGTGATTCCAAAACTTTGTAGATTCTGTACAGAAACCCAAAGTTCCTGCCCACTTGGCTCAGTCATTTTCCTTGGATCACACAGTATGTGAACCTAATTTATTTACTATCTTAAAATCATTTGTTTTCTTATTTTCCTTTTCCTGAGATACCTGAATTCCTAGGAAAGGCAGAGCTGTTGCACATCAGTTATTTTTTCAGCTGTCACACTAATACATCTTCACTTTAATGTGAAAACTCCAGAAGATGTATTATGTATACAAATATGTTACAAATACAAAATATGTGTCATGATATACAAAGAATAAGATCTGTCTGTTTGCCTGAGGTTCTCTCAGCCAAAGTTGTTTACTTCCTCCCAGCTCTGTCTGGCTCTTGCAGTGAGCTGGTCTTTAATCTACATCCAAAACACCCGTTGCTCTGGGTGTCCTCATTCCCCTACCAGAGGAAGTTTCTGCACCTCCTCCCCCTGCATTGAACAGCACAGAACAAGAAAGCTCATGGTCTCTGAAGGCTTTGGAATTAATCTATATGAATTTATGAATCTTTTATAAGGCCATGTAACACAAAACATTTATTTAGATGCATTACACTTATAGCTGGACAATAGCAGGAAAAGAACAACATATCACTAAACTAACTGGAAGATACTTGCAGCTCAACTCAAATGACTGGTATAAAAACTCCTGGAGAGTTTCCACTCACAGACAGAAACTCAACACTTGGTGACCTCAGCAGCACATACTGCATCCATGACATTGGTTGTATGAGGATGCAGTTAATTATAAACCTGAAAAAAAAGTTGTTATGATGCCCCAGCCATCAGGACTTGTATTTTCTTCATGAAAATGAATGTGACACTTTTACCTGGTCTATCTGAAACTTGAAAAAGACCGTTTTCCCAAGTTTAAATGTCTTGCTAGTCAAAGAGAGAAGATACATTGAACATAAAAAATGTTAATGAATACTAAGAATATTTTGTGAATAGTCAAACCAATATCCTGTCAAGAAACCACCATAGCATAGATACAAAAAAAGGACTGGTTTGACCTGGAATTCATCCCAGGTACAAGGATATATGAAAGCAACAGTAAATCTATCTGACTAATAAGTGAGAAATAGGAGGAAAAATAGAAGCAAATGGTCATTAATAAGTTTTGCAAGTTTAAGAATGTAGAATTCGGGTTGTGGAGAAAAGGACTCTCAGGGGACCCCAAGCATCCTCCCTACAAATACCTGGAAAGGAAGCTGTAGACAGGTGGGTGTCTGTCTCTTCTCTCAAGTAACAAGTGACAGGACAAGAGGAAAAGTCCTTAAGTTGTTCCGGGGAAGGTTTACATTGGATATCAGGAAAGGTTTCTTCACCAAAAGTATTGTCAAGAATTAGAACAAGCTGCCCAGGGAAGTAGTGGGTTCACCATCCCTGGAGGTGTTTAAAAGACATGTAGATGTGGCACTTGGGGATCTGGTTTAGTGGTGGACTCAGCAGTGCTGGATTAATGGTTGGACTCCATGATCTTGAAGGCTTTTCCCTTTAATTCTATGAAATATAGCCATCATCTCATCTGCAAAACAGGATTATAGTTTTGGTTGATAGAGATGACTGTGTTGATATAATACATTTGGATTTCTTCAAGGCATTCAACTTAGAAACACATGACATTTTGGTTAAAAGGTTTGTATTATATGGAATTAACAGAACACAGATGGACTAAGAATAAGTCATGACACATCTCAAATGATAGTTGCCAAGGCTGAGGTATCAGCAAGTGAGATTGTTTCATCTACTGTCCTAGAAAATCAGTTTTTGATCCAACACTGCTTAGTATTTTCATCAATGACTTAGCTGATTTTTTCACTATTTCATTTTTTCAGATCATGAACTCACCCCCCACCCAGAACACTAAAGCTGGCTGACATTAGGACTGTGTTTCTCAGTTAATCTGTGTCACCCAGAAAGGAGTCAACACACCAACATGTTTAAGACCTTTGACTGGGACAACACCAAATCTTTCCCTGTAATATTTTCGGACACCACCAGAATTGGTGTAATATTTAATAATGAAAGGAGATCTTTGGCACAGTCTAGTCAAATTTCTTTAGGCAAACAACCAGGGGCCACCAGAGAATATTTAATGTTAATGCAGTGAGCTGCTGAGAACCAGAACAGAAATGATTCTTTCAGAGAGGAGACTGTCCTGGAAAAGACACAAAGGTCCAAATTTAAAGACCATTAACAGTGCTGTGTTGAAAGAGATGAGCTAGTATTTGGTTTCATAAAGGTCCTTAGAAAACAGCAGAAGTCGCAGAAGGAGGGAAGATTCTTGTTTCACAAAACTAAATGAATTTCTGAATGGGATGGCTAACACTACTGAGTGGTGCAGAAAACACATGAAGTGTCTGACTAGTGCATTTTACTCTGTGTTCAAGATCATACTTACTATCACATTTGATAGGAAAAGTTGTGAGTTAAAGCTCTGCTTTCTCATATTCTTTGTGTTTCATATTGTTAAATAAACAGGTATCTGCTTACTGTGCTGGCTCCCAACCACATCCGTCCCAAGGCTGATTTGCAAGTGGCCATCCCAGTTAGTAGGATGACTCTTTTGCAGTAAGTCTTAATGAAAGGCTAGAGAGGGGTGTGATTTATGTAGAACCTATTTCCTGTCATGAAGAATTCAGAAAGACCTCACTAAAGTAAAAAAGACAGCTAAGCACAATGTCGGGCACAGGTTATGGCAGGATCTTCCATCAGAATCCTAAACCACTGTCATTTCCTCCCATCACCCAGGTTGCATTTACAAGGCCTTCTTGCAAGCTGCAGGTTTGTCAGGCTGCCCTTGAAAGCCCCTTAGATGGCCCTTGTTAGAGCCTGCTACTACAGTCTGTCTTCTACTCTGGTGCTTCCTAGACCAATTCTTGGACATCTCTTGCTCCCCTCCCCAACCTGTGAAGAAAGTGAAAGCTGGCACAGAGCAATGAAGCACTGACTGCCTTGTAAAAATCTACCAAAACATAACCTGATGCACAGCCCAGGGGAACATGGAAACCCGGATGTAACATCAGATGTGCGCAGGGCTACATTCTCTAAGGAGCCCGCAATCTCTCTCCTACCCCAAGGAACTCTTTCATCTATCTCAGCCAAAGCTTCATAACCAAAATCCTTTGATCTGGTTACTCATATTAAGCACTTTCTTTGATCTCTGAGAATCTTTCTCCACCTCTGCCTACAAAAGTAATTTCTGGAGAAAATTTGTTGGGAAAACAGGTCTAGCAACCAGTATTATGCTTATGTCATACAAAAGACACAGATGCACTTATCCAGGCTGCTGAGCTGCACACTGCTCACTGGTTTCACCCCCTGTGTGTACTTCTGTTTGGGAAATAGATCTCGTGCATTGCAATTCCTTTTTAACAATGCTTTGTATATTAATGAGGTTAGAGTTAATCTATCATTTGCAAACAGCCTGCTGTGAATCAATAAAGTTTTGATAGGGAATAACAATCCAACTGGGATATTATTAGACAAAAAGTCAGAGGCATTTTCAGGCAGAATACAATAAAAATGCTGACTTCTCACTGCCCTAGTGACAGAGGGGTGGAAGGGAAGGTGCCAACACTCACATTCCAGAGAACAGGGTTTCTATAAAGTTATCACTAAAGATCTATAAAGTCCTAAAAGTCCACTTGGTTTTGATCTTACTCTTCCATATTTCATAAGTTTTGAAAATATATCTCTTCCGAAAACTAAAAAAAATCACTTCATCTTCTGGTTAATTTTTCTTTTTCATGGGCTTTTATTCCCTCAAAACAATCTCATTTTAATTAGCAGCATGGCCTCCAAAGGTAAGATCTCTCTTCAATTTCATGTAGTACTGCAGCTGATTGAAAGGTGTAATTCAATAGAAGAGGGAGCACCACATGTGCAAGCTGTAAATAGAACAGCCATCTCCAAGTACTTGATCCTGTTGAGAAATATTGAGCTAACCACATTTGTCTTTAATTTCCTGCCTGTCATTTCCTGTCATGCCACAACTATTAATACAGAACTGGAATTAGCTGGCTACCTATTGTAGTGAATATTAGAGACAAAAGACTGGTCTGGAGAATGTTGCTGATCTTTTATTCTTGTTGCAAAGGCAACCCAGCATTAAAGAAAGGCAGAAAGGGTAAGAGAACCCGACAGGGTTGGAACAGCACCACAAAGACACTGAGACCTGTGTTACAGTTCAACCAAACAGAGAGTGGCTTCACCCAGTTTGAAGCTACCCTTGAGAGTTCATCTAGCGAAACTGAAACCATCTGTTCTCTTTAACAAGGGTGCATTCAAGAATTGAGTAGAGTCAGAGACAGTGACACGCATATTAAAAAGAAATGTACTGTTGAATAGTACCAGAATTGAAAATAGTCCTACTCAAGACTATGTGCTGAACAATGCACATTTAAATCACGTCTCCTGGTATCTACTGATGCTGATCTGAATTCTGAAATCAGACTTGCTTCTAGAAGTAGCAATTAGGGTTGAACCACTTGGAAGTCTAAAAGTATGTATAAATAGACAGGTGTAGACTAACTTTTTTCCCTATACTCTGGCCAGCAGAGCAAAGTACAGATCTAAAAGCTGGAAATGTCAGACTTCAAGTTGCCTGTGAGTGCTTCATCTATTCCTACAAGAGTGTGTATTAGAATATAGTCTCATTGCAGAGTCATTTACTATTTTTTCTCTAGCACCCTTGTCTTATTCAGTACCTGAGATCGATGTTGCTTATTTAACAAGCAGCTCTTAATGTTTTACACTTCTTTTGCCATTCTAAGCACACTACTAGGCTGCCAAACACTTTTCCAGTCCTGTCTGGAAGTTAAAAACCTTAATTTTCTCATGAGGATTTCTGTTGTGCTCGTCATTACAACAAAAAGTTTCAAAAACTTCCTCACGCTATCCCCTGTTTATAAACCATGAACTGAGGCAAAAGTGGCTGAAAGTTAAAACTCTGTCTTTGGGTGCCCTGTTGGTTACGTCTGAATGGTGGAGTGGGCATGTTCCACACTGGAGTCTGCCATAGGGTTTCATCCAGACTAGGCAAGCCGCTGGAAGTCCCAGAAGATCCCACCAGACTGTTCTCCTTACCTAAGGAGATGCACCTAAGTCTTATCCTCACAGAGGGCATTGCCAGGGTGTACAACACACCTGGAGTACAGTTTTAACCAATAAGATGTGGATTTTTTCTACTTTTTGAGTGACTGGATTTAAACACAGCTCCAGAAATCCCAGGAGGGCTACACTGCCTTGTATTGGAGCTGTGAGTCCAAAGCTCTGCTCCAAAACAGACACCAAGACACCAGCTAGGCAGACAGGTGGGAAAAGAGGAGCTCACAGTTGATTAGAATCTGTGTAAAAGCAACTTCATGAAGTTATTTGGGCAACTAAGATGCAGGAAAACACCTAGCATGATTTCCAAGATCCACTTGGCAATCACCGTAAGCAGCCATGTCCTCTTTGGGGCACCAAAGTACTCAGAAATCTGGCCCTAAGTGGTTTGCTAGCATTATATATGAATTCTGAAGCAGAAGAAAAATTTTGTTCCTTAAGATAGTCTTGAACTATTCTAGCAATAACAAACCGCATAAAAAACAAATCTGGAAGAGTCTTTGATTCCTACTCAGTTCATTCCCCTGCCTCCAGCCTCTCCTCACTCTGGGCAGGATCAACTATTTCTAAATTATCTCAGGTAGCTATTTTTGTGACCTGTTGTTAACACAGAATGATTGTAAAGCTGAACCATTACGAAGAACAATGAAGTTAAACAAAAGCTTTGAGAGCAGAAGTGAGAATTTTGTCCCAGGCCCAATCTTGCAGGCAGCCTGACTGTGAAACACCTGAAGTCAGTTTTTTTGTTACAATTTAATGAGTACATGAAGTGCAATCTATTCCCGTTAATCAGGTTTAGTAATCTGTGCTGTTGCACCAGACTTTGAGTCTTATTCCCAGTGCCTTTATATATAAACATATTAATATATTAATATATAATACTTCTTCCATATTAGCCTATACATAAATAAGGTTTAGAGGTTGCACAGCATTTAAAACATGGACTTCAGACACAGCACAAATCCTGTGATTGGAAATTACTTTTATTTAGTTTAAAGTTGCTACTGCATGACGATTATTTTTACAACTGAGACAGCAAGCAAAGGGCCTTCAAAGAAAAATCAGCATATCTGTACAGGAGGAGCTGATTAGGCTGGGAGGAAAGAGCCAGACGAGTCCTTCTGGTAGCAGTGTCCAATGTGTGATGAGGGTCAAATAATGGGACAGAGGTAAGATTGCTGAACAGCTTTTTCCCCCACCACCCCATCCAAGGCACCTGCCTCTAGCTGTGCTGCAACATCACATCAGTTTTCCTTGCAGTGGTTTGGCTGGCTAAAGTCAGAGGGAGATGCAGGGCACCCAGTTGTGGGGTAGTTTTATGTAGATGGGGATAATAAACTGCTACTGCAGTAGCACCAAAAATTGACCGAATCATGGGATACAAAGATGAACACTGAAGAGTTCATAGATAGAGTAAGGAAAGTCATATATATCTGTATATATGTATGGATACACATACACATACACCTATATGTAGTGATTCTATCTTCTTGTCTGCAGCAGATAAATAGTGAACAATATTTCTTCCTGCATTTTCATTCTACAAAGTGCTTTTTCTGTTTCTATAGCAACTTCTGCTGTTTGTAACTTGTGGTTCATGCTAAAAATATCCTTATTTAAAAGGGAGAAAATTCTGAAAAGTTAGAATAATTGGAAAATATGGCAATTTTAAAATGAAATAAAGTCATAGACTATGCTTAATAAGTAGCCTGTTCACCACAAGAAGCACTGAATGTGACATCCATTACGTGTCTTATAAAATAGAAATGGGGCTTTTATTAACATGTCTCAGGTTCTTTGTTACAACCTGAGTTACTGCCTTTTGAATGACTATGTAGTGTTCTCCATCAGAAATTCAGCCACTTGGTAAAAAGTAGCAAAGAGATCCCTGTCTAGACATACCTGTCTTTCTGCCATGGCACCCCATCATTCCGGCTTCAGAGCAGTCAGTGCAATTAACGTGCTGCATCCTCCCCTGCAGGCATTGCAATAGGTGTCCCGCGTCACAGATTTTGTGAGGACGAGCTTTAGCAGCGGGCAGCAAGATAAACTGTGATGGACACTACTCTTTTTCTCTTCCTTTGAATGATCAGAAACTTTTTTTATGGGTCATCCTTCAGCTCCAGGTGATAAAGGTCTTAAACAGTCCTTCCCCTTGCTATTGAAACTTTATGAATACACAAGGGTTTTAAAGGGCAATTATTCTTCCTCTCAGTGCTGTGTTGCTGTAGTTTGGGCAGCATAGAATGTTTTACAGTATTTTGTATGCACAGAGAGGCCCACATTCAATACTGAAACCAAAGCCATGAACTTTACAGCTGCAGGATCACACTACAATGAGCAGAACAGGAAGAATGTCCTTACAGTGGCTCGTGGCCTTCACTGATTCCTCTGCTCTCCACATCATGTCCCAGGAGTGACCCTGCCTTTGTGAAACAAAAAGGCTTAAGGTAGGACATGGACAGAGAAGGTCCATCCTAACCTCTGGTCTGTGCCTAAGGGCTTCCCTCTGGGAAGGAAGAGAAGAACAGAGTTGCAAGAAAAATGGGCAAACATGGAGGTCAAATTTGTTAATAAGAAACTTCCTTTATGTGTGCAACAGCCAATAAAAAACACTGAATGTAAAAGTGAGACACTGCAACACCTTTGCTTTAAAACACACTGAAGGAACTCTGGAAGACCTTAATTTTTTTTTTTTTTCTAGCTAAACTGACTACTTGTGGGGACAGAGACTGCGCTGTGTTTGTTCTGAACAGACTACATTGTCAGCAGCCACTAAATTAAAATAATACATGGAGTCACTCTGCTGTTGTGCTGTTGTGCACAGACATTCCTGCTGGAACAGTTGCATACTGGTTTATGCTTCTCCTTGAACTTACTTTGTTATCTACACCTTTCTCCAGGCTAATGATTTTCAGTTATTTCCTTGTTGATGTCTGTATTTTGCCAGGGGAGGTGCAGAAGACATCTTTGCTCCCCTCTTTTCCTCATTACATTCTGCAAACTGCTTTGCTTTTTCCTTCCCTCTGCTGCTCCCAGACATCTCTGCCTTTTAAGTTTGTTGGTCCTTTCTAAGGTATTCATACCCCATTTCAGCATAAACAGATTTTTCTTGCAAGGACATGTATCTATGACAAGAGATATGCAATTGCATGAATAGTTATCAAGAATGTTACATGATTAAGACTTTTGGCACCCAGGAAAACCGTTTCCCTGCCTGTCCACTGGATTTTTCAAGTAAGCTTCAGTCATGTGAAAACTACAGATTAACTGTCCCTCTTGCCTTTCTCTCCTCTTTCCACACTTTGCAGACATCTCTGTCTCTTTGTTGCTCTTCTTCTTTACACCACCAGTCCTGCAAGAGACACTGCCAAGACTGCCAAGGTCTCATTACCTCTAGACATGGGCAGAGTATCTCTTTGCAAATATGCTTTTCTGACTCCTAGTCTGTTGTGTTCTCTCCACATTTTGTTTTTTCACTCTGCAATGCTGGCTCATGTTAGTTCAAATTATCCCAAGAATTATTATCTAAGGAATTAAAATCCCTAAAGGTGTCCAAAGAGTCAAAGTACAACATTTTTCTTTCACCAGCTTTTGACCAGTCCCCAAGTCAGAGGTTCTACAAGTGATACCAGCTTGTTTGGTCACTTGTATCTTAAATTCTTAGGTGAGACACAAGGACCAGCAGCATTTTGTTTGCTCACATACAAAGGCTGTCACAAGACAGCCTTTCTTAGCTGATGTAAATGGGTGCCCTATGTAAAGTGGTCAGTGAGCTGCCTTATACAAAAGTCTCCCATTCTTTCTGATGCTGGAAGATTGCTGGAAAATTCCAAAGTTTATGTGAGATGTGCATGCTGATCCTTTAGTAATGCATGGAGAAGAAAGATGAATGTCTGTTACTATCTGCTTGCATCATCAGCTTTTTCATGGTAACAAATAAGCTTCACAAAATGCATTTATAATTAAAGCACCTCCTGTTTCAGGAAGGTGCTGTGCCACCTTTAAAATGTTGACATTTCAGTGTTTACTAAGGAAGCAAGTATTTCATTCAGAATATGACCAGCATTAAAAGTAATGCAGCCATTTTTTTGCTCAGAGGCATTTTTGGTGTGCTGTGCAGAGTGTGTTGTACTTTCCTAGAGCTGACAATAATTATTCAGAAAGGTTCTTCTACCACACCAAATTCAGTGCAACTGCTGAGGATTGAGGCTTTGGCGGAAATATGTGATGATTTTTTTCCTGTGCTTGTCTCTAATTATTTTTGACCCATTTATATTTAAACTTACCTTTAAAAAAATGCCACGTGCTCAGCATGGAGAAAGCGTATCTTCTGATTCCTCTCATCCTCTACCATAAGGAAAGAAAAGGTCCTTAGAACTTCCTCCTTGACAGACAGCAGGAGGAATTCTCTCTGATTTTATGGAGAGACCTGAGGATGTTCCACCTTGATACCAAGCCTCTCCTCTCAGTGAAGCAAATCCTGGTTTTACAAGGAGCTCAGCAGAAGGTGCAGTGAGTCTTCAGGAGCTTCAGCAGCATAGGAAGTCAGGCAGCGTTCAGATATGATCTTACAGAACAGCATCAATGTTTTAACTTTTGAGAGTGCTCAGATTACATGAGCCACAATCACCTGAGCAGACAGGGAGACCTCCCCCCCTCCCCCCCCCACCGCCCATATTCTTGCAAGGAAACAACCTTTCTTGACTCCAAACGGGTCCATCTTGGCAGGGAGCTTAGAGGCTTTCCAATGGAAAATGCAACTACATCCTCTGGGAATCCTTGCTTGGAAAGAAAAGAGTTGCTTCATTTGTCTCCAGGACAAACGCAGCATTCAAGAAAGCTGTTTGAGTGCTCTGTGACTCCTCTGCCTGTTCCTGCCCAAGGTGACATGCAGATTTCTACACAAGGAAGCTGCAAAAAATCAAGTTATTCAGCCATGATGGAAAAGTTCAAGGTTTGATTAGGGATGCTAGATGCACACAAGCTCGAGTTTGATGAAAATCTGCCATCTACTTAACTGGCTATGCAATGTTATGTAGGTATTTATGGCTCAGTGCTTCCAGGGTGCACTTGCTTGTAAAAAGCAGTTGGTTCCACACAGAAATAGATTGTACTCAGCCACCTTCTCTGCTACATCCTTCCTGTGAGAAGTTCTACCAGTCTCAGTAAGAAATAAAGAAACTATCCATAATGGGAATTATTGTTTTTTCTTGATTGTCAGTAACATACACATATTCATTAGCAAAGCAAAGTGTTTGGCAGGGGAAGGTTCAGCTCCTTCCTTTCCCTATACTTCAGCAAATCTTTGCTCTTTTCAGTCTCTGGCAAAGAAGGGCTTTTTAAGTGCAGGTTGTAATCCATCTAACTTTGGCCTTAATCAAATCCACATCTGGAAGATATTAGGATGCACTGAAATTTTTAAAGTGTGGGTGTGAGGACTCACTTGTTTACTCTATATTTTTTAAAGTGATGTGCGTGCTCTGTTCCAGACCACTCATGGTGCTTTGTGCTTGAATGTGTATTTTAATTTCTGTTCCATTATGTTGCCTTTTTCTTTTGGGAATGGTTTTCTACTAGCCTGTGATCTGCTTCATAATTCAAGTGGAAAGTTTTTGAAAATAAAAGAACCTTTAAAGCAAGACAGAAAGTGGTTATAAGTTTCAAAAATAAAAAGTATCTGTATCTTTCACTGAAGTGCAGTGATTTGAGCTTCTGAGGGGATGAGAAAGCCTGGTTATTTTAGAAGGTGAGGTGGGTCTTAGAAACTGCCCTTTGGTCTTCTAATACCCTCATGAACATGTATCTTGAGGATTTGAAGTCCCTAGGTGACATTTACTTGCAGAGGAAAAATATCTGAGGGCAACTTCTGACGAATCGTTATGCCAAGTGGGTGTGACTTCCACAGGCATCTGGCCCTGGGATTGCCTACTGTTGGAATGAGTTGTTCCTGATTCAGTAGGGTCAACCAGCCCTCATTCCTCTCCCAAGTCCCTGTACTCTAAAGGACACAGAAACTACACAACCCAAAAAGGGAACTTTGGACAAACTCCAGATCTGGATAATTGAGAGACCAAGACTGCAAGGAGTGCCACAAAGTGCATCTACCCCACAGCCTATAGGTGGTCTTAGGCTCTTTCAGCTTCACTAGAAGTTAGACCACAGAGTAGGTGCCTAAACAAACTTAGTTTTCACACTGCTTAAAGGAAAATAATGCAGAGAGAGGGTCACAACTGAGTGTAGAGAGGGCACCAGGGCAGGAAAATGTGGGAAGGTCAGTGTGAGCACTTGGAGGTTATCTCCTGGAGGACAGGAGTGTCCCCTTTGAATCAGGGCCATGCTAATCCCCCAGTGCTGAACAGATTTATAAAGCAAAGTTTCTTAAATCTAGAAGCTGGCTTGGCACCATTTCTAACCATTTCATTACCATGGCTGAGGTCCGTGAGTTAGAATCCATTTGAAGTCAGGAAACAACTGGGAAAAGAGCCTCAGAAATCACGTCCTCCAAGGATGAGTGAGAGTGCTGTGTTTTTAAATTGTTGAATACAGGGTGAACTTAAAAGGAGAGACCATTTCCATTCTTCCTGAGGCAAGAATCACTGTTGGTTTCCTTTGAGCATAGTCCCTTTGCACAGAGCATGCAAAGCAGCTGAAAGTGTCTCTGCATGACCTCAGTCAGCCTCTAAACAGACTAAGCAGGATGTGAAAGAAACAGCAGCCACTGGGTGTGTCATGCCTATAAGAAATTCATAAGGCCTTTGGTTTGCAACTGCCTTTAAGCCCATTAGAAGAAACTACCATAGCTTTGTCAGGCCCCTCCCGACACAGTAATTAAGTCACTTTTAGGAGCACGCCAAAAGAAAGCACAATAACATTCTCAACATAGCCAGTGGCAAAACTCATGTTGAATTCACTGGAGTTGCAGCAGTGGATGGTAGCATCTTCCAGGCCAGGCTGGGAAGGAAAAGGGAGTCTTCTCCAGCTGGAAATGCAGCCTGGTAGAACTAAAAGTGCAGGTTGGTGAGATATTTTCATTATAAGAAACCAACTATTTCATTTTTTTCTTTTTTTTTTGCTTTTAATCTGAGCAACTTACATAGCCTTTCTTTTCTTAAAACTTCTCCCTCAAACCAATCCTCTCATTATCAAATATGCATGCAAGCGACGGAACACTTAGACTGTGATAAGCTGGAAACTCATTTCTATGATTTGAACACTGGCACTTCTATAATCCTCTGAAACATAGAGTGCTGTGAATTTAGCTTCTTCGTTTTTGACTTTTGCATTTGCATCTGCTAACCCTTGTATTTTTTTAGTTCACACACCTCTCTATTGGCCTCCATTCCTCATTATTGATGCATTTTACACTTTTTCTTTTTGTTCATCTTTTTGTCCAGCTTCACAGTCTTGCTTGTTTGTAATGAAGGGTCTGAGGCAGAGTTAAATCAAGCCTGTGTGTGTCCCTTGCAGACAGGATGCCCTTAGCTCTGGCATGGGGAGGTGGTTAGTGAAGAGCCAAGTTTTGCTGCATGTCAATGTAGTCCATGCAAGGCAGCCAATTACCTCTATTATTCTACAAGAACATAATTTCTTTCTGGAGTGTTGTGAATACTTCTTCTCATGTGGATGGTTTTAATGGATCATTTCGCCAGGAACAGTACACAATACTGCAGGGCACTTGACATTTATATCAAGGATGTAGGGCAAAATTCTACTGTACTGTATAAATAGCTGTGACTATGCTATTGGAAACCAAGGGCCAGATAACATCCACTGCCAGGGCATACTGTCCCACGATGGTGCACAGGATGTGACTCCTAGGAGCAAAAGTGACATCTGTAATGTTTATAAAATCTGTAAGATGTGTTTATCTCCAGCATAACACTATGTTTCCTTTGTTGGGCTGTAAAAAACAATCTATGAAGATCAACCATGAAAATACTTTCCCTTCAAAGCTTGAACAAAGGACAAAAGCCAATAGCTTTGGGGCTTGGGTCATTGAATTTTCCTAAGATTTTTTCCAGCTTGCCCTTCATATGTTTAACAGCTTATAAATTGGATTCGGTATGATTGTCCCGGAAACCAGATTCTTTTCTATTTAGGTTCTTATCTCACCATCCTTGTCTCCTAGAAGAGCCTAAAGCAATACAATTAATAGTCTACTCCTGAAACCACTGATCTCAACATCCGATTATTTTAGAAAGACAATAGTACAAATGCTTTTGAATTTGTCGTTCTGTCCTTGAAAGAGTGGAAATACAATCCTGGTACACAGAGACATTCTGTTTTGAAGAGGCCTTGAATATTCATGTATTGTCTGCAATCCTTCTCTTACCAATAGTATAAGAGTGATAAATTCAATATACGTGGGAGATGTGCTCTTTAAAGTAAATCCTCATGGTGTGCTTATAAAGTTAGTCCTAGTAAAGGCTAATCATGGTTAACAATGAATAGTGTGGGGGAAACAAACTAGAAATAAACTGCCAGGTAGTAAACTCCTCACATAGCAGAACCCTCTTGAAGAGCTGATGCAAACATCCCCAGACTCCTAATTTATCTGACTTCTATTTTATTCACTTTCATGCTTCTTATAAATATCTGTCACATATCTACTTAGCTGCATTAAGCCACTGTAGAAGGAAGACTTTAAAACAGAGAATTTAAAATGTTGAACAGGCCAGTGATCACAGGACTATGTAATTAGCCCAAACAAGTAATTCTCTTCTATGGCATTACATATTAAATAACTCCCCAATGGTATTTTAAAAAAAAAAAGAAAAGAAAAAAAAAAAAAAAAGAAAGAAAAACCAAAACCCAGAATACCAGCAAATGAAAACAAGTCTGGAGTATCTCCATATTCTGACAGTTTTCATTTCCCTGTGCTCTCTTGTTCAGAAGAGACATCAGATATGAAATCATGCCAGAAAGGTTGCCTGTTGACTGTAGGATTTGCTAATGATGACACACTGTAGAAATGTCTTTAAACCTGCAACTATCCAGCTGCATATGAAAATCTCCATGTTTCCTTCTGTTGAACATCAGAGGTCACAGAAGCTTTCAAGCCCTTAGATGATGCCTATTTTCATTATGGTTGGAGTCAATGACCTTTAAGGTCTTTTCCAACCTAAACGATTCTATACCACCAGAGCTTTGAACTGAGATGTCAAATGGAAACTCATCTCAGGCAGTGTCTCTTACCAGCACCACACTAACATGACTTTTTCATTATTTCCAGTTCTCACTGGAATTTTAGACTAACAGGGCTAACTCATAGGCTCATTGAAGGACTCTCATGGTAGACCTGTGTTATGACCCAGTTATTAAAATTATTAGAAATGTTTGTGCCTGTATTAAGGTGCAAATAATAACAGATTCCAAAGTTTTGGGGGCCTTATTTAATGCTAAATGTGAGGTAGAGAAAGAGAGACAGAAAGAAATAGGAAAAGGAGAGGTAGGGGAAGAAAGGAAGTGACAGAGACTTAAATAGAAAATGTATCACCACTTAAGGTAACCTGTCAGCATCCTGTGTGTCCTGTTCTTCTGGTCTTCTTTGTGGTGAGGATCCCACCAAACACTGAGTCCAGTGGATTACTCTACATTCGGGACATGCCTGGCACCTCCCCCGGAGTGGGGGGAAGTTTTGCAGTCTCTTGCGACAGGCTCTGGCTTTGCTGCATCACTTGGATCACAGACAGTCCTCTGGTGGTGGAAGGTCTCAGGAATGAGTCAGGGGGTGCTTCTGGGGTCTTTGATGGTTTATGACCCTTCTCATCTCCCTCTCACATGAATGTCCCATGTGTATGTGGCCTTCCCAGAGAGGAGGGGTGGGTTAGTCCTTTAGTGGAGGTTTCACCACCACCCACCCAAAACTCTTCTCCTCCACCACCCGCTGAGCTCAGCTAGGGCAGATTCTTAACACAGATACATTCTTCTTTCCTGAGCCTTGTTTACTTCTCCTCAGACTTGAGATGATTAGACAATAGTTTTATCTCAACTCTGCCTCCACCGTCCAAATCCCAGTCAGGCCTCAGTGGTCGCAGACAGCCAGTTGCTTCCTTGCAGTTTGACAAAACGTCTTTCTGTGATTTTGAGAACATTTGAGACATTAACAACACTTCAGTCCATCACAACCTGCCGGTTGTTGTTGTGTCAGTCATTTGCCATCATCCTTAGTGACTCCTGTGGCATTAAATCTCCTGAACTTCTGCACTGGCCTTGTTTTCCCAAGCCTGTACTGCAGAGAACCAGCCCAGATGGCTCAGCTGCTCACTCAGTGTCTCTGTGGACAGCGAGCATTACTGATCCGGGCAACAAGCTATAATTTGGAAAAGGGACATTAATTTCAAAACTTCTGATCTCTCTTCAGTTTCCTGAAAAGACAGGTTAGGCCTGAGTCAGATGTTTAACAGTCCTTGCCAGGCAGGCTTGAATGCTCATATCTCCCACTGCAAGAACAGACTTTAGCAAAGCCACACGATTTGTTATCTGCCATCTTTGCTTGTGACACAGTGTCTTCATTTTCCCTCTGGATCACCAAACAGGACAAGTGAACATTTACCTTCCAGTCTGTTGTCTGGTGGTTTTGCTCCAGTCCTCAGCCTAGTCCTTTTTTAGCTCAGGCTGCATTTCTCCCTGCCAACAAAATCACTGAGAATCAAATCCAGCTGAGCCATGGGGGTGACTCAGTGACCAAACCATACTGGCTACAGTGGCACTGTAAACTGACATGCAGTGTCTATATTGGCATCACCATCATTCAGCATTCTCCAAAACTGATTTTTGAGGATGAGTCCACAGAGAGTTATCTCTCTGGGGTTGGTGTCATGGATGTTAACTGAAAATGCTAACTCTGAAGTTTTTATTTTTTCTCCATCTCAAAGCAGAGAACAGAGTCCTTCACAGCCTAGATGGAGAGGAAACCAAGGATCACTCCTCCTATTTTATTCCCATGCAGATGAATTTATCATGGAGAGAGATTCAATCAAGGGACTGGAGCTTCAGCTGCAGCTTTTAAATGAAAACTTATGTTATGAGCCTTTCATTTATTTGAGAGAGGTTTGTTTTTTTCTGGCAAACTCTTAAAAAGAACATTTTTCAAGAATCTTTTTTAATGGAAGATAGTCCTGGTTCAACCTCACTCTTGAAGCTGATGATGCTGCAAGTTAAAAAGGGGAATGCACCGACATTACACATCAGAATATGCCATATACCATGATGGTGTTGAATTCCAAATACAGAATCAATGGCAAATGATGTTTGGCAAATGTGGTGACGACTGCCACCTTTTCTACCTCAGCAACCTCTCTAGTTGGTCAAACCAGTTACTGTGTAATGCTGGCACGTTAATCAGTTCCATTGAGCAATGTGTCTTTTGGACCAATGCTATTACTGAATTTAATGTGTGAGTCTGCTAAGATCAGTGTGGAAGATTGCTGAGCTATGGACAGCTTTGGCTTTAAGAGAGGATGCTGCTGTAGGCCTGGGAAAGCAGTAGAAAACACCACCTGTGTCCTTGGATCAGGCCTGGGAAAGCTGAAGAAAGAGAAAAACAACTGTGGAAAACAAGAATATGTTTTGGGCCTTGCCAGCACGAGGAGAGATGCCAACTACCTATCAGACGATGGTTTAAGACTGATGGACAAGTATACCTAGCAAATGAGATGTAGCTTATATGTGTG
>JAWWEU010000001.1:112958117-112979504 GCA_035583155.1 Acropternis orthonyx | reverse complement strand
GGAAAGGAAAGGAAAGGAAAGGAAAGGAAAGGAAAGGAAAGGAAAGGAAAGGAAAGGAAAGGAAAGGAAAGGAAAAGTGTGTTTGCTTGCCACAGACATCAAACAAATAATGAACAATCAAAGCACAACGATTACAAGCAACCCAGAGGCAGAAAACAATTCAGTACAGCAGCTCAGATGAACTGTCACAAGCAAGGAGAGCAGTCACAGGCAAAGCACAAAACCCTCAAAAATGGCCCAGTGGCACACACCAGGTAATCCTGAAGGGAGTCTGACCTGTAAAAGGTTTTAAAGCTCCTTCCTCTCCTGGACTGACAACTAATAAATCGTTGGAGAACATTGGTGTATGTGAATGGGAGTAGCTATAATGGAAACTTTCATATGATTGCAGTTAGCATGTGCTAAATTACTTTACAGGATCCACTGTGTAAACGTGAGCAGGACTTAGTGTTTTGCACAAGGTAGTTGCAAACAGTAAAATGAGCAGGAGGCACAAATTCTTTCCCCTGGGATTCCTGAAGCATGCACAGTAATTAACTGATGGTTACAGTTTTTCATTCCTACTTCACCCTCTCTCCCTCCCTTCTTCCTCCTTCCTCTGCCAGCATGAAAAATTCACACACTCACACACACAGTGTCCTGATCTGACCCCACCACTAAAAGCAATATGGGACAGCATCTAGCTATGAAAAAACCTATAAAGCAATGTGAAAACATCCACAGCAGGCTTTTTGTTAGGAATTGAGACAGTTTCCTCTTAGCAGAGCAAGTAACTCTATTTAATACTGGTCTGGCAGCATCTTCTCTTGATCCCTCTCCCCACAGGCAGCCTAGATAGATGAGGGCACCTGAATCCCAGTTCAGGGCTGGGAGCAGCTGCCACATCGTGCAGGATATCGCTCCCCTGAGAAGATTCTTCGGCTGTTCCTCCACTAGTCGGTTGCCCCTGGGGTTATTCCTTAGCAGCAGCCTGTGTACCATAAGGTGTCTTTTTCATGCATGAGTAAGTAACAAGTCACTAGTCAGTCTTGCTATACTAGTGCTTAGCAGACTGCTGATGCTATAAATAAGTTCTCCTCTCCCAGTTGCTCCCTGGCATGTTCACACCATGGTTAAGATACTAGTGTCCAGCAGTATTGCGTGGCTCAGCTTAAGACCTCTGAACCCAGCAATTTTTGAGGTTGGCACATCAGATTATCATCCTAAATCAGGAAAAAATTATAAATGATGGCGTTTGCTCAGGGCTTGGCTGTGCACGTCCTTGGTGTGCTGTTTTGGACATGATCCTTTTGCAGATGCCTGGCACATGTTCCTACAATTTCACAGCTGCATTTTCATCAGAAGAACTCCCCTTTGCAGGAAGCAGTCACTGGGCTTTTAAGGCAGTGCCCTTTGCTTCTAATAGTTATTGATTCCGTGAATGCAGGGGAATATGGATTCAATTAGCTAGTCATAGCACTGTAGTTCAGAGCTACTCAGCATTTCCAATGTATAAGCTTCTGTTTCCAAGGTTTATGTAACATAACCATAAAAATTCTGTCTGCATTAAAGGTCTTTTTCCAGATGATTAGCTCATAATGTGCACTAATTACTTTTACTGTTTTACAACCACCACTTAATGGAAATATTCAGTGAGTTTCCAACAAAAGTTTCTTAAGGATGGGCATTTCCACTTGAGGCAGTTCTAGGCAGCCATAGTTAGAAGGATTCATTGTTTGATTGGATGAAAATTGCTCACAGAGACTTCTGCAGGCACTGCCGACTGTCACACCAGAGCACAGAACTTCCCCTTTGCACAGAGCAGAAATAACCTAATAGCCTCTGAAATCAATGCCCCTTTAATACAGATCATGGCTTACCCCATTGTTTTCTGATCAAGCTACTTGCTGCTATGTTTTTTCTCCAGAAATATCAGATTTTTCAGTTTTCCTCTTCATTCTCCAACAGCAGTTGGACACTAGTGCTTTAGCAAAATTCTTAGGCAGTTCTTACCCACATCCTCACCTTAATTTTAAGAACAGGGACATTTCCGCTTCTGAGGAAAGGACTCCTCTCCCCACACCAGCAGGTGTGACTGCACTGCAGCCTGTGCTGATCTCACCACCAGCTCTGCGGTGCCCCTGCCTTCTCCCTCCCCAGCTCTGTATTTCTGCTCACTTTGTAACAGCAGCACTTTGCAGACAGATCTAGAGAAGGGTCAGGCCCATGGCCACTGACAACTGCACTGGCTAATGCAGTGGTGTCCTTCACGGCAATAAAACACAGAGTCTGAAAAGCCAGCTCATCCAGCATATTCTAGTATTTGCAGGGCAACTTGGATCCCAGTGATATCCTTCCCACAAAAGCAAGGACTTTCTGGATGGAAGCTCCTCCTGAATTAGGGCTCAGCAGTAACTGTGTGATACTGATGCTCAGCATCTTGCTTGGAATTCACTGGGATCTGTGACGCAAAAATCTTTGGCTCTCAGTGAAGCAGGCACTGCCAAGCATCTCACAGGTGATACTGCAGCACTGTGAGAGCCAGTCAGCCCCGGCTTTCTTGCTCCAGCTGCACCAGGAATTCAGCAGAACTGCTGCTCCTCATCATGGCAGGATAATGCTCTTGTAGGAGATGCTTTCTCCTGCTTCTGTGGTCCCAGGTCAGAGCAGCCAGGATCTTCCATGTCTTGCTGTAGTAGGCTCTTGTCCACACAAGAAGTAGCTGCTTTTGGCTCCCAGCTCCTTTAGAACTCAGTGGCAACCTGGCAAGTCTGCCCCTGCCTTCTCTTTTCCTTCTTGTCTGGATTTAATGATGCAATGTTTGAAAATGAGGAATTCCCACTGTCTTCTGGAAATTGTCTAATCCTCTTCATTAGAGGTTTTTTTGCTCCCTCAGCTCTAAACCTTTCTCATCTTCCTCCCTCACCTTGTCATTACCAGAACAATACTTCCAACCGTTTTCCTCTCCTTCGTGGGCATTCCCTTGCTCTATTCCTCCACCCACTCTCTGAAAGACAGTTGACGTACAATATTTCAGTGCTTGGTATTCTCAGTGCTGCCCAGCATGGAAGGTGCAAGTTTAACATTTGGGACAGATCAACCTGAGACCACCTCTCATCACCCAGTCTGCTCTGCCTGGGTGCATCTCTTTGCCACATCATGACAGCAAGCCAGGCTGAGATGTGTGTGTGATGAGTGGATGCCATTCCCCTTACCCATGCTGTGCCCCATTTGGTTTCCAGTGGAGGAAATCCCACTGAATGGGTAGGGTAGGTTGCAGCTGATCCTCTGAGCTGGGCAGCCCAGGGACAGGATGACATCACCCTCAGAGCATGAGCACAGATGCCTGTTTTTACGACATTAATTTTTTTTTAACTTTTCCCTGTCCATAATCTAATATTGTTTTTCTAGCTGCAGTATGCACTACTGCAAGTATTTTAAAATGTCTAAAACAGCACAAATGTTTATAATATACTTGCTATAAAGATAGCATATTAAAACATATTTACATTTCAAAAATTTTAACCTGAAGGAGACTTGATATTATCTAAATAATTTGTTTAAGAGGACATAAAATAATCTCCTCCTCTTCGAGGGGAGTTATAATATTTACAGAATCTTATCTTCATAAACAGAATTTGTATTTTAAGCTTGCAAATTACAATTTGCATGTTAAGAGGAGTCAAGCTGAAAAGGAATTAGGAACATGTGAACAGCAAAGGAAGAAAAAAATTGCTGAAATATATCACCATTACTATGTTAATATATGGCAATCTTATGACAGGTAAATGTAAAAGGACTTATTTGCCAACACAGAACACTCTCTATGGAACATTGATTTAAATATAGCTGTGTCTTCCTCTCTTCAGTGTGTCATAATGTAGTAGTAGTAGTATGTCCTCTGATGTCCTCTATTTTCACAGTTGATACAGGAACCCAACTAGAAAGATGAGAGAAAATGGGTGGGAAGTACAGTAGCAGACTGCAGCCATTGCCTTGATGTATGCAGTGGCGTAGAACCAGTGCATTTCTGCAACTGGCAAGAATTGTTATTAACATCATGCTAGAATTACACGTCCCCCTGGTCACTCAGCTATGGATTAAGGTGACATGCATTGCAGCAGCACAAATTGACAGGTATCATTAAGGCTGAGATGCCATTTCCATGCCATGGATGGCATCCTCTCCCCTCCTTTTCTTGTGTCAGTGTCTGTGTAGGCACTAACATAATGACAACTCTGTATTCAGACTGTCACAGTACAAGCAACACTTATGTCCATAAAGGACCTCTAATGCTCTGTCAATTAAACAATATACATTTTAAATGTACTTAAGTCTGAAGCCACATAATAGCTTGCAATTGTTCAGAAGGGCTTTTATTAACATATTACTTAAATCAATCCATGTCAGTTGTCCTCAGACCACTGTAGGGTGAAGGTCTTTTTTGCAGTCTTCCTGGCTGGTTGTGCACCATACTTGGTTACTGCAAATTGGCAACAACAGGATGACTTTATTCTCTAAGACTTCCCCAAGTGTTCTTTCCCAACTGACATGTAGACTTGCCCTCTCTTAACTATACTGTGACCTTCACTGGTATTTATCGCTTTCAAACCATTTTCAAAAGGTGCCCAGGTAAATATAAAGAGGTTTATAATGCTGCTATAGCTGCAATATATTTCCCATAGGTTAGATAACTTTTGAATTTATTGGAAGTTTTGTGTTTGTAACCAATATGTCACTGGGCCACCCCTTCTTCTCACCCCAGCCCTGAGGGTAGAGGTCAGAGCTTCCATCTTAAGTTTGTCTTTGCCCCCACATGGCCAGACAGATGGGCTACACTGTTCCTGCCCAAGCTCTCTGAGTCAGAAGAGGTTGCTGGAAGAAAATTAAGCGTTTGGTCTAAGATGACACCTAAAGATTTGCCTGAGACTTTGCCTACGAGAACCACAGAAAACATCTGTGCAGTTGCTTGGCCTGGATCCGAGATGACAATGCCACAACTAGGAGGCCTCTTTGGCCTCACCCTGGGACTGTCCCTGCCAGTGTTTTTCCTGCAACATTTTATTGAGATGGTAATGGTGAGGTGTCAGTCTTTTCTGAATGCTCAGAACAAGCTCCTTTCTGGATCTTCTGTCTAGTCCACTTGTCACTCCAGGGTGTTGTGTTACAGAGAAGGTGAGAAGTGGCAGCAGCAGTTGTCACATGTAGTTGATGGTGTTTTATGGGGTCAGTGGTTTCTACCTCCAGCAAAAGAACCTAAAGTGGCTGGATTTGGGCTCCTCCTCAGGCAGGGCAAAGGCAGCAGCTCCTTTAGTGCTTTTACCATACCAGGCTCACTGGTCTTCTCAAAATTCCCAAAAAGCATATCCCTCCCCAACTGCAAACATTCACCAGCCCATAGCAGGGAGACAACTGTGTTTTGTAGCAAAGGAGGCAAGCCAAACTTGATTTTCCTTTCATGGATTACATTTTTGTGGTATTTCTTTTCTCCATGTCAAGCAATATGTGCCGCAAAGTTAATTTTGGAGAAACTGCAGAGGAGGTTTGGCATTGGTGTTCCTCAGCCTGAGCCCAGGCTGTTCCACAAAACACTGGAAAGGGGCTGATGATAAAGTGTGTTTCCAATCAGAGTCCATGAAACCCATAGAAAGGCACCACTGTTTTTAGTCAAGTTCTAGAGTTGCAGTGCCTTGCATCTAGTCAGTGAGCTCCCCCAAAACACTGAGGGTTCGAAAATATATGTGCATCTGAAGTGCAGTCCAACCTGTGAGTTGCTCAATATCTACAGGATTTTGTACAATTTAATTATTCAATCACAGAATTGCTTCAGTGTGAAGAGTACCTGCTAGAACCATAAAAATGTGTGTTTTCTTGGGTCAAAAACAAATAGTGCAGGTTTTGGACTTTCTAGCTTTGAAAGTTCACTGCATGGGACTGGTTCTCATTGTGCCAGGAGACACGACTACAGCCTTGCATCTCTCTAGCACTGGGACTTCTGAAACATTGTGCCTGATTTAGGGAATTACACAGAATAAAGAAGAGCCCCAGATGAAGGTGAGTCATTGACCACTTCCATTTCTTTCATCTAACTCATGGGAACATTTTCATAACCTTCACTCATCCCACCTTTTTTTTTCTTTCCTACCTCCATTTTTGTTTTCTACAGCTCTGGTTTGTTTCCATGATAAATTTTTCTCCATTTTCAGCTGTTTACTACCCTTCATGTTCCCTTTCAAAAGATTTCCCAGCATTCTTTAGATTTGCTGCTGTGACGTTTCATCTGGCAAATACAACTCTCCATTTTGTTTCCCCACAGGCACATTTACATGCTAAATGGGTTCAGTTCTTCTACAGAAAACAGGAGTTCAGGCACAGAGGGATGTGAAAGGCATCTAGCACATGGCTCAGCTCCATGGGCTCTCCCACAGTGCAAACACAGAGAGTGTGAAGCAGTCATTACAGGAGTGTGCCGCGGCAAGGGAGAGATACTGCCATGTGTCATGTCCTCACCTTCCTCTGGTCCAAGTAGCATCTGGAGGAAGACAACCCACTGAGCTGATGTACGTGAGCCTCCTGCTAGCACCCCAACCAAGAAACGACACTGAGAGAACCAGGATTTTCCTTTACATGGCCCAGTTAGGTGCCACTTAGATACTGTAGCATGGCAACAGATTGCTTGGTAGCTGTGCTAGAGATGAAGCACTAACCACTTCGTGTTGCTGTCTCCAAGGAGAAGTTCAATATAAGTCAGTCCCGTAACATCAGTTTGACATCAGCCTATGTCTTTGCCACGTTAATTCAATTTATTACCCGGGTTGATGCACGCTTTGCTTTCTTTTTAGGATGCCAGGGGACCTGTTCATCCCTAATGACTGAAGAAGCATTTGTGTTTTATAAGCTATTTGGGACACACCATAAGGAACTAAAAGTGTCTGGTTTATTTTCATTGTTAAATTTACCATGTACCCAATTCAGATACTGTTGAAATTGATAGCAAACTTGCCAGGGACCGCTGCAACTGAAATGCTTTCTGAGGTTTAAGGAGTTCCATCAAAGACGTTCTCCCAAAAAAAAAGCATACTAGTCTCTTCTTAAATAATGCATGAAAAATGTTGTCGGGGGTGGGATGAAAATTACAAAATTATAGTTTGTTGTTCTGTCTTTTATCTCTAGCTAAACTTTGATCTCTATAAAGTGTTTCTACTGTCATTTGTAAGACTTTCCTTAGTCTTTACTTGGTAGCATATTAAAATTCAGCTGACTAATTTCACTGGATTTCTTTGATCTTTTTCCTTCAATGTGAACTACTCTAGCTGAAGAGTTTGTATTCATCTGAACAGAATTCATCTTCCTTTTTCTGCACATTCAGACATTTGGGAGTTCCTCTGTGCTGCATTTTTGCCTACCTATCCTTGCTTATTCCAGTGTATTGCTCCTTTTGTTTCCCTGTGGTCTTCTTTTCAAGTGGTCTTTTCCTGTCTCAAATATTCAAATTTCTGCAAGTGATGAGTCTCTGGAGCACTTCCCAGTCCCTCACCCCAGCTGCCCCTATGGATTACAGAGCTGTCCAGGTAGTTATTAGTATACTGCCCACCAGTGCTGCTCAAGTCCATACTCCCTTTTAAAACAATGTATTTGTTTAGGAATGAATGCTGTGGACTTTAGAGTGCGGGGTAGGGGATCAATAGTGTCTTTAAGGGCACAATGGTAAGATAACTTTAGTAACAAACCAAGAAAAAATTATATCAGGTTGTTGGCTTCTTGCATTCTTCCACTTTTGAGTCTGTATTGTTGCAGTGCCTGGACCGTACGCTTTACCCAGATCCACCCTGGATAAAAATGGACAATCCCTGCATGGAGATGCACCAGGGGCTCTTTGTCTCAGAAGGACAACACAATACACACATGCTTGGCCACAGAAGCAGCAGCATGCCTCTCAGCACACTCCCTCAGCCACCCAGCACACAGACGATTAGAGACAGACGCACTCCCCATGTCTTCCACCCACTCACTGCTCATTTGCTCCTGAAGGGAGCAAAGAAAACATATTTTCCTTGTCCCCATATAAACAGACCCCATTGCTGTCAAACCCCCAACCCATGAGCACCATGCACATATGCTTGTGTACACACACTCATACTCCACCTGCTTCTTTCTACACACGATCCATGTTAACTCTCTGCAGAACAAAAAGGCATTTTAAGAAATCCTTGGAGATGCAAAAAGAATTGTTTACTATGCTGGTAACTTGTTTCAGCTGTGAAATCAAACTACATATTATGGTCCATGCTTCTTTTCATATAGTGGTGTGCTGCCTGTCCTCAGGACAGGAAGATTTCTTTTTACAGGGCAGTGCAGAACTTGGAGCATAGTGTTTTATCCAGGTGGGTCCTCACTGCATGGTGGTTTTACCTGTCATGATTGCCAGATGACACTTGATGCTTAGCTAGAATTATCTTTAAGAGCTGGTGATTATACATATACAGACAAATAGTCTTTTGCATTACATTGTAGTAATGTGGTGATTTGACACAAATTGATGCTAATTAAAAGAGGGCTCTGTGCTTGTTAGGTGATATGCTGGAGGAGAAGGAATTGCAGACTTTGCTTTGTGAACAAACCTGGATGTCTTGGGGCAAACCCACTAAGTGGTATTCTGCTACTTAAATTATTTCCATTCCGATCCAATTTTTGTCCTTTGTCATCAAACCCTGGATAATACATGGAGCTCAGACTGTAGAAGAGTTGCTCAGTTAACCCAACTGATTTTTGTGACACGTGTATTCAAGGTGCCTGGACAGCTGAGAAGAGGGTCTCTCCTCTAATTGTGCGCCACATAGCCTTCTGCAATAGAAGATCCATTTGGTGTGCAAATGGAATTGTGTATTATTAATTTGATGTGCCAGTTCACCACATCCAGCTAGTGATGAGCCAGGCAGCTGCTCACAATCCCAGTCAGGGCTACCTGATGCTGATTCTGAAAGGCATGATGCTCTGCTCTGCAAAACTGTGGACTGGCTTCACGTATTGTGTGCTGACAGTTTAGCTCTACAGATCTCCATGTTATAACCAGCTTTGTTCCTGTTCCTCTCTTTTTCCAGCCCAGGGCATCTCTGACCATACTGAACCCCAGCCTGAGTGAGAAGGATTTTCTCTTTCAAAATTTTGGCTGGGGAAGACAGATTTCAGACAAATGCTGTGTATGAGACCACAACAGCTCTCACCCACAAGGTTATTCTGAGCTCAGCAAATCAATACTGTCTCTGCTGAGAAGCAGGAAGAAAGTCTCCCCCGACAGAGGAGGGGTGAAACACTCACTAACTTGTCAGATCACATCATCTCATGAATGCATCATGCAGGGCAGCGCCTCTGAAAAAGCAGTTTGATTCTGCTTCACCATCATGATGATGAGTTGGTAATTTAGCATATCAGTATCTGCATTCTTTCCCTATCCAAGCTATTGGTCCTTTAGGCCAGATGTAGCTGACTGTTGGCTGGTGTCATTTCATGATATACCATGTACGTGACAGCCATTCAACTTTGTTACTTTGTGCTGTGTCTTTTCTCTCTATACACTTACAATGAAACTGCAGCTCTATTGGTTTTTCCACTAGCAGGCAGACATTACAATCCAGGTCACAGACTGCTTTAGGACAAATGCAGGGAGAAATTATAATTATTTTTGCCTTAACACCCTGCATGCACATGGGAACCAGAAAATATCAGCCCTCTCTGCTTCAAATTTACCTCCTCCTTTCCATGTGTTTCCTCTCGGGTCTGACATGCACCTCCCTTCCAGCTTTGATTCTGGAGATTAAGAGCTCTGAAGATCAGTACTCTTTTATTAGCTCTCTAAGTATTGACAGATGTTTTCTCCCATTGGTAACAAAGGATGTGTGCATCCAAAATCTTGTATTTACACTAAGGCTTCTTATTCACTTTCAAAACACTGGCCACTGAGGACAACTAGAAAAGCAGAAGCTTGCTGGCCTCAAATTTCCTGAGTTGCTCCCAGTGCATGGAAAGCATGTTCATTGATATTTATAGGATGTTATTAATATGTAGGAGTGAAAAAACAGAACAACTCAAAAATAAGCCTGAGGGGTTGCAGCCATTTTTCGGGGAATCCACCTGCTGGGATGGGGTCTTCCACAGGCTGCAGGTGGATCTCTGCTACACCATGAATTTCCATGGGCTGCAGGGGAATCTCAGCTCCAGCACTTGGCACACTTCCTCTTGTTCTTTCTTCACCTTTGTGTCTGCAGGGCTGTCTCTCTCACATCCTCACTCCTCTCTCTGGCTGGCATTGCACAGCAGTTTTTCCCTCTTCTTAAATACATTCTCCCAGAGGCACCACCGTCGTCGCTAATGGGCTCGGCCTTGGCCAGCGCTGGCTGGCACTGGCTCTGTCTGACATGGGGGAAGCTTCCAGCAGCTTCTCACAGAAGACAACTCTGTAGCCCCTCCTGCTACCAAAGCTTTGCCATGCAAACCCCATACAACTAGCTACTTCCATAAATGTTGCCATAATGCATGGAGGAATAAGGAGCCCTGAGTACCTGGATCTCACCACTATAAATGATAGAGACAAAGAGTTTTTGTTGTAGACTCGTGGAGGTGAATTTTGTCCCAGCAAAAACAAAGGGTCGGGCAGTCGTTGGGCTCCAGCCATGTAACATCACTCACAAATCAGAAGACAGTGGCATTTACATTGAGTAATTTACTTCATCTATAACCTGAATAACCTTATGAGTGTGCTTTTTCTTTCCATTGGTTTTAAAGGAAAATTAAGCCTTATGTATGTGCCTAAAGTTAGGTGGGGTAAATCCAGATTCTGGATTCTGATCCATAAGGAGCTCCATGAGATCTTTTGTCATATCAGATCTTCAGAACAGTTCTTCACATCAGAGTAGGTCAATACAAATACAAATTTCTACTTTTGATGTTTTAGAGCCTCACCGGGGCAACCTTCCCCTCAAAATTCTTGAAATATGCTTCCCTGTCTCTTGAAAGAAGTAGTACCAGTTTTAGTCAGTTCTTCCCTTGCTTTAGTAGAAGCCAGAAGCTGTGGCACATGTGTTGTAACGAGTAGGATGGGACTGATCAAGTGACTCCATTAAATGCTTTTTGAAACAACTCTGCTGGGACTTCTGGTATATTCACCAACATCACCTAAATCTTACTTGACTTTTAAGTACTGAAAGTAGCATTAGTCTTGTAAGAAAGCATGTAGTGTATAAAGTCTTCTGGTGAGACAGAAGAGCCATCTTTCCTGCTGTGTACTCACACAATAATTCCTGTGAAGCAGCACTGACTATAGGTCAGAAAGGAAGGAAGGAACCAAGCTCACGGGAAAATTCTGCCTCTCTCCCTCCTTGCCAGCCCATTCCAGATGCTGCGCAGCCCTAGAAAAGGTTCCGCCAAATCACTTGCACCCTTTAAGAGGAAAACCACTGAGACATGAATGAATTTTCGGCATCTTAAACTCTGTCTTGTCAATTTATAAGGTCTAAGGAAGAGAAGGTGGCAATATAGGTATCTTTGAAAGTTCACTGAAACACAAATGCAAAACTACCCTCCATGACTCTATTTTGTTCCTTGCTGAGAGATACAGAGCCTAAGTGTGGAAGGTCCAGTGCTTTTAAACTATCCCAAGCTTACAGCTGTATAACAAATTGATAAGAAGGTTAAAATAAGTTTAATATGTGAGACATGAACAAGGGCATTCACATGTAAGACAAAGAACATCCTCAACAATTCCTCTTTATAAAAAAAAAAGTCACTCCATGAACAGCAAATAGAATTGAACCTGCTTTCAGGTACATCATTCTATTACATTGTTCTCAGTTCCACTCATAATTTTTATATTATTTCTTATTGTAGTACCCTCACAGCAGACTATGTTACATTTTTCACCTAACTTTGCCAAGGGCCAAAGGGCCTTGGCATTCACAGTCACAGTGCTGGATCCATCAGGGAATGTTGCCTGGCTGAGGGGCTGCCACTCTCACTGGTGGGCACACCCCACTGCCAGATAATCATGGAAATCTCTTTACTGGGCAGCGTTTTCACAGGAAAATAGACCTGGATCCAAAGAAAGTATCACAAAGTTAATGACAGCGGATGGATGACAGTAAAGATTGTGCATTTTGCATGGTGTTTGTCAATTTTAATTTTGTTCAAATGAAGGAATCCACTTTTCATGATTCTGTTTTGCCTTTTTCCTCCTTTTCTGAGAAGCAGACTGCTTTGTTCCAGGTGGTATCACATTCAGCTTGCTTTGAAGGGCATTTGCACTCTTTCCCTATTAGAGAAGTACTTAGAAAACTCTTCCTCCATGTATTTCATGTAGCGCTATGAATATTAACAGGACTGAAAAACAAGTTGCTTTACAAGAGCTCTAACCTGTGAACAAAGGGACTCCATGTGCCCCACTGACTTCAAGAGGCAACACCAAATCAGACCTGTGGAGAGCCTGACTCAAAAATTTCAGTGTAAACCACCACAGTCACAAGTTAATTCCTACCTTAGCATGTCCCTCAGGCACTAATCCCATGCCAGGGAGGCATCCAAGTGTTGTCCTGATAACACTGTGAAAGCAGTCCGGAGTGTAAGTTTATGGCTTCACACATAAATGAGGGTTTAAACATCTTGATTCTTCACCAATTTCTTGGAATCCATTGTAAAAGATGGCCTATAGCAGAACCAGCTTGACTGTGACCCCACTGACTCTTAAAGGTCAGGCAGGTGAGGTGCAAGCAGGAGCAAAGGAAGAGACCCAGACACGGTAAAAAAGGTGTTATCAGTTTACTGCTTTGGACTCTACAACTCAAGAAAGGTTATTTTCATGAAAAGTACAAAACTTCTTTAAGCACAGCCTCCAGTCCCTGAAGAAACCCAGACTCAGTTTTGAAAAGCATGCTTCCTGGAGCTGGCTTACCATGAAGGTGTTAATACTGGCGAAAGTTTCAGAACTGTGCAGAAAGCAAGAGTTTCCTTCTCTGCTCAGCCGTGAATCATGCCTTTCTAGAGAATGTGTGTCATCTTTTCCCACAAAGGCGTCTGCAATTGATTTGCAAGTGATCACTTAGCAGAATGGAGGCCTGGTCCACAGCACAAATAAAGGATAATAAATGGCAGGTTTCCAAACTCTTCTTAAAGCATGCAGATATAATCCAGTCTTCTAAAAATTTGGACCAGATTATCAACTGGAATACTCCATGCTGTGTCTATCAAGTCCTTTAAATGCACATTTAAGAAGGAAAGAAAGATAATCCTGTGATTAATGCCAAGAAATGGGTTCAAGGGGAATCTCAGGCCAGTGGCAGAGTTGGAGATTGGCTTACTGAGTCAGTTAATATGGCTTAACTTGTCAGTGTCTCCATTTTCCAAAAGGGCAAACAAGAATTCACATCTCTGGTACTGTCTTAAAGCTTTCGTGTTTTTGAAGGCCTTAGGACTGCCAGATAGAGACTGTGTATTGCACAGTCTGTACAGTCCTTATGGTGGTTTGCTTAAAGTTTAAATAGTCCCTTTGGTGAAGACAGAAGTGCCACCTGTCAGAGACAGAAAACTGTGGTTATTCTAGAGACATTAGGAGAGAACACATTGCCAATGCTCCTCGAGGTAAAATATTACAGCTGTACAGAATCAAAACAACTACATTCTATGGTGAATCCTCACTAGTTCTATGCTCATTTGAAAATAGCAAACTTTTATTTTTCCACTGATTTAGCTTACAGGTTTTTTTCGCTGTTACCAGACAAAGACAGTGAGACTTAAATTTTCAGAAGTCTTCAAGGAAAATCGCTTTGGGCAACTCCCAGTAACATCAAGGAGAATTACAAAGCTAAAACCTGAACACTAGAAAGTCCTGAAAATCTAGCTTAGTTATATGCCATAAAAATAAGGGCTTTAATGAAAATCTTGTTAAATGAAGTAGCATGAATGTAGAACTAAAAATAGGAGCTATAGAGAAATAAAAGGGAGACAGTGTCTATCATTTTGTAGGCAAACTGTTTTCATAGCTAAAGCTGTTTGTGCATGCTGGATGATAAATGTTTCGTGCTTTCAAGGAGTCCTTAAAAAAAAAAAAAAAAAAAGACTTTTTAAGAGATGCCTACCAAGTCTGTTGCCATGGCAGCTGCAAGCATCAGTGATAACCCAGAATTTCTAGGTTATAATGTGCATGCATCCCCATTAACAAGTTCCACAAAGTAGTCCACATTATTGATAGATGAGGTTGTCCAGTGGCCCAATGTCAACACTTGGAACTCAATCAGAGAAGATCTAGATCCAAGCAAGGTCTGTTTCTGAAACACCATATTCCCACACGTTAAAGATACACAATGTGGAAGATGCATAACACCTTTCAGACAAAAATTTCACCTGAAGTTTGCAGGCTGCCTGTGCTACTGCAGTCTGACTTGGAAGGTAGTAAGGGAAGCACAGAGAACTTGAGATCACATGCTAGAAATAAAGAATAAATGCTGTTCTTTTGCTGTCTCTCAGCTGAGTGAATGTTGTTTTCATTACTTGAGAGTCAGCTTTTCTAAAAAAAAAGTCACTGACAGATTTTTGTTTCCTTTCACTTCAAATCTGGGACATGCCCATCCTTTTTAAGGCCTCTCTGGAATCAGAGGAGACAAGGACAAACCACGGAAGGGCAAAAGTTAGTATTTTTCCTACTGCCTAGCCTCAGATTCACCACTGTGAGGGAATTTCCTACCAGTCTTTGATGTCTAGTGCTGTCTTGCCCTATGGCATTGAAGGAAGAGGTCCATGTGGCCATCTGCTTGCTAATGCTTACCTCCCACCAAAACCCCGCAGAGCACCTGTGGCATCTCTGGGGGCAACTGTGGTTCTGGAGAAGAGCTGCCATCCTGCCTCAGGACACTTAAAGCACTCCAGTTCCCTGTTACCTTCTCTCTGTATCATCTATCATCGAGATGATATTTCATTTTATCCCCCCATGCGGTGTGTTCCTTGTCTTTGTCCTGTCAGCTCCCTCAAGCAGGAGCTGCCTGTGATGGCAGATGTTCATGGCCCTCAGCTGAGGCATCTCCCAGGTATGATAGTGAGGTAATACTGGCAAATAAATAATTGCATGAGGGTGGTACCTCCCAGTTTCATGACATTTGGCCTTCTTTTCCCACACAAACTTGAATAAAAGAGAGAATTTCTGCCAGAGGTAAATGAGTTCTGGCTCTAGGGCCATTAGTACACTGCATGTGCAACTTAACATTCTATTTGAGTAGCTTTGCTTTTCTGTTGTTTCCCAGATCCATTATTTTCATGCCTCTTCTCAGACTCAAGGAAGTAATTTGTTGTTTTGTCAGATAGTGTTTAAAGAAAATGAAAGGATTAATATGCCTCCTTTTATTTAAGGCATCTGGAAATAAATGTTGAGTCTGTTTGAGTGAGGGAGGAGAATTCCTGCTTTAACCAGCAACTTTCCATAAATTTCAAACATCTTGAAATATATACCACTGAAATATACTGAAACACTCAGTGTACCTAAATACAATTTTTCTCCTCTTATAATGGGGATTTCCATGAATGGACTGATCACCTTAACAACTAGAGTAGAGAAACACTTTTATTTCATGTATTTTGTTATTCTGTTGCTTTTATTTCACGGTGGGGTTTTTTTGTGGTGAAATGTGATGGGAAAATCTGTTTCTATTGAAAATAATGGAATCTAATTCCTATTTTGTCTGACCTAAACCAGTCAGTTTTGCTTTTCTTGAGTCTGTCTTTAAGGGACACTAAACAATTGCTGCTAATCTTTATTAAAGAATTCTCTAATTGATGTTGAATTCTGCCACTGAAACATTGCACTAATGATGAAGCAACACTCATGTATTTTCTGAAGCCACAACGGGATGGTCCTACTGTCATTAACACTGGATCTCTGCAGTTCCAGATTTTCCAGGACCTACAATTTGGATCCAGATCAGGATTGAGTGTAAAATTAAATCTTTGACTCATTAATTATAGTGCAATTGGCTGATGTATATATGATCATTTTATGCTAGCTGTGAGAATATAGATGATATCTGGTTTATTATAAAGACTGACACTGCAATATTAACCCATAAAACCCATGAGAAAATCTGAATCAGGGGAGACAGTCTTATCAGGACAAGAGCTTTGTACTTTATACCTGCCTCATTTTTCATTTTGTATCAGGATCCCTAGAACTGGAGTTAGTGAATTGTCCAACCTCAGTCCAAATAACTTTCTTAAATTCAGTCACAGGCTGGATAGTATATATCTTTCCCTCTATGATCTTACTAAGGATAGCGAGCAAACCTACGATAAAAAGGCACAATATATGCAGCAATGTGAAGGCATGCCAACACTTCTTGGAAAAGGATCCAAGATTCCATTTTGGTTAAGGTGAGAGAAAGAAACGTCAGTCATTTGATATTGCCTTAAGGCAGAGTTTAAGAATAAAAAAGAAAAAAAGAAGATGTTGTGTGATTGCTGAAATGCATGGGCGGGCAAAGATGACTTCAGTTCCTCAAATAGCTGCACTGTAGAATAGGGCAGGATAAAGATAAAGTGCTCTGAGATCCTCTGGTAAGAGGTATTATCAGTGGGATGAATATTTTAATTGCTTTTATGCTGCTGCTTTCAAACTTGAAATCACTGAAGCTGCATCACTCTTGATATGGCAGAAAATTTCTGTAAAGAAGAGGAAAATAGAAAAAACACTCTTCATATTTCCTGTTGTTTTCAATCCCTTTCCTTTGCACCCTTCCTCCCTGCTGTCATTCTGTTTCTTGCCCTTATTTCCATTGAGTAAACTAAAAAAAAAATTAATTTAAAACTTTGCAGAGAATGAGTGGAACAGGTTCAAGGCAAAATAAATACCTAGTTGGGCTTGTTTTCTTCCTAACGCTAAATAATACAGCACACAAACCCTTCAAACAGTTCAAAAAACTTCTTTTCCTAATTATTTTTTTTCATGTTAAATTCAGTGAGGTGAAGAGCATAAAATTTCAACAGGCTGCAGTGCTTTTCTGGAGAACAACAACTGCTAAATTTTATGCAGGTGACAGACTCAAAGTGCCCTTTTCAAGGAAGAAGGATGGACATTTCTGGAAGATTTTTTGAATGTTTTCATTGGATAGCTTTTCTGTTTTACCAGTGAAACTTGGGAAGACCTGGAGAATCCAGGGCTGATTTTGCAAATTGGACACCTTCTCCCTCTCCATCCCTCACCCAGATTAGGTAAATCAAGCAAACTTTAATTCTGTGCCAGAGAATGCATTAAACACACACCCACCCCTGCTTCATGCTGCTTGCTAAAAATTACTTATACTAGTAGGATTAAACTTTAAATATCTCCCATGAAGACCCTGCTTAATCAGCCAGCTGTCCTGTGTTGAGCTGCCCGGATTTCCTTCCCTTTAGAGCACTCTTTTTGTTACTTAACCTGCATTTTCCAGCAGTGGTTTAAACTTATTGTGTCACACTTTGATACCTAATGAGAATAATAGGTTTCCAGTATGCAAGGAAGACAAACCTGGTGTTGATCAAGGCCTGAGGGCTGCCCCTGAGAGCACAGACACAGCTATTATCTTTCCTTGAAGACATTACTGTTCCATAGCTCCAGGAAACACACAGTAAAATGTTCAATTAAAGTGGATTATGTGTTCTTAGCTGGTCAGCTGTAATACCTAGGCTTGAAAATGTATTAGGGAATCCAAGAAAGAACATTGCTTCTTTGCTGACCTTAGAGTGCTGCCCTTTATGCCTGTGGATGCATTTTACTTTCATATTCCTTCGCAAATTTTCCTGGAAGTAATCCAGTTATACAGAATGGCTGCTTTTATTATGAACATTATATCCTGCACAAAATCTGGTCTGAATACCTTTGTATTGCAACAACATAAGATGAAAAGTGGGGTTATTTACTTCTATAGTCTTCTACATTACTTCATTGCAATTCATTTTTTATTATGTACATCCAGTTCTTTCATTGCTGCAGTACTGCCCCTGCAAATATTTAGGCCTCAAAACCTTCCAAGAGTGAGTTATCCAGGTAGCTCAGTTTCCTCTGTTCTCATCCAAGGTTGGTTCAGTTCTGACATGAGATGAGAGATATAAGATACATAAATACCCCTGCCTTTATTTCTTTCTGTAGCTACATGACAATTATTTTAAGTTGCAAATGCTGTGCCTTGTTATATGGTAGGTATTGCTTTGCATTGGCTCCTGTAGCAACTATTACTGGTGGGAAAGAAGATGAAGAATGTTAGAGTGGAAGAAATAACAAGTCCCTGAGAGCCCTTCTATTTATTCAAGTTCAATGTTTTAGGAAGTAATTACAATGAACCATCCAAAAAACCAGCTCAGCAGAAAAATGTATTTAACTGAAAGCCATTGTATTCCACTCTCAGGGCAGACACAGCACACTGTGTTAATTCCAGAATTAGAGCTCTTTGTTTAATCCCCTTATTTCCTCCTTTCAGCCTGGCATTGTTCCTTCTCTCCCTCCCAGACACAGAGGGAGAGGCAGGTCCATTACACTCACCCCAAGCCCCGGTAGAAACCTGCCAGCACATCCCAGACTTATCCCTCCACTCCTTCAAGCTTTCTAAATGCAACAAGTGACTGCAGCTCTTATCTCTAGAGGAACTGCTTGTAAAAACATCACCTTGCTTTACTTTATCACCATCTGGAAAGCCCTCCCTGATTCACAAGCTGACATGGACATTCAATTTAATTTTTACTCACTCTCTCTCTTAATCATTTTTAGCTCAAACCCCCTGAGGAATAAGTATCCCCACACTAAAGTAAATCTATCAGCCAGTGTTGCTGTGTCTTGCTGTGGAGTGATATATGGGGCTGTCTCCACTTCCTCCTCCTGACTGGAATCTCAGCTGGATACAGGAAAACATGAGGTTTTTTAAAATTCCCTCAACATCAGCGGTGCACCCTTTATAAGGAATTGGCAGCTGCTCCTTTATGAAAACTTTCCCATTTTAAGGTATCTTTTAAATGGCACAAAAGGTGCAAAAAAGCCCACAGATGATAACTAATCCAAGGGTTCTCAACACACTAACTGAAACTCATTGCAACCTCCATCTTTTCAAATGTATTCACCACCTTCCATTACAAAGCAACAGATAAAGGCTGGAGGATGCAACTTGAAAGATCAGCAAACAATATATAACTGATTATGGCTTGACTTAATGTAATGGTGGTTGCACAAAGCTCTTTGGTTTTTTAAGTCAGTGCCAGAGACACTTGGGAACTAAATAAAATTGGGTGTTTCTGTGTGTACAGGAAGGCAGAGGGTTCATCTCATGGGAGGAAAATGGTAGGTGTCATGCTTATTTTTAAGTATTGTTTCTATGAGTAATAGTTCTCAAGTTGTTTATTTTACCTGAACTTAATGAAGAGTAATTAAAGAAAATATTTTCCATTTACAATATTTCTTACACTCCATTACATCTCACTCTTACTCTTTCAGACTGATCTTTCTGCATATGCAAAAGTAGGAAATGACTGAATTATGCAGCAGTCAATAGCTGAGACAGCTATTTTCTGTTCCAAATAGAAGGAGAATATATGTTGGCTCCCAGCTTCTTGAAAAAGTGTGAGTTTTAAAGATGAGTAGCATGATCCCTAAAATCACAAAATGTTATCACGCTTAGGAAAAGAAACAGGAACTGCTGCAAAGGGTATCTGCTTTTTTTCTTCAGCAAAAGTGAGCTTGTCACAGGTATAAGTGGTTGCACTGATGCAACTACAGTGATGGTGTGGCACAGCCAGGAAATCTCTCTGGTAAAGATATGGCTGAGCACAGTTTTCAGTGCCGTAATTTATGCGGAGTTTATGGAAGTCATATATCCCTCTGGATTTGTGGAAGTGTGAAGGAATTATACTACCTTCATGTGATGGTTCAAGCTAATAAAATATCTCTGGGATATTCTACAGAGTCCCAGGAAGATGTATCAGTTCATGATTTCCAAGGTCACTATTTTGCTGGAGAATGATGTGTTACTGTCATTACTGACCTTAACACAACTGGAGAATTACACACCCACAAGTCACAGTGCCAGGGTCGGTTCCCAGGGGAGATGAACCAGATTTTCTGAGGGAAGAAGTAGCTGAAACATAGGGTGCACATATCCAGAACAGATTACATTTGCATGAATTGTGCTGGCATTTAGCTTGGTAAGGACTTCTTTATAACACCACAGTGAGATGTTATTGTAGCTTTAGTTAAATACTGCATTTTCTCTTAGCATGAGTTATCACATCATCAAACCATTAGTATTAGTTAATGGAAAGCAAGCATTATGGCACCACAAGCTATCATAACATTTCCTGGAGAACATATATGATATTTCCAGAAGGCATCCTAAACTACTTTTTTAGCTGCTTTCCATTCCAGGAAAGAAACACCACAAGCAATAAACCCTTGTAAACATTTTTTTAAGAGCTATCGTCTCAAAATTAGGAGGATAAAAAGAAAAATAAAGAAAAGAAAGTCTCCGTTTTCTCTTGAGCTGAGATTTGCTGGAGAGCATAACGTCTCAGAGTTCTGTAAGAACATTTAGGACTTCTCTCCTTCCAAGCAATGTAGCTGAAAGGTGGAAGACAGGAGAGATGTGGAAGAGGCTTTCATTGGGCAGTGTGTAATTCTGACATCTTTGTAAATTGCTCATTTGCAGAAGAGCCATTTCAGTTTTATAAACTCAGAGGGACTGTAAACTCTTTCCCTGCATGTGATATTTGCAATGTGCTGTTTTAAGACCCACAGCCAGGAGAAAGGATGAGTAATAGGTGAACAAAGTGATACCTAGGAGCAGAGTGAAGAGGTGACATGGCAGGTCTTGGACTGCCACACATGTTGGATTTTCTGGGAAACAGAAAGGTTCCCAGAAACCTAGAAGCTTGATAAAGGAGAACCAAATCTGCATGAAGAGGAAGCTAGAGAAATTAGGCTGAGGACAGAGTCCTTACTATCTCATAGTAGGTGGACACTAGGAATTGAGAAACTAGAAATAAATGAATGCTAGGAATGACTGGAATATCATATCAGCTTTTAAAGGTATTAGAAGGCCCTGGCTCACCCATATAAAAAATACCTTGAAAAATGTGGGCAGGGCATCTGGTTTCTTTCTTTGAAAGAAGCTACACATGAATGTTACAAAGACTTCTAAGACAAAGGCATTCTTCCTGAAAAACATAAATGGTTTCCAACAAAATAGTCAGGTAGGGAGAGAAAGTCTGGACCTCACTTAAATGTGGGATTTAGGAAGACCCATTTAGAGTTCTGGTCTGGTGTGGCCTGAAATAGAGAGATGGGCAGAGGGATGGATGGATGGATGGATGGATGGATGGATGGATGGATGGATGGATGGATGGATGGATGGATGGATGGAT
>JAWWEU010000001.1:112831063-112953970 GCA_035583155.1 Acropternis orthonyx | reverse complement strand
GGTGGCCCTGGGTGCTGACATGGGGTCCAGGTGGGGGAGACCCAGGGGGCTGCCAAGGGGCAGTCAGGGCTGCCATGAGGTTCACTCAGTTTATTGATCCTCTGTCTGCCCGAGCTGTTGGCCCCACTGAACAGTGGAACATGAGTCTGCTCAGGGGCCTCTGAGGAGAAGCAGTTGCAAACCACTGGGTCACTTGTGTTTTCCCCCATGGGAGCAGCAACAGCTCCTCAAGTGTGTTGCCAGAGCCAAATTCAATGGAAACTCCTGAGGCTGGTTTAAAAGGAGGGAGGTTGCCAACAGGGGTAATGCATCACCTTTGGCATTTACAACAAATAGCACAAAACTGATGTGCTCTGAGGTGTATTGCAAAATCGATTACTGCAGGAAACTTTTAGAGAATGGAGATGTTGCTGAGGGGCAACTTTTAGGACAGTCACAAACCTAAATTCATTTATTTTTTTCCTTAGATGATATCACTGGCTGCTCTTTTTTTAAGATTAATGATGCTTTTAATTCTTTGTCAAAGATACTGGTGGTCAAGGTGGGTGATTGGAATTAATTTAGGTAAAAAATGCATCACATTAAATGCAAATTAAAGCACAGACTGAGCAAAACTCCTGATAATGTTTTCAGTAGGCAACTTTTCCAAGGTAGATAAAAGAGAATAGATGATTTGATGAGTGATTTTCAATATCTCATTGGTGTGGTGAAGATGTAGGCCATTGCTCCATGGCTACCCACTTCCGAGTCTAAATCAGCTACCTTTGCATGTTATTTCATTTACACTTGAAGAAACCAAGTCACAGCCAAACACTTCTGGGCTGATTAATTCCTGGAACATCTGTTGGAGACAGGTTATTATTAGACATGAACTTTTGACACAATTTGCAGACATAATCATACAAAGAGATTAACCCCTCTTCAATAACTGCAGTCCTGGACTGCATCCGGAGCAAGACATCATGACCCAGATTCCCAGCTGTGGCTGAGCAGCAGCACAGTCGAGCCCCAAAAGCCAACTCAGCTCTCTGTGTGCTCATCCAGTCCCATAGCAGAAGTTAGAGCAACCTGTGCCAGCTGCGGATGGAGAATAAGGTCTCCAGAGGACACGAACTCCACAGCCATGATCCCTCCATTCAGTCATGCAACAAAAGTAGTCAGCAGGAAAAAAATGAGTCAGATAAAGTGCTAAATCAGCTCCAAGGTCTTGGGATATGTCCCCTTTAATGGCTGCAGTAAATCTACACTTTCACCATGTCTGTATTGAGACAGGGGAGATTTAGATTAGATGTTAGAAAAAAATTTTCACCGTTAGGGTGGTCCGGCATTGGAATAGGTTTCCCAGGGAGGTGGTGGAGTCACCGTAGGTGTTTCAAAGGCACCTGGCTCTGGCTCTGGGTGATCTGGTTTAGTGGTTTAGGTGTTACAGTGGCAGTGCTGTGTTGTCAGTTGGACTTGATGATCTTAAAGGTCTCTTCCAACCTTGATGAGTCTATGATTCTGTTACACAGGGGAAGCTACAGGTCTCTCTGTCTGTTAATAGCGCAGATGGACAAAAGATGTTTCGTTGCATAGACATGACCCTTGCAAATTATGTCAGAGAGTTCCTGCACCTATACATGAACTACACCTGTTCTGACTCAGCTGTCTCTGTTCTGACCCTAACCCTAATCTTAATGCTGAGGTCCCCAGCACCACGGCTGGCCTAGTTTAGGAAGATACAGAAGCAGCAATGTTGGTACAGTTGTTTCCCTTAAATGCCTTTTTCAGCCCCAATGTTTCTGGAGCTGTAGGCTGCGTAGTGCTCTGAACCCTAGCCCTAATGGCAGCTGGGGACTAAGGCTGAGGTTCCCAGCAGCACTGGGAAGGTCCATGGCTTGTTTTAATACCAAAGATAACCCATACAAGCTTACTGCTTTACCTTAAAACCAGGTTTGTGTGATTCACCTTGAATGCTCCACATTATTTCATGTGTGTATAATTTAGTGGCTACTGCCTAGGGTTTTCTCTGCATATCTATCCTACACATAAACATCTCTTTAAAAAGAACACTGATAACACCCTGAAAAGGTAAAAAATACTTAGATTCATCCTCCCACTTCTCTGTATATGTATTTTAAGGTATGGTACATACTCAGTCTCAACAGGGAATGGTCTAATTCAGTCCCACAGCTCCAGGGTTGTCCTGTAACTACTTTGCTCATGTATGTGGCTTTGTCTCAGGCTCCTTTTTCTGAGTGCTTCAAGCACATCACAGTCAGCAGAACTGACAGTGAAGCCTTAACTGATGCACTTAATATAAGGGTTAAGGTAGAAGGGCATTTCCAATGCCTGATTTCTCAAATTACTCAGTACCCACTTATACTGCTTACTATTGCATTTAAAAATCAATCCCCAATCGTGCCTAAGTGACACAGAGGAAATCTGTGGCCATGGAGTCTCCAGTGTCTTTCCCACAAAGCCTGCCTCCTGCTTCCTCCCCTTCTGCCTCTCAGACCATCCATTGTGTGAAACAGTTGTTTTGTCTCTGACTGATTCTCCTCATTCTGAGAAGGGCAGTTGCAGTGCTCTAGGAAATGAAAAGCAGATGAAGTTCAGCAGTGTGTTACATTAAGCTGTTTGTCCCTTTAACAGAATAGCCCCTCTCCAAATATCTTTTGTGTGACTATGAATTTTTTTTCTTTAATATTCTTTCTTGGTTTACACTGCATGCACCAATTTGGTTGTAATGGAACACAAAATAATTAACGTACAGTGACTATCCTCTCTACCCTATCGTCACAGTATCCCCTGGCACTGGTGAGAGCAACAGCAAGGAGACTTGACATTCTAAAAGCCTTTTTATTTCCCAATGAAAAATGGTATTTAGGCTATAATTAAATTTAAAAGTGCCCTCAGCGGACTCCAGAGTCCACATGCACTTTCCTCTACACAGGTTCCCTCTCTTTGACTGAAATCTGCACTTGGATCACAGATTCACTGGTTTGCAACTTTGCTTTGATCATCCAGTGCCTTTTATTTTATTTTTATTTTTTATTAGGAAGTAGCTTATTTTCAGTAAGTTTCTTTGCTACAGCTTTCACAGATACCTTCTCATTTGAAGCCTCTCACACCACTAATGCTATGATAATTTTCTGGAGAAACATCAGTTATTATCTCTGTCTTCAAAACTGTTGAAACACTCAACTCAATTTTAGTTCTTAGACAACCTGGTATGAATAAAATTGTTTTCAGAGTTCCAAAAGCATTTTCATAACTGCATGTTTCCCAATTAATTCCCTAGAGGATTAAGATGAATTTAAATTTTCCAGTGGCCACAGAGCACTCCTAACAGTTCCTTCCCTATTGCACCAGATGATTGCCTCCTGAGATTTCTGCCAAAATTCAGAAGTGATGCACAAGGTTGTGGTAAATTCTGTTTGATCTGTTTATATTCATACATATTTCCCAAAGGCCAGGCTCCCATCCAAATAATCCCAGACTCTCCTGGAGGTACTTAACTGCAATCTGCAACCTATAAAGAATGAAAGCAGGTCTTGCAGAACAGTGAAATACAGAAACAAAGAAGAATCTGCATGTCAGTGGGTCAGGAAACGAAGAAGTTTCTGAGTTCCTAATTCCACTGCCTATGGCCATCCCATAAATGACCTGGATCGCCTCACCTCCTGTTTCACTGTGTTGCAATTAAGACCATAAGGGAGCTTTTATTAGACCAAACCAGGAGACCGAAATCTATCCCCAAATCCGTGTCTGGTATCAAGAAGTAACAGTAACTTGGGGGCAAAATATCAGCGCAGGGCAAATGTGAAACAGGGACTTTTTAGGCCTGAGGTGAATTGGCATCTTGTTGTTTCGCAGCCCTGGGTGGAGTGAGTTTTCATCTGTGAGCTTGTCTAATTGCTTTGTTAATTTATACCCTCGGCTTCCGCAACACCCTGTGGCAATGAGCAGTTTAATTATGCACTGTGTGGAAAGCTCTGCCTCTTGTTTCTTTTAAAACCTTAGTTTGACGGTTTAATTTGAAAGCCACTCCTTTCGTGGTATAAGAAATATATTCTCCTTTGAATATGTCCTATGGTTTCAGAAATCACTCATATTTAATCTTTTTTTCTTCATGGAAGATAAGTATTCTATTTAGTTTCTCATTGTACAGAAACTATTCCATAACAACAGTACTTTTGTTGGTTATTTTCTGGTACTAAAGAAGACAAGACCGGAACTGTAAAATTTAGATGCACCACTGCCTTGCTTTTTGACTCAAAGGTATGTTTTGCTTTCCTTTCATGTTTGTTTTTTTTTCCTGTTTTTGACTTCTTTTCTCGTTCTTTTCTAAAAGCTTGTAGCAATCTGTATGACTGCCCTTGAACAGTGAGCCATATTCACAGAGCAAACTACACTGATCTGAACACCTAATCCATTGAATGGCAGTATTTGATGTGGGATTTGTCCCTCTTTATGTAAAGGTGGGGTTATTTTTCTACATGTACATCAGTTTTTCAGCTGATTGAAAGGTAATTTCACCTGCTGTTTTATTGCCCATCACTCAGTGTCAAGACATCCTCCTGCAAGTCTTCACAGTCAATTTTAGTTTTTATTACTCCTTAGTAAAGGTTTCACTTTTCCTCTTTGTTCTTCTTTCCAGATCATTTACTAACACATTGGAGAAAACAAGTTCCTGCACAGATCTCAGTGGTCACCTCTTGCAACATTTTCTGTGCTGTGACAACTGAGCTTTTATATTCAGATTTACATCCTATCTTTTAGTCACATGTGAGTTCATGAGAAGAACTTGACCCTTCCACCGCGCTACTTAATTTCTTCACATAATTTTGGGGAGGGAACTTTCAAGTGTGCTTTATCAACGGGTTCATCTCAGAGTCATTGACTTCATTTATTTTAATGCCTGCCTGAATCACAATGAGGTTATCATAAGGAAACTGCTATAACACAAGAAACCTAAAATTTGTCAATGTTCACACAGATGTTCAGTATCTCCAGAAGTGCTGACTTATGCAGAATGTGGTGCCTCTGAGACGTGTTAGCCTTGTTTCATGCTGCATATGTTTAGATGCAAGTGCCTACAGGAATGTGTGTCTGGCACTCAGACTGTGTCCTGTTTTGTTTTTAAGTCTTGGTTGATTTCAACCAAATTTAACATAAAGGTTTGGAAAAAATACTCCTTCCAGAAACTACAGAGAAAGGAGGGCTGGTAAAGAGTCAAACTCTCCTGGTGCTGCCATGGAAGTATGTTTAAAACCAGCACATGTTGGAGCACATTGTTAGATATTGGAGGTTGAAAGAAACACAGGGAGATGAATAGAAGGAGCAGACGGTATAAAACCTTCAGCTGTAGGAACAAACTTCAGTCAGGTCTTACGACAAATTAGACACCAGAGGATGCAAGTATAAGTTACAAAAGGCTTTGAAACAAGGTTTTGGTCACTCACAAACTATCTTATCTGGTGGTGTTCTTGGTGCAGACAGCTCAGCTCCACACAGCCTAACAGTAGAGACAGATGGCACTCTACACTCCTGATTTAGCAATTTAGAAGACATCTATCAATTAAAAAAAAAAAGAAAGTGGGAGAAGACCCAAGGAATGTGTCAGTTTTTTTACATTTTCCTTTGTGAAAGAAACTGATGTATCAAAATAACACTGCCTGCAAAACCAAGTAAGTATTATAGGAAGGTGGGTAATAAGAGAATCAAGAGAAATTGAGTTCAGTGCTTCATCAGATCAACAGCTGTTTTATCTGAGGAAAGATGAGCCATGTGAACTGAACTAGTTCCCTAAGTTACTGATGTAATTGTGATGATGTCAGTAAGCACAGTTGCCATAACCAAAACCTTACAGTGTCTTCTTTCTGCTATATTCCTTCACCCGGTGTACCTATGGAGCTCTTGCTCCTTATACGAGAAGCAACAGTGCACCTCTGGTTTTTTATCTTTAATTTTTAAAAATCATTATAAAACCATAAACTGATATTATATCAAAAATTCCATATTTATTTACACAAATAACTCGCTTGCGTTAGTGAACATCTATCAGTCACATCCACTAAAAGCTAAAGGGAACTTGGCAAAGCTAATACTTCTTAGTGAAATTTTATTACGATGAAAAATTCTGTGACATGGAAAAGTTTGCTCCATCATCTCAGCTTCAATAAAACATTTCACTCCATAACAAGGTCCAAATATTCAATTTTAATATTTCGAAACGTGTGTTTTACTTTTCATGTCATAAACAGCTTCTCATTTGGAAAGAAATGCACATTTTTATTGGAGTTTTGTAACAGGTTTTGACTTCAAAATTGCTGGTTTCATTTTCACCCTACCAAAAAAAATTATATTTGCTAAAAATATCATCAGCTGGAGATGATGTTTTACACTTGCTAAGGAATGGAAAAAAAGTTATTTGCATACCTCTAGAATTCTAAGCTCTTGAAAATCACATCATTTTTTGAAGCTCTCTGAATTTAGAAATTTTGCTGCAGCCTTCTCTAACTAAAATAAGAAGACGTAGTGTCATTAAAATTCTCAGAATTTCCCACACACCTGCGCAACACAGAGGGATCTTCCTAAGAGAAGAATTTTTAATTATAACTATAAATAGATGCAGGGCACAGTAAGCGTGTCTTCTTTATCAGCAAACAGTCCATTAATGCAGCAGTGTAAAGAAATGAATGTGCTTCTGAGCACACAAATACAGCAGTCACAGCGTCACAGAACATGCTGAGTTGGAAGGGACACACAAGGATCGCTGAAGCCCAGCTCTTGGCCCTGCACAGGACCAACCCCAAGAGTCACACCACCACATGCCTGAGAGTATCATCCACATGCTTTTTGGACTCTGTCAGCCTTGGTGCTGTGACCACTGCCCTGGGGAGCCTGTTCAGTGCCCAGCCACCCTCTGGGTGAAGAACCTTTTCCTGATATCCAACCTAAACCTCACTTGACACAGCTTCAGGCCATTCCCCCGGGTTCTCTCACAGACCACCACAGAGCAGAGATCAGTGCCTGCCCCTCCTCTTCCCCTCACAAGGAACCTGTAGACGGCAACAACAGCGTGTGTGTTGTATTCTGCCTTCCTAACTTCCCAAAATATTTTCTGCAGGGTGGCTCTGAGTGCAACTGCAACCCTGCACAGCTGGTGTGAAAGTTCTCTTGCCCCACAAAAAAAGTATTCTTCCAAGGAATTTATCTTTGTCAGTCAGGCAGATTTTCCATTGTGGCTATCGATACTTGCCCTCACATGACATCTCATGCTGCAGATACAACTACCAACCTACCTGTCCTTCACATTTTAAGCTTTCTGCACTGGCAAACAGTGCCAACAGACTGCTGTTGTCTTACTTCCAGTGTGCCTCTTCCCTTTCTGCTTAATGTGTGGGGGACATGCCTTTTTTCTCTGTCCTTTTCTCATTCTTTTTCTGCTGAATTCTTGGTTCTTCTGCCTTGATTTCTCCTGGGCTGTTGCTTTTGCTGCTGAGAAATGAGGGGTGCACATAATTTTTTTTCCTTGCTGTCTCTCAGCACCTCTAGAGAAGGCTCAGGCTAGGTGCCATCTTCTCTTTCTGGCATTCATGGTCCCCACAGCCAATGACTTAGACATGGGCATCTGGGCTTTCACATTATGAGCACGATCTCCTCACTGATGTGGGAAGGAAACTCCTCAGCACACCCTCGGTGTGCTCTGCCCTTTTAAGGGTCTTTGGATGACCATAGATGGAGTTTTGAAAAGGTCTGGATGAATAATGCATGTTTGGTTTAGTTCCCAAACTGAGACGCTGTGGGTGGGGAATGGGAAAGAAAATTTTGTATAAATATGGAAGTGTTTTATTTGATAAAAAAGGCAATTCTGTGTTATGATTAGTCATTGGAGCTCCTTTAAATAATCAGAGTAATTTTTAAACAAAAAAAAAAATTGCCATTTTGAAGTGAAAGAATATCAAAATACTGTGTTTAAAAAGGCCAGATAAAACATATTTATATTCTTAAGAGAATTCCCCTCTTTTTCGTACAGAAACCGTTCTTCCTATGTATCTAAGTGTTCACAGACAGCTTGTCCACACACAAAGGGCTTTCATTTTTGATTAATTTACTTTGTACCTGCTTAAAAGCAGATATCTTACTGTGAGTCAACACTGGCATATTTAAATCACTAAGGCACTTAAAAAATCCCACTCTTCATCAGCAGAATTCACAAGGCTTCAAACACATTGCATGGGGAGGGTGGTACACAGCAGCAAACACTGAGGATTTGGAACCGGCGAAGGGAGCTGTGCTGATGACATTGATCCCACCTGGGCAATTGCAACCATGATTTCCACTGTACCCTATGTATAAAACTCAATTGTGAATTCATGCCCTTTTTAGTTTGTTTCATTTCTCACTCCCTAGGTCGTGGTGTTCTTAAGATTTCCACTTATTATTTTATTCAGAATAAGTTGATTTTGGAAGTCAGTGGTAGAACACGACCAGCAGAGTCCCTCCTCTTTTCCATCCTCTGCCTGCTGCAGATGCTGAGTGTCTTTATGCTGCTCCAGATGCTCCATCCTCCTCATTGTGTTTCATCATATTTTGAAAGTGAAATGAAAGGATTTTCAAACATTCCTCTGCATGTAAAAATGGTTGCAGTAGAAGCTGGATTAAGTTAAAGGAATTAAACAAATTACTTCCTACCTAACCAAACTGGGAAGAGGCAGCCTTTGTGTGGTGGTCACTTATGGATCGTTTGCAACAAAGAGGTCTGAAGCGCCTTCCTGCCAATATGCTGAATGCGAATAAACCACCATCAGGTTTATGCTGACTCTGAAAAGAAAAGACTAAAGTCTCGCTCCTGTAACATCTTAAATACATTTAGCAGCTGCGTGCACAAACTGACTAAACTCTTCTGGTTTACAGAATTTTCTATCTCACGCTCGTACAGACTGGTAAGATTCAGCACTGACACCCTGCCAGGCGCAATATGAAGAATTCTATAATTATCAATCTAGTGATGGCATTTAAAAGCAAATGCATTATCATGCACAGAAATCATCTCATGTCCCCTACAGCGCGTTCCACAACAAGGACTGTCACTTTGACTATAACTCTAGCTTTATTACATTTAAAACTCTTCCATCAACAGAATTCCCCAGAAAAAAAATAAAATTCTTCTAATCGGAAAATAGCATGCAGTCTGGAGCGGCTGTCAATGTACCTAAAGGTCATATAATGTCAGAGTCATTATTTTCAAATTATCTACACTCATGAGCCTTACTTTTCAAGGCCAGCTATCTAAACTACAATAAACACAGAGCACATGTGGTGCAGCAAAAAAGTTTTTGCCTTATCATTTAAGAAGTATGAAACAGAAGCAGAAAGAGGAGTCCTCTCATTAATGTGCAACCACTGTATTCATCAGACCATTACATTAAATGCAATTAATAACCTGAACCCCTCTTTACCAATATGTTTTACTCCTTGATCCATTTGGTAATCCAAGACAATGCATTTACAAGCCAGATTATCCATTACAGAGTTGCCAACTCTGACACACCCTGATATTTTACCCTGTCATGGATCAAAAAGATTAAAAGCAACTTTAAAAAGCACATGTTATGATACTAAATCCAGTAACTCTAGCCTGTCTGTTTCAGCTCAGATTTGGAAACTTAGTAAAGATTAATGTTCTGAGTGGTATCTGAATTAATGTTCTGTCAACCAGTTGCAGAGACAGGGGTTGCTGTTTTCCCATTTGTTTGGTTGGTATTAGTTTCCATAATCCAGATAGCTTTCAATCACTGCTAGCAGCCTCAGGAAGTCTGTGCTCCATCTGCAGTCCTGGGAGTTGTTAAAACTAATATTTCCAGCCACAGTCAAGGTGGGAGCCATGGGTCATTGGTTCAACAGGTTAACGTGACTGACATAGATCACACTAACTCTAAGAATCATTACCTTTATTTGCTGACCTAGATCTCCTGTAGATTATGACATACTCCTACCTTCACCTTTTCTACCCTCCCATTTCCTGTACCTTAAAAAAATAAATTGGTTAACAGATGGAGGAAACTGGAAGGCTTCACATTTCACTTCTCTGTTTTCTTTTTCTCAGTGACAAAGCAGTGAAGGAGGGAAAGGGCTGAGATGAAAAAAATAACCATCCTCTGTTTACCTCAGCCAGCTGTACCACACTTTTCCCCACTCTGTGTCAATCTCTGGCACTAGTCTTTATATATCCTATATGACATCAGACAGGGTTTAAACAGAAGACAGCCTTTAAATTTGTGTATCCAGAGCTGACCATGTTTGTCAGGGCTGAGCTGCATGCAATGCCCTACATGAACTGCAGTAAACAGAAAGCAATTTCTCCTTATATTACTGTGAATTATTTACTACAACATTTTGAACTGACATCCAGATTTCCCCCCCTCTGTTCAGAGTTTTATTGCAGTGAAAAGAAGTAAATGAATAACAGGAGAGGGGGAATTAATTCCATTGAAATGCACTGGCTGATAAAATAAGTGTCTTTGAAACAATGCTGTATGCAATAATAATTGTATCATTTGTTACAGTGCCACACTGATGCACTTAGGACCATCTCTGACTGTGGCAGAATTGTAGGGAAAAAAGCTCCAGCTTAGAGCATCCGCAGGGGTGTGGGACTTTGTTTATCGGATGTTAGTGAAGACATAGCCAAGTGGCCGGCCCTTAAGATAGGGGTTTTGAATGCTTCCTATAAACTGTGTACAGATTTAGAGCTAAGATATTGGACACACACACATACACATGCAAACATTCACAGACCAGAGAGGAAGGTTTTCCCCACTGCCAAGTCACTGAGGACAGCACGTCTTCAGCACAGAGGATGGAGCAGACACTGTGCATCTTGTGCTCTGCCTCAAATGCAGAAGCAGGCAGGGCTCAGAACACGTCCCTGTCTGTCTCTCCCACACAAGCATTAGTGGGGAGAGTGAGCTAACTCCTGAAAATAAATGTCACCTATTACTCACTGTATCAGCACCTGTGGTAGCTCAGGCAGAAGTGCATCTAAACCTTCCTGTACACAAAAAGTCTCCATTCCACAAGTCAGGTCTGACTGCGGTTCCGGATTGCAGATTTGAATTTCCCACCTGTGGTCCATGTCTCAAGAACTTCCAGCCCCGTCACAGGTTTATCTTTATTTTAAACAGTGTCAAAGAAAGTTCTGAGGCTGAAGACTGTTCTGTAGGTGTGATGTTTGGACCAGCTGATCCTTACTCTTCCAAAATTTTCATTTGCTCCAAATCCAAAATCCAGTATTCTCCTCAAATCTCTCCTTAAATTGGTTGTAAGGACCTTTTCCACAGTCTCTGGCTCTTGCCATCAATACCATCGCTGAACCTAACACAAGCGAGGGTTGAGTTTCGCCTCCATATCTAAGGAAGGCAGTATTTAGATGCACAGCTGTCGTTCCCAGGTCTCACTCTGCAGCTAAGGAAGGTAAGGAAAACAGCTGTTACTAATGTTGTTGCATAAGGTTCTGCCTCAGACAATTATTAAATGAACAGAGTATCCATACATTTTTGACAGGATAAAAACTTATTTGGACAAGCCAGCAGGGAGCCTGGCCAAGTGATTACCACGGGCAACCCTGTGAGACAGAGGTACAGCCAGAGACACAGAGCTGAAGCAGCACACAGTCAGGAATGAGAGGCCAGTGACAAGCTGAACTGCTGGGCTCTGCACATGCGCAGCCAGAGATGGACCCTTGACAGGCTGGTAGTGCCATCCCGTCCAAGAGCAATTCTGACTGAAGCAGGGAGCAAGCTTTGGGGACACATTTTCTGCAGCTCTTTGTCTGCCCACACATGCTAAGGTATAGGCACCCACTAAGCAGGCAGTGGCTGAAGGCATCAGTGACTACCACCAGTTTTTCCCACTGATGGCCAGACTACTCCCAAAGTAGATATTAATATTCAGCATGGCAGCAAAACGTGATGGGACAGCCCCTCACATTTGCAGCACTCCTTCTGCCCTTGGAAGCAGCAGAAGCAAAAGCCTGATCCTCTGTGGTTCTCCATGAACTCTGCTCCTTTTCCATAGAGGGAACACCTTCACCTCTAAGTGGCAAAACTCTACACTCACCATGGGCCAAGTGCTTTTTCCAAGGTAGACTCGGGGAGTCTGAGTTTGAACCCTCTTGTACCAGATCAGCCTGGATTGGCTGCAGTGATCCTGTTACTGAAAAGCTATGCATGCACAGTTGTCACTTAGCCACACACTTCTTCTCTTGGGAAAAACATCTCTCATGAAGCATTTTCCCAGTGGAAAGGGGAGAATGAAAGAGAATCCACTTGAGGAATAAAATAATAATGTGAGAAATGGATGTAGATGGTGCAACCAAGTGGTTTGGGGAGGTGGATGGGGGATGTTTAAGTGGGGAGAGAAGTAGGAAACTGTATTTCTCTCTGAGCATAAAGGGACAAATCCAGTCTTCTGCCTGAATATGTCTCATCTTGCAAACTAAGAAGAGGTTGAGGCTCTGCTGCATTGGTCTCTCTGCTACTGAACTCTGCAGATCATCCCCACCACATTGGGGTAGTGGAGACGGAATGGTGGGACAAGGTGTAATTCCAGACCCTGGCAGGATGCGGTGAAGGGCAGTCATACCCCATAAAATCTATTTTGGCCACTGGGCCATCCCTGGACACCAGCCCCAGAACTTTTTGACCAGTCTCATCCACATGCAAAGCCTGAAACTTGGATTCTCTCAGCCATCCCTGCTCTCCAGTGCCAGAGTCAATTCTGGATGCTCAAGTATTCACTGGATTTACCCTTGGATGTGGAGAAATAAGCATAGCTACCAACGAGTTTGTGTGCTGCAGGGCACGCATGCCCAGTCTGTCTATTTGCTTTGACTGCAAACTGGAAAGGAAGGAACGAGCTTCTGTGTCAACTCACAAAGGCCATGAAAACCTTGAACCGTTCATTAGTAGCACTCCTGTGGGCAGACCTGTGAGCCTGCCTCTGGTAGCTTAGATAACTTGAAAACACAGTTAAAATGAAAGAGAACTGTCAAGCTTATAATTAATGTGCAGTTCAAAAACTATGCCTTGTTGATTCTGTCCTGGTTAGAGGAACAGGCGCAGAAAAAGGCTCTGGACCAGCTTGTTGCCTCACTCTCTGGTTTTCCATATTTGTTGTGGTAGACACTATGCAAGTACTCTTTAGCCTGTTCAAATTGATGCAGAATAGTGCATTTTTTTTTTTCCAGTCTGAGACTGCAGACTCAGCTACTTTGCTAGGTGTCTTCTACCTGAATGACAGCAGACTCTTTCTTTCCTAATAGAGACAGACACAGGGTGTAAAAGGCATGCACCGTCACTTGCCTTCTGGTTCTAGCACCTTCACTGGCATTCACTGTTTGACCAGGAATCTCTTATATTTTCCTAAGAGAGAAAAAACTAAGATATTCTGATACCATCACCCCATTCAATGTGAGATGTGGGAGGACTCAAGGAGGAAACACAGTAATTACAGGTATTAGACAAGCAAAACACATAAATCTGGACTGGCATCAAAAGGCAATCACTTTCCTTCCCCTCCCTTTCCATGAAGTTGTTCCTGTTCACAAAAATCCAGACGGAAAATTCATAGAACTGTCTTCACAGGCAATAAACCAAAGTTAATGATCTGATGTAAAGCCACTGGAGTAAGAATATTTTCATATGGTTAAAAGACATAGGCAGAGTGGGCAGAAATATGGCCTTGTGGCTGCCATATGAGTTTATATGTTACACAGTATCTGAATCCTTCTTCCAGCCTTTAAAAGGGATTTGTAGGTCGTAGAACAAAGACGTTTAATGAATTAATGCAGAGGTGCTCTGAAGCAGAACTACCACAATAAGCAAAACAAACAGCCTCGGTATCCCATGGAAATTAAAAGTACACAACAAAATTGAGTTGTGGCTAGCAGGGCTGCACCAGAGGAGGTGTGTGGTTACCTCCTTGGTCGCCCCACACGCAGTGAAAGGAGCTCACGCTCCTTTTTTGTTAGGGAACACTGGGAATCAGTTGCCTCCTGAAAGAAACACGGCTGCTCCGCTCCAGATATGTTACTGGTACATCAAAAAGAATTAACATCCTGCCTCCACTTACACAAAGAGAGGGGTCTTGTTTGGTGCCAAATGGCCATGTGCACTGATACAGAAATAATGTCTTGGCAGCCAGCAGGGGTGAAAAGAAGCCAAATTACATCATTCACTCTCCTTTCAGTGTGGATAAAAGACTCTATTTACTACTTTGGCAGTAGCCAGCGCCACAGCTGCCGCCGGTCATGTGGAAGGACAGCAGAGGGAAGGCAACAGAAAAATAATAGAATCCTCGGAGCCTAGAGATCCTCTTTGCAAAATACCCCATGCTTAGTGCAATAGGGTGATACCCTAGGCTGCAGGAAACCTCCATTCTGGTCGCACTGCTGTCATGGATGTCTGCTGCATGACCTTGACCTGTCACTTCACCTCTCTTCTTTCCTCCTGCTCTTTGTCTTATTTATTTGGCTCACCAGCTTTTGAAGGCAGAGATTGACATATTATGTAAACTCTGTGCTTAGCTCAGCACTCTGCAGGTCTCATCAGGGTCCTATAGGCACTCCTGCTCAGAACTAAAACAACATTAGCTGTATTTCTAACAGAAATACGTTGAAGGGGTTAAAAATGGGTAGATTTTCAAACAGATGGGATAGATATGTAATGTGGATGTTACAAGATGGGAAGTTCTGATGCTCCAGAGCATCTTTAGATTTGCAAATGTCTGATGGATTACGTGTACAATGATAAGAAGTAAATTGTGTGACCAGAATGAGCAGCAAAAGAAGTTTAAACATTTTTTAAGCTGAAACTATCAATGAGAGGAGCTGAATTCATGTGAGAAAGCAAGGATAAATGCCTCTGTGAATGACTGCTAGATTCGTCTTTATGAGAAGGGCCATACTGCATAAGGAGTACACCTACAGGGCATAATGAAAAGAACAAGTGTTTAACTGTGTGGCCTAATAGGTTTCAAGATTTTTGCAATTTTCATCACCAGAAAGCTCAGACCTACCTGCCTGACCACATTTTGTATGCCTCAAGCAACTGAGTTATCAAACACAGAAGAGGATGACCCCACCTTGATTTAAAATGCATGACCAAGTGACACAACTAAATTCTGATGGCTCAAGCAAAACCCCTGCAGAGTAGTAATGTGATAAATGAAGACTAAAACATCCCCCCCAAAAAAACTAAAACCCTTCTCTCAGGACAGAATGCGGTGGCAATTTGTGAAACCTCTGCTACATATAATTCAACAAAACCTGCTAAAAAACTGAAGGAGTTGATGCCTCAGAGAATTTTAGTACTTTTAAAACAAACCATAATTGTCCTACAGAGAGAAGCTGAGGAGACCTTCATCTGTGCTTCTCTGCAGAACAGATCCACAACTTCATTAAGAGAATCAGTGTATTTTGTAACTAAATGAGATTCTCTCTTGCTGGCAGGCATATTCCTCTCATAGAACAAAGAAACCACACACAAAAACATTCCAAAGGGAGATGTCCTTAATAAAAAGTCATTGTAGCACCACCAGACTGCAGAGTGTGCCAGAAACTATGACTTTGTAGAAGAAAAAAAGAAGAGTGACAGGATTTAGGAAGCATGCTGGATCCATGTGACAAAAATGTCTTGACCTTTTTATTTCTTAGTTAATTTGTGTGAGTTTCTGCTTGCTTTAAAGAAATTTCTGTGTTGTTTTGTTTCCCAGTATTCAAAATTCACATTGCTGCCTGCCAACCTCTGCACCAGGGAGCTGGGTTTAGGGATATGGCAGCACCCTTGGACTTGTTGGCATTGGGTTTTTAGAGTATCTCACCAACACCCAGAGCCCTGGAGGATAAAGCCTCAAAGGCTTTCTCCCAAAGGCAACAGGCTTACTGCTCATCTCCTGCTGTGCTTGTCCTTAGCTGCAAGACTAAGCACATTAGGCCTGAGATGAGGAACTGCCTGAAAGACAAATGTGAAAAATCACTTCACTAAACTACTGGGAAATTCAAACTTCTCCATGCATGGTAGCCAAGAAGGCTGCTGATCTGTGAGGAAATATTCAGATAATGATCCATGCTCTGTCTTCTTGCTCAGAGTCTGACTAGGAGAGGAAGGGGGATAATAAGATCTCAGATCTGTCAAGTAATGGCAACATAAGGCAAAAAGAGGGGAAAGGGGAAAAACCACCAGCAAGCTCAGATATAGATGGTGGTCTGATACCCAAAGTATTTTTGGATGTCATGTTTTACTTATTTCCTTTAAGGTACCTAAAAAACAAAATAAAATAGGAGCTGGAAGTAAAGCCCCAGATGGGGTTTTTATGAGGGACTTCTAATTTTTCCCCTATATGTGGCAGATTGTTAATTATTGTATTACAATTACCAATAGAACAGCAGGACTTTACTAGATGGTCAACATTTCCAACAATATATAAATAAAATTTATCCAAGATGTCCAGCGTGAGCGAGGTGTTCTAATTCTTCACACTGACTTGAAAGAGAGGCAGTTTCACAAGGACTTTCTATCCAACTTCCTTGGACACACGTTCACACAAAAGAAACCAGTCTGGGTGAAATGTTATACTTCGATACATCTGCAGTTAAAGGAGATGAATCCCTCCAGAGGTCACTGCTAGCCTGTAGAGTCACAACTTGGTCTGACCCCATGACTTCATTACAGCTTGCAAACAACGTCCCCATCTCAACCTTGCTCCAGATTCTCCTTAAATTTCTGAAGTCTGAAAAGAGCATTTGCAGAATTTATGGAGACATGACCTATGATGCTCATAGTAGCAGGAAAAAACAGTCCAGAATATGAAACATTTCTTAGAAAATCCCTTATTGATATCTGTCTGTCTTATATCAAAAAAGCCGTGTCATGCTGACAACCTCAGTTGTGAGTGTTTGATAGAAAAAGATCAACTGTCTTCAGTCAATGCAGACCCAAATCAGTTAGGGATTTAAATCTGAGACAACTAGTGGCTTTCAGTTTATTTTGGCTGACTCTGGAGTGGCTCCATGCACAAGAAATCATTATTAAACTCTCCTCAGAAGTCAGCTACTAGATTGTGCAGTCTGTAGCACTCTGGTATTATGTGATGCCAGCGTAAAACTCCACTAGTAAATGGACTGAATCATTCTTAACAAGTGTTCTGGAATACAAGCACACATGGAAAATATTAGTGGTCCAATCTACAAGGGATGGATAAGCATGCCATCCAAGCAAAAACATGTACTTAGTTTATCAAGCCTAAAACAATTTTTTCCACTTATGGTCCAGAACTTCTATTTCATAAACCAAGGTTTAAATTTTGTTTAGGCTCCAGCTAGCATCCAGCCCCACCAATACCACTTTCTCCAGACTCCCAATATGATTTCTGGATATAGACATTGTTAAGCCACTTACTGCTTGTGCAAAGTGAAAGCCCATCTTGACTAGAGAAAGTTTGCCATGATGCTATACCAGCAGGATATGCTGTTCATTTCAGAAGATATTCGAATCCTTTCAACATGCTGAAGATCCTGCCATCATGTCGAGCTCCAACATTAGACATTAGAAGATAAACTTTATTCTCTTTATTTCTACAGTCATGTCTTTCAGGGCTTTAATTTTTATTTTTTTTTTCCCCTAAAGCCATAGAGTTTTGTTGCAAGGCATTCACAGAAGGCCATAAAGACCACTCAGATTCTGGAGCATCTTTAAACAACTTGGAGAAAGGGCAATTAATTGTGTTGACGCTGTCAGGTTACCATGGCAAAGCAGTGAAATTTTTAATCTGTAGACTGAATATCACAATGAAATAAATTTATATGCATTCCCTGACCTTATTTTTCTTGCACCCAGTGAAGCAAAAGCACCACAGCTGCTCAGTCTCTCACCCTCCACCTCTTCATATGTGAAAGTTCACCAAGAAGTGAGAAGGGTCAACCGTTCCAACTTCTCCAGATATTTCCTCAGACGTCTCCACAGAGCAAGATGGTCTGTCCTTATACATTGATGTTTTTCAAATAACAATCATCCTCTTTTCTGCAGATGCTCTACCCAAATTAAAACCATGCTGGAACCCATGGAGGCTAGAAAATTCATTAATGGATTTGAGTGAAATTGCCGTTTTATGGAATGCAATTTCACATATGGGTAGCTACACTATCTATGGAGTTCATGGTTTAAACAATTTAAAGCACTTCTCACCCTAACACAAAAGATAAGCTTGTTTTATGACCTTCTCAGCTTCCTCTAGCCCACATTAAGCACAAATATATAATGTGAACAACAGTCTTGCAAGTCAGATCATGAAGAGCAGCTGAATACAGATTTATTGTTGTAAAAACACAGAACTCTTTAGGGTGATATATGGTGCCCTGTTGTTTCAGAAATGTAATCTGAGGCATCAGCAAGGCTGCAGTTGACTTGCCAGATAAATTCTGCTCTAGTGTGCTAATTTTTAAATATTTAAGTGATACACTTTTACTTTAGGGAGATGCTTTCCATCTCCAATTGTTTTGGAGCATGACTGGCAAGAAGTTATCTTCTCTCCAGAGAAAACAACACAAGTGTGCTCCACTGCAAACCCCAAAACGATTATATGAATCATTTGAAGACCTCAAATTCAAGGCACATTTTAGAGTGATATTAAAAACAATGTGTTTTATCTCACTTTGGGTAATCAAAAGTCTTAGGTTTCTCATTTCAAGTAAGTGTCTGGTATCCAATACCTGGGTTTTAATCATTCATTCAAACCAGTTCTTCCACAAAAAGTATTTCTTACCTGATTCACTTTATCGCTTGTATGCTGCATTTAGAAAATCCTATCACAAGCCATAGGCATGTTTCATATTATTGAGATTGCACTGCTAATATCCATATCAATTATATTTTGAGATTTATGTTTAGTATAGATATTAATGCAGTCTGGCATTTCCATTTCTACTTCTGCAAGTACAATTTATTGAGACATAAATAGTAATATTAGAGCTATCAAGTCTAAACATCAATACTTTACAGTACTGTGTAATTTAAGAGTTACATGCATCTAAATTCAGTTACAATCCTTTATGAATGCTTAAATCTTGACTGAGGACTGCAGCTCACCAGAAATTCTGAGTTTTGGGAGCAGCAAGCTGTCAAGTAATACATTATTAACATCTTGAAATAAGCCTTTCAAAAGAACTGGAGAACTGGCAACACATGGCTGGGACATAGAAAAAATACATGGTTTTCCTTTTCTTTTTCTTTTTTTTTTTTTTTTTTTTACCAAGCACTCACTATTTACATGCTGTAAAACTTTTTACCATCTCTCAGTCAGTTCAGATTAATTGTATTTTTGGCATTTTAGTGATTCCAGAGACATATAGGAAAGGGGTTGGAAGGAACCACTCTTAAGTCAGCCGTAATATCTGTTCTCCAAGTTCACCTGCACTGAAACCTTCCTTATGTCTAACACCCAGGAGTGATGGGAATGTCACCCTCCAAAGGTAACTTATTCCTTTGTTGTGCTGTTCAGCGCTTCAGAAAGTTCTGTCTCCTGAAACCAGGAGTAAGTGGTAAGCAATGGTGCATGGTTTGGGAAGGGGCAACATATGTGACAAGGTCTGGCCAAACAGAAAACTGTTTGACTTCAAGTAGTTCTTTTTTGACGAAAAATAAAACAAATACCTTCCTCAAGGTAAAAGCTTGCAAATCAGTGAAACCTCTTAATCAGTTAAAATACAACTGGAGTTGAAGGTGGGATTGTCTGAGGTTTAGTCACTAATGCAGGTTTTTTAACTCATCTCACTGTGGAAACAGACAACATAAACTGGAAGGACTTGTTCTCTAGAAGTGTCCTTCCCTCTTCTTTGGCTAGAGATGGGACATCAGTGACTTGGCCTAAATGCCTGACTTACATGAAGCTGCATAAGATGAACTCCACTTTCAGTGTGTGCAAAAGAACTGATGTTGTCCATGATTTGTCATTGCTACAAGGAACCCACACTTTAGGTTTTGAATATCTATAGATGAACAGTGTTGCATTCAATTTTAAGGCTTAAAATAAAAATCTCATTATTTTCATAGCAGTTCTGAGCAAACAAGTGGTAATGAAGTACCACTGGCACATGTGTGGAATTTGTGTTAAGTATTTAAAGTATGTTGTTAAGTGGAACAATCCTAAAGTGACACTACCCCAAGCAAAGCTGGGCTCTGTTCAGTTGAGGGGAGAGCATTATCAGAGGGTATGGCACACTTGACACCTGATTTGTCTGAAGGCACCACACAGGAAGTACCTGAAGATGAAGCAAACGGAGAAGGAAACCACGAAAGTCATGTTGAAGGCAAAAGTTTTGTGTTGCTTTGGATCAGTGAGCTTCCTGATAGAGACAGATGCCTGTACATACCAAGAGGGGCTACCTCTAGCACAAAGAGCTAAAGACCACACTTAACACTGTCAAACACTCATCAGCCTTTTAGTACTTTAAAGTGCAAGTCTGATCATGCTCTATAGCTGTCTCAATGAGCTCTTGAGCCTAAAACCCTTTTATCTTGTATAACTTTTTTCCTTATTCTGTTTGGCAATCTGATTTTATTAGGATTTGTCAGTATAGTCGAATGTGCATCTGAATAGCCTGAGAAATTTAATGGTGCAAGTAATGGAGAATCATGTCCTGTTGGAACTGGAGGCATCTGCCCTTAAATACAGAGTTTCTTCTGCCACCTGCAATCATATCTATCTTTCTGTCAGAAAAACTTACATAACCTACACTGGTACTGAAAAGACTAACTAAACACTACACTAGATGTGCATTTCTATGAGTCTACACAGAAGAAATATTGCTACAAAATTACATTAGTATTACTGGTTTATTTAGACATCTCCTGACAGAGTGAGAATGAAACATTTTTCACTAAGAAGAAAAGAGATCTCCCAGCACTACCAGTGCTGCAGAAGTATCCACATGCAGTCAAGAATTTCCCACGTCAGTCAAAACTGGAGCTGAAGGTGCTTTGAACAAACCACATTGACCCCAGCTTGTCAACCTCATGCCCCAGGTGAAATCCCAGTTAGCAATTTCAGTGACAAGTCTGTTGGTGCTTTTCTGCTTCGGAAAGCCTGTGGGGGATGGATGTATTTCCAAAGAGGGGAGAGACCTGAAGAATCAAAACTGTTGACAACACAAATGAAGGAATGTATTTGTGGGTGTCCAGTGGTTCCATAAATTTATTTTTGAAAATACATATGGGATCAGTTGCATTCTTTCCCTTCTTACATATAATTAATATTCCCTAGTTGGTGGGGAATACAACAATATTTTACAACTTTTCTTTAAGATTTCAAAATGCAGATGGCAACACATTGATCTGGATAACTTTGACCTCGTCTGAATTTTAGATTTCAGTAGCATTCATCGAATTTTAACCAGTGTGACCAAGTTAAAATAAGTGTGGCATAGACCATAAAGGGAGCTATTCATTTACCAGCAAGAGACAGCTACATCCAGGACAGATGTTTATTGTGGAAAAGGCAATGATCAAAAGCAAATGTTGATAAAAAAAGCAGAGACTTATAGTCCCTGCTGTCAGAAAATTTATTAATTTCAAAACATCCTCAGTGGTGCATGGAGAGGTGAATTATTAAAAAGTAAACAAAGATTCTCTTTAACTTACAGTCTCTGTATAAAAAACTGAATAATACTTGGGGTTTGCCTGCAGCTGTGCCGGTGACACAACCATTATTCTCTCAGCCCTTGTTCTCACCCCCTCACACACCTTCCAATCACCTGGTGGCTGGAAAGGCAGATTCTACTTTACCTTGAAGTAGCTGGAAATGAGAATAACAACACCTTTCTGCTACTTAGCCCTCCTTGCTGGCAGGTCTCAACCTTCTTTACAGGAGCCATCAGCATAATTATCTACATTTAACTAATGTTGGGTTCAGAGCCCAGTGAACAGTGAGTTGTATCTAAGGACATGCAGTGCGCTGGTAGGAAAAGCAGGAGGAACTCAAAGTCTTCGCCTGCAGGTGGTGATGACACTGTGCACCCTCTCAGAAAGGGTTCATTTCTTTGCCAGGGTACTCCAGGGTCCTCTAAGTCTTCTCTAAGAAGCTCACCTGCCCATCAGCTGGGGACTTCTCCAGGGATTCAGGCTTCATTTCTCCCATGTTGGGTGCCTTGTTTGTTCTGCTGCCAGTATTACCCCCTAAACACAGTGGCTTTATCCCTGTTTAGCATTCACCCCACTGAGGTGTCTATTGACAGCAACCATGCTTCCTGTCACCTCCATTCTGGTAAATTAATCAAGCCAGGCTCCTCGAGTATCCCTTCATATATTACACTCTCCATTTTTCTAACTATCTTAATAGCCTTTCTCAATCTTGCATTGTACTTTAAAGCAATTGTTTTTGATCCCGGGTGACCAAATTATACTCCACCTACCAGCATGCATGTGTGCATCCCCCTCCCTTGCAGGAAATAACTCCCCTAATCCGTCTTGGGTTTCCAGGGTCTCTGTGTTTTCTTTCATGGTGACAGTCTCTGTATGAGGCTATGTGTCTTTATCTTGTCTTTTCTCTGCCATCCCATCAGAAGGACCTTTAATAATGGGTATCTAATGACAGCAAGTGTTCTTAGAACCCATATGTCCATACATGATTTTGCACTTCGTACTGTGAAACTACTTCAGTTTGTAATGCTCAGTTCTCAAATTCTGCCTGTAAAATATTCTGAATGTCCTGCCTGTACCTAGGATGTGTCATCTGCAAGACAGATTACTACACTCCCACTTTTTGTGCAAAATAAACCACATGTCTTCCAAGGTAGTCCTTGAAGAAATCAATTTCTTCCAGCTCAAGACATCTCACTATTTCTTTGCTCTCACAGGGAAAACAGTGATTTTATCCACCATTAAGGAGCCATGGCTATGTTCATGCTTGTGTGTGTGAGAGAGAGGGGGAAATGAGGCAGAATCTGGAATACTTGTTTTCAAACTGAAAAGCATTTGGAACAAATGGACAAGCATTCACAATAACACAGTAGAAAAATCTGAAGGTAACTGTCAGGACAAGACAGAGCAAGGTACAAAAGTGATGCTGCTTCAATATAGGCTAAAGGCAGCAGTGCATGGCAGTGCTGTCATTACCAGAGGACATTATTCACAAAGCAAGAGAGGGAATGACAAGTGAGAAAGTTGGAAATAAACAATCATTTCAGAAAATGAGCTTTTTCTTTCCCAGAGAACTGCATCACAAGGGGGATCCCTAAAGGAAGAAAAATATGGTGAAAAACCTGAGGTCCCAGAAAAGGGAGGAACTTTTATGTACATGTTTATCATCAACTTCACTCACTATCTTCTGCATGGAGCCCTTGTAAGAACAAAGAAGACATTGCTTCAAATTAAAGTATCTTGAAATGAGGTTTTGGACCAACCTGATGAACCAAATTGCTACTGTCAGATTAATTTGGCTGTTGCCCTCTAAAATTTAGGAAACTGGACTGTGCTTATTGTCTCAGCATCAGGGAGACAAAGAGTTCATATAGAGATATGGAGAGACAAAGATCTAAATTAGTTAAGGAGAATTTTCACTGAAGTGCCTGTCAGTTGCCCTTGATTGTGGTGCCAGATGAGACACACATACTTTTTATGAAATCAAAATGAAGCAAATTAAATTAGTCATATGCAAAAACCCAAAAAGATCAAATTCTATGCATCATATAGTCCTAAAAATATTCTGTTTAAAGTTATTCAACTCCTAAGGGTTAAGTTAATTTCGATTCCTCGTAGAAAAAATTTTACGAATGTTTTGAAGAGTTATGGTAAGTACTAGTGACCAATAACTTGGTTTCTGGATCATAAACATTATTAGAGATGATAGTAAAAATATATATATATATATATATATATAAAGATGTGTGAGAAATACCAAGGAAAAGGAAGCATGGCTTTTGCAAAGGGAAATCATGCCTTACATATGCCACAGTTCTCAGAAGAGGTGAGGAGCAAAAAACATTCCAGCTGATGCAGTCCGTTTGTATTGCCCAAAAAATGGCAATGAATCATTGCCGTGAGTGAGTAGTCCTTGCAAACACTAAATATTCCCAACAGAAAAGACAATGATCAACTAGTACATGCTTAAGAGTAGGGAAGAAAAAAAAAATTAAGGAAAGAAAATACAAGCATAACTTGATTCTTCACAGTATAATACTGTCACTCATGGTGCTACTGATGGATTGGAGCTAAGCCCAGTGCTCCTCAACATATTCATAAATGTGGCAGGAAGCAGATAAGAAGGGTACTGATATCATTAGCTCATACAAAATTATTCAGAAAAGGCTAATCTAAAGTTGATTATGAGTTTTTTCTGCGGATCATAAGTGTTTGCATTTATTTACATATTAGTAACTGCAATGTGATGCAAAAGGGCAACATTCTGCTGATAAAGCCAATTCAGACATATATATGTATGTACGTACATGTATGTATGACTATATTACATATAGTCAGTTGGGTGGCAAATTACCTGATGTCATTTAAGGACAATGGCTGAGGTCCTCCAAGGTTCATTGAACATGATACATAAATGCTCAGGAACTAAGGTACAAAGAATATTAACAATTATTAGGAAAGGCAACGAGAAAAAAAATCAGATAATGTCATGCTACTGTATATCATTACTGTACATTATGTGCTTATTATTAATTTCATCCCACCTCAAAAGGATGTACGGGAACCAAGACAGAGATGGGAAGACAAAACTTACTGAACAGTTTTGTTATGAGGAGATTGGGTAGACCAGGTGACAAATAGTTCATAATAATAGGCTAGATAATAAATGACAAAGATGGAATATGGCTGAGGTAGATATGAAGAATAGGAAGTGATTTATTCACTGTTTCTCACAGTACAACAGCAGGTGGACTGATAATGAAATTATCAACCAGCAGTTTGAGAGCAGAGAGAAAAAAAAAATCTTTTCACACAAGGCCAGGGAATTAATTCTCACAGGATCCTGTGGAAGCTACAGAATAAATTTGCTGCCAAGTGTCAAGTGAGAGTCACTGAATGCAGGGCTACTGACACCTCTGGCCTAGAAACATCCAGCCCAGATCAGAAAATTCCTCAATGAGCAGTTCCCAAAATTGCCAGTTTGTGCTGTAACAAAAATCCCGATTTATATGTCCCTTTTCTGAAACTCTTTCTAACGAGCATTAGTTCTAGAGGCCACAAGAAAACTCCATTGGGGCACATACGTATTTGCAGTTCTACTATGCTTGAATGACATTACATTATACAAATTTTTTTAATGTGTCCAATGTGTTTCCATAAATAGGGGTTGTCTCTTAAAGAGAGAAAGATAAAAGAAGATGCACAGCTTCCCTGTTTCTGTTCTTGGGCTGAGCTCTTTTCCTCACAAAATGCTAGTTGCTGATATTCCTAGTTTTGTTACAGATACCTCCAGCTTATCTGCAGAAATAATCCCTTCATTCTGTCTACAAATGCAGGAGTCTGCCTGTTTTTTCCCCCATTTATTAAAACAAAGAAATGAACAAGCCCTACAATTAAATAAGGTCAGGAAAATTCTGCAAAAAATCACATCCTCAGAGGAAATAAATTACTGTAACTTTATTGGCTTCAGCTGTGCTATGGCAATTTACAGCAGCTTAATATTGCTTCAGCACTATGATTAAAGTTATCAAGAATGTGAAATGCTGGAATATTGATTCAGAAAAGTCTATTTGAAATTATTTTTCTAAATTAATTTGCTCCCAGATTCATTAAACATAGGAGGGAAATATTTCTTGAATGCACATTAAGTGCAAAAATGTAGACTGGGGTCCAAACTCACCAATTCATTTTAGGTATTGTCAGGCATTTTTAGGCTCCCTTATGAGTCTGACCCTAATGGCATAGGAAGGTATTAATTGCCTGTTTAACACATCATTCATATGGATATTTTTTTAATGGAATCCGAAATATTACCACTGTTATCTTTTGGTAATCATACTATTCCAGTAGCACTCGTGTTCTCCAACAGAGCTATGGACATACCTTGCCTCAATTTATAGACAATATAGGGAGTGTACATGGAAAATCTCCCTTCAGACTAAGCTTGCCCCAGTGACCCTTCTGCCCTTTCCATCATATAATGGCTAATTTCCTTCAGGTACCTCGGTAAAAATGATTCTTGAGGAGGATCATGAAGGAGGAAATGACCTTGTGGTTCAGTTTTATCAGCCAATCCACCCATAAAGTCAAGGTTGAAGAAAGCACAAAGGGCTGTATTGAGATTGCTATAAACGTGTCATTTGCTCATTGTAACCTCTTCTCTCCAGTAATTGTGAAGTCTGGCAGCAGTGCTGACACCGTGATTTGCTCCTTTCTCTCTTAAACCTAAATCTCTTTGCAGCAGCAACACCTGATTTATGTGCACCACAGGCAGTTTTGGATAAAGGAAGCACAAATGAAGTCACCTCTAGCACTGGCAGCAAGGCAGCAGAGGCAGGACACAATGCGGTGGTGACACAGGGGATAGTAAGACATTTTAGTTTTAAGAGTGTTAATGATGATGGTGGAGACTTTAAGCTACAAACAGTGGTTTGGGGCTCCTGTGGGCACGGAGGAGAGGGGAAGATGCTGTTGGCAGCTGCTTCATGCAAGGGATAACTTGAGGCAAGGAGGTTTGTGTTACTCAAGGACTGAGGCAAGGGAAGTTTAGAGGAGAGCTTGGGGTGGAATTCGACAGTGGGATGCCTAAAATATCATAAAATAAATTGCCCTAGAAGAAACTTGGGAACCTCTCATGTAGCTATAGTACCAGGAAGAAGGCGTGGCCCAAACTGAGGGAGGACGATCTTATAATTTTGGATGTGATATAACTTCTCTTTCCCAATTCTCCGTTTATGAAGTGCTATTCATATTTCATTTCTAATGCTTGTCTCTGTTTTAAGTACCCAGCTGTAAATTTGCTGAGGGAAGGATAGCCTTTAGACAAGTGTATATGCATGTTGGACACAGGGTTTTTTTAAGGGAGTTCAATTTTCAGCTGAGCCTGTAGAAAATACTGTAAACCAAGCTTCAGTTTATGAATAAAGAATGATTGTAAAATTGTAGGCCTGAATGACGTGAAAATTATAAGACTGTCAACAGTAAAAAGGAAAAATAGATTAGAAAAATAGAAAATTATCTTTGAGATAAATGTAATGAAGTCAGTGTTGTCTTCTCTTTACCTGCATGTACTTTTGACTCTCATCAGGCCCTGTATAAAGATGTTTTATTAAAAATCTTTGAGAATCCAGATCATAAACACAAGCAGTCTGCATGTGTTAATATTATGTGGAGCCTTGCTAGCCTTTTTTTTTCACTTATGGTATTTGCAACTGGCACCAGAAGCAAGCCAGAGAGGGGGACAGTTTTCCTCCACTCTCTGTGTATTTATCTTATGTGTTTGGCAACATTTGGAAACCGACCAACACCAATTTAAGTCAATACTCAGTTTTGTTTGTTCCCTTTATAGCCCATTTCTCCTCTTGGTTTGCGTGGGTATTTTCAACAGTGACAGAGCAGAGAATATATTTCAAAGCAAAGCAAAATGTGGTTATGTAACAGCAAACAAAGGCAGGAGGCTTCAAGGGGAAAATGTGACACCTGAAAATAATTTTAAGAACTTATCTTTACACAGACTGCTACGTACACTAATATAATTACAGAAGCACAAATCCCGTGCACACATAACCAATGCACAGAGTAAATACAATTACATCAGTGCTTATATGAGCATAGTTTGCTTTATTACAGAAAGAGGAAAAAGCTGTGATGGTACTAAACCTGCATGCACCTTATATCCATGATACTATTATTATTTCTGTTATTGATTTATCTTAAATATTTGCATCCCTTGTACAGGTAGTCAGGTTGGTACAAAAAGTAGATGTAAAGCAATGCTGTCTTTCTCTTCCTCCCCCTCCTTATTTTAAGGTTCTTTCTCCTCTGAGCTCTTTCAAATTATCATAAAGTGGGAGAGTGGTCAGCCCACCCACCGGAGAGAGATTTGGTTCTATTGATAAGCTGTTTATTAGTGGTTTAACTCAGAAGTGTCCTCTTGGCTTCTTTGTGGCAGCTGCTGGAGGTAAGTACCACAGAGCTCTAGCAGCAGTCAATGCAACCCACACAGCGTTATAGTTAGGGGGAAATTGTGGAAATTAAATAGAATACGTTGAGTTAAAGGCACTTTTCTAATTCATCTTTCGGAGGTCTGTATCTTCTAAATGGCTTGCCTGTAACTATGGTAACAAGGGCTTTCCCCTCTCCCCCAGGGTTTTGCCTTTAACTGTGTTCAGTGTAATGCTGCTCCATGTCATTCTTTGAGCTGGTTCAGACTGTGTCATACATACTTCTGTTGCAATGCATGCGTAGCCACCTACAGAGAATCAAAAGGCTGATTTTCTTCCTTGTGGCAGGCACAGTGTTAGATAACGCAGTTAACTGATTGTAATTGATAATTTATTCCACTCCAGTTTATAGCCCTATTTGCTCTTTCCTTCTTTTAACTATTGAGGATCTTAAACTTATCAGAGGTTTTGATGTCTCTTAAAAAAAAAAAATGCAAAGTTGGAAAGCAATTGGCAGCACAATTAGTAATGTTAAATCAGTGTGAATTCAAATCATTTAACTTGTTCCTTAGCAGTGACACAAGGAATACAAATTAGAAGGTGGAAAGAAAATTGAACTATTGAAACTGTAAATCATCAAAACAAGTGACCCCAGGTTTGAGACCGAGAAGAACATAGACTTCTTCTAATATGACAAGAAATAAAAAAGAGAGGGCCAGAACATGGATTTAATGAGCACATTTGTTTTCTTTCCTGTTGAGGACTGGCAGCTCTACAGAGTGTGACTGTGAGGAGGGTGGCAGTGGCACAACGAGAGCTCTCACCCCTTCTTCCTTTGTTGTGATCAATGCTCAGCTCACTGCTCAGCAAAGAGGAGGAGTACAGTAACTGCTGTGTCATGGACCACTCTCCTCCACATCCCTCTTCTGCTGGAGAAGGAGAATATACATACCAAATATTCCTGAGTGTTGCTGAGGAAGGGTTGTGCTGCTGTTTGCTGGGGTGCTGTACCTGAGAGAAAACACCCAGGGGCACATCACTTCCTACATTTGAGAATGAAAAGATGCCACAGTAGAGGATTTTTTTCTTCCTCTTATTTCTTCGATTTGAGCAATGTCATAGCTGAAGGAGAGCAAAACAGACGATTCCTCTGAGTACTGCAATCATGCACAGCTGCGTTTTATGTACAGTATCTCCCAGCCACGGTCACTTTGCTTAAAGCTTTAGGGCTGTTTCTCTATACTTGTCTCCTGGCAAACACACACACAAACAGATTTCCCAGTTCACACTTAATACTTCCCAACTTGAAAAGCAATTATTTTCTACTAGCACTTTTGGTCTCAATTTTCTCCTTCTATCTTCCATCTAACTTTACTTTGAATACTTTTCCACGGGGAAGTTGAATCAGATCAAATGAGCTTTGCATTTTGGTCTGAAGCTGATGAGTTCATTGTTATCCTGAGGCCTTCCCAGGACTTCTAAGCTTATCAGTGACTGAGCTGCTGAAAGCAGCCTGCAGAGAAGGACAGAGGGAGGAAATGGAGATGGGGGCTGGGTGGCCAGAAGCAATGCCACGAGGACCAACGTGATGCTGTGTCCTGAAAGGGTCTAACTGACAGACTGTGCTGGGTTAATTCAGAGTCTCACTGGCAGAACTTACTTTTTATTGGCAGTTTAATTTCTGTTTACCAATTTCTGAAGTAAAGGCGGGAGAACAAAAAAGGTAGCTAACATTGAACTGTTCATTGCCAGGTTAGCAGTAGTAAGACATGTAAGCAAAAGCAGTTTCAAGGCCAAATTCATTAAACTGTCATATGAATGTCCTGCCAGAGCATTTCTTGGGACTTCCCTAATTGTCAGTCTTCTTCAAAGTCTTAAAAAGCCCCTGCGGGTGATCTTGCTATGAATCATAGAATAATTTATGTGCTAGGACTCTTTGTCCACCCCAGTTTCCCCCATGTATTCCATCTGCTTTTCCATGATGCCACATAACCAATATGATCCCACATACCAGGCAGCTCAGGTCCTTCTCTCAAGGCTCTGAAGTCACACATCATAAAGCCACAGAATGTTTATGAACAGCCTAAATCCCGATCCAGCACATGGGGAAAGGATTTAAGATGCTTCTTCAGCTTCAAAGTGCACCATGTCCTGGGAAGCTGAGGAGCAAGAGAGGTGTAACCTTGGAAATTCTGCTGTTTTTCTGTTGCTCTCTGCAAAACTGGAGACCATATGAAGCCTGGTGTTTCAGCACCCAAAAATCTCTCATCCAAGGCAGCAGTGAAGAACTCAGTAGAGGTCTGCACCCCACACTTTTTCCTGCAGATTACACAGTTTCCATAAATGCTCATGCTTATGAAGGCTGCGTTTCAGATTGTCACATATCAGAGGGAATTTCAGAACCAGGGTAAGCAGGTGCAACTTTACTGATAACTCCCATCTGCACCCTAATCTCCATTTGTCTCCGGTGTAACCGTATCACAGCAAAGTACACTTGGGGAACACCCGTAGTGATGCTGCTCAGAAGGGACTCTGCGAAGGAGAAAATCTCTGTTTCATCGTTTGGCTGTACATGGCAGTCCATGGAGGAGCTTCTCTCTACAATGTTTTAAATGAGGAAATCAGTGGAGGGGGCCCCTGTCTCAGTTTAATTTGGTTTTAGTTCTTCACAAAGTTCCCGCTAAGGAATACTAATACCACAATGGAGAACAAATCACTCTGGTGTGTCACACAAAGTCAAACCTTTTCTTCTGACCTGAGAGATAATTCCTCTAAACAATATCACCATAGTCAAAAGGAATTATAATTAATTCATACAGAGAGAATATAATTAGCATTCTTAGAAAAGAACTGACTGCTCATGTACTTACTGTCTTATGAAAAGATTTTCCTTAGGAGTGATAGAAATAAACTAAGAGGCCTGAAAAATCTCTTTTTATTAGTCTCAAGTGCAGGGAGATCACATTTACCACTTTCCAGACAGCCTTTTGGAAGTTTAATATACGAAAAAGCTGTATATCAAATAAAAATACAGAGTTGACTATTACAGAAGTTGTGTCCTTCTGTATAAATAGCTGAAGAACAAGCAATCCTCTCCATCTTCATGTCTATCTATGCAGTCAAGTTCAAATTGATTCTTAGACTGATTTATAGATATGATATCAAAAAAAGCTGGAAGGCTGTTGCAGGGACACACTTATTTGTATCAACTACAATGTCATCAGCTGAGCCTGTATAATTTTTCCTCCAGCAATCATACTGCTTTTTTAGCAGAGGTAGTCCTACCCACAGTGCTAGTGGGCACTTATTTCTGCCCCAGAAGTATTTAAGCGTGGTAATTGTTTGGGTGAAGACAGGATGGCAAAGACTAAACTGGGAATACTTCTAATAGGGAAGGGCATTAATTCACAAACCACCTCGCTCTAATTTTGAAAGTCAACAGCAGTAACAAACCACAAAGCCTAAAGGATATGGAACAAGGAAATTTTATTACCGTGCATTTCCATCAAGCTGTTAGGACAACAGGATGGTGCAACTTTCTTGACTGAAAATACACACATGTAAGTTGTCAAATTCCTCCAAATGCTTTGCCTAAAACTACTGTGATTTATTTATTTATTTATTTATTTATTTATTTTCATAGGAAAGGTTTAAATACTTGCTTACACGTTGATCCAGCATTTTGCAATGACATTTTATTTTGAAATTTACCCACACATAACATTCAAAAGGATGAAAAAATGTTGGGCAGAGAAACAAAACCGCTTTGTCTGATTCAAAAGCAAATACCTTGTTGGACTTGGAATAAAATAAACACTTTTTTGTTGAAGCACAAAAACTGAAAACTATTGGGTAAATTAAAACTCTACTTCCTTTGCCAGTTCAGTGCATGAAAATTCAAATATTTTCACAGATAGATTTGTGACATAATAAATAAATCAAGCCTCAATCAAAAGATTAACTGACCTATTTGTTCCATAATTTCTACACTCTAAAAGCTTGCTTTCTATCATGTTTTAGCACTGATTTTGATGAGTGAATGATGCAATTCTGTAGGAATGTATCTGGAATTCTGTTGTCCACGTGTTGTGAATAAAGGCTTAATATTCTCATATTACTTCTCTATACAAACAGTCTGGGAAGGAGTAAAAAAACTGCCTTTGTATCAGAGCTGGGAAGAAACCTACTGGCATGCTTGCAATATTGTTTTAACTTTAACTTGTTTATTCTGGCACCAAACAGATGGGATAAGCAGAAGTGATAAAAGAGATATGAAACATGGTAAAGAACATTCCTTGAAGGGTTCAAGGCCAGGTTGGATGGAGCTCTGAGAAACCTGGTCTAATGAAACGTGTCCAAGGTAAAGGGGTTGGAACTGGATGATCTTTAAGGTTCCTTCCAGCCCAAACCAGTGATGCCTGTGATCCACAGTGGGCACTGTGACCTCTGATGGAAGGTGCCATTCTGCTGTGGACAGCTGCCCTCCGTGCAAAGAAGGCTTGTACACCCTACTTCATGGAGGTCTACTTGTGCACCATTCTATGGCCCTTGAAAATTCATGGGAATAATAACCCTACAGGCATTTTCCTAAGGTTGTATGGGGCTGAGTGGCATAGCAGAAGTCAGGAACATTCACCTGAGGAGGAGCAATAGATGCACGACAGAAATTGCACTGTTTAAGCCAAAGAGGTTTCTGTCCTTGCAGACGTCTTTTCCAGCAACGCAGCAACCCGGCAGTTCAAGTGTTTGCCTCAGTCTGCAAAACCTGGGCACTGCTGCCTTCATTTGGTGCTGTTCCTTCTTCTCTGGTTATGCAGAATATGTTGTCCTGCTCACTCATTACTACTTCTTCCCTGTTTCTCAGGAGTTAAACAACATAAGCTAGTACTGTAATTTCTTATTTCGCCGCAGTCATTGACAAAGAGAGTTTTCTGACCATCTGACAGTACATTACAACACCACTGTACTCTAAATTTTCCAGATTTTCCACATATATTTAACTTCCCCATGCCTTTCTTTAAAAGGGATCTTTTATTCATAACTTAATCCCAGGAACACCATCCCTAGCCATTTGCCCAGAAGTGATGAGAAAGTATAGCTGCACATATTATTTTAAAAAGTGATACCCAAAGTGATGAAAGAAGATTTAAGTTCTAGGTCAAATCAACTATTTTGTGAATAGTAAAAAAAAAGTGCACATACGAAAGAGTGAATAGCTGGGTTTTGTAACATAGCAATAATTGTTTCTGCTGAGGAATAGCAACTGAATCAATAAGCACTAAGGTTACAGACTGGTTTTCTTGATTAATCTCATGATCCCAGCAACTTCTAAGCAACACAGTTGCTACTGCTGGCCATTAAAAGAAATTATGTGTGTTCTGAAGAACTATTAAACAACTGAAACAATATTATTGTTTTTAAAGGTCTCCTAATTCTGGCATTTCAAATCAATTTTAATCATTTGAGGTTTTTGTTTTGTGAGGCAACTTCAGGATATGTTAATGCATTTCAGCTTGGTGCTCTTCTATATAGAAAGCCATTTTAGAAGTTATTTGACTCAGAGAGGCTTTCACACAGGATTTTACATATTTAATATCATGTCTTGTCTCTACCATGACTTAGCATGACATTTCTGGTTCTTTTCTGTATGTCTGTATTTTCATTTTATGTGTTATAAAGGTACATAAATTGCCACGGAAATCTAAAATATTCCCTGTTTGACTGCCAGGAGAACTTCATTCACAATGGATAAGGGGTGTTTTTATGCTAGAGTTAGGTATCAGATCTTTCACTAGGTGTTGCTTTCATCTTGGTAAATGGTTTGTTTACTGTCTAACCAGGCAGAAACCTGCCCAAGGGACTTGAGTATTTCCAGAGTATCTTTAAAAATCAATGATCATTTGTGGAAAGTATTAAAAACTGGGATCTTCATTAAGTACCAAATGTATGAATTGCAATAAACCCTCAAGGGGACATTTGAGTCTGGAGGAATGTGAGGGAGAAAAAGAGTGGAAGAAGACGCTTGTCTCCAAATCAGTATCGTATTAGGGGAAAGCCATTTTTTAGATAGACCTTGTGAGAGCATCAGTTCCCATCTGACAGATATGGAAACTGCCAGACAGCTTTTCAGTTGAAGGATATTGATATAGACTATCTCAAGCTAGAGAAATGATAGCTATTAAAAAATGGGGTTTCTCTTTTTACTTTTTTTTTCTCTACAACTGTCCCTCATGTCTTGCTTTCTCTCTGAAGTTCAGTATGCTGAAATATTTTCTCTTTTCCAATAAGGTCTAGCTAGCAGCATGAATGACAATGGGGAGTCTGGCAAATCATGGAATCCTGAGAAGAGAGTGGCCAACAAAGCTATTGGTACCCAAAGCCACAATTTAAACCCAGTGCTCATACACAAAGGGACACTGAGCTGAGGCAGCTGGAAACCTTTATGGGATCTCTCTAAGTCTTTCTTCTCTGTTTTACTTACAGAGTAAGACAATGTGAGCCACGGCGGACTGGTAATCATGAAGTCTCCTCATTTAGCTCATTTTATGAGCTCACTGAGCTGTTTGAGGTCTTCCCTTCAACTATCACATCCAGCAATGCTCAGGTGACAGTCCTCTTCTCCCTCTCCTTAGTTGGAGATCTGGCTAAAGAGACCTGACTCTCTGAGCCCTGAGTGACCTTTAAACTTTCACACCATCCAGCTTTGACTAACACAACATGTCAGCAGTACATGAAAGTGGGCTGGCAACTCTCTCTGAACTTGCCCTTAGTTATAGGGAAAGACATTCCTGAGCAGGAGAAAGGGACATGTCATCTGGTGTATGGGAATGTGCTTGGCAAACTGAAGAAACACCCATAGATATTCAGTTCTGGATTATCTAGACATTTCCTTGGATAGTAACATAGTTTGGAAACTAAGCATAGTTAACCATATGGATTAACAAAGGAAGAGTCTGCATATCGCTGCCTTCCTTTAGATTCCTTCTGTAAATGCTTTAACGTTGCCTGAGTAATCATTAAGCTCCGTAATCTCCCTGAAACTTCAGACAAGGTAGGATTAAGTCCTTGCAAGGTGAAGAAGGGAACAGAAAAACCAGTCCCAGTGCTACTCACTGTACTTTAGGAAGTTTTTGTAACCATGGCAGGTTTTTTGCTGTTCAAGGTTCTTGCACAGAAGTGAAATCCAAGGGGTGCTTGTTCCACATGCATCAAGAACCCTATTCTGAGAGCAGCTTTCTGCAAGAGACACGGAGCATTCACAATTGGCAGGCAGATGAGGCTCAGTTAAAAGGCTTCCAGAGGCTACCAATCCTGCTGGGTTCCTTGAAGCTAAAAGGAAGCATTAGAGAGAGACAATGATGCATTTCAGTATTTTCTGTTGGTCTATATTGTGTTCTCTACTGTGCAGACATTTAGACATGTTGTTACCTTAAAGGGTCCTTCCATTCCTTCTGCTGATACCACATTTAAAGCAATGATCTCTCTGAATAGGAAGTAAGGGATGGGATAGGTGTGAAAGTTATTAGACCTTAAGATTTTCTGTCAAATGCTATTCAAAATCAGAATTTCTTCTTGTTTTCAGATATTTTTAAACCAATATAGGACTGAAAACATTTCTGATTAAAATAAAATAAAAATCTGAGATAGAGAAACACTTCAGAAAAAAATTCAAGTGTTTCATTTTTAGGATGGGTTTGGTGGCATTCATTTTCAAGTAACTAACAGAAAAAGTATGCATTTTATCATATCAATCTCCAAAGAGAAAACTTACCACATTTCTCCACAGTGTTGATTAACATTTAGTTCTTTAGATTACTCTTAATTCAAGCAACCAATTAAAATGGGTTTTCTTCTGACTGGTTATACTTGAATTTAATCTTGTTTTATCAGTATTGATAGAAGAAATGCCTGTTGACAATTCCTGATGTTTCAAACATGTTCAAAATCATAGAATCATAGAATGGTTTGGGTTGGAAGGGGTCTTAAAGAACATCCAGGTCCAACCCCTCTGCCACGGGCAGGGACACTTCCAACTAGATCATCTTGCTCCAAGTCCCATCACACCTGGCCTTGAACAATGCCAGGATAATTACTGCTTTAGGATTTATAAATTCTGCAGGAACTGTTGGGCTTGGACAGTAAGGAGGCTGAGTAATAATGATGAACTAAAAGCTTCAGGTGAAGTTTGAGTGTCACAAGAAGTACAGCTGAAATGAACACACCCTTCAAATTAAAAAAAAAAAATAAAGCAGCAGGATAGATCTTGTTCCTGATAAGTTCACAGATGTCTTATAATCATTTCAAGAAATGTAAAATTGAGTGATATAGGATAAAAGATTAATACAGTTGCTGCCAGTAATTTTAGTCATATTTTATTGTCCTCAGTGTTTGCACCAGCAGTAAATCAAAAATCACCTGTCATGGACAAGACCTTATGGACCTCAGTATGGTACAGACCCGGGACAAAACAGGAGAGATTGCCTCAAGAGGAGTGACAATGGTTAGATGCAAACAGCAAACATGAAATAGTAATGAGACAGTAATAAACAGTACAGCCCCGTTGGTGTTCTGTCTTATGGGCACCAACAGACAAGGAGAATTTCAACAATGTCTGAAATTCCTGGGAATTTCTCCTAGGTAGCAGAGGATAATATAGAAGCAGGCTGTCAGGAGGACAACAAAACCTGGCAGGGCAGTGTGTCTGGCATGCAAACTTGGCTTTCCAGTTCCAAATGAGAGCTGGCTGGTTGGAGGCATGACTCTGAAACTCATGATAACTGCAGTAAGCTTACGGCAACAAAGTGAATCCATCATGAATTTTACATGGTTAGAGAAAACGACAGGCTACAGGCAGCATGAGCAGAAATAAATAGCAGTGGATGAAGTCCTGTCTTTGAAAAGAGATTCATTCTGTCTTTGAAGAGATTCAAACCCCAAGTAGGAGTCAACTGAGTGCAGGTAAAGGGTCAGAAGGGTGCTCAAGCTCTGCACTGAAGATACATAAGGTGAGCAGGAAAGAAGAATGGGAGGGGACAGAGCCAGGAGTTGCATTTTGGCAGGAAAGCTCAACTGGAGGAGATAGATCAAAGGACAGTCATGGCAGGAGAGAATTAGAGCTAGTGCTTTTTAAAAAAGAAAAAGAATGAAGATGGAAGTATCAGGCCACCACACTTAGCACCAGGTTGGGAAATGTGAAGGAAGGAGAGGACTTCTGCAGATTAGGCAAAGGCATGCAGGTCTCTAAGGGTGAAAGTCTCACTCAGATCGTATATAAATACAAAATAGTTATAATATAATATGAAATATAAATATCACTCAGATGTTTTGGTTGGTCATGTTCTTTTCAGACATGCCATGGATGACAAAGGACAGGTAAGAGGAAGCAAGGTGAATTGAGTTGTGGCAGTGAAAGGGAGGACACCGTGATATGCAGTAGAAGAAGGGCATGCAGAGGATGGATTGGAAGGAGTCCTAAGGAGGGAGAAATGGACAAAACCAGGTACAGAGTAAAAAGGTGTGGATATGAGTCATGGCATATCTGGTGGGAGAAGGGAGGGTAAAGGAACACAAAGATCTCATGACAAAGTCTCCAGGTGTGTGGATTGCAAGGACGTGAAGGGGAAGCAAATGGAGGCACTGGAGGGACACCAGAGGGAAGAAGCAGGAGGTAGAAAGATTCTGTGAAACAAATCAGAGAACAGTGAAAGCTGGGGTTGGAAAACACCACAAACAAGCGAAACCAAAAACCCCCAGTGCCTACAAACAGCATCTTCTGCTTGTTTCAGGAGAGGTGAAGGGGATAGTACTGTTTTGACTTAGATCTTCCCTGTTTTACCTGCATCTGCTGTTTTCCTGCATGCATTACAGTACTTATTTCAGAGGAGAAAACACCTTTTGGAAAGGAGATTGCCATTGTCTACATTACACAAGCAGTTGTGCTCCTCTGTCAGCCAGTTTATAAACAACAGCTTCCTGGCTAAAATGAAACTGTTTTTCCCTTGGCAAAAATGTTAACACCAAGCGTCTTTTGCTATCTTTCATTCAAGGCAATGGGCAAAAGAAAACTTCAGATGTATTCATATGAATATTTAAAAGTAGAGAAAATAAACAATCTAGATATGCTGCAATTCCATCTAGTTCCCACTGGCAAAATGATGCCAATACATCTCTCCAAAGAGCTATTGCTCTGGCATTTATTGGTCCTCGTCAGCTGCTGATTGGAGGGGGAGGGAGGTAATGTTCAAGAAACCACTATATTATAGGGGTCCCATTTCATGCTTTGGGATTTGGATTTGCTTGCAGTATTATCCAGTTCCACCAATTCATTTCTTCTTGCACATGTAGATTCAATACTGAAACAGATTCGTCTGTGCCTCCCTCTCCCTGTGCTCCCATTACCAAAGGAGGCGACATGGTGAGAAGTGTGAGCAAAGGGTGATTTAAGGGATTCCAATTCCATGCATCAGTGGTTTCTCAGGAAGCCCATGACTTTATTTGCCCCTGTCTGTAAGCTGTTCACACATTTAACGCACTTTCTCACAGAAACAATACTATGCTTAATTCTTACGGCTCAAGTGAAAGTGTACTTGGGATCTGTACAGGCAATAGGTTTTAAAAATATCCATACTATTTCCAGGGGTTTAGTTTGGACTAAGAGATTATTGTTTTGTTTTCTGGAAGGCAGAAAGTCAGTGCTCAGCCCTTCCCAATACTATCCTCTTTCTTGTGCCTTCCTGCTCTGACAGCTCGCTGACAAACGGTATCTACTGTCCTGTTTCACTGGGACCCCTCCCATCTGTCACCTGCATCCTGTAGGACATCAGGTGGGATGAAGATAAACCTTTCCGCCTTCAATGCAGGAAATAAGAGGGGTTGGCCAGGAGCAACAGAATCAGCTCACAGCTGCCTACTTTTAATACACAGTTGCCTGAACTCGTGTAATACGGCTGGTTTGTCCTCCGAGTTGGCAACAAGATGCAGAGCTCGGCAACGGAAAGCCTGAAAAGGGCTGGATGCGGGAAAGAGCAAACTCTCCTGCCAGAGACCTGGACCAGCCCTGCCCCGAAGCGTTTCTGATGCAAGCCAGGGGAGTACGCTGACCTCATCAAGGAAAGCTTTGATGACAGAGTGAAACACGCCCCTTCCTCAAGGAATTCCTCCAGGACGAGATAGTGGTGCAAAACCTGCCTGACTGCCCGTGAAAAGCCTTCCCCAACCCACCACCCGGACCGCATCTGCCCTTGTGCGACTCGACCAACCTGTTCCTCAGCGCCCTGGCAGCGGGTGTAAAACCAGCCCAGCCACCTGAAAGGCAAAGAGCAGCCCCCTCACTGAGCTAACTACAGATGGATGAATAACAGATAAGACGGTTTGCTAACCAAAACCGAATTAATAAAACTTAATGAGATGTAGGTAAAAATCCCTTTCAAATAGCCACATTAAATGAGAAAACCCAAGGAAATGAAAATGCTTTAGTGAAATATTTCACTTTGACCAGAAATCACTTGCCAAGTTTTTCCATTAATTCATTAATAGCTTTATATTAAATGAAAGGTGTGTTTTTCTCTGAAATAAAAATTTCTGGCTGTGACATGCTTTCTGCTGCTAAATATTTCTGAATCTGTAGATATGGCAAGTCTCCGCTCACATGTAACTGACAAAAAAAAAAAAAAAGCTGATTTGCTTGTCAGTGCTGGAAGGCTATTATGAAAGAAGTTATGGGGGAAAAAACACTATTTCTCCTAATGGATAGGAGGTTCTTTCAGAATATACTGTGTCTTGATGTTATCTCTGCTTTAACCTATTCAGTATTACCACATAAATTCCCTCTCTGATTTCAACAATGCTGTCAGCAAATATTCCAGAGTTAAAAGTAGAAACCCTGAACAATTTATTCATAACCTTAGCCTCATTTTTCATTTGTAAAGTACTGGCAAATACACTTAGTATTCACAAATGTGGTTGTGGCCAAGGATTTTTCAATTAATCCTTCAGTGTGCATAGCGAGTATTCATAGGATTTTAATTTTGAGCATTTTTTATGTGTTTTTCTTCACTTGGGTAAGTCACTGTCTTCTGGCTCCCTAACTCATGCAGAACTTCTCCTTGTACAAGAATTCATTACATCATTTCTTTGTGTGAATAAACCTGTGCATGAAGATTCACAGATATGAAATTATCAGCCAGCAGCTGATTAGCACCAAATTAGGCACCCTTGTAAACAGCATTTATGAAAGATTCAGCTATAGTGGTTCTTACCAACTTCAATGAGATTTTTGTGGTAGAGGGGACAGTGAACTGGCTCTTTTGTGTCATGTCTTCAGTATGTTAATAGTGCCTTCATGGGGCAGATTTTTAGAGGTTTCTCATCATAACTGGTTGCAGGATTACTCCCAAGTAGGGCATGTGAAAAGACTAAACTTATCATGTGTTTAACCTCTTCATCATGAACTGTAGTGATAGAATGAGGGATAATGATTTCAAACTGAAAGAGGGGAAATTAAGGTTAGATATACAGAAGAAATTCTTTACTGTGAGGGTGGAACCCTGGAACAGATTGCTCAGAGAAGTTGTGGCTCCCCCATCCCTGGCAGTGTTCAAGGCCAGGTTAGATGGGATTTTTGAGCAGCCTGGTCTCATGAAAGGTATCCCTGTGCACAGCAGGGGTTTGGAACTAAATGGGCTTTAATATCCTGATACAAGCCATCCTATGATTCTATGGTTCTTATGAGCATGTATTCTTCAGAAGTGGAAAGAAATCCCAAACAACACTAAATGTACGTCCAAGGTGGAAAGCCACTACTCAATCTAGAGCAAGAGTAAGAAGCACTTGATGCTGTGCAAACTCCACTTGCAAAATAAATAGTAAATTTTCAACACCAGGGAAAAATTCTCATGGACAGGTAAAATTTAAAGTATGTTGTTCATATGCACGGAAACGTTACCAACAACTTATTCTAAAGTGACCTGTAGCACAGCTCTGAGCTAAGCCAATTCCACAATCCAGATGCCTGAAGCTAGCTGCTCCCCTATGACCCTCTGCCTTGCTGCTGAGGGGTCAGGACTTGCCCTGAGTTTTGAAACAGGAATATTAGTGAGCACATTACATGACTCCAAACTCCATGCCATGCTGGCACTTGAGTTAACCTCCCTAGGGAGGAATGTTTGGCTCTTCCAGGCAGGAGCAACCTATTCTTGTAGAGCAGCAGATCCAGAAAGTGGAACAGGGAAAAGGTGACAAAAAGAAGTGGGAATGACAAAACTCTTTTCCCAGAACTTTCCTCAGGTCACTGAAAGCATTTGTATCTGTCCAGGCTTCTTTTACCCTCTCCTGCTTTCTGTGCACCTTTATATTGCCATTCTTTTTTTGGTCTCTTTCTCCTTTTACATAAATGATTTGCCCTGACACCAATATACCACAGAGTAAATGAATCACTGCAGTAGTCATTATGAAAGTATAAATCACTGGTTATCTGTTCCTGCATGTGTAGGCAGACAATATATTCGGTAATAAACCATGTGCTGAAACAGAGAGATTTATCTGCTGTGTAATCTTTGGGAAATGCTTGCACCAAATATGAATCTGTGGAAGTGTGATCTCACCTGGTGTCTCTCAGAGGGGAGATGAGGGTGTGGAGGATCGGGATTGGATTCTTAAAAATGAAAAAATATAGCCAAAAATTCATCAAAACTAGAGTGAAAAAGTATTCCACAGAGGATTAAAAAGGAATAACAAGCCAAGGGAAAGATAAAGCCATAACCCACAGAACATGGAAGAAATCTGTTAGTAACAAACAATTTCCCATGCAGTCACCTATTACTCAAGAAGAACGAGGGGCAATAAAAAGGAATGGTCCAAAAAGCTTTGTTATATCTTGAACTGTTCCTCCAACTATATTCCCAGTAATACAGATAATCCACAGAGGCAGAAGAAGGCCAAACGTGAACAGTAATAATTCCCAAGAGATAAAGTCTATTAAAAAAATCCTTCAGTTCTTTTTACCATACTATCTCCTGGAAGAAGACTGCAGTTGGGCAAAAGCTCAAACCTGTTTGGCAACATGAACCTTCATCTGGGTTTGCTGTTGATTGTGAAGAAGGTAAGGTTCTCTGCCATAGGGGAAGACAGCCAAGAGGAAGACAACTTTTGCAAACAAAAAGAAATAACAAACACAAAGTGTAGCAACTATTGGCCATTGCTACATAGACAGCAGAAGGGTAAAAATGGGCACAGTTTAAACCCATCAGCTCTCTCACTGTATAAAACACCATATCTGGGATTAACCAGGAGATGCTTTTGGTGTGAGGACAGGCAGCCCTCACCTTGGCCTCTAGAGAAAAATGTCGGTGAAAGCAAAGTGCTTGTAACATCTGCTGTAGATAGCCCCATAGAAAATAACTGAGAGTGATGCAGGAGACTGCTGACAGTATAGAACAGCAAAGGAGAAAGAGAGGGGAGGATGCAAAGTGTCCCACTGACAGTTCTCTCAGCAGATCTCCTCCTTGACTGGGAAGTGCAGACAGTATATCTGTGTGAAGGGATGACTGGCAGACACTCTGATGTACAATTAATTGTGTGCTTCCTTGTAGTATTACTTCAAGCTGAGATAAAACCTCTTCAAATGTTTCACTGACATCTAAATTTCCTGCTGCAGACCTGCAGAGCAGTTTTGGGGGGACCCTGATGTACCATACTTCTCAAATGTGAAATATTCTGCACTTTTTTAAAAGTAAGGATCAGAATAATACAAAGAGCTCTTGGTGTGCCAAATTTCTGAGCTTCCCTCCCTCTTGTCCACCAGCCTTGTGGGATACCTGATGTTCAAGCAGCAGCATGGATCTAGATTCAGGTCAAGACTTTCAGCACAATCCTTTTCTCACATCAGTGTCTTTGATGCCATGATAGAGGTAGGTTATGTCACTAATGAGAATACATTCATCTGACAGCTTTGTCCCTTGCTTTAAATCAACCCTGGTTTGGGGCAGAAGTCCCACAAATTCAGTGTCAGCCGAGTCAGGTTTATGGTGCCTGTGCAGCAAGCACAGCAAACTGCCTTCTATGGGCATGTGTGACACAACTGTGACACCCTGGTGCCTGGGGGCATCTGACATTTAATTTCATTGCCTGTCTGATGTGATATGCAAATGAAGGGAGATATTTACATTAACAATTGCATGGAAATCCTTAGCTCGTTTTCAGTGCCTCATTTATAACCTATCATCCCCTCTCAGAGAGATAGCTGGGGAGATGCTTACCCCTCTACAAGTTCAGACAGCAGCTGAAGATGGGGATCTCTGAGATGTCATCCCAATGTCATCGATACATACCCATGCAAGTCCTATCAAAGTCAGCTGGGAAACTCTGTGTGTGCCCGTGAGAAAGGCTTTGCTGCTCCGGTCCTTGAGTGGTGGTTCGAAGACTGGGAACAGCTGGTGGTGGCCCTTACTTGATATTGACATGGTGGAAACATCCAGAGAACTTGGGAATACCCCTCAAAGGTTTTGCAGAGACTGGATGAAAATAAACAGGTAAATAAGTATGATGAGACACAACCTCACCCCACCCTCCCACCCGAAAAACAGGTTTCATTTAAGTGTAGAAGATACACAGTGGGGGAAGTTTTCTGAACCAAATGGGAACATGACCACACAATCATGTGTATGCTCAAGATTCCTGAGATCTTCCTGGGCTTCCACTCCTTTAGTTTAGATTCTATTGATCCATGGGGCTCTTCAGAAAAACTACCTGAGTCTTAATCAACATTATACCCAGCACGGTTTTGCTATGTTTTGCGTTAATTTTCTTCAGTATTACTGACCAAAATACTTTTTACTAAAAAAACAAAACTGATATTTTGTTTGCTTTCATTAGAAAGAAAAAAGATATAGATTGCATTCATGTTTATTTAGGAATAGTTTTCCAAATGGACCCAGGAGGAAGAAGACACTGATAGAAAAATATAGATGAGCAATACTGGCACTAACACATTCACTTAAAAATTGTTATAAAGTAAAATACCTTTGCCTCAGGCATGCTTTAGGATGTTGCTGTTCAGTTCAGTGAACTGGTTCACTTTCATTGTCTCACTAAAGTTGTGACTGCAATTGAAATTATACTTGATGCATCTATTTGATTTATTAGCTGAGCAGTATCATTTAAAATTTGAAGTGTGTGTGCATGTATATAAATAAATAAATATAAAGGCTTTTAAATTTTTTCTTTGTGGAAGAACTTTGCAGAAGATCTTTGTGGAGTTTTACTTCTTACAGGTAAAAAGCAAGTTTCTGGAATATTTAATTGGTTTATAATTATGTTTGATAGGGAATATTTTTTGAGAAATAGATTCCTTTGTTTTTCACATTAAAAGCTGTTGAAACTGTTTTTAAAGAAATAGATTCTTTTGTTTTTCTCATTCAAAGCTGTTGAAACTGAATACAAAAGACATCTTTTAATGGTGGGAGAATAGTTTTAAACTTCCACCTCCTTTGACGTGCTTTGATTTCTGAAAAGATGGAAATTGTGTGAATAAGGGGGGCAAGCCTTAGCACTGCATGTTTTCTATATTCTAAAACACAGGAACAAAGAAGGGTGGTTTTTTGTTTTTTTTTCTTGGAGAAAATTCTGGAACACCTGAGGAGTAAAATAGTTTTGTCTTTGAAGTACCTGATCCTATTAAAGCATCAGATCTACATCTTCTTTATCTTTTGATTTTCCAAACTGAGAGATAAATGGAACTGAGAATTTTCTATCTTCTTCTGCATGTTTGAGATAACAGAAATCACAGCTTCAAAAAAGAAGACAAATGATGGCAGAAATGATTCATGCCAGTTCGTTAAGTATTTCTGGATTATCAGGAGGTGAAATCCTAACAGAAATTTGCAGACCACCCTGGATGGCTGCTCTGCCAGCAGTTCTCGCTCGCTGAGGTTTCTTTGCAGCTGCCATTTACTGGTCACCTATCCCTTCTGGTAAATCAAAATAACTGTGGCACAGAGCAAGTTTTGGCAAGGGTCAGTGAAGTTCTTAGGGGCAGTAATAACTATAATGCCACTTTACTATTTGCTTCAAAAGGAAATTGAAGCTGGGCCATAGCTCCTAAGTCCTTCAAAGTATTGACAACAAAAGTAGAGTACTGTTGATATCACGGTAACAGTTCCAGGGGTTTTCTGATGCTTCCACTAGAGAAAAGGAGAAAGAATGCAAAATCATTCCCTTAAACAGTTTGTGGAGTGCTGAGATTTCATATAGAAAATAACAAGGCACATCTAAATATCATTAGTAGCTACTGCTCTGTAAACCAGTCCTGCCTCACTTCCAGGTAATATCATGACCATCCATTAATTTTAGGTTTTTCTTACATAATTGTTCCACACAAACAGATGGGATCCCAAGCATAATGTGTTAGACTAAATCTGTTCTGGTTTATTAAACAGTGCAAGTCTGTCCCTGGACACTGTGACCCAAGCACCTCTGCCAGGTTGGGTCCCGAGCAGTCTAGCAGTCCAGTTCAAACTTGGACCAGCCAGCACTTTCCCAAGCAGTTCCAGGCAAGAGCCAGGGACCACTCCAAACAAGCAGTCTTAGAGGGTGGAGAGGCACTGGAACAGATTGCCCAGGGAAGCTGTGGATGCCCCAACCCTGGAAGTGCTCATGGCCAGGTTGGATGTGGCTCTGAGCAATCTGACCTAGTGAAAGTTGTCCCTGCCTGTGGAAGTGGGTTTGGAACTGGATGATCTTTAAGGTCCCTTCCAACCCAAACCCTTCTGTGATTCTGTGATGTCTGTCTAGGAAGTTGAATATGCCTGGAGTTGCTGGTGCTGAGACAAACCAGTACAGCACAGTCCATGCCCATGGTGGTATAATCTGTCTTACCTTCTAAAACTGCTTGTTTGGAGTCGTCCCTGGCTCTTGCCTGGGACTGCTTACAAAAGTGCTGTCTGGTCTAAGTTTGAACTGGACTGCTAGACTGCTGTGCCCCAGCCTGGCAGAGGTGCTTGGATCTCAGTGTCCAGGGATAGACTTGCACTGTTTAATAAACCAGCACAGATTTACCCTGGGTGTTTCACTGCACCAGCCAACATTTATGGCAGTGTTTCACTGCAGGTTATTCTATATTGCCTAACTTGTTATTCTTGGGATCCCATCTGCTTGTGTAGTACAATCACATAAGAAAAACCTAAAATTAATAGATGGTCATGATGCTACCTGGAAGTGAGACAAGACTGGTTTTCAGAGCAGTAGCTACTAATGATATTTAGATGAGCCTTGTTATTTTCTATATGGAATCTCAGCTGTTTGAGGGAATGATTTTGCATCCTTTCTCCTTTTCTCTAGTGGAATGGTCAGAAAGCCTGCCACTTGTAGGCTCTCTTCAGGTTTTCCAAGGCTGAAATTAGCCTTCTCTTCTCTACACTGAACTATCTCAGTTATCTTATGCAGCCACAGGGGCAATCAGAGGTCCAAAAGATGAAGCAAGTGTTTAAATTCTCCGTGTACATTAATTGTTCTCCTGCATCATCTTCTGAAGTAGACAAATGTACCTACTGACATTCTGGTTTCATCTTTGGGATTGCTAACATTTGCCCTGAAACACAGCAAATGCCATATTCTTTGGTGCCTTATCTTCTTTAACTTCAATTAATCTTCACTGAAGCAGATTTTGGCCAATTGGAAGTTTTGCCACTACATCTAATCAGTAATACTCTGTATGAGGAAGGCATTTGCCATTAAGATGTGGGAAGAGATGCTTAACAGTATCTACCTGAAACCACTGAAACAGGTTTTATTGTGATCCATTGCTTAATCAAAGGTATTCTGTTAAAAAAGGACAAATCTGTAAAGGTTCTCTGAACAAATACTTGAGTGAATACTTAAGGATGATTTATATTCATTAGCCTTAACAACAAGCATTTCTCCTATTCCCATTCACACAGTTTCACATCCAATTTATATTGCAGTCAGGTAATTTGACCTGCATCTGCCCACACAGGACAGACAAACATTTGTTTTCCAGCAGCTGTGCTGGTGGTAAGGTTATCACCCCTGCTCCTGGCCAATTTTTTGCTAACAGTTAGCAAAAACCAGACTGCTTGTCTGATTGCTCCCTAAGCAATTTAGTTAAAATGACCTCTACGAACAAACACCTGCCACTTGATTTCTTGAAGCCAGCCAGTCCCTTTTGGACTGAGGCCAGCTAGGGAGTGTGCCCACGGGTTCCTGTGCTGGCACGTACAGAGCTCCAGCCTCAGCAGAGCATCAAGAAACTGAGGGCAGGCTGTGGTGAGCATCCTTTTCCTCGAGCAGGGTTCAACATGGAAACCTTTCCACAGCCAAAGTTGAAGAATGCTTATAAATGTGATAGTGTCAAGGGATAACATCAAACTGCATAAGAACAATTGTTTATTTCTCAATTCAAAATGCTATTACTGTGCTAAATGCTGGAGTGAAATACCCACTTATTTCCAAATACTGTGAAACTGCAAATGTTTAAGATGCATTTAGTGATGCTTTTTTTTTTTTTTCATTTCCCTGTCTCTTTGAGAAAAAAAACAATCACCAAGGCAAAGCATTTTATTGAGTGGCAAATTAGGGTATTTTTCTTTAAGTGTCCACTTTAAAAGTGGAAGAAATACCTCAGTAAGTTCCACCTGTCTACACAGAGGAGGTCATAAGTCCTACAGAGCACATTTCTCATTTGCATTTTAAATCAACAGTCTCAGCCTCTGCTGTTGTTTTATTCCAAGAAGTGACACAGAGGGCTGTACTTTTCTGTATGTAGATTTTTTTGTCAGTTCATTTCAAAATGAACACTGAGAGAAATATATTAAAAGTGTCCCTTTTAAAAAATGCCTGCATTAAATGAAACTGGTTTAATTCATGAGATTTCAACTACAATTCCTTAGTCCCAAGATCTTGCTGTATTTTAAAATGGCATAAGACTGACTGTTAGATATGAGATTCATGCCATCCTGGAAGAATTTACAATTCATATGGTTTTTTCAACAGAGTAAGAAAGTGGCTCCTTTCTGGACTTGGTGTTTGATTTTCCTGCAGGAGACACAGATCCAGTCTGGTCAGAGCAGCTTCAGCCTGAATTTACAGTTCTGTACAAACCTGGAGAAGTTCTGCCTTATTGTGCTGTCCCAGCCTTTGCTTTCTGCCACCAGCACCTCCCATGTGGTACAAGTGTCTGACCTTAAACAATGGTGCATGGCTTGAAGACCTCTCACAGACTGGCCTCACTAGACTTCTGAAAATTCATTTTAGTGGTTTTCTGCCATAATTATAATAAATATATACTTTTTAGATACTTCAGGGTAATTTTCACACGAGCTATGCAACTATTCTATACATGCAAGCTACTTTTCAAAATAGGAGCCTGCTTTCCTGCTGTGTCTAGGGGAGAAAAGATGTCAATGGAACACTGTTGGAGCCTTTGGTAGATGACAGAGATGGCAAAATGAAGTCACTACTATTAATTGGGAAAAAAAATTCGAAGTGGAAAAGATGTTATCAAAGTCATACTGAGACATTATTAAAATCAAACCCATAATAACATGTCCAATATATTAGTCTAACCTTAAATATTGCATTAATTAACTTCAAATATTTAAGTAATTATTCTCCCTAAAGTTTTCCATTCTGCAAAGCAGGGATAGTGTCTGTCTAGGCTGAAAGACATCTACTCTGAAGCATTTAGATGAAATCTAGGGAGCTGGTGTCCTCTGTCCTTACTAGATGGTAGAGCAGTTTATAAAATTTGTGACCCATTTTTTCACCTCTATTCATACAAGGATTCAGATCTATTCACTTCTAGTTCCCAGCCAGAGAAAGAATTATTTCAAAGTCATCCTCCCAACCCTTAGTTTTGAAGGCAGTTTAAAATTTTGGGAATGGAACTTCTCATGGGAGAGAAAGCCTAACATCTTTGGCTGTTGTCCTTCTAAACCTGATATAATTAAGTCCCAAGAAAGCTCCATCTCAACAGCAGAGAGTTTGATTTTAATGAATAATGTTTTCTCTTTAAACACTGTGTGTCTGCAAGAGAGGTCTTGGCTTTATAAAATGTGGCCTTGGAGAGCAGAACCCATTGAACCACAACCTCACCACATGATGTAGCTGGATGATGCTTTGGTATAAGAAGGGCAACCTGTGGAAACATGCTCCCTTTGTCCTTCTGTAGCTATTTCCCCCTTTTCAGCAATAAATACTGTGACAGACAGACACCACAGTGCTCAGAGCCTGTAGAGCTTGTGGAGCAGTTACACAAGCTGCTCCAGACAGAGCCAGCAGTCTGCCACAACCATGACCTTAAATAGCTTTTCTTTCTATGCCAATTCAAGCCATGGTTTGACTATCCAGCAAATCTGGCTTCAGCACTACTACCATAGGAGCGGAAATACTGTGGCTACATAATGCAAAGCATTGATCCAATATAAATTCACTTTGCCAACTCAAATCTGCTGAAACAATATCAAGAGGTTATGTTCATACAGGCAGGTTCATACAGTACCGTGTATTCACAACATGCTGTGCTCCTGAAACAGGGATCATCAGTCCTGCCAGAGCCAGCAGGAAGCCAGCACAGACCCACAGCACATGCATGGACTCTCTGGATAGAAATGCAGTCCTGCCCCTGTGCCTGAGATCCATCACGTTAGTACTACTGTGTGTAGAACTGTGCCTTACCCAGCATTACAGGTCATGGGAGCTCAGCTTCGTTCCTCCCCAGTCTGGAGAGCCTGGTCAGAAGGGACAGACATTCTTCCCCCTTCTCTTCCCTTCCCTTCCCTTTCCTTCCTCCTCTCTTCCCTTCTTTTTCCCTCTCCCTCTCCCTCCCCCTCTCCTCTCTTCTCTCCTCTCTCATTTTAATTTCCACTTGTTTCTGTCTGTCTGTATTTATTTATTTTAACACAAGCTCCTCTTTCCCCGTGAGATGGTCAGGGACTGCTGTGTATTTGACCCCCTCTCATGCTGCCTGAAGGGCATCCATGAGAAAGAAGAGAGAAAAATCAAACACTTCTGATCATTTTCACTTGGACTAAAACTTAGACCTGAGGAAACACTGCAGTGGCATAGGAACTGCAGGGCATTTCCAAATATTTAAATATTTATTGCTTATATAGAGTTTCTGACTGCCACACTTAAATGATAGTAATGATCAAGCACATAGTTCAGTGCTTGCATTTTAGTAAAAAAAGACAACTGTCTTATATCCAAAATAACATTAGCATAATTTCTTGAAGGAATAAACCCACTAGCACTAATCAAAGGAAAAAAAACCCAAACCCTAAACAAACCATAAGATATGCATAGTTCTTCAGATGCAAGTCTTTGTACAATAAAAAAAAAAAAAACCTTGAGCAGTAATATTGGAAACATAACTCTGCACCTAAAGGCTTCGTGTTCCTGATGAATTATTTAATCACAGAGAAAATACAGTTCTGAACAAGGATCAGCAGATCTCCTTGCCCTCTTTAGGGGTCCTGCAGTATTTCCCTCTTAGGTGGCATTGGTATTTTAATCTCTGCCAGCTGCCTCTGCCCTTTCTGGCTCACTCCCTGTTAGAGAAAACGTGTTTCAAACGTGATTGAGGACAAAAGTTTCTCAGTACATCTTGGAATGAAAAGTTCAGTAGTGTGGATTAGGAAGACACAGTCATGTCCCTTCTCATCACACAGATATGTGTATGTCCAGCTGTGTAACACTGATTTTTACCCTTGATTTCAGAAGAAAAAGGGGAGCAAATTCAGTCATAGCATTCAGGAAACATTTTCCAACATCAAAATACTAAAACCCTCTTTTGATGACAGACTTGAGTCCAGTTGCATCAGTATTTCTCCATGCAGACCATTACCCGAATAAATATTAACTTTTCTGCTCAAGCATCAGCTAATTATTCGCATAAGCCTCATTCTTAACATAATGACACTGGAAAATTAAAAAAAATGATAAAACACAAACCAAGTATTTTCAAATCTACCCTGGCAAACACTTTGTGTTCTTTATGGAATGATTTGCTATGGTGTGTTACATTACTGTAGTACCATTGCTTGTTATAATTACTACATTTGGAACAGACTGTCAGCAGCAGATGGACTATTACTGATATGCAAGTAGGTGAGATACAGTGGCTGTGCAAATTAAATCATTGTTTGCAGATCTCTGTGCTGGTTTCTCCTCGGTAGAGGGCCATAAGTAAGGCTAGGAATTCCTCAATATTAAATCATCGCTGATTTTTTATAATGCAATATAAAAAGTAATGCAAACAAAAATTGCTGGCAAATAAAGGTTGTGAAAGCCATTTCTATGCATCATTAGTGTACATATTTACAATAAGATACAAGATGCACAGGGACTTAGCTGTGAAATTCCCATGGGGGAGACATATGTGGAATAAATCTATGTACCTCTTACTGCAAATTTACTTAAGTTTCAAATCTTTGGGCAACTTTATGGCTTAAATTTACATGTAGAGTTTTAGGGGCTAGATTTGGCAGATTTTAAGGTTTTAAATTAGACAGGAGTATATTTTTTGTCTCAAACATGCAGCCTAAATAGCACTTCCCCGTACAGCTGGCTTATTAACAAAACTATGCAAAACAAAGCCAATTATGAGCCTTTTTCTTCCCTAATGTCAGTTACAATGGGGTCCTCTGGTCATATCCAGTCTGTAACAAGGAAGAGATGGGATCAGCCTGTGGACAAACAGCATCCTCACAGATGGCAAGCAAAGCAGCAGCACACAAGCAGGCTGTGCATCATGTGTTTGCTAAGATGGGGTACCCAGCCAGAATGTACAAGCAGCCCCTGCCGAATTCAGTCACCCACAGGGAAGGCAAGGCTGCTCAGATGTCTGGCTCAGGATTAATTATTAGTGTTTATAAATTGCGGTCACAAGTGCTCACACGCACTTATACACTGGGGAAGGATGCTGGGTCAGTAAACTCCTGCTGTCTCTTCCTCCTTTGCTTTGTGTCTTCAGGAACAACTCCTGAATAAGTTTCATAGAGACTATGCCTTTGTGGCAACTTACCTTGCATCTGCCCATCTCTCTGCATGGCTTAAAATTTGAATCCCTAGGTTTAAACAAAGAAAGCTGGGTAGAAGGTCCCAGTGGGCCATGGGATGTAGGGATGGATAGAAATCTATGCAGCATGGACACAAACACCCCTGTGCAGCCTGAGCATCCCTGTTCATGTCAGAAAGATGTGGAAGTGGCTCATCACTGATAATGCCTGCACTGCTCACCTGGCTGTGAGCACCACGTCATGCTGATGCAGAAGGCAGGTGTAGCTGAGAAAAGACGTCCCCTTCTCTTTTATCTCAGTCAAGAAACAGCCCAGCCATGAAATGAAGCACTGCATGCCTGATTGCCTAGGAGAAGGATGCAGCCCTGGGAGTCCAGCATAGCCAGCAGCAGTGGCACTGAATCCTGGGTGGGGGATCCAGGCTGGAGAGCCCAGAAAAGTGTGCACTGGCACATTGAGCCGTGAGTCACCAGCACTTTATTTTGTCTCCTCTAATGGGCAGAGATGATCTGTAGGTCCTCTGCCTCCCACTCTGACCTCTAACTGAGTCAGAAAGCCTCCTGCAAGCTGTATCATGGGGGAGTGATGACAGCCATCTTCGTGATGGTTGAATTCTTCTCAGAGCCATGGTAACAGCACTCCTAATTAAGGGAGACAAAAAATGAGCAGTCTCCTCCTTCCTCACTTTCATACGCACATGTACACACACATACACAGAGAAAACCCAGAAACGGATGATGCAGCACTGCTGCTGACCTGCAGGATATACCAGCTCTAGGGAGTGAGGATGTACATGTAGGTCACCGGCAGCCTTCTCCCTGCCACAGTGTCTGCAGGGTTTCCCAGAGCCCCACGGCAGCAGGACTGTACCAGCACAACTGCATTTCCACAGGACACATTAAAACAAATTTTGCCAAGGAGGGTGCACCAAACTGTAAAATTTATCAACTTTGCAATTTCCTGTTGCTTTACCTGCAAGGGGCTCCATCAAAGCTTGTCTGGGAAGCAACTGTAGGCGTCATGACTGAAGGGGTTGAGGTCTTTTATTTTAACTTCCAGACAAGGAGAATTACTTCTGTGCCAAGCAAAGTGAGCCAGGCTCATTTTTTTCTTATGCCTCTGGGTTACAGAGCTCAGGTTGATCAGATCCTACAGAGGACTTTAAAGTGTTTACTTTCTCCTTTCTAGTTTACATTTTTCAGTGTTGTTTCCACCACGACACAGCCAGGCTCTGTCCCTGCTGTAGTGTGCTGCACTTGACACCACACTCAGACTTCATCCAGTGCAGACTTCATGAACTGAGATGTTCCCAGGTACTGAAATTTCTGTGCCCTCACACAGAAAGACAACAAAGCCCTCACAAAGAAAGCTGCAGTTCGCTGCTTTCTTCACTTCAGTCCCATGTAATCATCACACAAATTTAAACCTCTACACCGAACTCAGGTCGCGCCTTGCTTTTAGCCAATTCCAGGCCTCAAATTCCCTTTTCCCATTTTGATCATCCTCATAAATACCTTGTCCCTTCCTAGGGTGAATAATTAATTTCACCAGCAGGCTGCTGCCTGTTTATGCCGTACATCCCATTTGAAGTTAATTAGCCGTATTAAAGTTTTCAAGCTAAAAATAAAAGATCCCCAAAGATGCTATCCATGTCCTTAAAAACACTATTTGTGCTGGCATGCACAAATTCTCCCTTTTCTTATCATGAGTAGCCAACGGGCTCATTTCCTCTCTCACAGTTTTCACCTCCCTCTGAATTTGCATCGCTGCAGGAGCCCAGGGGCTGTTTAACACACCACAGCTCCCCTCAGACAGGACCTTGTTGTGGCACAGCACAGAACACCCACTCAGCTCCAGCAAGTTCTTGTTCCAATGAAGCCACGTGGGAAAGTGACTTCCTTGAGGAGGATGTAACTTAGTGCTGCAGTGTCAGTAAAAGCAATCACTGCCTTGCAATAGTTGAGAGGTTTTTTCCCCCCACTTAAAAAACAAACTAATGAACAAACCCCAAACACCAAGACTGCTATTTTGAACGGCTGCAAAAATAAAACTGTCCCCCTAACTTTCTCACATTTAAAAAGATCCCTGAAGAGAAGTTTCTGTGAAGGTGCAGCACATTCTTACCATTAATAAAGAAAACATTATAAATAATATAATATGCTACCATTCAAAACTTACAGTATCCAACATTTCAACACTGACTATTATGAAACCTGGAGATCCCATGATGTGTGTTTGATTCTAAACATTGAGGGGAAAATCCACAGCTCTTCCAGATAAACTGAAACAAGCCTATGGATGAAACTAAAAAAATTTGAGGTTCTTGTCTTAGCCTTATGAATATGGATAGGATTTTTCAAAGTGTAGGTGGTATCTGCTGCATGAAAGGCCATTCTACATGAGGCAAAAAGTCCATTTAGTCCTTTCTCCAATGGTTGCTTTTCCAGAGGGAAGCATAAGAACAGGACAAGGACTAGTGATGTTGTCATCTCTTATTCTTCCACCCTCCAACTGTTTTTAAGTAGAGACAGTTACCATGCTGGAAGTGGCCCCTGTTTTAATTAGTAACACACAGTGAATTTATTTAATGTGTATTTGTCCAATCTTGCCTTGAACCCATGTCAGCCTTCAAAATCTCTTGTCAAGTTGTCCTCAGCAAAGAGGAAGGCTGACTATTTTTTACTTTTTCTTCTTTTTCCTTCTTTTTGTTTTGTTTATTTGTTCAATTGCTTTCAGGGAAGTTGGGATGTAGTAAGAGAAATGCATGGTCGGGGCTTTAAGGACACCATACACTGTGAGAGCTGGAAATACTAGAAATAGGGAACAAACCTTCTACATCAAGGCATAAGCCAACTCCTGACTAGTGAAGTTTAGAAAGAAACTGGACTTGCAACTTATTCCATAACCCAGTCCTGGCCTGCTTCTTGCAGTTTTATTTGAGGCATTTGGTGCTGGCCACCATCAGAGGGAGGCAGCCTGATTATACAAACCTTAAGCAAGCAAGTTTCTGTGTTCATGTTCCAACAGTTTGTTTTACTTATTAATTAAGTGAAGAAATATGCAGATTTGACAAATGGTTGGTTTCCATCCAGAACTAAACTTCTGCCATTCAGACAAGCAAGTGCTTTATCCATTGACTTAAAGTATGTTACTTCTCTTGCTAATCTGTGGCAGGGAAGTGCACATATCTTCCCATATTTGCTCCTTTGTATGTTTTCAAGCTTTCTCCAATCCTGGTGGCTGTTCTGTGAAAGAAAGAAGCCCTGATAAAGCATTTTTAAACACCAATATCCTCTTTGGTTCCTCTTTTCCCTCTTCCTCCCTCTCTTTTTTGCAACTTGGGAACCAGGAACTGCCCAAAGGCAGCCACGGCTTGGGTAAGTTTTGACCTTTCTTCTACAGGTGCACATTGAAATGATTCCTGTTCCAAAAATCAAAGCTTGACTCTCAATCTTACTATGTAATGGTGAGTAGTAATCTTACTATGTAATAGTCTCACTTTGGGACTAAATTAAACATTCCACTGGAAACACTTGGGCAACACTCAGGGAGGAGAACCAGGATCCTGTATTCTGTATTTCCTCAGTGCTCTGATGACCATCTGCCTGGCTCTGTATGGAGCAGCAGACTCACAGCGTGGATTTTCAGGCACAGGTTTTCACTGTGGGTGACCACAGATGAAGATTCTCACAGTGGGGCCTCAGGGGCAAAATGTTGTGAGGTGCCACGACTCAGCCAGAGACCAATTGAAGGTGCAGGAGCTCTTCAGTCACTGGGTGTCTCAGGGTGGGCATTAAAAATGTAGAAGGCATCAAAAATGAAGATGTTTTAACAGATCTGCTACTTAATTATCTCCAAATTGGCAGTATTAAAACTCATCTGCTCCACCAGGTTGCTGTAAAGGTTAATCAGTGTCATTATTAAAGCACTTTAAAAAGGTAATTAATCAGCATTTTTATTTTTAGAGCCAAAGTCAACCATTAAAGGAAATTTCAAAGATACATCTCACTTTCCTGGCACTTGCCTACCATTGATTCTTTGGGAATATCCATTTCTCAGGACTCCTGCTCTTTTTATCTACATCAAAAATACTCAGTTAATGCATGTTATATCTTAATAATTACATTTTTGTGTCATTCAGCACATTAATTATCTGCTGAACTCTCTCCCAGGCCTACTCTAAGTGCAATTGAACTCAATTTGAAGCAGTGACCAGACTAAAACACTTTTGTTTTGAGCAATTTTTGAGCAATTCTCTTTCTTTTGCAAAAGAGTGAGTGAGCAATAGCCAGAAAGGTCACTGAGCTGAGAGAAAAATCACAATTTCTGTTCTTTTGGAAAATTTCAATATTTTATTGTTGGTTTGATTTTGTTTTTCTTTGTTATTTTCTTAAATTTCCAATCAAAGGAAGGGGTAAGTAACAGAACTTTCTGTGTGACAAAAATAGTCCTAAATTCTACCGTCATTTCAGAGAGCTCAGCTGAATTATTCAGTTTTTGAGAAATATCAAGTGGTCTAATATTAGGAGGTAGCCGGAGGTCTCAGGGAAGTTGTAGTACACCCATAAGGAAAGCTGGGAATATGAATTACACCTCCTTTGAGCACCTGGACTTCGGTGCTGAGAACAAAACAAAACAGCTCCCTTTTCTTTTAAAAAGAGTAAACACTACAATTTGGTATGAGCAGCAAAGTAATATTTCACTTTGATGGCTTAAAGTGAGAGTAAATGTTTTGGTCTAGAGCAGAAAATTCCCCTTGGATACTTTCACATTTCTGTAAAATCTTTTTTTCCGACAGCAAAAGGACAAACATTTAATGGAAAAACCCCAATCAATCTAATGAAAAGTTTTAGTAGCTGCCAGCACAGAATTGTACAGGAGGGTCTCCCAGCAGCATTCAAGAATTTTAGCCCTTAACCCTTAATCTTATTCTCTGCAGTGTTTTCAAGTGGAAGTTATTGTTTAGGAAAAACTTCTGTTTTCATAGGCATCCATTACTTCTGGCACAGCTGAAAAGTGAAACTGTGCAGAATCTCTGCCCTACAGGCAACACCAGAAGCTACAGACTTGAAGATGTCCTTTCTTAAAAAGGGCTCTGGATTTGCCCTGTGCAGCTACTATGGAGCTCACTCGGATTTCAGCTATAGCAAAAGACATCGGTTTTCATAAGTTACTCAAAACCAATCGAAGATTATTGACTTTTGAAGATTATTGATTATTTATTGGCTTTTTTTAATATAAATTTTAGGGGTGTTTCAAAAGCCATAAAATAAAAACACCGAGATTTCTTTTCAAGTACTCCAAGCCTGGGATGAGAAGGGTCTGCACAATGTCTCACAGGAGCTGTACACTCAAGGCTTTTCCCTCATTCAGTTCTATGGCTCAGGGTCTGGACTGGGTTTCCCTCAATGTACCAGATTCCAGCTTTTTGGAAATGAAGCCAAGTGAGCGGAAAATTACTCATTTTAGAATGACATGACGAGAGTTAAACTGGCAGCACAGCTCTGAGGGTACGATGAGCAGCCTATAATTCCCAAAGTCATCACAGAAATCTGTTTTCTGCTTTTTGGGTAGAAATTCCCATGCTGAAATATCATTTTCCAGGCATATTTGTCTATTAATTCTTCACAAAGGAATGGCCTTTGCAAGAAGATCCATAGGAAAGTTTTATAAAAGGAAGGTGTTCAACCAGTCCTGGTTCTGATACGACAATGATTTCAGTGTGCTTGATGTAACCAGCCCTCAGACTGGTGCCTTCACTGTGCCAGCCTGAGCTATTCCCCATAAATAGGTAACATTCACTGACAACAGTGTAAACGATGGAACGAGTTATGACATCTTCTCTTGGAGGAGATGAGTGTGGGTGTTTATTAGCAGTCTGTGCGTGAATTCAGTAACGATATACTTCGTGTTTGCTATTAGCAAAACTCACATGGGAGCCGCCCAGGCTGCTCCGGCTCCCAGCATGAGCAATTCACCCCCTGAGCTGTGGGATGGAGCCAATGGCCCACATGGGTCAAGGGCAGGCAGAGGGGGCATCTTTCTATGGGAGGAGGAAGACACAGAGGAAGAGCTTGGCAGGGATGTGGGATGTCAGAGCAGGGAAAAGGCAGCAGAGCATGAAATAGGAGCACAAAAGAGCAACTCTCATGCTCAAAGTCTCAGACTTGCCAGACCTGTGAAATAACCAATCACTCATGCACTCCCATTTGTTTTCTTTAGAGGTGACTGAGAACATAAGCAAAGGTGAAGGTCAGCACTTAGGTATAAACAAACCCTGCCCTCCAGGTCTCAGAGGGTAAGAGGCCAGACACATCAGTCGTGTGAAGAGAAGTTGTTCCTTTAGAGACCACAAAGACACACGGATTCACACCGCTTGATGTCCTGAACACTAATTTCTTACCTAAAGTCTTATTCCTCACAGGCTGAGGGAAGGAAAACTTACACCTTGTTCACAGGGCAGTAAGGGCAGCCATATTAACTTTCATTTATAAGCTTGGTCAGAAGTCCTGTTAAATGTCTTTCCAAACAGCCAGATGAAACATGGTCTCTGCTAAGCCTGTCTTCTAAGCTTGCTAAAACCAGCGATGTTTTACATGGCTAAAGCAGCAGTATTTAGGCAAGCCTGAAATCTCTCCACTTAAATTCAGCTGCAGAGACTGGACATCCCTCCAGCTGCTTGTCTGGGTCCAGTGTTATCATTGCTCCTTCATATTGCTTTATTTTAATTTTTCAGGTTCCATTTTCTCAGTCCTCTAAGCTGAAATCTTTGGATTTTGGCAGAAGTAGCAACATCAGGTGACAGTCTCTAAACATCTGTTCCCAAACACCTTAAACTAAGTGACTGCTCATGACACTCACTTCCCCACTGGCTTCCTTCTTTATGTTTCTTCAGGAGGTTTTTTCCTCTTAAGTATTGCACAGCAGTGTTCAAATATGAATCCTGTCCAAGAGGGACTGGGAGGAGGGGTGATTTAGCACAATTCTGTCTGCAAGCAAGGACATAAATACGATTAAAATAGAGTTCAACTATCTCAGTGTTATGTCCTACAGCCAGTTTCTGTTTAAAATGCTTCCCAGTGGAAAACTATCCCACTGCTTGACAGATTTTGACTGTACAGTGGCACCTGCAGAGGGGAGAGCTGGGGTTTTGGGAGGCCAGGGCAGAGGGTTAGGGACCGAGGCAGCTGGGAAGGCTGACCACACCACTGCCCACCCTTAGGCCTGCCTTGAGAAAGGCAGCCCAGACCCGTGAAATACATCACAGGAACTTGACCAGTCTTTTTCTTTGGCTGGGTTTTTTTTTATTTTCTTAATAATGGAAAACAAAACTATTTTAGGAAAGAATATTACCTCCTATAAGAGAAGCAAGCAAAGCTGAGACCCAAGCTGCATCACCCTTCTCCTGTCACCCACCCTCAGTGCTCCCCTCGGGGAGAGGGCAGCAGCCTTGGCTGGGGCTCAGCAAGGAATGCCAGCCTTTGTCTCTGTCTGCAGACTCCGACTTTGCCATCGTGCCAGGCCACAGCTGATGTGACATGTCGGTTTTACTTGCTGCCTTCTTTTGCTTAGCACACTACACATTTTCTAAGGATTTTACTCATCTGGGCAAGTGTCATATTTCTCCACTTTGTGGCTCCATTCTTGGATTTATCACAGATATTTTGTTTTTTAAGCTGAGGATGAAGAGCTGCCTTCTAGTAACACCAGCCACATGCCAGACTATCTCCAGCACTCATTCCTCCTCACTGCTGACCTTTCTCAAATGTTTTGGAGAAATACTATTACGCACAACCCTCTCCTGTCTCCTGCTCCCCACTTGATAACCAGGCTACCTCAGGACAACAGATCTTTAAGACACTCAGGTGGGAAGCAACTGATCCATCTGCCCTGCATTTAACTGGCAGGGTGCAAGAGCAAATGTGTGTCACAGCTTTTGTATTGTCACTGTTCCTTCCCAACAACCTGCCCACAGCCAGCAGACAACCCCTCAACAGCCCTCCCTAATACTTATATATTGATCCTGCAACATACTGAGTTTTACCAACTCCACAGGATATAATTTTCTGAATAAAAATTCAGCCTTTAAAAAAAACCCTAAATTTATATATTTACTGACAAAATCTCATTCTAATTGTTTTGTTTTCCCAAGATTTTCACCACCACTGACAAGTGAACTGGGCTGATTAGCACACCTGGAAGCAGAGTCAGCACCAGGCTTAGCCGACCATATCCACCTGAAGAATTTTCTTTCTTTTTTTTTTGTTCTTTTCCTTAAAACATAAAATCCCACCTCCAACATCAACATCCCTGTTGTTGCAGTCGGTCCCAGAGCCTCCTTTTCCAGCTGGAGAGCTGATGTTTCCTGAAGCACAGCGCTGTGCACACTCCAGCTTGCTCGTTACAATTTACAGTTTCCTCTTCCTCTGCCCTGGGCCACTGCACAATATAAACAATAGCTGTGTCTTGAAAACCATCCAAAACAAATGGGTCTCGCTGCCTGTGCTGCTCTCAGATCTGTAAAGAGAGCTTACTGTGTGCACAGTTGGTTTAATCCTGTGAATAGTCTGGAAAGTATGATATAATGCTCATTTCTTACCGATTGGTCCTTTGTTTGAGTCTTGTTAGAGAGAACTTACCCCCAGATTATTCTTTGCTCTCAGTAGCCTACTGAATAGCTGAGCTGTATTTCTAGAGCTTGCTTCTTCCCTCCTCCCTCCCCCCCTCCCAGTAAAATTAACCATCTGTAACTAGGTAAGATATTAAAAATAAAAAAAAAATTTAAAAAACGGGGGAAAGAAAAAAAGAGAAACGCAAATAATCCTCCTCCATCATTATGAGTTGGCAATGCAGTGGTAATAAGCAGCTAGAGCTGGAGTCAATATTTGCCAATACTCTGAACATTCAGAGGCATGCTGTGCACCTGGGATTTTTACTAATGTTTCCTGGATACTCAGATTTTTCTTTTTGCCTCCAGCACAGTTTCCTGCTGTCTGAGTAAACTCCTCAGAGATGCTGTTTTTGCAATCTCCTGTGTTTTACAATTCGATGGCAGTTTATCACTCCTTTGAGTAATCCACAGTGGAATATACTGCAACCTTCTGCTACAGGGTTGTCAGGTGTGGGGTCTTCCCTCCAACTCAGAGCAGCTGGTTTGCTGACCTTGTCATGACAGAACCTCAGGTCAAAGTGGAAGGATCTCAGCAAGAGATTAATGCCTCCATGGAAGGGTAGGCTGTAATTCAAAAGGAATTGACCTAAGAGGATAATCTGAAAAAAAAAAAAAGAGTCAACTCAGGTTAAAGGCTTACATTTTTTTCCTCAAATCACTCTAGGTCATATACAGTCAACAAGATTTATTTAGAGGTTGTTACCTGGGGTTTTCTCTTTCTCATCTGTTTTCTACTGATGAGACAGACCCCTTTGTACAGGAAGCAGACTACATATGAAACCCTAAAGGCATAGCTTTTCAGTGTGCAGTATTACATTTTGCTGTATTTTGATCATTCTAGTCTATGAGGTTGCCTTATTCTTCTATAAAAGATCTTGAGATATCTCTGCATCAACAAAGCCTCCTGCTTTCCTTAATAAATACCGCTTTTTCGTGTCAAAGTAATCTATACAGGACACTAAACTTTGCTTCCCAAAATAGCTGTTGAGGATTAATCTCCCCCAGTCCAGAAGTTTCCAAGAATTTATTTGATTAGAAAAAGAAAATTCCTATTAGGACTACCATGCAGCATCAAAATGCAAGGAACATGGGATTAATCATTCTGACTATTACACCTGGAAAAGTTGAGTATCAGTCCCAAGAGCAGCCTTTGAACAGTAGAGTAATAGTCCCTTTCAAACTGGATGATTTCCCTTTCATTAAAAGACTGTTACATGCCTTCCAGCCTCTGCTTTATTCCCTTATAAACACTGCACATATCCATCAATATAACTAATAACGTCTTGTGTGGTACCATATTTAAAAGACAAATTGGGTCCACTTCTTTTATTGCCTAAAAAATCAAATATTTGACCAAAGAGAAACATGAGGTAAATCAGGTGTGAATTATTTTTTATGAAACCGAATTGCATTTTATTGTTTTATCTTCATGCATTTAAGTATTGCCCAGGTGGCCAAGAAGGCCAATGGCATCCTGGCCTATATCAGCAATAGTGTGCCCAGCAGGACCAGGGCAGTGACTGTCTCCCAGTCCTGGACACTGGTGAGGCCACACCTGGAATCCTGTGTCCAGTTCTGGGCCCCTCAACTCAGGAAGGATATTGAGGTGCTGGAGCAAGTCTGGAGAAGGACAACAGAGCTGGTGAAGGGTCTGGAGCACAAGTTTGCTGAGGAGCTGCTGAGGGAGCTGGGGGTGTTTAGCCTGGAGAAAAAGAGGCTTAAGGGGACTTTATCACTCTCTGGAACTTCCTGAAGGGAGGGTGTAGCCAGGTGGGGGTTGGGCTCTTCTCCCAAGTAACAAGTGACAGATGAGAAGAAATGGCCTCAAGTTGCACAAGAGGAGGTTTAGACTGGATATTAGGAAAAATTTCTTCTCCCAAAGGGTTGTCAAACACTGGAACAAACTGCCCAGGGAAATGCTGGAGTCACCATCCCTGGAGGTATTTAAAAGATGTGTAGATGTGACACTAAGGGACATCGTTTAGGGTGGGCTTGGCAGTGCTTGGTTAATGGTTGGACTTAATGATCTTAACGGTCCTTTCCAAACTAAATGGGTTTATGATTCCGTTCTTCCTTTTAGAATTTGTTCTCCAATATTTTATGCCACTGAATTCAGACTAATGGGCCTGTAGTTGTTTAAGTACTTTTTCCCCTTCTGGTAATGTAGGCACTGCGGCAGTACATTTACTATTTTCTACTCCTATGGCACAAGCTCTCAAATTGCTAGTTTCATTTAAAAAATCTTCAGCTTTCATTTATAAGATCAGTGATGGTCAGGTCGTTTGATTCATCTGCATTAACCTCCAGGAGTTTTAACTCCACTTTGCAAACAGCAAGTTTTATTTTCTTGCACTCATCCCACTAACCAGCATCTGTTCCCAGACTTACTGAAACAGAAACCATTTTCTTTCTGAAAGATGAGGTATTCATTTAGGTGTAGGACCACAATATCCTCCTGGGGAAATGGCCCCATTTGTTTTTCCTTTAATTGGTTTTCATAATTCCAGATGTTGTTTGGCTATTCCAATACTTTATGATCATTGAGATGTAGTTTCCTTTGTTGATGACTCCTTTTCTCTACTTCTGCAGGTTTTTTTGTTTCCTACAGGTTTTTATGCTGTGAATATCCAGCCATGAGCTTCCAAGGACTACACTTTTTTTAGCCCTTGCTTTGCATGCAAGTTCCAAAATAGTTTTCCCACTTCTATAAACAGAGACTACAGTGAAATAAAGGTCTTTCTAAAGGGTTTCTGCAAGGACTGGTCCCTGGACTTAGGTTTTTGAGTTGTCTGGATTGAAAAAATACCTTGTGATGACCCATCCTTAAGGGGAAGAAAGTGCCTTATCTTCGAAATATGCAGATCACAGGAAAGTAAACAGATAGTATACAAGGAAGAGGAAATAACCTCACGGAATTAGTGTGGTCCTTAGATGTATAGGCAGAATAATGTAGGGATTTTGTGTTAAATTTATACTTGGCACTGATGAAACTGCTGTTGAATCCAGTTGTGCTAGAGAATATAATGGAAGGTGTTTCCTGTGGGAAAATCTGAGAACCTCAAGAATGATACAGTACTGGAAGGTTTTTCCTTTTGTGACTGATTTAGGGTAGAGCCAACCTGTGGGACACAAGTAGCTTCAGTATCCAAGAGGAGTGCAGAGCCACAGCTATGAGATTTTCGCATACCAGTATGTCTGCTGGTGCAACAGGCTGTGAGGGAGGAGGGGTCTGGACCTGGAATAACACTTTATGTCATTCTTCTTTCTGCTTAGTCCAGCTTTCTCAAGTCTTAATGCACTTTTGCCTCTGTCCTTCTCTGCAAAGTACGAAATCTGTTCCACTGAGCCCATCTATTTGTGAGAGCTGTCTCCTGTGTGCCCATCTAACTCCCTGCAGTGGCCTCCCCTTCCAGAGGAGAATCATTTCCTGTCTGATCTCCAAAGGATCTCTGCCCATTCACGTAGATGCCTCTGCTGACTGTAATGTATCTCACTTGATACTCCTGCAGCCTCCTGTAAGGAGGGATAATTCACCCTCTTGAACTCCTTACAAGCTTTGGAAGTTCATATTTTCACCTTTTCAAAAACAGAAAAGAGTGTCAGCTGCTAGCAACAATCTTTTAAAAGGCAGAGGCCCTCCAAGGATTATGCGTGCACCAGGATTTTCAGTGTTCTGAGTTGCAACGAGGCAGCTCCATTGATCACCACAAAACCCATTAAATCATTTATTGTTGAAGTCTCTCTACAAAATCCCTTTTAAAAAACAGAGAATATTTTGTATTATTTATTACAAAACCCTCTTCTGCCAACAGCGAGACTCACTTCATACAGAACTTCAATAATGGTAAACTAACTGATTTACTGCAAAGTAACTGATTTACTGGAATACCTCTTACATTTTTAATAGCTCTGTCTGTGTGCCTGCTGTTATTTGCACCCTGCAAAAGTGGGAAATGAAATACAGGACAGATGTTCTGAAAGCTGAAAAAGAACACTACAGTTTAATGAACAGCTACCTGTCTGGGACCTCTGCTGGGGGGAAAAAAAAAATCCCATTTTTACATGGCTTCTGATGAATAGGGTATAAATAGGTTAGAAAGGATTAGAGCCCCTACTGTTGCCACAGCCCTTTTGAAAGGCAAACTCCTGACTGATGATAAACAGGGATCTTTTCCAGCAGAACAAGGGTTTACCAAGACTCAGAGATTAATTTTGTCCTCCTGAAGAGCAAATCTGTGAATTCATTTTGGACAATAAATTTCTCACCTTTTCCAAGAAATAGCCATCTCAGATTTAATTACATTTTTATGCTCTAATGCTCCAACAAGAGCAGTCAATTTTCTCTTCATAAAGTGGACACTTATTCCAGTCCACTGGAATAAGAACATACTCTGTTCATAGTGGAGAACTTCCAACCATCTTCATTTACACAATCTCAGAATCACAAAATAAATTAGGTTGGAAAGACCTCTGAGATCATCAAGTCCAATCTTATCCAAAGCAACTAGAAAACATCAGAAGTTTAAATTTAAAGAGGTCTATAGGAGAAAGCAGAGTGTCAATACTATATGGTACAAAGGTGCAACAGGTCAAATTCAACCTAAGTGCCACTCCCCTGAAGCCCATAGCTCAGTACAAATTTGGCTTGATATACTGAAAGTGATGGGAGCAGACTGGTAGCAGGGATTACTGTTTATTCATGGCTGTCTGCACAGAGAAATGGAAGCAGTTAATGTTACCTGGTTCCTTGAAATTCAAGGCATTAAAACTCCAAACATGCCAGATTTCAAATGTGTCCAGCAGGAATAAACAACAGATTGTTCCTACTGAGACCTGGAACCGTACTAAGCAATACATGAGGAACAGGTACCTCCCAGCATGATGGTATCATTTAAATGGTCACACAATTGAATTGGGTGGGTTTTTTCCCCTCTCTTAATCCTCTGCAAAGCTTATGGACATTGCTGTTTAAAGTACTTAAGAGTTCTGGACATAAAGCCCCATGAAAACAGTATCTCCTTAAACTGTTTTGTCTCAGTTGCATATAGCCTGTCTTTTTAACCCCATCCAGTTCCACACATGACACACGGATTTCAATTCAAGCAGCTTAATCTCATTTTAGAAAGTAAGTCCAGGCAAGCATGGCAGAGAGCTGCCAGAAGTGTGAACACTTCTCTTTGCATTTTGATACAAGCCTATTCCAATGACATGCAATTCCACATGAAGATTTTGCTTCACAGTGATACATACTACCATGCTACTGATGCAGAGAAGGTTTCTTGAGGCAGGCTTAATGCTACTCAGTAATCTACACTAGGAATTACATCCCTTTCTTGTGGCTGCCAAGTCTGTTAAGCTAATGTATAAGCCAGAAAAACAGAAGGGACGGTACCAGAGCATTGGTTTGTTTACTATCTGACTTAGAGCTCATAGTCAAGGGCTGTGTAAATGAAACTGGTCAGGATCCCTTACCCCAGGAGGTAAGACCAGAGTTTTAGGCAAGAAGGAAGACACACCTGATTATGCACATGGCAGGAAGACATTTTTTACAATGAGGGTGGTGAAACGCTGGACAGGTTGCCCAGAGAGGCAGCGGATGCCCCATCCCAGGAAACATTCAAGGCCAGGTGGAAGGGGGTTCAGAGCAACCTGATCTAGGTGAAGATGCCCTTGCTTATTACATGGAGGGTTGGGCTATATGGCCTTTAAAGGTGCCTTCCAACCCAAACCATTCCATGAATCTATGATTCTGTGAAAGCAAAAGGAAAAGGCAATACCAGTCAGTCCATAAGCAGTGCATCCACAGATAAGCCATCCCCAACCTTTCATTTAGCTCACAAAATGATAACAAAATCCTTTTCTCCACCAGTACTCTGCGGAAATACCATAATTACAAATAAACGTGGCAATCAGGACTCCATCCTTCCCACCAGCCTTCAAAAGGAATCAACTTAATGTGGTTAACACCTCACACTTAGATATGAATGAATTGTAGCAAAATGCAAACCTGGCAGTTCAATTATAAAATATGTCAAGGCCTTCCAGAAGAGATTAGCCCCATAGCATTGAATAAGGTTACCAGAGGTGTGGCTGACTAACTGGCAATGTGGCCTTAATTTTTAAATGCCAAACAGCATCTTACTGATGGGGGTTGATAAAAGGACAAAGTACAGCATTTGGTCACTTGTGGCACATCTACATAAAGGGTTTATCTGTAACCTGAGGGGGGAAAAAACATGATCCAAAGGGGTTTGCAGCTGCCTGGCAAAAATTACAACCTACAAAGTTATCAGGGCTAAAGCCTCCTTTTGGTCCCTAATGAAGGACTGCTAGCTGGCAACATGGTTGATTAAGTTAAGATACTTTTAACTAGCCAAAAAACACATATATATTGATTTTTATGTAAAATAGTCTTTCCAATTGCTGGAGAGATACTTTAATGGTCCCAACATAAAGGAAGCTGAAACAGAAGAATTGGTGACTGGCTTACCTACCATGGAAATGTGGTTTTGCTGGGAGTTGTTTACTTCCACTCCTTCGGTCGTGTTTATGATTTTAGTCTCCTGTAGAAGCAGCTTTCCTGAGCTTTCTGACATGTAGGGTTGTGCTGTCCCTGCCTTCAGGGAGAGCATCTATGTACATCACCGAGATACAAAATACAAACAGCTGGAGAAACAGAAGGGACATCACCTCTCTAACACAAGGGTATCACTGCGGCTGTTGAAGTGTTTAACAACAGGTCTCTCTAAGTGCTCTGCCTGTGTGAGGGGTGTAGTAAGTCATGAGAGAGCAGGGCAAAAGTACAGGGAATTCCTCTCCTGAAAATAATATAGGATGTCTCACAGCTGCAGCTGTGAGCTGTGTCTGCACTAGCACTGGAGGCTTTCAGGGGAAGGCGTGGTGATGTCCCACATAGGACAGGGGCTTCAAGTTGTTTCTCAGCTCATCTTCAATGACAGCATTCACACCTTCACAGCATCACTATCATCCAACTGCCTGACCAGGAAGAAGTAGTAGATGTGGCTTTGTTCAAACAGCTGGAAGAAGCTGTGATGGAAGACTTGCCCATGTCATTGCAAGGCCGTTCAATTCCCTTTGAAAGGCTGGAACAACCAAGGGAAGTTTCTTAAGGGCTGGAAGAAAGCAGATGTCGCAGCTACTGCCAAGAAGGAGGACCTGAAGAGTAATGGTCTGGTCAGGTTCCTATCAGTCCCTGGGAATGTGATGGAACAAATAACCCATAGCCCATAAATATTGTGAAAAATGAGGTGATTGGAAGTACTCAGTATGGATAAAATCATGACTGACCAACTTGATATCCTTGAGTGGCTCAGTGGATAAGAGGAGAGCACTGGATATTGTGTATGTTGAGTTTAGTCAAGCTTTCGACATTGATTCCCATAACATCCGCTTTTCCAAACTGATTAAGTATGCACTGGGGAAGTGGACAAAGAGGTGGGTTGAAAACTGGCCAAACTTCCAGGCTCAAAGTGTTATAATCAGGGGTACGAAATCAGCTGGAGGCAAGTCCCTAGTGGGGTACCCCAGGGGTCTAGAGTAGGGCCAATGCTGTTTATCATCTGCATTAATGGTCCAGATGCTGGGAAAGAATGTTCCCTCAGCAAGTTTGTGGGTGGTGAGCAACTGTATTGTGCCTCACTTGTTTGGTTTTTCTCACATCTTATTTCTCTCTTTATTACCTCCTTTTTCATTACAATTATTCATATTAGTAGTATTATATTTTACTTTATTTCAATTCTTGAACTGTTCTTATCTCATGCCACAGGCTTTACCTTTTTCTCATTCTCCTTCCTCTCCCACAGTGGGGGTCAGGGAGAGGGCAGGCAACTGTGTGGTGCTTAGTTGGTGGCTGGGGTTAAACCACAACAGGACACACAAGCCTGCAGAGAAAGCAAACAGAACTCTAAGCTGCATTAGGTAGAGCATCAGCAGCAGGTCGAGGGAGATGATCCCTCCTCTCTACTCATTCCAGTGAGAAACATCTGGAGTTCTGGGTCCTGTGCTGAGCTTCACAGTAAGAAAGAGACAGAGACATTAATGAAGCAAGTTCAGCACAAGGTCACAGAGGATTAAGAACTTGGAGCATATTACATGTGAGGAGGCACAGAGAGCTGGGACTGTTCAGCCCCGAGAAAAGGCTCAGGGAAGATCTTTTCAGTGTGCCCAGTGATTCAGAGGCAGTAAGCCCAATCTAGAATGAGGGAAATTCCATTTAAACATAAGAAAATACTTTCTTACTGTGAATGTGCTCAAACACTGGAGAAGATTGCCCAGGCAGGCTGTGGAGTCTTCATCGTTGGAGACAGTCAAAATATGACTGGGCACAGCCCCAAGCAGCCTGCTGTGGTTGATCCAGCTCTGAGCAAGGGGTTGGAGCAGGTGATGTCCAGAGGTGCTCCTGCCTCAGCAACCCTGTGACTGCAGAATTCCAGGTAAGGAAGATGAATCTCCCTGTGTATCTGCACAGCAGTGGGCCTGGGTTTGGGTTAGGGGGAAGGCAGGCACATCTGGAGTGTCAAAAGCATCATTTTTACACTGCTTTAATATTAAAATGGCCAGACTGTTTTCTTAGGTGTCTTACATCATGTCACAGAAAAAACTTGGCATTCTAATAAAATGCCAAACAGAGAAGTATAAGTATTTTACTATGATAAAACATATTCTAATACTTATTATTCATCAGTGTACATATATTTCTGTGTAAGAGTGATGTTAAGTGTATTTCTCCAGTCAGCTGGACAGACACACATCACTTAATTCATGTTCCTGTAGCACCACACAAATTATTCTCATATTTTGTATTTTTTAAAAAATTTAAATGTAAAGTATGAGTACTCATTAGCTCATATAAGGTACTTGCTTTATGCAGTCATAACTGCAAATATTCATTCTTGTCAAAATAAGTTTCAGAAAGTGTAACCCTCTAATACTTTGAAATAGGTGCACTGTAAACTAGAACTGGGCTTGCAGTAATTCCTGAGTTTCTTTGCAAAAACTTATTTGCCCTGCTCCTATTCATGGGCATGGAGCAGATGGCTTGTATTTATTAATTAAAAGCAGCACATAGTCACTTTTCTGGTCTGTTTTCTGCATTGCCTTCTTTTAAATATATAGTGCTCCAGCAGTATGATGTACACACAACTAGTGTTTGTTGTTAAAAATCGGAGCAAATATATTCTTAAAGGCAAAGTCATTTTTATAACAAAACTGCAAAGGAGAGGTGAGGGTATTTATTTGACATATGGACCTCAGGATATATTTCATTTTTCTTAAGTGTTTTCTAAATTCTTGGTTTACAAATCAGAATATTTATCTCGGGAATGACCACAACATTAATTTCATTTTTCACTATTAAGGTACTGAATTATATTTTTAAATTAAAACTGTTGATATAATTTGTTATCACAATAGACACATAAAATTTTTCTTACACAATACTACATAACTTTGACTCCTAAATCTCTTATGAAAAGAAAGTGTCTATATACGTCTTGAAAGTGGAACTTAGATATTAAACAGTTTGATAAGTTACTGCCAGGCTCAGAACAGGATTAGTTTGAAAGATGGATTGCAACTATTAAAATCAAAGACTGGTTTGAATACATACAAAGGGTTTTCTTTCCCTGTTTCTTAGCATATTTTGTTGGGGGTGGCTATAGATTTCTCCTGTTAAAAATTCTGTTGTAAGCACAGCAATCATGACCCTCTGCTTCCAAATGGAGGAAAGAGTTTAGAAAAAAGGTCCTGAATGAAAGGCATAGAAGATAATTTAAATAACTGAAAGTACTGTTTCTTTAATAACAATGACCCTTTATGCAACCTCAGTCCCATGGTCTGGCATTTGTAATATAAATTTTGATCAACATATGCCAGAAAGAGCAAACACATGTGCAATGGAACTGACAATATGACTACAATGTATAAAGCTCCTCGAAATGAGACTTTTGTGAGGTGTGATCCCAAGCTCCCAAGTCACTTCAGCAGGACTTTATACACTGTGGAGAATGTATGATATTATTACACATGCTGGGACTTTTGACTATTGCAGAAAACAAAAAAAAATCCTTTAAATATTAATAAGAACCTCATTTACCATGGAGTCAAAGACTTACGAGAAATAAAAATTGAAACACCTGGAAAAAATGTATTAAAACACAGTGACTGAAAAGAACAAAACAAAACAAAATATAGCAAAGCAAAAAAGGAAATAAATAATGGATGAATTAGTGGTTCCTCTTGCATAGTTAAAAACACAACAGACAATCAAATGACATTAAAAGAGAACCAAACAAAAAAGCTCTTTTCTGGAAGAAGTGTCAACATTCTCAGAACCCATTTTTAATTCAACCAGAACAATAAAATGAAAAGAAAAAACGACATACACAAAAAAAAAAATTCACGTTGCTTATTCTAGAAGGTTTGGAAGATTTTTTTTTTTCTTTTGCATTGACTTTTTGCAAGTTAGTAAGCTTGTGGGTTTAAAAAGATTATTCACCCAAAGGTTGAAATAAGTATGTAAACACTGTATAAACAGAAAACTAAGCAAATACATAGAAAATCTATGAAAAAAAAATTATATAAAAGCTATTAATCCTGCATGCAGTCCCACGGTAACAGTCACATTTTTCAGTATGTCTGGTGATTTCCAGAGTGATGTCTACTCAGACAGTGACTGATGTCTCTCACCCCTCTGTTTCCACTTTATTTGTTTCTCATAGCAGAGCTGAGGGGTTTGTTACTGGTTTTATTAAAGTCTCTGGGAGCTTTGCAGTCTCCTTGGGTTTCGCTTTGATAAGAAAAAATTGGGCTCATGCTGCTGAAACCCAAACCATAAGCAATTTCCAATGTGATCTTTCCTGCACAGTCACTTCAGTACCTGCGCACCAGAACAAATGTGGGAACATATAATCCGGTCTCTGTTCTCCCTGGTGAATAGTTGTGTGACAAATCCTATTAAAAACAACCGAAATACCTAAACCGGCACTTTTTTTCCAGCACTGTTATTTCTAGGACAGGGAAGTTTATTGGTCAGACTGACAATTGGAGTGAACATTAGACTTTATTGCCCTTCTGGAAATGAAGACGGTGACTTGGGAAGGTGCAATACTGCGGCCTTTTCTTGTGCCAGCTGGTCAAGTGCAGCCATCCTCTGCTATGTTCTGGGATGCTTTGCTGCTGCTAAATTGATTAGCACACCAGAGTTGAGGCTTTTTTCCTATTCTTGTTCCTCTTTGCTTCTGAGGGGAGGATTCAGCTGCATAAATGCGTCTGAGATTTTATTTGCTGTTTGGATACCACATCCAGCCACTGGCTGTATCTCCAGAAGTTATGACCTGGATGAAGCCCTGTATAACACCTCCCAGCCCTCTGCAAACCATAGATAAGGGTACCTGAAGTGACCCTACATGTTTATACTTAGGTAAACAAATTATGCCGTAGTCAATAAAATTATTTTTCACTCTAAATTGTCTCTCCCCAACTCCAGGAAAGACCTTGCACATTCACCAAGACTCTTAACCTTTGATTTCAGCTGGCTCAGGTGGATTGTGGTCACAGTCAGTCTATGGCTTACAGGGTAGGAATCAGGACCCAGCACAGGAACGGGAATCTGATAATAGAAGCCTGTGCTGAACATGGGCTGGGGCACAGTTATCCCTGACCACTGTCCTTGCTGGGGAGGCACAGCTGCTGGATGTTGAATATTTGAAATCTCTGGCTGCAACAGAAGCTAATTTTAGTTAGAAGCAAGGGATTGCTGTTTAGACATGCGATCAAATGGTTGGATATGGCCAGACCGATATCAAATACAAATTATTTAATTATAGAAAAAGAACGGAATTGACTCCTTTTCTATACAGTGCTTGAAACCACAGCAGCTGTGATATCAGGTTAGAAGCTCTTTGGTTGTTTACATTCTCTCAGGTTTGATCAGCTGCTGAGATCTCCTTCTAAACAGGAAGGTAGAAAATCAGATCTGTGTAAACAGACAAACCTATATTTGAAGGGACAAAGGGTTTGCCATGGTAGGCAGTGTTGGTTATAAAACCTTCTGCGTTACTGACAAGGACAGACCCGTATGTCCCTACAGAGCATTAACATTTATATGTTCATGGGGCATAAGATTAACATTTGGGATTCCTCAGTGAACTTGGGAGTTTCTTGCTGACTGATCTCCTTAACTCAGTGGCTGAAACCCCTCAGAAGAGCAGCACAGGCAGGGGACTGGGAAACAACAGAAATACGTTAATTATCCAGCAGGAGTGGAGGAAGGTGATCTGCTAGGAAGGTGTGTAGGCAAAAAAATAGTCTTTCCCTATGGGACAAAGCACACTTACCTTTAAACACCTGGACTTCTTGAGAGTGGAGCTGTGCAGTACAACACTGAAAGAAATATTTTTGTGAAAGATACACTGAATCTGTTGATTTGTTAAATGAAGGAATTTGTAATCACTAATATCAAACACAACTACAAAGCATATTTACTAACAAAAAGAACAATGTTGTCTGTTTGCAATGTTAACTAGAAGTCATGTTTTGTAAGCAGGTTTCATATGTCACTGTGAAGGCCAAAAATGGAGAAAAAGAATTCGGCTTACATAATGAGCAATGGCCATTATTGCCTCTGTGAAAGACGATGACAGACTGCAGTTATATGCCCTGAGGTGGGCCTTTATATCGGCTTCCCTCTTCATAGCTGCTCAGAGGGTTCTTCCTCTGCTTCATCAGGAGTCAGTTCAATCCAAAACCTCAATGCATCCCTCAATCAGGAGCAGCTGACAGAGCTCATGAGAGGCTGCCAGGGCTTGCCAGGAGTCCGTAATTCCTCTAATTCTCCCCATCCAGCAGCAACTGCCATCCTGACTTTCCTCAGAGGATTTCTCGGAGTTCCCCACAAACCCCAAAACAGCTACCTGAGAATCTAGAAGGTCTCAAAGCACACCCAGACGTAGCTGTGTCTGCTGTCTGCCTCACTTCACACCACTCAGCTTAGTCTTGTGACCCAGCACTACTGCCCAAGAGCAAGGATTGGCCCAGCTATCTGACTCAACCACCCCTCTAAATCTTGGGAGTTCCCTATCTCTGAACATCAGGGAGGGACCTCTGCCCTTTGATGGAGACGTATTTGGACTAAACATTGAGCTTGCAGAAGGATAAAGCTGGAGGACTTGACTTCCACATGGAGTAGTTTGCAAACCAGATAGCAGGAACAGGCAAAGGAAGAAGCATCACATCTGCTTTACAGATGGCCAGCTGACTGGAACAACTGCTCTGAAGGTTTAGATAAGATAGGAATGGGGTAGGAATCCAGTGAAGAACAGCTCAAAACCATGTTATGCCAGTCACCCTGAAATATATTTCATTTATCTTATTTGTTCTTTTTTTGTATTCAGACAAGATTGCTAAGTTAGCATATAAACTTCACATATATATTTATGCAGTATATCTTATGTATATAGAAGCATATTAAAAGCTACTGTGTCGGACTTCAGAAGTACCTTCCACACACCTCCGAATTTTCATTATGCAGTGTCAGTCTTTGCTATCCTTTCACACTTGTCATGTCTCAACTTTTCAAAATCAAAATTGGGTGACTTGGTAGGTAAGTGGAGAACAGTGGATGTTGCCTGCCTGTACTTCAGTAAGGCTTTTGACACTGTCTGCTTTAAGACCCGCAAAGAGGAGCTGATGAAGTGATCCTTCTCCTCCATTCAGCACTGGTGAGGCCACACCTGCACTGCCAGGTCCTGTTCTGGGATTCCCAGTACAGGAGGGACATGGAGCTGGTAGAGAGAGCAAAGGGCTGGCACTAAGATGATGAACGGACTGGAGCATCTCTTCAGAGAGAAAAGGCTGGGAGAGCTGGGACTGCTCAGACAGAGTCAGGAGGGATCTCAGTGACATGTATAGATACACGAAGGGAGGGTGCAAAGAGGACAGAGCCAGGCTCTTCTCAGTGGTGCTCAGCAACAGGACCAGAGGAACTGGGCCCAAACTGAAGCACAGGAGGTTCTGCCTGAACACCAGGAAATACTTTTTCACTGAGAACTGGCACAGGTTGCCCAGAGCAGTAGTGGAGTCTGTCTCCATCCTTTGAGGTAACCCTAAACTGCCTGGACATGGTCCTGGACAAAGTGATCTGGGTGGCCTTGCTTGAACAGGGGGGATTGAACCCAGAGGTCCCTTCCAACGTCAACCGTTCTGTGATAAATTATTTGAGCCTTAATTTTCATTGAAATTTATTTATAAATCACTTTTTTCAATAGGAGATCTCTCTTTCACAGGTTTTAAGACATAAAAATTTAAAATATGAACTTTGGGAGTTTTTCCAGTTTGCCACATTTCTGTTCAATAATTCCTACCAATTTCCTCTAAAAAGGTACTTGAAAATTAAATTATCCATAATTTTCAGGTTACCAGTCATTGAAAACTTTCAGGATATCAGTTTTCTTTCTGCTGAAAGAGGAAAAAAATAAATATCTCAAAACCTCCTCTGGGATAAAACAAATAATTTCCTTCCCACTCCCTATCATTGAGTCCCCAAGTGAAATACTGGCACCAACAGAATCAACAGAAGATTACCACTCACAATTGCCTTTAGGCAAAGCAATATCCTTATGGATTTTATTATGCTCTCCATTTTAAGTATAAAGAATTTATTTTTACTCTGATAGAATCTTTCAAAGCAGTGAGCTTTCTGAAGTTCAGTCTCTGTGAAGTCACTAACATTTTTAATTAATGCCATGAAGGCACTCAAATCTCTTTTGTATAACATATTGAATTTAAATAAGTTAAAACAACAACAAAAAACCCCAACCTTTCTAATAATTTCTCACTCTGATTCCTGTGAATTATTAGCAGACAGTCTGCTATGTAAGATAAAAACTGTATGATTTTATATCCACCAAGCCTGCCTTTAGCACCTTCAGGTGGGGCACAATTTCCCATCTTCATTGCCAGTGTGATGAGGTCTATTGGATGTTGTTGCACATATTTTGAATAGTAATGAAAAGTAGAATTCAGTACATTCTTGAAAGGATAACATTCAGTCTTCATGCTGAATTTTCTGGTGCTGGGAGATTCGAATTACACTTTTCAAGCTATTTTAACTTGATTTTTGACATGTAATACAGACACGCAAAGTAACACAGTATTAGTTATCTTGTCACAAGGACTGACAAGATCACAAAGCACATTACCTAAGTGGTGTTTATCTCCCCACCTTTACTCATTAGGGAAGGATTGGTAGGGTGAAAACTACGGCTAATGTTAGGTTCAGAGACCAGGACTCAAGATAAAAAATTTGCCTAATGTGGCCTCTGGCTTATTGAATAAAGAGATTGCAACAGGTAAAGAAGTCATAGGAGTAAAAGGGAAACAGATTGATGCAGGACACTCCCTGCTCTCACAGAAACTGTGTAAACACACTGCCTGTTTTAAAAAGTGGTTGTAGTGAAAAATAAATATTCGAAGTCAACACTGGATGTGTAAAAAGAGGGTGACTGGACACAATTTTCCAAGAGAAAGAGTTTGAAAGGTTCTGTGTAATTACATATGAACAATAGAGTTATTTTTAAAACCTTACAGGAACAGGCTTTGGTGGACCATATGGTCTGCTGCCCTAAAACGCTGCTGTCTGTTTTCAAACAAAGGTCTATACTCAGCCCTCCAGTTGAAGAATTATTTGGGTGATGGGTGAGCCATACAGCACTTCTGTCAATATACAGAAAACACATTTTAGTGAAGGAACCATGTGAGAAATAGGAGAAAGTACCAGTCAGAGCACATAATGCAGCACAATCCCCTGCACCTCTGCAGGCCCTGTTTGGAGGTGGATCCAGGAGGACATACAAGAGTTTCTGGTACTCAGAACTGGATAGCAAGAAGAAATACAGACCTGCCAGCCTGACCCCAGTGCCAGGGAAGGTCATGAAGCAGCTCATCTTGAGTGGCACATACAAGACAGCCAGTGGATCAGAGCCAGCCAGCAGGGGCATGTGAAAGGCAGGTCCTGATTGACCAACCTGATCTCCTTCTAGGGCAAGGTGACCCACTTAGTGGATGAGGAAAAGGCTGTGAATGTTGCCTACCTGGAGTTCAGTAAAGCCTTTGACACAATTTCCCACAGAATTCTGCAGGAGAAACTGGCTGCTCATGGCTTGGTTACATTTGCTCTTTACTTGTTAGAAAACTGCCTGGACGGCCAGGTCCAGATAGTGGTGGGGAATGGACTCACATCCAGGTGCCAGTTGGTCACCAGTTGGGTTTCCCGGTGCCACTCCTATTTTATGAGAAGCAACTGAGGGAGTGGGGATTGTTCAGCCTTGAGAAAAGGAGGCTCCGTGGCAATTTCATTGCACTTTGCATCTTCTCTAAGGAGGGAAAGTGGAGGGGGAAGTGTTGATCTCTTGTCCCTGGGATCCAGAGGCAGGGCGCATGGGAATAGTCTACCAGCTTCTCTCTGCTGCTCCATCCTCCTCACACTTGTCCCCTGCTCTCTCATGGGGCCCCTTACAAGGATTGCAGTCCTTCAGGATAAACCTGCTGCTGCGGGGGCTCTGCATGGGCCAAGGTTTCTTCAGGAAATGTCCAGGTGTTCCAGTGTGGGGACCTCTGTGACCCATGGTGTGGATCCTTGCTCTGTTGCCTGCAACACCTCCTCCTCCTCCTTCTCTTTCTCCTCTTTCTCCTCCTCCTCCTCTCACACTGATGGTTGCAGGGCTGTTCCTCACACTCCTCTCCTCACTTCTCCCTCTGCAGGGCAGCATTTTGCCTTTTCTCACAGAGGTCTCCCCTGCAGCTCCACCGCTGCCAAAGACAGTGGGCCAAAGACACAGATTTGCCTGCGCCAAGAGGGACCTCCTCAGCTGCCTGGGAGACACAGGCAATACTCCCACTTTGCAAAAGGAGTGCAGGTACAACAGCGGGTGGTCTGTGTACACAAGGCCATCAAACTGTGTCCAGAGGTGGCTGAGGCTCCAGCTGTGGGTCAAGATCTGAAGGTCAGAATTAGGTAACATGATGACCTCCTCAGGCTTTTGGAGGTTTGCTTGATGGGACCACCATCCTGAAAGGAACAGCTCAAGGACAAGCAGCAAGACCCCATAACGGAACTTCTGATTTCAGCATCATCTTTTGAAGCAGTTTCAGAGGTGTTACAAGGCATGGGAATGGATGCAGGGAGGAGGAGATGTCATGAACACCAGGAAGGGAAAAGTCTCTGACTGTAAGCACTGCAAACGTAAATTGTAGAGCAAACTTCATCTCTCTATTAGAGAAGGGAGATGGAGCCAAGGATTGTGAATCCCCAACACTGTCTGGCCCAAACACCCACAGACATGGGATTTCTTAACATAAATATATGATTTTATTAACATATTTATAAGGGTGAATCCTTCCCACACCTCCTGGCAAGGGGAGCATCACAGCTGGGAGCAGGTGCAGAGGCTGGATAGGAAGCAGGAGTCTGGATTCTGCTGGCCTAGTCAGGAGGGAGAGGAGGTTTTCCAGCAGGTGCTCCTCATGGCCACAGAGGTGTCTCACTGGCAGATCCACCATGGTGCCCAGCTGGGGTTAAAAACTGGCTGGATGATGAGGTTTAGAGAGTGCTGAGGAATGGAATTACATCCAGCTGGCTTCCAGTCATGAGTGGGGTCCCCCAGGGCTCAGGACTTGGGCCAGTCCTGTTTAATATCTTTATCAATGATCCGGAAAAGGGGATCAAGGGCACCCTCAGCTAATTCATAGATGACACCAAGCTGGGCAGGAATGCTGATCTGCTGAAGGGAGACTCTGTAGATGGATCTGGACAGGCTGAATTGATGGGTTGAGACCAATGATGTGAGGTTCAATAAGGCCAAGTGCCAGATTCTGCACTTGGGCGACAGAAAACTCAGGCAAAACTCCAGACTTGGGCAAGAGTGGTGGAAAAAGACCTGAGGGTGCTGCTTGACAGCAGCTGAACCAGTGCCAGCAGTGGGCCAGGTGGGCAAGAAGATCAGTGGCTTCCTGGCTTGTATTAGAAAGAGCGGGGCCATCAGGACTAGGGAAGTGCATCATGACCCCTTGCAATCACTTTGTTCAAGGCAGGAGACACTCTGTGAAAACTCAAATTATCTTCAGACTGCTCAGCTGTATTGAAGGAATGGTGGGACTGCTCTGACAGTTTCTTCTGCCTGCTTATACTTCTGTGTCTCTTTTCAGCTGTTTCTAAATATTCATATTGTAAGTGTAGAACAGATCGAGTACTGCTGATCTCTTCAAAAGACACAGCAATAAGATCACTCTGCCCTTTGCATAAAACCATAGCAACCATATCAACTTTCAAGTCAGTGAACTGTAGTAATAACTTGAGTCATTTTAAGGTCAGATCTTGAAAATTCTAAGATAGTGAGCCTATTAAATTCAGTGGGAAATTGAAAACCTGAGGCGAACCAAAAGAAGAAAGGGACCAGCTCCTAGACAGGCTATGTAACACAGGCATTGGTAACTCTGCCATTACAGGGTCCTGCTTCAGGAACTGAGTCATTCCAAGCTTGGCTGTTCTTTTGTATATATTTAAGTAGAGCGTGACAATGGAAACAAATGTAGTACATGTCACAATGCCTTCCAGGGTCTGCAGGCAGCCTGTGCAGCACCTTTGAAACAGCTCTGTCACTGCAGGTGCTAAAGTAAGACCCACCCATAGCATTCCCATTTTAACAACACCCCTACTGTAATTTCTGTCTGGCAAAAGAAGCCACAAACATCTATATATCCAGATGTGATATGGGGCTACTAAGTTCTGGAAAGAAAACTTGGTTCTTCAGACCACATGGGAGTCCTGGACATTTCAAAGAGGAAAAGGAGTCCTTCTCTGAATCTGCAGTTGAAGATGAGCAACAACTGCAGGACAAAATCAGATTAGAGGAAACAGGAACTGTTGTGATAAGACAATTCAAACTGAAAGAGGAGTAATTTAGGTTAGATGCACGAAAGAAATTCTTCCCTGTGAGGATGGTGAGGCACTGGAACATGTTGCCCAAGAAAGTTGTGGATGTCCCATCCCTGAAAGTGTTCAAGGCCAAGTGGATGGGGCTCTGAGCAACCTGGTCTGGTGGCAGGTGTCCTTGCCCATGATATGAGATGATCTTTAAGCTCCCTTCAAACCCAAATCACTCTACGACTCTATGAAAAGGCAGGGGCATAGTGTCCAATGGCTGTCACACTGTCCTCTAGGAAGCAGATCAGCAGCTGATCAGTCCCAGAACTCAGACTTTTGACCTATACACTATACTTCTCATCCTTAGCTCCAGGGTCAAACGAAAATATTTACAGTTCTATGTCACATTACGTTGAAAAATGAGCTGTTGCCAAATGGGATACCCATTTTTAAACTACCCAAATGAAATTGCAGGATGACAACTAAAAATAGTTTGTTGGGGTTTTTTTGTTTTGGTTTTTTTTGTCAATCTAACAGCCGTGATACACTTCATGCTAGATATTACACCTCTAGGCAAGCTGTCAGAGCTTCATTTAGAGTTTATAATTGCAACAACCAAAGACACCAGTTCATGTCACCAAGGTTAAAGTGCTTCCCATAGTGCAATACCATGGAAGGGCATTCCTTTGGCACCACAGGAGCTAAAGGAAAATGAAAATCTAGCAAGTTCACTAGGGGCTCCTGTCCTGCCACTACCTGCAGAAGAGTGACACAGCAGGACAGTCTTCAGGACAGGGAGCCAGAGGGGAGACCACAAGGCTTTACCAGCCATAGCCCATCCCACCACAAGGCAAACCTGGAGATGGTGGCCAGGCCCAGCCAAGAGTCCAGATGGTCAGGCAAGTTCAGGTGAATGAGAAAGGTTCAAGGTCAATGTACGAAACAAATCCTATTAGTAACTCCTAAACTAAGACATTTTACTGCCTCAGGACTGTGACACTACGCTGAATGGTAAGATTTCTGCAGGGTTTTTTTTACAAAGTAACACAGAAAATTGTATTTCCCTGGCATATTCAGTGTATTTTTTCACCTAAAAGGTGGTTGATACAAGTTATCAGAGTGCCTTATTGACAGAACAACTGTCAAAACTCATCCAGAAATAAAAAAATTCATTTTTTTTTCTACTTAGAACATGTGGTTCGTGAGCATAGTTGGCTATTCTAGTATAGAACACCTACATTTCAGGTGCCTGGGTTTTTTTAACAAAACTCTACCTTTACTACTTTTTATTTTATTAATTTGATGTTTAGAGCCTACTGTCTGTATGTTCTGTGTTCCTGCATTATTAATTGGTTTCTTTAGATAACATGATTTGTTAAACACTCATTTTTCTCAAAACTGCTGCTCAGATAAAAGAGCAAAACCAAAACAAGATGCGAAGGGGGAGGAAGAAAGAAGCTCTCCAGGCATTAGATAATTTTTGTCTTAGCTCATTAGTACTTCAGAGAGGTTTTGCAACTCCTTTTGGATCTCATTCTTTTCTCTCTCTAGGATCTCTTCACTGTGAAGGATATGGCTCTAGGATGTTAAGCAGTCACACAGCGTTGTAGCAGTAAATTATCTTCAACCTCATTTTTAAGCTTGTGTAACCATGCTTGCTGCCTGTGTGTCTACCCCCTCTGTCCCCAATTACTTTTGGATCCCTTGTCTCATAGTCACTGCCACATTTGACAGAACTGGACAGATCTCACTGACACAGAGTTCCCAAAAGCTTTGTGAAAACAGGTGGGCCAAGAGAGGAGACAGAATGAACGCAGCCTTTACTGGGCATCAGATAATCCATTGGGAGCTGGATTTTAGAAGTATTACAGTTATCTTTTTTGTTCTGGTGAAGAATATGTTCCAACTTCACAAGTGAAAACCATAGAATCATTTGGTTGGGAACGGGCCTTTAAGGTCACCAAGTCAACGGTTAACCCATCACTGCCAAGTCCACCACTAAACTGTGCCCCTAAGTGTCACACCTACATGTCTTTTAAACAGCCCCAGGGATGGTGACTCCACCACTTCCCTGGGCAGCCTGTTCCAGTACTTCTGACAACCATTTGGGTGAAGAAATGTCTCCTAATATCCAATCTAAACCTTCCCTCGTGCAACTTGAGGTCATTTCTTCTTGTCCTATCACTTATTACCTGGGAGAAGACACTGAGCCTCACCTGGTTACAACCTCCTTTCAGGCAGTTGTAGAAAGTGAGGAGGTCCCACCAAAGCCCCCTTTTCTCCAGGCTGAGCCCTTCCAGCTCCCTCAGCAAGTGGGACATGTTCTCTGTAGCCTTCTCCGGCTCTGTTGCCCTTCTCTGGACACGCTCCAGCACCTCAGTGTCTTTCTTGTCGAAAGGGACCCAAAATGGATGGCAGGATTCAAGGTGTGGCCTTACAAGTGCTGAGTACAGGAGGACGGTCACTGCCCTGGTCCTGTTTGTCACGCTATTCCTCATACAGGCCAGGATGCCACTGGCCTTCTTGGCACCCTGGGCACACGCTGTCTCATGTTCAGCCCACTGTTGGCCAACACCCCCATGACCTTTTCCACCAGGCAGGTTTCCAGCCACTCTGCCCAAGCCTGGATTGTTGCCTGGGGTTGTTGTGACCCAAGTGTAGGGCCCAGAATTTTCACTTGGTTGAACCTCATACAATTGTTCTTGGCCCACTGATCCAGTCTGTCCAGATGCCTCTGCAGAGCCTTCCCACCTTCCAGCAGATCAACACTCTTGTTCGTCTTGGTGTCATCTGCAAACTGACTGAGGGTGCACTCGATCCCCTCATCCAGATCATTGATAAAGATATTAAATAGAAGTGGCCCCAGTACTTAGCCTTGGGGAACCCCACAGGTGACTGGCCACCAACTGGATTTCGATCCTTTCCCCAGCACTCTTTTGCCTGGTCATCCAGCCAGTTTCTCACCCTCTGAACTGTACACCCATCTAAGCCAAAATATATTTATACTCCTCTACACGCACCATATAATAACCCCAGGAAGAATAAAAGTGTTCATGAACTCTATGTACTTCTGGTGCAGGGTATAAAACAACTAAATGGTCAGGATGAAAAAGTCAAAATGAAACAAAACAACATTCCCAGAGCTGATTTCCTCACAGTACAAAGGTAATAGGAAGAGATGAAGAAGACAGATTTGCACAACAGTTTGGTTATTTCTAAAATTACATCGATTTCTATGACAATTTGTTTTACTGACACAGGCAAGTTTTTCCTGGCCATCTTGAACTGAATTTCAGCTTCACTCACAGAACTAGCAGCAACCACTACAATTATACACCATGGGCCAGGCTCTCAGATGGCCTAAATCAGGGTCAATCTATGGACCAGTGTCAGGCTTGAGAAAGTTTATAGATGTTGTTCTCCTCTTTCTGTGCTAACTGTGGCTTTTTTCCTTGTGATCACGATGATATCAGCACATACTTTCCTGCCCATATTCATATTTTGTGGAATCACTGGTCTACTGAGTTTTGTTTGCTGGTTTGGGTTTGGTTTGGTTTTTTTTTTTATTGTCAGTCAGTCAGTTAAGTTGTATTCTGCTATTTTACTAAGCAATAATTATCTTCTGACTCCTATTGCTAGGCAAAAAATTAGCTACTATCCTAGAAACTGCTTTAATGAAAACATGTCTTTAAAAGATCAGTTACACTTAATATCCTGGAAGTGGCATAACGCCCTACACAACATGCACAGGACTGTCCTGCTGGGATGGCTGTGCCATCTACTGAGGCCCTGAAGAGCATGAAACTTCACTGTTGTTACTGCAATGTCATAACCACCAGATTATCTCCTTACCAGAAGGCCTGAAGGCTTACTTTTATGCTCACTTGTGAATGCTTCACACCAGCTGCAGATGATTAATCCTTAAATATGGATATTAAGATCCACCTTCTGTTTCTTAAATAGCTTTAAGGACTCACGCAGCTATTCAACTTATCTGTTTCAGTGCTTAGTTTTGCACCAGCCCTAGTGCAGTCTCCATCTTCACGCTGTAATTACTTCCCCACAAACTTGGTAATTTAAGTAAAGAAGTTTGACATGGCCCTTCAGATTTCCAGGCCAGCTTCTGATCTGTTTGTGGAGGTTTCTTGTCTCCTTTGTTCCTAATCCCTGTCCCACTAGAGTCTGCTTTTCTGTGACAGCCTGAAAATTACCATCTCCCCGCTGCAACTAAATTCCTCTCCTAGTATCCCAGAGAATCACAGGAAGGTTCTTTAAGACAGTAGGTGCCAAATAAAATCCTTTAAACTGGGAAGGCAGCACTTAATCTACACATAATAGGAAGTGTTCAATTGACTTTATCAAGTCTTATTTGCTGAGACTTGTCCTTTATCTAGTCAATATTTGTAATGTGTAAACCTGCCCTTCTCAAACTTTATCTAACACTTTTCCAAACCACTTCAGGTTCCTGTGTCTTAAACCTATCATACATTTTTTTCACACGTTTTCTGGTATTTTCTGGACTGTGCTGTAGCACTCACTGACATCAGGCAAGGCAAAATATTCCTCTGTAAGCACCAAGTGGGCAGGCTCTGAATCTAAAGGGGCTAATAAATGCATAAGCCATTTAACCATGGATAAAGCACATACCACACAGTGTCTTGAAAGAGGTCACCTTTCATGATGAAGACTTCTTCATGTCTTTTAGGATTTCAGCTCCAAAAATTCAACCCAGAAAAGGGAAAAATTAAGTTGAAAGTATGGTTTTCATACAGTTCACTGAAGCTACTTTTCTGGTTTTGTTAGATTGCAAATCCCATGTACAGCACAAAACACAGTCAACTGCATAGTGTACGTATTATATATTATTGCAGACACTAACAATTTATAACGTGCAATAATGAATATATGCCATAAGCAATTCTATCCTTCTATTTTTTACTGTAGTATGAGTTTACTGTACACTTAAAATAATACTAGTTACTTGTGTTTTATACACATCTAGAAGTAGTAAAAAAGTACTGTAAGGTGATAAATTGCTGATAATGAATGACATAGATGTAAATAGATAGAGATCTCCCTAAAACCCTCTTCAAATAATTTAAGAATTGTAAGGAAGGAAGGGAACATGCACCAAAACCAATGAGAGATTTGAGGCAGTGGAGAAGAAATCCTTCCTCATCTAAAGGTGTGAAAACCTGAAGGAGCTCTAGAAATCACACTGGCAATATGACTGGGAGAAAATATTAAGGACAAGAAACAAATTTTGCAGGGGATGTGTAACAACATGTTTTATTCAAACAACAGCTACTCTTAGAAAAAATGGTCAAGCTTTTGTGCACACAAACCATATTTTAAGAGCAGCCTAATGACTAGTACTACAGTCAGCACTACAAGTTCTTGGAGAAATACTTACTGTGAAGGGAGAAAAGAATACCACAAGTTCAGCCATTCGTGACAATGTAGCTGGAGTTGAACATCTGAAATGTGTAAACAAGCCCCTTACGTTTTTTCACTGATTGCAGGAATTTCACATCATGCAGCTGTGACTTCCTTCCAGAAAATGTCTCCTAATTAGCTCATGTACGTCTAAAAACTATATGTTATACGGTCAATGAGACAGAGGAAAGGCAAATTAACAGTGAGTCAGTCACTTACCATGGCCCAGTGAGTTACAGTACATGTCTTAGAGAGGGCACAAGTGTACCTGATGGGATCCGTGATGACCTGGTGCTCCTGGTCAGTCCTCTTTGTGCTCCAGAAGCCCCCACTTGCCCACAGTCTCACACAAGCTCTGTAAACTCTCCACCCACATGCCACACAGTCAATTATATGAGCAGTTCTGTTTCCTTACCTCCTGCTTAGGCCTCCCAAAAGCAGTCACAGAGAACGCACATGGTAGTTATCTGTGCATTTTGGGCAGCCAGGGATGGGACTAGAGGAGCAATACATTCTCTCTCTCACAGACACACATATTCCTTTCTCTTCCTCATGTGGTTCTCCTGAGAGAGAGAAATTAGGAACCCCTTCATTACTCTTCCTAATATTTTTTTTGCAACCAAAATTGAACTGAATGCACAAAATCCATTCACATTTCAAAACTGAAGGCAGCTGCCCTCCCCTCGGTCCCAGTTACCTGTGTATTGCCATTGAATACCCAGTGGACTACCCAGAAACCCTAAGAAGGGTGGGCAATGTCTGAAGCACCGTCTTGTGTACCATGAGCATTCCTTGATTATCTTACTGCTGCTTAGAAAGCAAAGAACCTGCAGAGGCTGTGCTCCTTAAGCTGATGTAAATCACCATGGTGTTTCCATAGCAAGAAAGGTATTTCCCTATAGTTCCTCTGCTTGCCAGAAAGCACTGCTTGGGGATATTAGAGACCAACAAAACTAATCAAGAATGTCGTCATTCTAGAACCTCCATTAAAATAAATACAAAAGCATCCACCTCAAGCATTTGCTCTGTTCTTTCAAGGACATTCATTCACATGTGATTCCCCATCCTGAGCATCTCTTTGCAGCTCCTTTTCCCTTCCTCTCTCCTTACCTTTGGAACAGTAGGAGACTCTCTCATTCAGAAAAGCCTGATCTTGCAGTCGTTTTAAACCAGCAGAGGCAGGCAGCAGGTCTAGGAGAGTAGAAGGTCTCTCTCCCCAGTGCCCTACATTATCCCGAAAAATTCTCACGGGGAGAAGCCTTTCCTTTGAATAGGATATTCAGGAAGTTTGGGAAGTGTTTTTTTTCCCATCTGGGGACTTAGAGTATCTCTGCACAAATCTGCTTGGAGGCTGAAGTCCAACCCTCCTTTGTAGGGGCCCTTTCATGGCTGTTTTCATCCATCTGGGAGGGCAGGAAGAGGCATTTTCTCTGCAGCTGCTCCCCATGAATCAGCTGGCAGTGACCATACCCATATTCTTCCTCCAGGACTTTTAGGACATGGCATCCACAACACTGTGAATTTCTAATCACTTGGAGAAATCTGAAGCTTTGTTCCCAGTTAACAGCCTGTCCCTTGGCAGCAAAAAGCTGGGTTTCTGCCCTTTTGTTGCATGTTTATTGTAGGTCACTGCTTGTAATTCCTTAGTCCCAGTGCTCAGGCTTTGGTCCTCCACAATGTCTTGCTTTTCTCACACTTCACTGGCATTCTGTATTTTACATTAGGCAATCAGCAGGATGACAAATACGACAGCAGCCTCCAGTTCAGCCTCCTGAGTGTTCTCAGCCAATATGCCAAAAATCTAATGGCTTTTCTTTTTTTGTTGTTTTTAATAACGTTGTCTGGATGGTGGCTATAGGCATCTGTTGAGCTTGCCATATGCTCCACATTTCCATATAGAAAGATGATGATGCTAATACAATAATTATTTCAATAGCAATTGCTTTATGGTTTAAAAGAAGTGATTTGATGTGCACATACATAAGTCCAGACCTGGAGCTATTACACCCAATTAAAGCCTCCTGCACTTGGGCATGCAGGACAGTTAGCACACAGCAGCAGCAGATTTATTGGTGTTTTCAGTCTGGTCATAAAATTGAATCACTGTTTGTCTCCAGCTTAACCCCCTTACAATTGAGTGGCTGGAGCAAAACTACAGATGAATCTAATAGACTAAATCTCTTCTTTGAAGAGATTGTACATGTCCCAGCTAAATGAGATAGGGCAATTTTCTGTCTCTGAAAGTTTTCTGTTTTGCTGTATCATGCACTGCTGACTGTCTCGGAAATCAGAGCACTGGTACCCTCGTGCCTGCCCCATGAAACTAAAAATATAAACACTGGTCCCTACCTCAAGTCTCTGGGGCAAGGAGCATCTCTTTGGCCCATGATATCCTTGTGACCAGCACAGCAAAGCTTAACCCAGGACTATCAAGCAATGTCATGGTGAAAGCTGGATAGAAAAACAGAGAAGAACCACAACGTTAACTTTTCAAACAGTACTGGCTGTTTCTATGATTTTAAAAACTATAATTTGTAAAAACCCTTAACATATAGCCACAACCATGTCTTTGCCCATCAGTCCCCATCCAAAGGACTGACTTTCCATGCTGACCTTGTCCCTCCCTTGTCTTTGTGGACCTGCCTGCCATTCACTGGATGTGACCTGTGGACTGATTTCCTGGCTTGCCCTTGAACCTGCCCCATCAGCATAAGCTTGCATGGTAACCTGAAACCTTGACAGTCTGTGATCTCTCCTCTGCTCCCTTGCAGGAGGTAGTGAGATGAGCCTTGGCTGGTTAGACCTTGCAGGCCCCCGTGGCTCTCTGTTCCCAGGGAGCTGCTGGCCCTTCTGCACACTGACAACATCACTCTCTGAACCAGTGCCCCAGTATTTTCTCAGCTAGTAAAAAAAGGCAGAATTTCTTCTGGGGTTGAATGGAGTCGAGCAGGACCTGTAACTAATGAGAGAGGGGGGAAAAAAAACCCACAAGCTGGAACTTAAAAGGGGAATGCTGCCAAGCATGGAGGTCATCTCCAAGCTTCCTAGAGCACTGACTTCCACAGTAGATGACTTCACCTCGTTAGCAAGTGTCCAAGTCAGACTTCTTCAGAGTCAATCATCAAAAAATGGAAAATATTTGTCATTTGGTACTTGCACCCTTTCACGAATGTTCCTGGCTCTGAAATTGGCCAGCACTTAGAGGAATAAGACAGCAATACAGGAGAATGGGAGCCCCTTGGTGGGTGTCTTAATCCCATTAGGAAGAATGATGAAATCTGTAGCTGAACTCCAGCAGGATTTTAGCTGGATAAAGAGTTAGTTTTGTTTGATTTTCCCGTGTTACCACTGTGTAATCCCCTACTCTCTGCAGAATGATTTGAGGTCTGTTGTTTCCTCTCCAGCATTTGGGGCTAGAGGCCAGGAGTTGCATTAATGAAAAATGTAGCTCACATCATCAGTCATGTAAGGTCACTGCCACCCAACGCTTCCTGTGATCTCTTTGAAATAAAATGGTTAAGGCTCTGTTTCAGCCACCTCTAGGGTCCACAACAGAGGAAAAGTTAAATTTTTAGAGAACACTCAATTTTCACAACTTAAAAGGGCAATTCTGGTAATTAGTAAGAATCAGGAGGTTTAACTTGCAGATCCTTTCCTTGCAGTGTCCAATATAAAGTGAGTCATTCTAGGGTTGTCTCCAGAGGAGTTAGTCATTGACCTTATTGCCCCAGCCCAGTGGTCAGCTCCATGCTGCACAGTATGACAGTGGTGGCTCAGAACTCTGCCTGCAGAAGAGGAAGGCTAAACAAAGCATCCATTTCACTGCTAGTTGTGGAAATGTGCCTGTCCTGTACCAAAATCGCTGGCAGAAGGGCACTGACTGACACATTCAATGGCACCTGTGGAAGAAGCAGATGCACAAACTTCACAGGATGGTTTATCATTTAACCATGCGGTCAGCTGCTGGTGCAGGTCGTAGGGCTTCCTTCTTGGTGCATAATGTAGTGGTAAAACAGGTATGTGGTGGCCACAGAGGAAGTGAAAACAGGACTTGCCAGCCCTATGCATGGAAATGAATGACAGCTGTGTCCTGCACCCAGACATCCTTGGGGCCCTCTGAACATCCACCTAGCAAACAAACAGCACACTCAGTTCCAGTCCATTTCCCTGCTATCCCAGCTGTGGAGAGGGAAGCACTGCCGAGAGGAAGGACCCCTGTTCATTTTGGTGCAGAGATACAGTGTTGGGTTGCAGCTAGGGGAGCCACCAAAGCTGGGCACAGGGTTGCTCCAAGTTCAGAAGGCACAGGGCTACAGATGGCAGGCAGACACTGGGAAGAGCTGACATGGAGACATTAAACAGAAGGATTTGATCAAGTGTTGCCCTTTGAAACTAAAGATGCTTTGCAGGATTATCAATCAGATGTATTGCAATAGAGCACAGGCAGACCTACAGGGATATTTAGCTATTGACTGGTTGGTTGTTGAATCCACATGAGTAACTAGGAGTCTGTGTACTGCTAATAATATAAAAGGTTACATGGAAAAAGTACACTAACTTTGAGCTGTTAAGTAATTTGGAGATTCAGTCTCTAGTCAATGCATTGATTTGGATATAAATTGCTCATAGTTTGGTGTCCTTATTAGAGTTGCAGAGTTTGGGACAGAATTATCAATATTTTCACTAAATATTGTAAGTTAAGTTATTGTGCATTGTGTTCATTTTTATCTTTTCTTAGTATGTTGCATTTAAAATTGCCCAGTACTTGAGGTTATGAAGTGGGCATTTTTGCATGTTTTTGATTCTGTATATTAAGGCATAGCTCAGTTTTATAATGCTCAGCTTCCAAAGGTCTCACAAATCCCATTGGCTTCAAAGGCATTTATGAGTTCTCAGTGCATTTGAAAATCTGATCATCCTGAATGTCTGCAACTACGCTTTGATCAGGTATTTAGGCCTTTATGGTCAGTGCACACACCACCTTATCCACCTTCCAGAGGAACCACTTACAGTTGTCTCCTTGCTCCCTATTTCTGAGGCAAGGTGGGATTATAATGAGATTGCCCACCCTCCCTTTTTCACCCTAATATTTCAGTGTTTTGCAGAAAATGCCAAGTTATCCTGAAGTCCCTGCAGTCAGAGAGGATGCTTTTTTTTTCCTCTGGTATAGGACAAGCTCACCTCTCCAGTTCCCCACCTGTGCTTCCAGGCACACAGGAACCATCTGCCTGAGTGCGGCCCTACAGCAGCAAAGCCTGTAGAATGCAAAGTGGAAATGCAGCAAAGCCTCCCAGAGATGGGATGTTGTGAGATATGTTGTAATGACAAAACTCCTTGCAAGGGGAATGCAGCTCTCAAGTTCCCTGGCTTGGCATTCTTGGACCTGCTCTGTCCAGACCTCATTTCAGACCACGGAGTGCAACCCAGATGTGATCACATCTTACGTGGTCTCCTCTGTCCTGTTATGCAAAATGGATGAGTGTCTCCCAGCAGGCACAGAGAAGCACTGCCCTTGGCTCTCACACACCGCTCCCTGGAGACCTGGTTCAAACACTGGCACAGTCAACAAGTCAGCACATGGAGAACTTGATGCTCCATAGGTAAGGAGAGATAGGAAACACAGTAAAAGGCCTTCTCCCTCAGCACTGTCAGTCCCAGGAGCCAGAGAAACTTGTTTCCCCATATCATTGTGGGTATAAAATCTCATTTGCAAGACCTTAGTTACACGCATGCATTGATTTCCACAAACTGGGCCATTTCTTGGCCATTCCTCAGCTGTTGATACTGAACGTAAAGGTATTCCTTAAGAGTTCAAAACACATTACAAAAATGTCTTTACCAATACCCTTTAGTAGATACTGACATACTCTACTTACTTTAACTAGTTTTAACCAGAGGATGATGTACTATATTTCTAAAATGCCCATAAGATACTAGATGATGAAACAGCAATCTAGAGGAATAGTTGACATCCAAGTAATTCTGTCACACATCCTAGGCACAGTTTTGGTTAAATACAACAAAATCTACAAGATGATCAAATCCTCCTCTGGGAAGGGCTGACATTATTTGGGCTGTTTTAACATTTTTTGCCAATACACTGGTTCAGTGTTACAAATGGAAGTATTTACAGAATGTAAGTTAAGTCCCAGGTGGTTTATAAAGTGCTTTGGTGCTTCTGCATTAGCATCAACTTTCTGAAAGTAACTCCAGCTGCAGCTCTGGACTATAGACACTCACCTGGCACCTTCCCTCAAAAGCAGCATTGTCTGGGCTGCAGAAAGACAGCACATCCCAGACCCTCCTGGGTACATCACCATGAAGCTACTAGAGAAGATTGGTTTGAAAGACTTGCTTCACCCAGATCAACCTAGAAAATTAAGTAAATCATGTAAAGCAGTTGTTTGCCCAGCTAAGCATCCCTTTGACTTTCCTGCTATCTGTTAGCTCTGTGCCAGACATGTCTGCTCTGGCATTGACTCAAGGAGGGAGAAAGCAGACATTCATTAAAAAATAACTTAGACTCACTTTAAATTCAACTCGTACTTCCAGAGCGAAGTGCTGAGTTGGAAATACAGAATCAGCATTTGTGACAGAAAATCAAGGAGATTTATTTTCCTTGAGGAGCAGAGATGATGCTACACTCTCACTCCTTCCCTGTGTCTATCAATCCTGAATTGTCTGAGACTCCCTAGTCCAGTCACTGATCAAGCTCAGGACTGGCTCATTTTTCTGTAGTCCTGAAGCTACATACATAGCAGCATTCTCATTGTCATTTGAGGGGGGTTTTAAGCAGCATTTGAAGAAATTCATGAGTCACCAGATGACACCCTTTGAACAATGAGAGCTTTATTCACCCGTAATGTAAAAATATGGCCAAAGCTCATAAAAAACACTCCACATAAATCATCTAAAAAGGCAATAAAACACCTCTGCAACACATTTATTTCCTTGGCTGTCTTTGTCTTTACGCACTTCAAAACAAAGGAATCTTTCTTCCTGCAGGTTACACTATTCTGGTCTCCATGTCTGATGGGCCTCTTAACTGATAGGCCTTGAGCTTTTTGCTTTTGGTTTATCCTTTACAGAGAGAGGGGCTGACATGATGCCTGGACTCCCAATTCCCATCACACTTCATGGTGTGGTGAAGTCAAAGCCTTGATTCAAGTCCATCTCTAACAAGGACTTATTAAAATTTGCTAGCACACTGCATTTTTTAGCTGTTAGTCATGTTTGCCAAAGTTAGTCTGCTGTTATATCTGCTAAAAAAATTCAGCCAATGCATATAATTCTCTCTCAGGTCATGGAGACCACAAGTGGGAGTTGTGCTGCAGCCACTAAAGGGGTAATGGGGCACTGTTATAATTTATGTTTTCATTGTGGCAACAAGGACAAACCATGGTTTAGGGATTTCACAATCTTGCAGTGATGTCAGACAGAGAGATTACCATGTAAAATACTCCACAAAAACCTGACAGGGTCTTGAAGTCATACTCAGTTCAAATTTTAACTAGATGAGCCAAATGGAAAATTCAAAGATAAAAAAGGGAGGCTGAAGGGCAGGAGAGGGAGCAGGGGGACAGGATGCCAACATATTTCCTCCTAAATTGCGTCAGTTTGATTTTGGCAGATGAAAGTTGAGTTTATTATTGCACTTTCTAACATTACAAGCTTTGGGATATTTCTCTTTGCTATTTCTCTGCATTTGTCATCCCATTACTAATGGAGTCATCCCATTACCTTTGTCTGGAAGCCAGCTGGCTCTGCTCCTGAGAGAAGACCCCATCCTTCACATCTCCAGGCATTTCCAAGCCACTGCAATCTCTCTTAAAGTTGAGAGGGTTTTTTTCCCCATTAGGATCATACATATATCACATCTGATGGTTGAGTGAACATCCTCTCCAGCATAAAGAGGCTGGGAATAGAAGGATAAAGGACAAGACTCTGGCCCCTTTGCAGACTGTGGGAATGCTGCCATTGACTCCAGTAGGGCCAGCATTTTAGCCAGAACTTTCCTCCAAAACCATAATTTGTGTCACATCTTTAACATGGACATTACAGAGAAGAAACAAAAATAGGGAGATGCTCTTCCCTCAGCAGTGATCCCTTCTTGAGCAAACAACTGCTACGACAAGGCATAGCTATGACAGGAGAGAAACTCCTGTTCATCCAAGGTTGTTATCAGGAAGGCCTCTGACCCCAGAGACGGCTGAAGCACAGCTCAGAGAAGCAGAGTTAGCAGCACTGCTCAAGTGGTGGCACAAACCACTCCAAGGGCTTTTAACTACCAAGCACCTGTAAGCAAGCCAGAATTCAGCTCTCTACAATCAGAGACTTCAGCCTTTAGGAGATTTTTTATTTCGTTTCAAAACCTCTGGCCCATCTTCAGCTTCACTCTGATGCATTCCTTTCATCCATGAGCTTTTGAATGTGTCCACAAAGCAAAGCCACAAGCCAGGGAACCAAACCAGTCCAGTGCATTAACTGAGCAGCAGCAACTGCCATTAGAGAATGTGTAGGTGTTAAACAACAAACACCACTAAAAATTCACAAATAGCTTTTATCCTATTTCATGTATCTCATACATACAAAGAAGTGCCTGGCTTAGCTTCTGTTTGATTTTGTTTTTATGAAGGATTAAAAACAAATTCTCACTTTAGCTCTGAAAAAATAGGGTCAGTATCTTCATTAATCACCATTCACAGCCCACTCCACCTTTGATCAGAGCCACAAAACTCAGAAGATCCACTAGAGCACACCTGCTAATGACATTGCATTTCAGATGAGCAATATGGTGCAAAGAAAAATGTACCTCAAATTAAATGTTGCCCTCAAGATATATGGCATAATGGGTGATCATAAAAGCTCGCAAGTTCACAAAATTTTGGAAAGAAATATTTTTATTAGTCAAATTCATTGTTAAATTACTTTATGATCACTATGGTTTCAAACTTAGTAATAACCATATGGAGGCTTTTCCTTCACATCTTTTGGCATCTTTGCAGTTTGAATATAACTCTTTTCCAAGAGCCAGTTTACCAGTCCCTCCTCCTCTGAAGTCTCCTGGTCACCACATAACATGATCTCTGGCTATAGGATCTTTCCAGTTCCAGCCTTACAGATAGTCAGGCATTTTCCCTACAACATTATTCCCATTAATCTTATGCTGAAGAGTGATCTCCTGCAGAGTACTCAATTTTACTTGAGTGTTCTTCTGGAAACATTTTTGGTGAATAGGCAGGAACAGAAAAAGGGAAAAGGGAATTATTTCCACCGTCTCTAACACCAGTGAGGGCACCAAGAGAAACTTGCAGACAGCAGGTTCATATAGAAAACCAGAGCTGGTAGTTCACAGAAATAAGCTTTGGAATCCTTTTTTATAGGACACTGAGAATGCCTAAAACTTACATGAGCTTTACAAAAAGGGATTGAATATTCATTGGGAAAGCAAAATCCATGAAGAAATGTCAAACAAAATGTTCTCTTCATAAAGTGCAGTGCTACCCTGAGTATGCTAACTCTAAGAAAAGGAAGAGAAGCCCATGCTAATAGCAAGTTATCCTTCCTCTGAATCTCAGCAAGTATTAGAGAAAAAATACCCTCAATGTATCCCTGATTTAACAGCATTTCCTGCAGGTCTGGGCAAAAGGTAAAAAAAAAAAAATGGCATCTGCATGATTAAATATATTTGCTATAGGAATATTTTAAGAGGCTAGGTCTAGCATTAGTTTCTTGCATTTTTATATCTGAACAGTGTAATTGCCCTTTTATTATATTTGTTCAATAACTTTTACGTTCACCTTTAATTATATTTTTTTATTGGGATCAAATTTAGATGAACTGCTTTAAATGGGAAGGATTATAAATTCTGGCATATGGCTAGAATGCTAAACTGAACACCATTCTTTTGATACAGAAAACTTCTGACTGGAAAATCTATAAAGTGCCGAGAGAGCCCTTTCTCAAGACAATCAGTCTGTGAGTGCCTGTTGGAGTCAGCAAGGAAGAGGACAGTGGGAGTTAATGACCACATCATCAAGTGTTTTGACCACTTCAATCTGACTGCCCAAGTTTTCCACATTTTGCCCTGCTTCTCTTAGGGGAAAGAAAACCCAATATGAATTCCAGCCTTTATAACAACATGGATGGTAAAACTCCTTCAAATACAATTTTTGCTTCTGTGATATGTTTATAAACACGTGCTGCCTGTACCCCGTGGGGTTGCTCTCCAGCTGGTAACCTTCCCCATCAGAGTGGGAGGAAAGCCCCATGCCCTGCTACCACTTACACAACATCCCTCAGACCCAGGGCAACACTCACGTAAAAAGGGGACACAAACCATCAGCCAAAATTCAGAAGTGCTTCCTAATCAATGTTAGAAGAGGTTACTCACGCCTCAGTTCTAACACAAGAATTTCTTCACCTTTTTTCCTTTTTTTGGGACAACCCAGCTTCTCTTTCTTGCATAAAGTGCCCATGACACATGAGCCTTTCTCCACAATCAAGGTTCATTGGACTCCAGCCCTTTGCCTTCCAGCTGTGAAAGCTCACCTCCCCAGGAGACAAAAGCCTCATCCCTCCCTGCACAGTGAAGTCTTTGCCCACATACAATCCCTAACTCAACATCACAGGCAGCCTGCAGAGATCTGAGGCTTTGTAGCACACTGGATGTAAACTACAACAATTTCACAGTACCAAGAGCTCTTAAAAGTTTCATGACTAGTTAGGAGCCTTATTAATTAAACATGAACTATGTTATTACAGCTCTTGTACCAATTAAGCACTGAATTGGTGCCCTGCTACACAGAGTGACAACACCGTTATCCTTTGAATGTTACATCAGTGTTTTGACTTATTAGTTTGGTTATTTAATCCAGATTTTCAAATATGGAATTAATAAAAACTGAAGGCTTCCATTATGTCGCCATAGCACTGGCCATACTTACTAATTCAATCACTACTCATGGGCTTGTACTAATTGTATCACTTCAATTTTATTTAAATGCCTATGAAACATTTTGAGTCAGAAGGTGAAATAAAAAAGAAAACCCAACACAAAAGAAGAACTTTATATTCAGCTCAGTAATGCATCAGGCTCTCAATTTGACCAGCATTCTAACTGCCCGCTTTGAAATCAGCAACTTTCCATTTTCAGCTTTACCCCAAATTCTTCTGCAAGACATTTGATGTTTCTTTCTCCCCAGGGGAGATAGTGGGTTGGACATAAGATATTTGATCATTGATTCAACAATAGCATCAGTTTCAGCTGAATGCAGAAATTTGAAACCAAAAGGAAACTACAATATATTATTGCATTGATTCATATGATTAAAATTCCACAACTGGCTCCCGAACTCTACGTAGGAGTTGCTTCCATAGACCTGATCTTGTATTTTCTTCCTGAAGTTATGACAATTCTTCTGTTTAGGAAGAAAATAATTTATTTTCCAGTGAATTTCCATTCAATATCTTTCATTGCCCCCACAATAAAGTCACCAGCTTTTTCTGTGTGAGGTAGGAGAGGCATGGTGGGCAGTACTGGAGTGGTGCTCCTGAAAGCTGAAGTGGTATGAAGGACCCACAACAATCACACACCAACAAACTTTTCTGAGTGACCTTGAGAGCAGGGAAGAGTCAAAGTCACGCAATTAAGGTTGAAGCCTCCCCCTCACTGGTAGGTTGTATGCTCCTAACACAGCACAGCACACTGCAGGATGACAGCCTGAATTCAGGGACAGTAAAGGGAAATTAGGAAAAAAGGGAAAAGTGAAAGGAAGGGAAAGGGGAGGAAAGGAAAGGAAAGGGGAGGAAAGGAAAGGAAAGGAAAGGAAAGGAAAGGAAAGGAAAGGAAAGGAAAGGAAAGGAAAGGAAAGGAAAGGAAAGGAAAAAAAATAAAAAAAAAAAAAAAGGAAAAGAAAAATAGCCAAAAACAGTCACTGGGGCATCTCACAGCCACCCATGCTTTATCTGCTGGTGTGTGGAAACAGGTTGTAGGGGCAATCTGTGCTTTCTGTCAGCCCAAGAGAGAAGAAGTGGAGGGGTGTCCCCCAAAATAATTTCCCTTTGCTCAACAGGGGAGAGAAATGGGCAAAGCATAATTCCTTTGTGCCACCCCACCTAAAGTGGGAAGGTCTTCTGCCTGGAAAGAGCCATGGGGTGATCCCTTTTGAGGCAGCTTGCAGTGCTACCAGCACAGGAGGGCAGACCACATGCACTCACAGCAAAAGCACTGGGGTTTTCCCCTTCTCCCACTCCAGACTTTCCTGCCCTGCACCAGGCAGGAATAGAGGGAGGCTCTGAGGCAGTTTTGCTTCCACAGAAGCCAGGAAACAGGAAGAATATCCCTCTGCTTCTGTGAGCAGAACACAGTCAGGTTTGAGCCCCTTCCTCACTGTATTCTTCATGGCTGCTTGAATCCATCCGTTTACAGCTCCAAAACAACAAGAACCTTTGCCTGTCATGTGAATAATTTTAAGAGTTTTTCAAAGAATAGCTGAAGTGCCTGTTCCCACAATTTCCGCAGAAGCACCAGGTGCTATCACTTGGCAAGGGGCTTACAAGGGGCTAATTCTTTTTGATCCTACTCTTTTGGTACAAAGCCAGGATTAAAGACAACTATCCATGTTTAGACAAGAGAGTGGCCATGCAGTCTAAAGAGGTACCCAACGGTATAAAGTCCTCTTTCTTTTACACTCCCCTGCTCCTATGGGGTCCACAGCTCAGCCAGAGCATAGACATGGTTTTTCTTTTAGGCTGAGCTGGCAGCCCACCTCAGGGAAGAGTCATAAACACCAAACTGTATTTTACCTGCCACTTACACATCTGCACCTTTGGTGAAGCAAAAGAACCACTTCCATGGAACATTCATACCAAACCTGTCACAGCTACTGACCTAGTACTCAGAAAAAGTTCTAACTATTAACCAGTTTATGTAGACCACCTCTTTAGGAGGCACAGCAACTCCCATTCTTGTACCGGCATTTGTAATGTCCAGAGTAATCTCCAGACATCCAACTGCTTATGCCCATAAGAGGTGACACCTCCTAAATATGCACAAGATTCCCTGCATGACAGTAAGGGCAATTTGAGCATCAGGGGGACACAGTGGGACCTGCAGCGGGAGCACCAAGGATCACATATTTCCTCAGACTGCAACAAGTACCAGGCTTCAACACCAGGCAGGAGTAATATTATCCAGAGTTTCAACAGATGGGCAAGTCCAGTGCTTCTCCACCACTTCAAATCTGGAAATTCTCTTCTTAAAATTAGCAGGCCATCTTGCTCAGGGCTATCAGAACAGCCCATCAATTTACAATGAGCGAAGATCAGCTGAAACTTTGAATATTTATTAATTACTCCTCTGTGATGTGTTCATTTGACGTGTGTGTGGAAATGCCCACATAGGTTTTTCCTTGGCCAGTTTTCTTGCTTTGCAGTCATTCCCACAGGCCACAGGTGGAGGTCTGGTCCAATGCAGCCGAACTGCAAAGGAGAGTCAGCTGTACTTAATGTGATCCCTGACAGCTGTTTTTTCACTGCACCAAAAAACCTGCTGGGAGTAATAGCGTGAGCCATCAGATTAGAAGGACTCAGGGCACTTCTGCTGAGGAGATGAGAAGTTTTGTTTGCATTTTTTGGGAGGGATCCCATTGTCCAATACAGTACTCCAGGTGCAATAACCAGGAGATTTTAATTTAAAGAAATAAAAGGAGTAGGACTGTTCCCTGCCACACAGATATAAAAAAGACAATTTCACGTCTGGATGATTGACTCCAATTTACAACAATCTTGTAACAATAATCATTTCAATAATGTGGCTTGCCAAGGGTTTTAGGGCAGCTAACTGAATTATAGCAAATCTTTACAATTACAACGTTTGTAATGAATGCAGTTAGTGAAGCCTCAGCAGCCTTCCCTTATCATTTACCATTGACTGATTGCTCGTTGGAGGAGGCCACCTTTCAGCAAAAGAGCAGTGGAGCAGCACAGAAACCAGCCAAGCCTCAGCTTGATGGCTTCAAGGAGACAAGGCTGCAGGGGTGGAGGGCACATGTGATATGCAGAGGCTCCCCGTGCCATTCCTCATCATTTTTGCTAAGGACTCTCTGGAAACTGAAAGAGGGTAAATTTATATTAGATATTAGGATGAAATTCTTTACTGTAAGGCTGGTGAGGCACTGGAGCAGGTTGCCCAGAGAAACTGTGGATGCCCCATCCCTGTTCAAGGCTGGGCTGAATGGGGCTTTGAGCAACCAGATCTAGTGGAAGGTGCCCCTGTCCGTGGCAGGGGAGTTGGAACGAGATGATCTTTAAGCTCCCTTCAAACCCAAACCATTCTATGTTTCTATGAATTATTTATTCCTGCTCTGGCTTTATTTCTTCCATTGTCCCTAAGCATCTCTAAGCCTGTAGCAAAGAAGCAGCCAGTTGTGTTGCTGCACCTTCGCACAGGGCTTTTTTGGGAACCAGGACTGGTGGGACACAAGGGGCCAGCTGGCCTGTGAAGCACCTCTGGGGTTCTTTTGTAGCATAAAAACACCACAGGGGGAAAAAAGACAAGTCTGCCATTTCCTTCCATGCTGGGCTCATTGAAGGTCCTGTTGAGGAAATACTTAAGCTACAATTCTCCCATTTTGTCCAGTATCTTGCTAAAGGGCAGTGCCCTTGGGAGACTCAGGCATACCTACTCATGGACACTGTGTTTCGGGGAGAGCATGAGGCTGCCCATAGCATCCAATTCTCACTTTTGCTTCTCTATGGTTGTGTTGCCACCAGCAGAGCCACAGGCATGGGTCACCTCCTCTGCAAATCTCTGCTCACCAGCTGGAGCAGAACAAAGCAGAACAGACCCAGCCCCCAGGGAGAACGGAGGAGACAGTTCCTCTCCTATCCCAGGTGGTGCCCCTTCATGCAGCGCTGACACTGCCTGAAGGGGAAACCAGGGCTGGGATCCTGGAGGAGCATCCAAAATACATCCTTTGCATGACATAATTTCTCCCATTTGTAGAAGTCAGCACCCCCCAGAAAATTCAGTGTCTTTTCAACCTCAGTCAGCTGCAGTTCCTGACTATAAGAGAAAAACTAAAAAGCAACCAGAGATACATTTTCTCCATGACAAAAGTCATCACAGGAGATTCAGATGGCTCTTCCTTCCTGTCCTCCACCATCCTGACAAGTTGGATAGTCCATGTCCCTGTCATGAGGCCAAGTGTTCTCTGTAAGAGAGCCCTGCACCAGTGGGTAGACAGCCTTGGCCAGCCCTCCTCCCTCAGGCTGCTCTCCAAGGCTTTTCTGAGCACACAGGCAAAATCTAATGTGGAAATCATCAAACCAAACATGTAAATGTACATGTACATTCCTGTTATCCACCCTGGATTCTGATACCCACTCGTTTCTGCAGCACCTGACATAGTACTAGTGGATACTAAGGATTCTTATATTTCCAAAGGAGGTACGTAGTGACATAGAGATATCAGTGCCCTCCTAGAAGGAGCAGAGCTGAAAGACCTGAGTGCTCCCACCTCCCAGCTTCAGGACTTGTTTTGTCATTTTGCAGTATTGATCATTATAAGACTGAGATATTTATGGTGCTGCCCTGGTTCCTTTGCCAGTGAGAGTTACACCCAATTCAGTCAGACAAACCAACAGCCCTCCTTAAAACTTTGCTTTTCTGCCCTCACAACTTGACTCTCGTGGTTCTTGGCAGATGGAACTCCTCATAGACAGTCTGCAGACAAAGCTTGGCTTTCTTAATGTCAGTACAGCGAGCCAAGGTAGTTCTGCATTGCGCAGGTGTGCAGCACCCCTGAGAGAGAGAACAATGAGCTCCCTCACACTCGTGTGTGTTACACAACCATGGAAAGAAATAAAAATGCATTCCCAATAAAAATTAGGAGGCCTTTTGTATTTGAATTATTCAGATGGGGGTTTGCTTTTAAACCTCAAGCTCGAGGTAGTTTTCCTCCACAGCATGGCCTACATTCAGGATATTGAATATATAACTATATATACAGCTGAATACATAACTGTGCTGAACAAAGGGGAGAACTGGCAAAGACCTGCCGCTGAATCTCCTGCCCCAATTAGCCTTGCTCCTGTGTGGAGCTGTAATTGACTTCTGCTCTTTATTAAATGCAGAAGCACTTAGTCCATTGCATCTGCTCCCGAGCTTAGCAAACTACCAGCTGAGCCTTTTCTTAACCCCCTCAGAGGAACAATAAGGCAGCAGTGTGAGCTGCAGCTCAGCCCACTCCCTGCTCTCCCCCGTGGTGTACCCACGTTTTGAAGAGAATGGCAGAGCTGATGTGGGGTGTGCTCTCAGAAAGCAGAACCAACGCCACCAGCTGCCCTGTCCTAGCCACAAAAGCATTTGGTTTTACTAGATTGTTGTGGAGAATATCTGGGTTGCCAGAAGAGAAGCTATGTGTTTGTGGCTCCATTAGGAAAAATGAAAACTCTGATTCTAAATGCAAAATAAAATCTTGTTCCCTCCGCTTTCCCTGTTAATAAGAGCTGCATTCTTCCAACCATTTCTGCTAAGAGAAATCAGACTTCATACTTGAATGGGCAGAACCTTTGTCGGTCTCTGTTTGCTGGCAAACCCTCAACAAACTGAAGGAAACAAAATTTCATTTATTTGAAGGACTCAATTTGTGCACACAGGGCTGAGCAGCACCTTTTCCACTGGGTGGGGGCACCTGTTGTGAAGAAGGGTGCATAAGCTACAGCTGCCAGATGAACCATTAAGGACATTCACTGCAGGCCTTGGAATTGCTAGACTTTTTTTTTTTTTTTTTTTTTTTTTTTTTTTTTTTTTTTTTGTCCCTCTCAGAACAAGAGATTTATCTACTCCAGGGAAAATGAGAGGAAATTCCAGCATCTTCCTCAGCCTGACCTCATACAGAACCAAGGGTTAGCCCAATCCTACCCTTAAAATACCAGACTGGGACAGCAGAATGCTGCAGAGTCTCTGATCTCTCTTTAGAAAACACAAGCTGACAACAACTCAGCTACAGAATTTAACACAAGCCATGAACCAATGCCAGAGAATGCAGGGGTAGAGAAACAGAATCAAGGAAAGGATGTAGTCCTCCAGTGCCTTGGTACTCCTTGTGGATTAGAAACTCAGAGGTGAGGATTTTTTGTTGAACTGGCTTTTTTATTTTACTTTATTTTATTTTATTTTTTATTAGCCATGATTTTTGTGACTGAGCTGTGACATCCTACCTGGGAAAGCAGAGACAAGGTTGTCCTGTCTTGTGGCTTTGGGTGCCAGCTCTTCTGGCCATTCCACATGGATGATCAGTCAAACCAAATGCAACAGGTTGTATTTCTAAGATTAATATGCTCGGAGATCTGAAAAGTAAGCCAGTTGTTTCCAACTAGCAGCTGTTACAGTCCAGCCCATCAACCCAGTAATAGGGTTTGGTTCTTCACCAGCTCTTGTACGTGTCAAAATAACCTGAAATATTTTGGGAAAGGTTCACCTTCCTTCCTTCCTTGGATGGGTTTCTCTGTTTTTCCACAAGGATATTGTTAATTGACAGAGGGGGTAAGAAAGGGATCCAATGGCAATGAAAAAAAGCAAGTCTCATTTTTAAAGCGATGCAATCGAATATTACAAGCCTTGCCACCTTTCCCTCCCTTTGTGAATACTGGCTTCAGAGAGACAACCGCCCACACACACAGTTAAGAAGTAGCTGTGGTAGCTCCACACAATTTATTTAAAGTATTATCACCTCCCATCACTGACAAAGTTAACTATTTTTTCAATATATTCAGAGGAAAGGTCTAAATATGCCCAAACTACATGCTAAAGGCTCTTCAGAAGTTCTGTACGTGTCAGAAGGATCTTTTTACTCAGCAGGCTTCATTTTTCAATACTGGGAGTATTTTAATAAAAGAAATTCTGTTCAGATCTGCTATACATAAAAAGAGCACTCCAGGGTGAAAGATAATTAAACACCTCAAGTATCACTTTTCTAATATTCTAGTTTTTCTATGCATATTTTTCTAAATCTCAAACTGAAACAACGTGAAGAAAATACAATATAAAAGTTTATGTATTCTTTTGTCAAAGAGAAGCTCCTGATCTTCAAAGCATGAAAAGATTTTTCTACATTTTGTCTACAAACTTGCATATCTATCAGATTTTGAAAACTTTTATACCACTTCATCATATTCTATTTTTCTGTAAGAGAAGAATTCAAGGAAAAAATTCCCAATAGTCACATTCAAAAATCTGCTGCTGCCCATTCTGTCAATATATTGATCTTCGACATTTACCTATGATCAATAATACTGGAAACAGAGAAAGTGGAGAGTAACTCCTCAGAGGCCCTGATTTTTTCTAGTGCAATCAAAAACATTGTAGTATGTGACTTTATCCCATCCTCCATTAAGGAAAAAAAAATCAGTAAAATTGGTCTGACTAGTTTTTCCCCTGAGATCGCCTAAGAAATCATATTGAAAGCCTTTGTAGAACATTCTGTCCAACTGCTGCACTATTTCAGGTGATTCATGAGAAGTTCATTTCTCCCAATCTGTTTATCATGTGCTGCTTATCTGAGTGCCCCTCCCTGCAGATATGGGCTCTGCTTTACCTCCACTTGTGATCTCTTGGGAGATGTGGTCTCTGTAGGAGCCCCTCTCAAACCCTCAGCTCCCCAGCCAGTGCCTCTTCAGGGGTTAGAAGGGAATAATGGTTCTCTCTAATCCCACATTAGGCACACAGATGTGATACAACCACTGTAAAAAAAAAAAAAAAAAAATTGGATATATGTTACGGAGACTGACAGGCAACTGTACGGATGTGAGTGATTACCCTGGAGCTGAGAGAGCTTTTGTATTCAGCACCCACAGCTCCCTCTCTGAAGTGCTTGTTAAGACTTTCAGCACGGATGCCAATTATGACAGACAGCCAAACAGCTGACCTCTAGAGCTCTAAATTTTGTAGCTGATCACAAAGCAGTCAAATAGGTGATGACTTTTGGTAACATCAGCCTGGAGTGAATTTAAGGCCTTAAGGCAGACTTGAGAACAGGAAGACCATTTTCCATTACCAAAGCCATAAGGCTTGTTTGAAAATGTATTGACATGAAAAGGTAGGTTAATAACAGCACTTTAGCTTTGCCTTTTCATTGCTAACTCAGAAATTCTTATCTAGATTTTATTATAAATGTTTATCCCTACAGTTCAGGTCTAAATTTTATAGATTAGATTGAGGAACGATATCAGATATTCTTAAAAGTAGCTCCCTGCAAGACAAATAAATGCTACACAATTAAATTTTGTGCAACAAAAAAAGCAAGAAATGATCACATCAAGAGTTGCCATACGAGTTCATCCCATAGAGCTGACACCTCTGCCTAAGCCTCGGAGTGAGGAGGCATGGACTGATATACACTCCTTGTGCTTTTTGTTTATCCAAAAAGGTATCTCTAACCCAAAGGTTAATACCATAGGCAAAATATGACAGCTAAAAGAATACTGGTTTTAGATATCAAGGCAATGGGCACTCTTGTAAAATCTCCAGGCAGGCAGACAAAAGAGGAAGACGCTAAAAACAGGAATCTGTCAACACACATCTTTGGGACATCATTTACACTGTTCACAACAAGTAGGAGTGTAAAGCACATTATTGCTATGAAATGCAAAAAAAAGTTAGGAATAAAACCTGGCAGTTTTAAGGCCACGTTTCTTACAAAATGCTCATGAAGTTATCCCCTCTGTATGTTTAAATGAGACATTTGTAATGCTGTTTCGTGGTACAGCATATCTGAAATTCTGTCTTATATCCAGCCATAGATCTGCAGTGCCTTTGATAGATCACTGCCTGCCACAGGCTGAGAGATAAAATATAAGTACACAAAGCAAGTGCTCCCTTAGAGGAAGTCAGTCCTTAAGTAAATTGCTGCATCTAAATTTTTATTCCCGGTTTTAAGGATTACTATTTCTAATATTTTCCATAACAGATTCTGCAATTTATGTGATAACAGAAATAAAGGCCAAAACAAACCAGAAAGCTTTCAAAATACACAAACCTGATAGACTGATAATCATCTTCAAACTCAGTCCTTGGATAAATCCCATGGTTCCTTCCTTATATCCATGTTGTATTGCACCAGCAAAGGGTTTCATACTTCCTCTGGATGGCTGTGCCTAACTTGAGGCTTCTTGCAAAACTCCTTCAACCATCTCGTGGAGGTCAATTGGAACTTGGTAATCACCCTTCAAGAAGAGCAAAAAACTGCCAAGAACTGGCATCCCCAATAAGACAACACTGGCATGAAAGACACAAGCCAAAAAAAATCCTATATGTCTTGAAAGATTGCCTGAGAAGCAGCCTCCATCAAACACACGTTCAGTGTCACTGGTGTGGTTGTGTGATGTTAATAATGTTGGGGGAATCTTGTCGCGCTACAAAGTTCGGCAGGGCTGGCAGGACAGCACAGTCACACTGAATTTCAGAAACCAGTGGTTAACACGGAGAGACAGAAGGAGTCGCACACAGGTCATACCAAGAATATATATTTAATTCCAGGCACATCCTCATAGGAAATGTTTGTACAAACTACTGTGAGGGGCTTAGGGTTTTTAAATGTAAAATACTATAGTAACAGACATTAACTTAAAGATACCTGAAAATTAAAAGTTCTCTCCGATGCGGAAAGGTTTGCTGATTAAATAAGCAGGAAAGAGAAGCTGATGGTATCTCTAAGAAAACATATGTAATATATTAACATGTATGAGAAATCAAAGTAGGAGTTGTCATCTTGCCAAAGCAATGCAACTACTCTGCGCCCAAGAGCATAAAAGAAGTGGCTGTGCCCCAACATCCAACTCCCTGCTGCCAGCAACAGGACTAACTTCATTGTGTTGTTCTGTGAAGTCTGGGGGTGGTCTTACTTGTTGCTTTCCAGAAAAAGAAAAACTAAACATTAAAAAAAAAAGTATATTTTAATAAGAGTATTTCACGGAAACAAGAACCCGTTTAGGAGCTCTGCTAAGAGTGCCGACTCTTCCCCTGAGGTGTGCAAATCTGTGGCAATGGTAGACAGGAGAGATTATATAAAGGTGACACTGTTAAAGTAGATTGCTCTTTAATCATCTGCCCTGGGCAAATAATACTGTCTTTTTGCATTTTTCATTCTGCTTCTCCCCCACATCCCTGACACTAATGTAAAGTTTCAGGGTTTGGCTATTAATAAACTAGTAATGTTATAAAAACCTTACATCTAGTTATATAATACCGAATTAAGAGTTTAACTACTGATCACATTTATTTCTGTGTAAAGGAAGAATATCTGCTTTGATATCAGTGGCACTGTGTTGGGTTAAACTTGAAGTCAGAGTCACTCTCAAGATTCCTGTCTAGTAAATATCCTTTTTTGTCTCCTGTTCATTTATCCTCAGTCTGAGGCCAGTTTAATTTCCAAGAACTATATTGCTTAAAGAGTAGACTACTGGTGAATTTCCACCAGTTTGATTGAAATTATAAGCTGATGCAATTAAGCAAAAGCAGGATATAAAATGCTTTGAAACTTCTTTCCGAGAAAATATTTCAATTGGTTTAAGAGTGGTTGAGACTGACTTAGCCTTAGAGGCAAAGAGCTTGCACACCTGTTTGCAAGGAGTTTGTCCTCAGCTCAAGGTTACAGTCCATCAGGTGAGGAGCAGGAATTAACTCAACACCCACACTTAGTCCTTTAAGCACAAAGGGGCAGCAGCTTCAGAAACAGGTCCAGCCTGAATGTGAGCACCTGTCTAACCTTAGGTGAAGTCAATTCCTTTCTCATTTGGCCTAACCTGGAATAATCCATTATCCCTCTGAAATACAAATATCTATACAAGCTCTGTGCTTGTTGACCAAATCAAATACAAATTGATTCAAGTTTCATCAAGACACTTTACTTAAATCTTCTTGCTCATACCACACTCCATATCCTAAACTCTGGTATTTTGTCCATGATCTCAGTGCAGATTCAAATAACCTCTTGTTAACCAACAGCCCTACAGTGAGGCTCCCAGAAATCCTTATCCCTGCTTTTATTGTGCCTGATTCCAGACCTGCTACACATTCCTCTTTACTCCCACGGCTGTGATGTCTGGTGATACTGGGAGCACTGAGCAGCTTGCAGGATCAGTCTCCAAAGCCCTGGTTTTGGTGGATACAGAGAGATACACACTCCCAAAAACAGCACCACAGTCCCATTTCCGCAGTGCTTCTCCTGGCTCAGAGAGACGACCTCTAAGAAAATATGGTTCATATTTTCACTGTGTTCCTAAACCCATTCCCTACAGTTATATTTTTCCTTTGTTCTGTACCTCAAATTAAGGCTTCACTTGCACACTGTGTTTAGCACACATGAATGTCTTGTTGCTCCTCCTTTGAATATTGCTTGGTTCTCTACTTCCCGCACCCCTGCCCCCCCACCCCCACCCCCCAAACTCCACTTTGTCAATCTGTAGCTCTTTGATATCAACAACATTGTTTTGCATCCTCACTCTGGCCTCTAATTTTCTGCCCACAGCTATTTTCTTTTCCGTGCAGCACGCTCTAGAAACAGCTACCACTCTTTCACCAGGATCTTCCTTTCTCCCTCCGTCTGACTGTTTGGGAGGCTGTGGGTGTTCTCCGGTCCCACAGTTTCTGTCTGTCTGTGCCAGTGGAGGATCCAAAACTTCCTGGGGATTCCCCACGTTCAGGTGTGCCCAGGGAGGTGTTTCTGCAGCCCACAGGAGCCATGAGAACACAGAAGAAAGGCTGGTTTCACAGCAGGGTTTTTAGGAAACCTTCCTTTACTTAAATTTTGGGGATCTCAACCATAGCAATGCTGCAGTTTTAATACCCTAAGTCTAAGCTTGCTTGGCTTTTACTGCAGGTCCTTGCTTGCTCCCAGTTGTTACATATTTGAGGAGACTCTGTGTGAAAGGCCACCCAGTGAATCACAAGGTATGCTGGCTGGAGCTTGTCTCCAAGGGGTGAGCTAGTCCTTGTGCATCTCAAAGGGGAGGTCCCCCTGTGTTCTCAGCACTCCAGCCTTAAGTCCAGCTGCTGGGCTCCACAGAAGCAGGCAGGAGTTTGGGATCAACACTGCCTCATGAGTGGAACAGTTTGCCAGTCAGCCTGAAACTCTTCTGAAAACTAGACCAGTGTTCTGCAGAGAAAGAATAAGCTTAATAAAACAGTCTTGAAACAAATTTATAAAAATGAAAAGGAAGAGCTCTCTCTCAGCTGACTGCATCCTGGCTTGGTTCCAGTTGCTGCTCTCTTTATTTCATCCAGCTGAAATGCTGTCGGGGCCTGTCTCAGCTCCAAGAGCCACAGTCAGAGCCTGGAAAGTCTGAGCAGTTAATATTGAACTCAAACACCTTCATTGCTTTCCAGTTCCTTAGGCAAGGCTCAGAACAGGGATGCTACCCTGGGAATGCTCCCAATGCTGCAGACTCCTTCTCTCTTTGCAGGTTGTACAGATGCAGACATCAAACAGGGTGTTACCTGCAGCTGATGATGCATTTTTATCACGCAAAACTGTGGGATTGTTGTTTCTTACAACCTGCCTTTAGGAACGTGGATATCCCCTGGCACAGGCCAGACACAGCCTGGCATCACCAGTCATGTGGTCAGTGAACTCCAGGCTTTCCTGGCCAGAAACAGAGAGTAAGGACTGGGTTAATGATTTTCCCTGTGAGCAGCCCATGTACTCACTGTGAATGAGATGCTATCTGCACGCCAGCAGGGTGACATTTAATCCTAAATCCACTGCAATGAAACATTGCTGGAAAAAAGGGTATGTCTACCCTTCCTCTCCCCGGCAGCTCTTCTCCATCCCTTTCCCTACAACCAGCACTGCTATAACCATGGGAGCAGCCAGCTGAGGCCAAACAGCTCTGCAGTCTGTGCTTTGCTTGCTGAGCTCCCTGAACCAGCACATCGTGGAGCTGAACACACAGCAGTGCCTGTGCAAAGGAAGCAGCTGGAGCAAGAGGGCAAAGATAAGGGGAGTGGGGCCATTCATTTCGGCAGCAGCCCACAGTTAGGCCAGCTCAACCCTCTGCTTCATGCTCAGTCCTTACACCTGAAAGCTACATTTTGTCCGAACACATAAAATCACTGTCATGTGCTGTACAAACAAAGGATGTGACTAGAGACACAACTAACAGCAGGGACTAGCGGGAGGAGAGTGGAGAGCAAGTTCCTGACTTGGCTGACCAAGTACTGGTGCCAGGCTTTAAACCTTCATTGCTGAGTCCAAGGAGATGTGACATGCCAGCACCTTAGCAATGCAAATCTTTAGCACATGCACAGGTTAGACATTTATTCATTTCCTATACTAAATGCTGGGTTGGGCAACTCTACAGCTCCTTTGAGGTTCATCTTCTTTCCATCACACCCCAGTGTCACATCACCATTCAACACGGCTTGTCTGAAAGTTGCAACCTCCATGGCTCTGCTCCACATGCAAATGGAAACAACATTCAAAGGTATTTTGGACCACAGGTGTGTAAACCCCCACATGGCATTGTTACAACAGGTTATGAAACCTCTCCCGTGCCTGACTTGGGTAGTTCTGTGTTTGCTTTTGGTGAGAACAGTGAGGGCTTTCCCAAGGAGGTGTTCTGTCGTCTCTGCTACAGGGGTTGATAAGAAGCAAGTGGTAAATGTCACTTACATCTTCACTTACCATAGGCTGAAACTCGGCTTGATACCAGTGGATTTGCACTTTTAAGTGCTCATTGCTTGACTATTTCAGCAACTTAGATGAGCTGGAAAAATACATCAAGGACACACACCAGCCTTCTGGTAATGAATTGGCTTCAACCTACTTGATGATACATGGAGAGAAGAAACTAAATCTAGCAATGACTGATTCTGAAAGCTGCCACCAGTGATGAAGACCTGTACTTACCACAGTGTACTAAGTTTAAAAGTAGGCCTGAAAGGTGCTGGGGAGCCAGTGGGTAAAATGTTGGCAATTTACTTTAAGAACCCTGATTACAGTGGAAGATGTTCCCTTAATAAAATATGCTTTGTATCTACTCTTAGTAAATCACAGAGAAATCAACAGCCTATACAGGAGAGGAAGGCTGGAACTCAGCTTGCAAGCAGACTGAATTATTTCTCACTACAGATTTGAGGTTATTGGCAGACATCCCATGTTGCCATTTAGTCCTCATAGCAAGCATGTTTTAAAAAATATTTTCCATATAGACAGACACACTGTAGCCACTGAGACTCCAGAGAGCTGCCATGTGGGCCCTCCTGCCCTTTGGAGGCTCTGGTTTGATTTCCAGGTAATACAAATCGAAACCGAAATTGCGGTTATATCTGTACCAAAAAAGTACTTGTTCTTTTCCCCAGTGGCAAATAACAAAGAGAAGGGCAAAATGTTCCCAGGGAACGAGGAGATGCACACGGCTGCTTTTTTCTCCCAAGAGCTGCAAACATGTCCCCACCTTGGAAGAAGAGGAGCATTTCTCACAAAGTGCCCTGCCCTGAGCCTTCCAGGGCCAACAGTGTTGTCACAGGAAAGGATGGCTAAAAGGGCCAGCTCCGTTACTTCTCACATCCCTGAAATTTGCTTTGAATAGAAACTACTGTGTCCTTATCAGAATAAGGTCTTCAGTTGTAACTGGGGAAATGATTTAGGCAGAAGAAATTGACAATTATAATGTTTGCTTTTACTTGGCTACTATCTACCTTCTTCTTGTCCTTCTCCCTTTTATATTTTAGACAAGAATGTCCTCATATTGCAATGCCTCTTAGATTGTTATTAAAATAACCCATGAAACACTTCCCCCTTCCTCTCCCCTCCCCGCCCCCCCCCCCTCCCAAAAAAAGCCCCTCTCACAAATCTACTGTTAAGATATCTTTATACCTTTCTCCTCAGGGAGAAGGAGCACTCCATGGTCTATGCAGATGTGCTCACCTACGAGGTATTTTTAGCAATATATTATGTCTGTGTGTTAGTCCCTTTTTGTAGAGACCCTTAGGCTATTGCTTTTTTGCATGTTCAAAATAGAATTGCACCAACTTCTGGGTGACTAATTGATGCAAATTAGACTGACATAGCTGGTGATTTTCCTGTTTTAAATTAGCAAACATTTCAATAGAAAAGTCATCAAAAGAAGAGGAGGACTGAGTAAATAAAAACAGCTTGTTGGCTAGGCTGAATCTACTAATGCTTTTAAAGTACTTTTTAAGTTATTTTCTTTTAATCATCTCAGCCAAAATTCAAAGGCCATTGTTTTAACATTACTGTGTCATCTAGTTGGGTTTGTTTGAAACTGTTGCTGGACAAGAATTTGCACAGCTGCGGAAACTGTGGTGGTATTCATAGTCAGGATGGAAGGAGAGAGGGAAAGAGGAGGAGGGACAAGGGGAAGGCAGGGAGGGAAGGACACAAGATATTTTATTACAGACAGTCGACATATCCACATTCAGCCCGAGGATTAGTCAGAACTTCCTTCTCTTCTTGCATTTTTTAATTTAATTAACAAACTGCTTTTCAGAAGCCAAAAACTAAGAAAGAAGATCCAGAAAAACATGTTTGTTCTAACAACTATTTTCTTCTGACTGTCCCAAAATATCCTCTTCTCAGTTTGCTGGAAGACTTATAGTAATACCCTCCTTCTCCCACTATTTTTTCTACTATTTCCAATGCCATTTTGGCAAAGCAATTGTTTGAATTTTTGTAAAGGTCATGAATGGAGAGCTTTGACCATCTCTAGCTGCCTTGACAATATAGGCATGAACTGCAAGTCAGCACTGAGCAATAACCAAAATTCACTGCATTAAAGGGACATGCTGAGGAAACCTGTAACTGAAGGATTTAAAATGGTGAGCAGTTCCTCATTCACAGCCTTTTGTAGGAAGACTGTGCAGTGGAGACAGGGACAGGCCAGAGCAAGAACTGCACCACCACCTAAGATGCCCTTGACAGCTTTGGGTGGAAGGCCTGACCATCTGGTTCCTGCCAGAACAAGGGCTGATTGTGAGTGAACTCTAGGTGGGAAGGCAGCAAGGATTGCTGTCCCAGGGAATCTGCAGGAGCAGTGAGGGTGAGGTAGCACATTGAGGAAAGCTGTTGTTTGTCTCTCACTCCAATTCATGGCCTAGAGAGCTGCAGAATCATTTAGGCTGGAAAAGACCTCCAAGAGCATCAAGTCCAACCATTAACCCAACACTGCAAAGTCCACTGCTAAACTATGTCCCTAAGCCACATCTACATGTTTTTTAAATATCTCCAGGGATGGTGATTCAGCCACTTCCCTGGGCAGCCTGTTGGAAGCTGACAAGTCCTCCAGTGTTGCCTAGAATAGCTGAAACATGTAAACACCTACTTCAGAAAAAGTGCCTACGGTGCTCATGGGATGGGCACCTCTCTTGGCAAACTCTCGTCACTCTTTCCTTACTCAAAACACTTTCCCTCTGAAGTTCACACATTGCATACCAACATGGAGGTGTCTTCTAATCTAATGTTAGCAGAAGAGAAAGAAATTATCCTAAATCTCATGTGATTGCCCTGGAAAAACGGGCAGTCTTGCAGCTGTAACCTCTTCACCAGAATCATACTGTGCCCCTTACTCTCTTAGTTCTTTAATCTCAGTAATAGACTTGTGACTAACATCACATTTTAAGAGCTTTGGAGCAGGGATCACAGCAATTTCCTGGAGCAAGGATGAGATTACAACATTCAAAGATGTGATACATTAATAACAACAAATTAATCTGCTACAACACAAGGAATATCTTGAAGCATATTTATTAATTCCTCTGGGATTATACAAACTGCTCAGATCCTCAGGAATTTCTCGTATTGTGCTATAATTTATGCTTCTGTGCTTGGGAGACTAGACCTGGTACCAGGCTGCTTATCTGTCTGTGAACAGGTCAAGGATTAAGTGCTATCAATGCGTTAATAGACTTGCCTGGAGAGAACAAGGGTAAACGCATCATCAGTAAAGGCAACCTTGCCAAAGATGAAAATTGTTGAGCTTCTAAAGTCTGTTACAAAATATGTTGAGTACACTGGCTTTCCGTATTGTGTACCTCTGAAGGGAGACAGTCTAGCTCTGTCATGACTTCCAAAGATAAATTCTGTGTGGGATGAGAGCACGGGACATCTGCAGGAAACCTGTTCTGCTGGTGAGTCGATGGGCAGCTGGGCTGGGGCATCCCCTCTCCATGGGAGGGTAGCAGAGAGGGAGCCTGTTCCTAACAGGGGCAGCAGAGAGGCTGAGATGGTGTGCAGTGCCACAGTCTGTTTACCTCTGGGCTGTTCCTAGGGGCTGGTGGCAAGAAATCAAACAGGGCTGCTCCGTGAAGGTCCTGCAAGGGGATTTCTGCCAGAGTTGTGTTGATATAAAGATCTTTATGGCTCAAAAAATTATTGACATTGTATTGTTCAAAGTCTTCCCTGCTCTGTTGTCTGACCCCAGAAGACACTGCTTGGCCTCTTGTGGCCATGGTGCAGAGCACACACCTTTAACATCTGTGACCACCCGTGTTTGCACTCCAGATCCCAGAGGCATGGCTGTAATCAGCACTTCCTTAGGCTGTTGCGGTTTTTTTACCCTCTTTAAAAGTGTGAAAAATACGTGCCTGGTCTATATACTTTGTGCTTTGTGCTTTTATAATTGTGCTATAGATTGACTGATTCCTGCAACCAGCTAAACTTGATTGGCTGGGGGTGGCAGATATTCAGGCATGCCAATTAACCACATGGCTTTATATCTGTCCACACAAATTCTCATGTCTTGCTCACCAAGTACAAAAAAAGGCATTTGGAAGCAAAGCTTTATTCACAAAGAAAAAAGGTTTGTTTAACCTGAATTGTGTCACTTAATGCTGACACCAGAAAGTCAGAAACCTGCACATCAGCAGGTTTCTTTTATAATCTCTTGAGGTTCTACTTCAGCTGTTCTCTGCCCAGCTTGAATGTCTATTTGCCTCATCACAAATGATTGCCGATTTATTGTCAAGGGTAAAATTACCTACTCTAAATCCCTGCTAACTACTTCACTTACAAAAAAATGATGAAGAAAAAGACTAGACGGGGTTTTCTTTCATTCCTCCAGGACTTTACTGGGCTAATGTCCCTCAACCCCTAATTAAGGCTGAGGGAAATTATGCCACAAAAGCTGTTTTAAAGTAACGTTAAGAATTTGACTTGAAGTTGCAAAAGTGACAAATTTCTAAGATGGATCTGAAATTCCCACGTAGGAGCCTCTCCTTACTGCATCCTCCACAAAATAAAAGTGTACTGCCTACACATTGGAGACCCATGAGCTATGCCAGTACTAGCAAACCAAACAGGGCCATGGCCTGGGCTCAAACACCACCTGAGACTGCCCACAGTCTTTACACAGTAGGGCATCGTCTGGGATGGTTTAGGTTCATGTCCGTCAGCACTCTGCCATGGAGCCTCTGTGCATGGTCCAGGAGCAGCACTGAGACGCAGCCACCCTCGTTTGGCTACATGGGCAAGGACAGCCAGTCCCTGGGAGAAGAAAACACATCACTATGTGAGCAGGTAGTGCTACCTCGCTCACATCCCTCAGTGAGAAAGAGCTTGCTCCCACCTGTTTTATTTCCTAACACAGTCATAATCTATTTAGCAATTTTATAATGATAAGAATGACAAGCCCTGGGACTTATACTTTAGATCTTGCATCTGGAATTCTTTTCATTTTTCTCCCTTCTGTCCTTTCTGCTTTGGATTGAGCTGCATCCTCAGTGCATTCTTCCACTCCCCTTGGTCTGTCAAGAAACTTAACTGTCTGACTGCACTCAGATCAAGCACAGCTCCTCAAGGGACCTGCACAACACAAATAAAATTAAATGTAGGGATTAAGATGAGTAGGAGAGGATGTGATTAACACAATCAATTAACCCAAGTTCTCCTGTGTGGAATAAGACCTACCACATCCATGGTAAATTCTCATTAAGTTACTAATTTTGTCATGGATGAGCATACTGATTACCCATTGCAGTCCCTTTTTGTAGTAGATGCCCACAAGGTGTTACTGAAAATGTGTACAGCCAAGTTGAGGCCTCATTCCCAGACAAGGGAAATGATTTGTTGTGTGACAGGACCAGAAGCTGAGTTCAGGTACTCACATTTCCAGACCTGGGGAAGTCTGTGCAGGCTGATCATCCTGCCTAAGCATGTTTGTGAGAAACTGTGAAAAGGGAGATGGGGAACAAGAAACATGCCATCTCCTATTTTAAATACACATCAGTTCCAGCACGGGGAACTGATGGTTCAGCAAACACCAACCTGGGAGCAGCCAGAGCCATTGCAGAGTCCTCGGGAGAGACATCTGCCTCCAGGAACTGAGAGTGGCCAGCAGAGACAGCAAGTTGTTTTCTTCAACAATTATCTGGTTTAGACAGGATTTCAAAAAAAGCACTTTGATAAGCCATTCAGACCTTCTCTGGGACAGGGGAACATAGGAGCAGAGGAATTTAGGAATGACAGGAGGCAGCCCCAGACATCTCCCTGGCTGCTCTCAGTCCCCAGCCCCTTGCACTTCTCTATTGTCCCATCCTTCCTTCTAGACTGTTCCTCCAAACCCCTGGTTTTGCTGTCACTTCTGCCCTCAGCAACAGTTCTGGTTCCTCTCTTCCCAATCCCCACTGTCCTTTTGTTCTCATTCATCCACTGCTTGCCCGTGGAGCTCCCAGTTCTGTGTCAGCATCCTGCTCCTGTGCTGCCTGTAGTGCCCAGCAGTGTGTGAGTGTGTGTGAGTGCATGTGTGTGTGTGTACACGTGTGTGTGTGAGTGCATCTGTGTGCAGTTGTGCCTGGTGTGCAGTTCAGCAGCCTGCATTAGATTAAATGCTTGCACAATAGACAAAATTAGGTTTTTCCCCTCTAACAAAAGCCAGGGTATTTTATTTCTTTCCTCATTTACTCTTTCAAGCAGACACAGGCTTTTAATATTATATGACAGCTATGTCCTTAAATAAGTAAACACTTACTGTAATCACAGGTTCCTGAGGAGCCTCCCCACACCCACCATGTGGGAGACCCAAAATGAGCAAGGTTCTGCTTGTCTGACTGAGCAAGGGTTGCCCCAGAGGTTGCTGTCGTAGGACTGAGGTAACAGCAGGTGCTTCATGAGCAAGATATGGGATTTCAGTCATGACTGACTTTACAAAGGGCCTTTTCTGAGTTATGACAGTCCCTGCCCAGCCAGATGCTTTCCATCTCACAATATTTCAGCTATTCAAAATACGTGATAGCACTTAATGCCAGATCTGGAGTTATTCACAGGGTTAGACATATTTATTTCTGTAAACTGAGATTTTAATCAAACCTGAAGGTGTTAGGAAACACCTTGAGCACAGGTTGTAAGTAAGCCAGTCTCTTCAGAAGCATTGATGGAAGGTTAAAAGCCAGGTACATATTCTTTCATAAAAGCATGTAGATGCATCAAAGGGGGATGACGCTGTTTTTCTGCTCCTTTTGTTTGTATAAAAGCTTTTTTGGCAGCTATATTTTATGTTTTTGTTTGTTTGGCAATAGTCTGCCATGTGGCTTTTCTCTTCCAACTGCAGCTCTGTGTTTTCTAAGAATCGTAAATCACAATGACAGGTAAAATAACTAAACTTTTGTCAAAAATATATGTACCTCTAGTGTTATAAGAGCATGCATACATTTTCTTTTAGAGAGAGACTGGAGGGAGACAAATCTGCTTCCACCCCTCCAAGGCATGGTAAAACCCTGTTTCTCTACCCAAGGTACAGATTTCTTTCTTTCACTTACTTTCCTTCCAAAATGTAAGTCTTTTAGGTACATGTCCAAGACACCAACCTCTAATCTTCTTAAAAAAGGAGAGTTAAAAGGTGACATCAAAGTCACACGCCCCTCTTTTTTGTGTGCTTTCTTAATTTGGATTTGTGCTGTTTCCCTCAAAATAAGCCAACTTTGGTCTTCCAGCCATTCCTCCTTATGAAAACAGCCTAAAATACTTTCCTCAATGAAACCTGGACACCTGTCTTATTTCAACAGTCTCTCAGTGCTTTAAATGAAGCAGATGCTGTTGAGTCAGACCTCCAGAAATTGTACTCTTCCTAGTCAATTTTGTTTTCCAGATTCTCCATTTAAAAAAAAAAAAAAAAGAATAAACTGTATGTCACCTAGTTCTCCAAGAGGGTTGCAAAAGGCCACTGTAAAGAAAATACTGCACAACATCTGGAGGCTGCCGAGTCTGCTCTGCCCAGCCTCCTCCCTGGGCTGGAGTCAGCTGTGCGTCCTGCTGACTCAGACCCACCACACTTTCAGAGGAGTAAAATATGACTAAAAAGTGCTAAAGCAAGTGTTCATCTATAATTAAAATTTGCCAGCTACGCTTAAATGAGTTCAAAATACCTTTTCCAGAAATCACTATTCCTATAAAATGAGATTTTTCTTTTCAGATCAAAGAATAGTTTTAATAAACGAGGACAAAAGTTTCTGTGGAAGCATTTCTTGCAAAAAAAAAAGCCCCAGTGATTACATTGCTTCAGTTCCTAACCTGATCTCTTTGACTTCTGAGAAACATTTCCTGGGCAGGTGCTGGTAGCAGCCCACACCTCGTGGGGTTTCCCTGCTGTGCACGAACCCCAGGTCAGATCCCAGCTCAGCTGCACTAGGGAGGTGACCCAGGGCTGTGACCCCTGTGATCACCTGAAAAAGCAGCAGACAGAGTGCCTGCTTTGTAGCTGTCTGTTGGATTGTTGATACCGAAGAGAAGGTCATGCAGACTCAGAAAACACCAAAATGTGGCATCCTTGCTCCTTCAGAGATGGTTTTCTCCATCACAATGAAAGCCCTTCCCCAGTCACCGTGCTCCTGGAGCTGCCAGGGGAAGGGAGCGGCACGGCACAGCAGCAATTTTACTCCACCAAAGACCAGACTTCAAGCTGTGAGATATTTCTGGGGAGCGTTCAAAGAAGCTGCTGGCTGCTTTGCAAAGTGACCAAGGTCTCCCTGGTGCAACTGCCCCAGCCAGCTAGTTTTCCACACCTCTTTTCTAAAATTATTAAAGTTTCTATTGACCTCCAGCAACACAAAAACTTTTCCTCTATTTCATCATACTGGCCAGGTGCTAAACGGCTTGAAAAGCAGGCAAATGATTACAGAGGGAATCTCTGTCCTATTGGCATCATTTCAACAGAGTTGGAAGAAAATCTCAGTATAAGCATTTTCTCAGGTGTGCAAGAAGCTGTATTAAGAATATGGCCTTGAAGGAATAAAACAAATAATTCTGCTTTATTTCAAGTGTGATAAATGTTTTTATAATTGTTCTTATTGCTTATTACTGACCCAAAACTCAGGGCAGATTAAAATATCAAGAGACAGGCCCATATGGCAAATATTCATGGTCATGCTAAGAATTAAATGGATGGATGAGCAGAGGGAAAAATGAATAGCTGCAGACTGTAACACTGAAAAAGCCATTAGGTGTATTCTCTGGGCTGAGAGGAGGGAGAAACACTGCAAAAAGAGTGAATTGGGAATAACAGAAATATGGCCTGGTTTGGAAGGGACCTTGGAGATTATCTCATTCCAACTTCCCTGCCATGGACAGGGACATCTTTCACTAGAATGGCAGGCAAGAGCTGAGTTGGGACCTTCTCTTCTACCCTCTGTTTTTTAATGAAGAAGAAGGGAGATCTGGGATAGTGGCTGTGCAAAGAGACAGGGCAGCTCAATCCCATGTGTACCCCAAAGAAAAGAGATGGAAAGGCAAGTCTCTGGCTCCAGAAAGCAAACTAACAGCTTTTCAGGACACAAAAATCTACTGGGCAGGCTCCTGGGAGTTGAGTGGGGTTTCAGCCTCAGCTCCTTGAAGGCTGAAACCCTGGACTCCTCCATCTGGTGCTCCTGTGCCCACGCTGGGATGGGTGGGAGCACCTTAGCAGAGGCAGCTCCACCTTGCACAGCTGCAGCACAGCTGCCAGCCAGACATGGCTGGACAACAGGCTCCTCAAAGTATGCATAGCTTTGTTCACTTCTCATCAGCAAAAGCCCTAAAGGATTTAAAATGGTTAAGCTACATTTTTTCACGTGTTTGAATCATGCTCTATTTCTCCATGCCTTATGTTAATGATGAAGTGGCTGGCCAGCAAGACAACCCTGCTCAGGCAAACTCTGCAAACCATGATCATATTTGCCTACAGCTTGGCTTGCAGAGATAAAATAATAGAATAATAAATCCTCCTCCCCCGTCACTGAGGAGCTTTGGTTTTCCAAAATTAAATAACTTGGTGGATTGTGGCAGTGCACAATTTACCCTTTCAGCATGTGAGTCACAATCGACTTTAATTACTTAAGTAATTCAGTCCCTGAGCCTCGTTTACAGTGGGCACCATTTCACTGCTTGGCATCCAGCCCGTGATTTGTAGCTGCATCTGAATCTCCCACATGCGTGCAGTGCTCCCCTACATAAAATTTTATATATTCCTACACTCCTTCCAGGAGCTATATATTATTTACATCATCTGTATTGCAAACATACCAGAAGAGCACTAGAGTTTTCTCTGGAGTTCAGAAGCCTTTTCATGTTTCCCATGCCTGAAAGTATATTAAACATTCCTGCTTCATCCTGTATCTCCACTTTACTGACTACACAACCTCTTGTATGCAGACCAGTACTTCCCCTGTAAGTAGGTGAAGGTTTGTTTACTCACACAGTGCAGGACGGCTCCTAAGCCTGTAATTCTGAAAAAGCAGCTGTAATGGCAGTAAGAAATAGCAGAAGGAACAGGGTAGCAATACTCCCTCCCCCGAACAGTTGGATGGGTTTGGCTAGAAGTGAAGGAGAACTGAAAAAAAAAAGAGAAGTTAGGTGGGATCACCAGCAAGGAAACAAGCCGAGAATGCCTCTGCAGTTATGGTAACTGGTAGGACCAGTGGGGAAAGGCAGCATGGAGAAAGAGGAGGAAGGCAGCCCTGCAGAGTTCCCATGTGCATGGCCGATCTGCAAACTACCTCTCCTGCAACCGCCTCGAGTTCTGGGAAAACATTTATATGGCTTTTGGAGTCTTTGTTCTCAAATGGACCCTTTGCTGCTTCAGATATTGATCAGCTTACATGCTTTTCTGGGCAAACATGAGAGGAAAAATATTGTTTGGGAGAAAAATGGAATATTGCAGAAAGTAAAATTTCTAGAGTGCACATTAGAACCAGATGTTCCACTCAAAAGTATTTGTGGTCAGGGACTGTGCTGAGAAACTAACTGCCATAAAGGGAAAAACCCAGAGTTGCAGCATGCTGGATACGAGAGAAAGTTACACCAAGATAAAAAAGAATACTGAAGAAGGATATATTAGGTGTCTTACAGTCTGACAACTGTAATTACAGGTTACTATCCAACTCAGAAAAGGGTTGGATCCAGCTCCCACCTCTTCCACAGATGTGCTGCTGGATTTTCACCAAACCACATAGGCTTCACTTCAGTGTTGACTAAGGACTTGAGGGCTTTGCTTCACTGGGGGGTTTTATTTTCCTCTCTCCCTGTGCCTTAGTCATAAGGGCTGGATGCAGCCCAGAGGCACCGAGTTCTGGGAGGGCTGGCAGGACAAGGGCTGGCATGACAAGGTGCTGCATGGCCATTCCTCCAGGGCACCACACAGAGTGTGAGGAGGAGGAGGGTGGCTGTAAGTTCCTCAGGGCCTTTCCCATCCCAGCAGACTCTTCCCAAGGCAATAATCCCCTTGTAAATGGGGGATATTTTGAAGAGCTGTGAGGGACAAACACATTGATACATTTAGATGTCCCACATGGGATGGTGATGGAAGATGTGGAAAAGCATATAACTAAAAATAAATACTTCAGTCATAAATTTTAAAAGCATAGCAGATGAACAGCCATACTGTCATCATGCTGAAAACAAGGACTCACCTGGCTCTATTCCCTGACTGTGGCCAGAAGGAAATACTCAAGTGAAGTACATGAGAAGCAACGCAGGCACTGAGTGACCCTCCCCTGCTGCTGGTGGCATAGTAACTTCTGGGGTTTCATCCTGAACATAATTTTGGACAGAAACTGATAGCCTTATGCTCTGCCAAATTGCCCCATCAGCTTTTGAGCCCATTTATTATTTTGATCTCCATAATATCCCGTGGCCATGACTTGCACAACTTCACCACATGCTGGGCGATGAAGTGCTCCCTTTTTAAACGCCCAGCTGATTATTTCATCAGCCCTTATTCTTATATTGTCAGGAATGATAATTAATCTCTTTCCTCAACTACCCATTACCATTCATGATGTTATCAGGCTTCATCTCTTTCCCAAGATGAAAATACCCAGTATATTTTGCTTTTCCTTACACAAAAGTCACTCCATTCACTGAGCCTGCTTCTTCTTTTTTCTGGACCACTTTCAGCTCTCCATTGCAAGCTGTAGTGATGAGTTCACTGCATAATATTCAGGATAAAAATACATCATGAATTTATGTGGCAGCATAACTAATTTTTTCTGTTTGTTCCCTATTCTTTCCCTGACAATTCCTAATAATCTCTTTGATCACTGCTGAGCAATGAACTGATTTTCACAGGGACTTATCAGTAATGACTCCCAAATCTCCTTCCTGAACATCAGAAGCTAATTTTGAAACCCTCATTCTGTGTGTAGCTAGAGTGCTTTTCCCCCCATATGCACCATTTTGCATCTATTGACACTGAATTTCTTCTATCATTCTATTGCCCAATCACTAAGCATTGTAAGATCCTTCTTCAAAAGTGAAAATCAGAAAATTGATAGTGAAATTTGACCAATTTAATGTTAAACGTATTTGTAATTTCATGGGAAGCATAGTCAATATGTGAAGAATGCAACTCAGTGAAAAACATACCTCTTACTGCCAAAAAGTACTGGGAAGCTCATTTCACAAAGCATCTGACTTGTGGAGAAAATAAATTCTTTTCTTCATTTGTGGCTGAAGGAATTAGACTCTTCCAGTCTAAACTTCAAGTCTGAAAGATCTATGACACAAGGAACGCTGAATTTGGCAACCAGGCAGTCAGCATCTCTTCTTTGTCTCAGGGGGCTACCTAAGCCTATCCAATTCAGAAAACATTGACAGCCCAGTCAGGGTAGCTGCGTCCTGACAAGGCTGTGTCAGCCCTGACAAGGCTGTGAATTGGTGTTCTCTGATGTCCTGACACCCTGGTGCAGACACGCCACCTGCTTTGATGTTTGCATCCCCGCCCCCTGTTCCACAGGTGGCTGCTGCTCACATGCCGCATCCTCCTGAAGGTACCCTTTGGAAATGGTTTCCATGAATAGCTTTCTCTAATGATTTTTGGGCCACCTGTATAGGCCATCTACACCTCCAAGCAGTTAGCTGTGTCACCAAAGGGCACGTCCCACTGGTAGGAGAACAAAACTGTTCTCCCCGTGCAGTGAGAGAGCTGAAGAAGACTTATTGGCACTATAATGAGTGAGTTTAAGTGTGGATAAGGTGAACCAGACCTGATCTCATGTATGTGGATGCCTGCATAAGCCATGAGGTAACTCTTTGACTCTGGATTTGCAAGCATAAAATCCTGCCCATCGAAAAGGTGACAGGACTTGGGAGAGATTTGATCTGCCTCCTATCCTTCTAAGACAAAATGCCTTGAGCTGACACAGATTTCTTTCTCTTCCTCTCTCTCTTTTTTCCTCCTTCCCTTTTTCCCTCTTTCCCACCATCCCTCTCCCTCCCTCCCT
>JAWWEU010000001.1:112771113-112830409 GCA_035583155.1 Acropternis orthonyx | reverse complement strand
TCCTCCCCGCCCCCCCCCCCCTTGCCTTGACTCTAGGAACTTTAATTAAGCAAATGTACAGGCCTGTGCTTTAGTACACAGTCTTTTGCCCATGTTAAATGAGAGTTTGCTGCATCCAGTGTCATCACAATTCTGAAATTCCACAAGGAGCACTTTTCACTGAACTGCATTCAATTATTTATTCAGGCTCTGGTTCTGTCCCCACTGAATGCAAAAGCATTGACTTCAACACAAGGAGTAGCAGGCATACAGCTGGAAAGAGGAAAAATGTGAATTAAAAGGATTTAATCTCATTTAATCACATTTCCTCCCTCCTTGCCCAAAAGAATAAGATTTAGAACATAAATAAACTCTCTGAAAAGGAAAACTATTAAGTAAGTTTCAAAGTCAAGATCATGCCAACTAATATTATCTATTTCAGGACTTCCTGCCCTGCTTATCTCATTTTAATTAACCTATTTCTGACCTGGACCATGTGCTTGTCTGGCAGACACAGTCCCATTTTGCAATTGCTCCTGGCTAAATAAAAGAGTCTGTAGTAGTGTTTGTGATCAACACCGTGCTACGTGTTTCCTGCAGCAAAGCTGAGAGTAGCACACAAGTGAGGCCGGGAAGCAGATGTGGAACAGGAGTAAAGCAGTGGTAAGACGGGGTTTTACTCAGAATGCTGCACATTGAAGTGGTTGATAAAACAACGTGGTCAATCTGCTTCTGTCTCCCTGTTTCTACAGCTCAGATGTCTGGACAAAATCCTGGAGCCAAAGGGAGCACAATCAGCAGAACTTCTATTCATTCTTATCTTCTAAAGTGCAGATTTAAAATCCTCCTGTGCACAGTGACAAACAGGCCATTGAGGGTGACAATAAACTTGCTTCCCAAATGGAGTCCATCCCTTTACTGTAAATCTGAAAATAAATCCGATAAAATTCACAGACTCCAGATAACACCCAGAGGTCCCAAGTGTGTGTTATGCAAAAGGCAGCAGCCCCAAAAATCTGTAGTTTTAACTGCCAAAGATTTTATCTCTTATGATTTTAGTAGCAATTTGATGAAGCCCTGGACAGAACAAAGAGAGACACTAATCCACTTACCCAAGAAATCCTGTCCTCCAAAAAGTACAGAGGCTCAGACTAGAGCAAAATTGAGCTTGAACAGTTCCTCTTCCAGTACAGTAAATTGCAATAGGAATGTTACATAAATAGAAGAGTTGAAGGAAGGAAGGAAGGAAAAAAAGGATTCTGATGCAAGAAAACAAACAAGAATGAGTAGGATAAAATACCTCTAACTAGGTAAGTGAAAAACTTGTTGGCAAATATGCGAAAACAGTGCTATGAATAGATCATTTCACAGCTGATTCCTTTTCTCCCCAACTCTTTTCTTATAGTGTGCCAATAATTAAAATAAAATGGTGGTTATTCAGTGCAGGAAAGCTATAGCAATACAAACTAAACACAGCCAACTATGAACAGTTGCAACAGTGATTTAGAAAGAGAAAAGCAGATAAAAGGCAGTTTAGAAGAAATTCATCCAAGGAAGGCAAATGATAGCAGGACCAAACCATGTGCTCTGGTAAACAGCGTGTCTGAGCTGCCTTGGAGGTGATGCTCTTACACCGTGGGATGGTCTCTGTGTGGTCTCACAGCAATGTGACTCCCAAGCAGTCTCTTGTTGGACCCCAACACCTTCCAGCCTGGTCCAGCTACAAGCATCACAGCCTCTTGGAGCAAAAATAGCTATCAATGTGAAAGCTGAAGATAGAATCATAGAATCAGTTGGGTTGGAAGAGACCTTCAAGATCATCAAGTCCAACCCTTGATCCAACACCACCATGATTACTAGATCATGGCACTAAGTGCCACATCCAGTCTCATCTTAAAAACCCCCAGGGACGGTGAATCCACTACGTCTCTAGGCAGGCTTTTCCAGTGCCTGATTACTCTGTCTGTAAAAATAAAAATAAACACAATTTCTTCTCCTGCATCATAAGCTCAGCTGAAATATAGCACAGTCCCAAGCAGAGAGGAGATAATATTAGATGTTGCTGCCAACATGTTTACTTATTGTTGGATGACAAATGCTGGCAAGTCTTCATCTGCTGTTTTACTCCAGAAAACGCTGTTTTCCAGAGTTTCTCCAGTCAAAGTCATGCTAAAAAGTGGACATCAGCTGAGGGGGATGCACAAAGCCAAGCTATGCTCTGGCAGTGGTGCCAAGGCTGCTCCAGCATCATGCCACGAAACCACCATGATTCCCTCACACTTCCTTTCCTTGTTCAGGGTAATTATATTACCCAAGGATGGGGAAATATACTCTGGCAGTCAAGGCGCATCTTCAGTGCTGTGAACAGGCTGGGCTTGAACACAGACATCACAGCTTTCGCCTCTAGACAGTGCAATCACAAATGAAATTGAAATGTTAGAACCTTAAATGCAAAGTGTGTGTCTCTGGCAACAAATAACTATGTGCCAGCTGCTACACCAATTAGCAACACAGGTCTTTCGTAACTCTCCTCAGATCTGAAAGGTAATAAATACTAGTTCCCAGGAGAAGAATGTAGAAGAGCATCATCCAGCATCACTAAAGACCATTTAATCAACAGCTTCCCTCCAGCACCGGTCAAGAAAGAAGGATTTGCTTCTCAAAATACTTTTTTGTCTCTAACTCTTCTAGCAAGGATTTTCTGCTTATTGTCTTTGACTGACCCAGACCAGCCTCAGCCTCAACTGGGAAAAATATCCCTGGGAACTAAAAAGTCTCTTGTGAAATAAAGGTGGAAAAGTACTGGGAATATTACATCAAAACACAGTGTTTGGATGCTGCTTAATCAATGTTTCATTTCAGAAATACCTACATCTTCTTCTGACAACAAAGCAAACAATTTCCCTGAAATAACACTATTTATCTAAACAGAATCTAAAGCAGAAAAAGGTTAAAAGGGATAAATAGTTCCAAACTGAAAAATCTCTTTTTAGTTTAAGCATTTAAGTTTCACTAAAGAATCCTTAAAAATACCCTTTTTGGCTCAGCATCAGAAACATTTTTTTCATTATTTTGGTTCAATTGTCATTCTGACAAAACTAATATTTACCTCTCTCTTCCACAGCACAAATTCAAAGTAGGAGTACCCCTATCTTCCCAGACAATGCTGTGTGCTTTCCTAAGAAAAATTTCTTTTGAAGTTGAGATGTCTTGAGCACAAAATCTATGAATAGATACTGAGGAAGGTGACTTGGGACAGCTGTGAGTTGTATAAAGGGTGATTTCCCCACTCAGTGAGAACAGCAAAATTAGATTTAATCTATTTCTATGACAAAGACTTGTAGGAATGTCTCCATACATTTGTAATTTATATTTTTTGGCTGTAAAATTGCCTTCCCACAATAAGTAGGAAAGGTTCCATAGGTCAAGGCTTAGAGACATTCATAGAAAACAGAATGAAAATGTCATTGCCACTGCAGCAGCTGTAGCTTTGCCACTGAGTTATTTGTGATAAGTCTATCTGAACATCCACGTATGAGAGAAAATGACAGATTTTAAATCAATCCCTTAGCTTATTACCAAGAGCAAAAGTAGCTTTAATTTATATATGTAAAGAGCTTCCACTTAGACACCATACCCACACTGTAAATTCAAATAAACAACATTTACAACTGCAGCTAACAAGACTGAGTTAAAAGCCTGATGATTAATCCATCACTTCACCTGTCTTCCCAAATTATGCATGTTTAGCCAAATAAAGTATTAACATTCTGCATTTTACACACAGCAGCACTAAATAAAATAATCTACTGTGACAAATGTTTCAGGGGGGTGTGGGGGGGAGGGGCGAAATATTTGCAAACTGTTGAGAAAGCTGATGTAATGCACAAGCAGCTCTTGGAGATTTCATAAGCAAAAGGCTGAGCTTTCTGAACAACCCCTTGCACTTATTTTCTGAAGGCACTTTTGCTTGTTCTGAACGACACCACTGTGCGTGTGTGACTGTTGTTCCCGGCAAGGAAGCGGAGGGAGGGACTCTGGGATGGTTTGTGCACCTTTCCCCGTTACAAACAGTTTCACGTCAGGCTGCAAAAGGAGACATAACCAGAGATAGGAAAGGGAGTAATGAAAAAGTAGAGAAAGGTGAAAGCCATGCCCATTCCATCAGCGTGGTGTGGGGCTGGCAGGAGCTGCCCGGCGTAGCTGTGGTTTCTCACCCAAGCAGCCTGAGATTGTGCAGACTGACTGACTCTGAGCAGACCAGGAGCGAGCGTAATAAAAAGCAATGGCAGCTTGTGAAACACAACCAGAATAGCACTGAGTGCTGTGACACATAGTCAGGGAAACAGGCTCATTACCTCATGCATATGTTTGGAAACTGTTTTCGAGGGAGCTTTTCTGGTGATAGGTACAGTTTGTTCCCCATTCTCATTTAGCTAGGTAACATTTTCATTGATTAAGGGGAAACATAAACCAGTTAGAGCACGACTGTGACACATCCTGGCTCATGTCTAGGCTTGAGCTGGGAGGCTGAAACTATGTCACCAAACCTCTCTGAGCTCTTTCTGGGGTGTTGTATGTGACCGAGTCAGGCTGCCCACTGAGGAGGACCTGAAATGACAGGAAAAGCGAGATGTATTTTTAACACATTTATACAACATGTCTTGCACTTCTGTCACAATATACTTCTATATAATGTCTTAAAACCTGGGAGGGATGATGTACAAGTGCATGACAGAAAGGGAAAGATGGCGTTTGTTGAGGGAAGGCTGCTCCTTGGGCAGGCTGTGCTCTAGTAAGTCATTCCTTGGCCAGGCTTATGCTTTTTGCCTGCTGTCATGATGTAATGCATAAGAAGAGCTCAAGTTGTTCCTGATTTTCCTCCAGTTATACCATCTATTAATGCCCTGTTAGAAAGCACCGTCACCAGCATATTATGGTAGTATTAGACAGTGTTTAGGAAACTGCTGGAATGTGCCATGTTCTGCTCCCCAGCATGGCCCTTCTCCTCAGATGGGGCCATTGACACCTTGGTGGGCTCTTTAACGGAGCACTACAACCTCAGAGGCAAAAGGTGCGGCAACATTTCAGCCCGTGCATGACCAAGGCACCAGTTTTCCAGTTTATTCTGGCATCGGTCTTTTGAGTCTGTTACAAGGCTTAGCGAGTTCGGAGTCCGTTTTAGTGCCAACATCATGCAGAGTTTGCACTGCAGAGTGAGCCGGAGGTGCTGTCATTGTATTTTAGTGCTCTTGATGGAGATTTTTTCCATTCATTTTTTCAAGCACCTTTTAAGCCCCAGGTAAGATTTCAGCATCCTGCAAAAGTCCAACCATTCAGATAGTTATTGAATGGCTCTTCAGCTCTGCTGAACCTGCCAGCTGTCCCTTTCCATGTGTTGTTCCCCTCCACCCTCAGTTCTTACAGTGGTTTAATGGTCTCCTCCACACAATTTGGAGCTCCCTGCTCCTCTTCTCTGTACTGCACACAAATCCATGCTGTCATAACTCTCCCTTGGTCCTCTCCCTTCCAGGCTGAGGAGTCCCCATGTGGAGCAGGACAGCACTCTGTCAGTCACTGACAGACATCCCTCAGACACTCAGAAATCCCTGACCCGCTGTCAGGTTGCAGTGAGTTGTCACCTGGCACGTTCTTGTCCCAGAACCTCGTGTTTCCATGGAAAGTGAAAGTGGCAGTGGCTTTCCAACCAGCCCCTTTCAAAACTTCAGCCTCTCTCTCAGGCATGTTTGTTTTGACTGTTCCAAAGTCTCCTCTCCCTTTAATAGACGGCAAATGCATTAACCAGCACAAACAGGGAGCGCATATGATCGGGTGGAGGGACAAAACAGATGGCACATGAGTCACTCCCATTCGCGAAGTCAGTGATGAAAACATGCTCTTGCTTTAGCATCCTGCTGGAGTCTTTTTGCAGAAGACAATTGAAGAGCTGTGCTTGGCACAAAGCCCACGCAGACTTCCAGGTGAGAAAGGGATTGCTGCTGAAGTCCTCTCTTTGTACATCAAAAGCACTCTGGGAAAGGGCTCGGGACTGTGGAAAGCCCCTGATAAAAGCGCTGTTTAACAATAGTTAACTTCCCCACCATGAGGTGGGCACGGAACGATGCCACAAGTCACCAATTCCAGTGCTTCCCCAGGGCCACAAGCATTCCATATTTCTTCCTTAAGCTTCCTTGTAATTTTTCCACCTGTTTTGCTACTTGCTTTTAAATTCCCTGTGCCCCACAGCACTAGGCATGTTCCTTCTTTTCTCTTCCCCCCCCCCCAATCCTTCTATGGGTAATGGATTTTATACGCTAAGTAACACCAGTGAAATATCATGAATGACACGAGTAGGAGTAGAAGGCATTGGTTATGCTCTTGCCAGGAACGATCCTCAGCCTATTGGAAATAATGATTATTTGCACTGTATAAATTGGATTTCTGCCATGAACAATATTAGAAGGAAAAGGCAGTGAGCAGTATTACTCTGCTGCTGAGTATATTCATTGTGTTAAAACAAAAATAGACATAATATCAGATAGCTACCACCTGGAAACTGCATTATGTGTTTGGGGGAGAATACAGTCCCAACCTGCAAACATATTTTCACACAATTACTTTCACATATTGCAAGGAATTTCCCTGAAATTCAGTGCATGTAACATTAATAGTCTCTATTCATGTTTGCAGATGACAGTCTTAGCTTACAGGAATAGGCACAAGAGAGTTATTTCTAGCAAGCAAGTTTAGTTAATTTTCTGCCATAATTCAGGGAGGGAGGATTGCTTGAATCAAAGACATAAAATCAATTGACATATTATTAGTCATTTCTAATGTAACTGTCTAAATATAGAATTGTTTAGACAGGAAAAGACAATTCACTTCATATACAGAAGGGATTCTTTTTTCCAAAAAAACCAAGCCAGATTTAATCTCAAAATTCCCTGAAAATTAAAATTTGGATTTCAAAGAAAAATTGTTATTATTGCAAATCAGAATCTTTTAAAAAAATAAATTCAAATGTGAAGCTTGACAAATTCAAGATACACACGCAGAGAGACTTTCTCCTTTTTTTCCACTTCCCTTCTCATACTGACACTGTGAAATCTATAACATCAAAATTGTTCTAGTTTTGCTTTTCATTTTCTTTTTTATTGCCTTCAATAATTTTGAAATTTCCTCATCTTTGAAAAAGAAAAATTAAACAGTCCCTCTTTTGTGTCATACTTCAAGCACTAAAAAGATTTTTCAAAGTTTCAATAGCAACCAGCAGCAGAAACACTTGAAAATGCAGGAAAGAATTTGCTTGTGTGGGCAGAGGTGCCTGTTCAGCTTTCATTTTACTGTCCCCAGTTTCGAAGAAATATTTGACACTGTTAAAATTTCAAAGCAATCAGTCTTTGGTGTTTTAAAAGTTTACAAAAATTCCTTTTGAAAAGATGTGCAGTGTCAGATGCAACAACACGCAATAAAAATTCCGACTGTGGTAGATGCTCATTGTTTGCACTCGAGTCCCAATAGCAAAGAGCATCAGCAGAAACAACCCTTCCCAAATACTCAGAGCAGCAATGCTCTAATAGAGGAAAATATCTTACAGAAACTCCTTGATTTGTCTCTTTCAGTTTCTCTTCTTAATTGAAGAGATCTGGTAAGGAGAAATACACTTTTAGGTGGTCACTGATTCTGCGTGCCCTCATCTTTAGACATCTAACATGTGGAGCCTCACAGGGATCTGATTTTCACACATCATGCAAAACCAGACCCTTCAAATGTGTTTCATGTTCAAAGTCTTCAACCAGCACGTTTCTTGGCCCATGCAACACAGTATATGGAAACTAAACCACAAGATAGACACATATGCACACAATCTCACAGACCAATAGACAGAATAAAGAATACAAGAATTCAGGAATTTGAGAGAAGAAATAGTAAAAATGGAATGTCACAGACACAAAAAAAAAAAAAAAGGGCTGTATCAAGAGCAAGCATTCTTTTTCTCATTGCTAATGATGCGATCCAACTTTGCACCAGTAAATTGGCTTTGATCTTTGCCTGTGTTCCCCTCCTGTGCACACAGATACAGCAGCTGATTTCTGCTGTGCCAGCAGTGTTTTCCACTGTGAGAGGGAAGGATTCACAGCCTCTCAGCCTTGGGCTGGTGCCCGGTCATGGATCTACTGCCAAGCTCTGCCTGGGAGAGGGGCCTGCAGGAGTCACATCCAGCACCTGCACAGGAAGGACTTCATTTGCACAATTCAGGTAACTCAAGTAGAAGGGAATGTGCTTTCTCATCTTCCACATACTTTGCAGAGAGTCAAGACTCTAAGCCTCTGTGAGCCTGAGCCTCACAACCTATGCTGAATAAGAAAATGTGCAATTCCAAAGTGGAAAAAGTGAAAGAAAATCCTCCTTCAGGTCACAGGTAAGTGCTTGTGAGCAGGTGAAGGTGCATCTTTCAGTCAGCCTGTTGCCCAAAGCCTGTAGGACAGAAGAGTTATCAAAATCAGAAAATATACCAGATTTAAATAGGCCTGCTTAGGCTCATCACAGAATGGCACTATAATTGCTGAGTCTGAGCAAAGCTTTTCCAAAAACATGGAAGTGAGACAAAAATGTAACTGGGTGCTTACACATAAGTAAATACCAGCATAGATGTACCCTAAAACCACCATGTTTTTCTGCAAGTAGCACAAAATAACACTCTGAGACAAGTAACTTGAATGCATCATCTTCAATATATGCAACTAAGGCATTGACATCTGATTAAGTCTGAAAGTATTGGTACTAGCTGTATGACCTGCTCACCAGACCACAGAAAAACACAGGATGAACATCTGCACTGGCTCTTTAGATGACTTTTCCTTCTTGACTCTGGAATGGGAAAAACTTGGTATTCATAACCATTGCTAACATTTACTCCATCTGATCTACATGTTAAGGAATCACAAGTTGCCATGTTAATATTTTTTTTTCCTTGGGGAATGTTTTTTTGGACAATAAATCTTACTTTCCTTTTCATGTTGTTGCATATGGAGAAGATCTAAGCAAAAATAGCATGGCTTTGTTAATGAATTTGAAGCAATGAAGCATCTGCACATGTAATCCTGTGTCTTGAGACTTCAGAAGCTCAATTTGAATATGGAGAAATGCAGTCCTGAGCTGCATGTCCAGGAAAGAGGACACCCCCTGTTAGAGGAATGTTCCTGGCCTGAGCCTTTGGTGGAGGGAAAAGACAGATTGGGTCAGAGCCCATTTTGCATCTCTATAATACGAGGTTTTGAGTAGGTGATGTCAATTTGTTAACTTTTAAGTGGTAAGGATTAAAATAAAATGAAAAGGCTTTTCTACGCAAAAGATGGGTGTAGCTCCCTCAAGCAGGACTGCTGGTTGTGCTGACCACAGCTGGCAGAGAGGGGCTCAGGGCAGAGCACGGGGTGGGTAAGCACTGCACAGCAGGGCATCCTTTAGGGTCCCTCACACCCCCAAGTCTCCCTGGGAAGGCTGCAGTGGTACTGGTCCACCTAACACAGTGCTGGACTAGCCCTGACCCTCTTTCTTCCTCATCCTAATCACCAGCTGGCCACTTCTTGTGGGAGCATATGAGGAGATGAAGCCCGCAGGTACCAGGAAGGAGGCACATACACACCCCCTGTGCCACCATGTGGCCAAAGACCTGTGTCCTCTACAGAGGTGCAACCTTCTGGTGCAACCCACAGTTTCATTTTGGTTCCAATGCTGTTTCACATTTCTTGGGAAGAAGTTGAAGGTCATGGACACCATACTACTTTCCTGCTGACATGCCCTTTTGGAAGTGTTTGATATGTACCTATGGTAACAGGAAATTCATTAGGCTTGTCCATACCCAAATTTCCTAGGCAACTCCAAAAGTGATGTCAGGGAGGGATGAAATCCAAATAAATTTCAGATGCTACAGTTACATCTGTTATTCCACTCTCACTGATAGGTTAATGCAGCATTCAATTTGCATGTCCAATGCTTGGCTTAGCTTTATAACTCACTTTCAGTATATGGCCAAAAATCCACATGAAAGATTTTAACTTAGTAAAATGTCTGCCATCATCAGGATTTACTTTTGCTTTACAATATGGTGCCATAGGGAACAGACCGAAGTCAGGGCAAGTCTCTTACTGACTCAAACCACCTGGTAAAAGTGATTTCCTTGAGTCCAGGGCATGCATCCCACAAATGCCTATAAACTAATAAAAATGTACAGCCTACAGGACTACAATGAAATATGATAACAAACTCAAGCTGTGGAATAGTTGAACCATCCCCAGAATGGTTCGCTGATTAGTCAACACCAGTGCAGAAGAGCTTCACATGGATAATTTATGGTTCACATAAATATCACATTATTATAACATTTTCCTGTTCAGTCAGAGATAATAAGAGACATACTCCAAATCAATATTTATTATTTCAGTTTTCCTTCCTCCCTACTGTTAATCCTGACATTCTTCTCCTCCCCCATTTATAGCCTGCCATTGCTAACTGAACCCCTTCACAACCTCCGAGATAAGTATCTGTAAGAGATCCATATATCATGATAGCAATAAACCAATCCCTCCAGACACATTTAACCACAGTGCAATACTGTCAGGCTCTGAAGACAAGTTGTTCCCTGAGGAGCAGAACTACTGAACCTTGATTTCCTGCAGTTCAGTGTCCCCCAGTTTTCCTTCTCAACCCCAAATAACACTGCTCTGCTTCCAGCATTGTAAGTTCACCAAGTGTCCCCTCGGTCCTTTCATAGTACCCTCCATGTCTCTGCAATATTTTTCCTTGCAGTATCTCAAGTTCCTTTCCCATCTCCCAGGGTTTCTGGTGACTCCATCATTTCTCCTTCATGCCCTTGCTGCCCTTTTCCGTCTTGCCACTTGGGTAGGAGGAAAGACTGGGACTAGGGTGGAAACACAGGTTGGAGAGCTGGCCTGCCAGAAGGTGCCTGCCACCTGGCCAGCTGAGGGGCTGCCAAAACCAACACGAAGCACTAATTTGTTCAGACAAGTCATGAAGAAAACCTCTGTCCTTCACCCACCTGCCAGGTGGGATTGATAAACTAGGATTGCTGGAAACATTGTCCCTTCCCAGATTTGATCTGAAGTGTCCAAGAGGGTCACAGGTTACCAGAGGGCCTTCAGACAGGCAACAGAAACCCCTCACCTTCTTCTCCCAATATCACAAAGCCAAGAACTTGCTGACCCCCCCCACGCTTCACTTTTCAGGGTCAGCCGACTGACTCACACAGCTCCACGTGATCTTCACTAGACTGACCAAACTCTTCTAGAGGCAGCTTTACCAGGCACCAATCATCTTTTTTTTTTTTTTTATGTCTAGCGCTAAATTTACATTAAATAGATCTGCTGCTTATTACTGTCATTGCTGCAAACCCAAATCTATGATAATGTCAAATTTGGTTATGCTGCCAATGTTTTGCTCTCTCTGAGGTGCAGCGTTTCTTTAGTTATCATAAGTATTATTTATATAATTTTCTTGCTCAAAAAAAAAAAAAGGAAAAGAACACCAAAAATTACTTGTTGTATAGTGAAAACCTTGGACTGTTAAGAGAAACAAGGCTGCAGCATACACATTTCCTTGCGCAGCTCTTATAAACAAAGTTTAGCTGCCTGAATCCTGGTGATTTATACTCTTTGGGCGAATATTGAGCTAATATCGTGACTCATGTCCCTAGACACACTCCAAAGCAGCACTGTGTTCCCTCCACTGTGTTTTAGATGTGTGCAACAGAATGTTGCTGTTTGATCCGAAACATGTGTTACAGCTTGCTTCCTTTCCCTTTGGTGTATAAGCAGAGGTTTCTGGCAAACCTGAATCCTTTTAAAAGGTTATCAGAACAAAATGGTCAGATCTCAGTGACTTGGAGGAAACTGAACAAGGGGGAAAAACATACTTTACATCCCTCTGTGAGCCAATAGCTGTCCCCTGTGGGCAGCCTGTGGCCCTATCTTTTCTTCTGTGACAGAAGTTCCACCTTTGAGTCTTGACTTTAACCAGGAAGAAGTGAGAACTTATCCTTAAAGACACTTTGATATCAATTGATCATTTTGCTCACCTAAGACTGTCATTTATATGCTAACAGCATGTTCAAGCCTGCCATTCAGCTGCCAGCCAGTCCCCAAATGGGTTCTGAAGTTCTCTTGGGTCACCTCAGACTTAGCAGTGACTCCAGACTGACAAATCAGTCAGGGCTCTGGCTGCAGTGGGGTTTCTGGGGGGTAAAATGCAGGGTGGTCTCACCTGCTGGCTCCAGCATATCAGCCAAGCTCGGAGAATGACAAACACCAGCTTTTGCCACTCCAGGAGGGCCCATCCCCACTGCTCCCTGCAGTGGGGACCAACAGCCACCAGCACAGGGTGTGTGCGGGACACAGGAGAGGTGTGGCAGGGTAAGTGGGATATTCAGCTGCCAGGTCTGGAGAGGTCTCACATGATGATTTTATCTTCAGGAGACTGTTCACAACCGGGTGTGTTGCACATCAGAAAAGGAAGAAGGAATGCACAGATTGGATTCAGCACTGGGCTGATGATCCTTGGGTGACAAATAGGCACAACACCCTTTATCAACTTGGGTCAGGGCTAGCTGGGAGATTTTTGCACCCTGTGACACAGAGATGTCCTCTCTCTTACTTTGTACATCCATCTTGACCAGAGGAGACATACTCAGAATGCTCACTGTGTGGTTCCCCTCCTCCACACACAGCATCCTCCACCCCACATGGCATAGAGAGAAGGAACTGTCTGAAGGTGTCAGATCCAGAAATGGCCACAGACACACTGACAGGCACCATAAAACTTCAAACTACATATGGGGCAAAGCACGCACAGGCAGAGCTGAGGCAGCTCTGGCTTTTCCAGTTCGTATCCACGGTGGCAAGCCACTGGCCCAGGAGAAAATGAGGGGTAGAATGTTGCTGCCCATGATGTAGAAGAGCACAGCATTGATATTTACTGTCCTGGACAAACCTGCATGGAAAACCTCCTTCAGAGAGCACAACAGCACTGGCGACTGTGGGGTGGCTGAAGGAGGGGACCTGATTCTGCTTCTCCTTCCTGACTCCCAGCAGAATCCCTGTGGATGTCGAAAGCTGCTCAAAGAGTGACAGGACACACACTGCCAGAAGCTGCTGAGTTAATTGGTGGGGTGAGATTAAGGAGGAAAATGGTAGAAACTGCTGAGGCCGTGGTCTCACAGACAGTGGCAGATTGACTTTACCCAGCTCAAATCAGTCCCACTCGTACGCCCACGGCGGCACAGATGTGTGTGGTCAGGCTGGGAGACACGTCACGGAACAGATCCAGATGGAAAGAGCTAGTTCAGATTATTTTTCAGATCATTAGACATTTTTGTTGGCAGCAAGACAGAGGGTGACAGGAAAGAGAAGGGACAAAGTAGGGTCAGAGGGGAGGAGTGGAAATGCTGTTTAAATGGCATAATGCTCAGACCAGCGCTCAGGGGCCAGCAAACCCTAAATGTTAGCTTTAAGTCACTTGGCGTTCCCAGATCTCACTGGAAAATGGCTCTGGATTTCACAGGCACATGGGATTTATTTTTTTAAAATATTGCTTAGAATCTATATCCCCACATTATTGTAATTTCACTTCAGTTTTTGGCCTGGGGGGACACAGTATGTGTCTATATATATATTCCTGTACAAAATGAGAAATGAAGGAAGAAAACAGACAGGGTCAGACTGAAGCTTGCGTCTTCTGTGGGTTTCTTCAATAAATCTGTCAATTTTTCTTGTGGGGACAATCCTTAGTTGACTTCAGTTCATATCACAGTATTACTGTATGGCAGATGTTTGACTAATGCGTGAGCAAGCTATAAAATACATGTGATTGTCTGCCACTTATTCTTTGTTTAAAAATATCTCTACATCACTGAGAAAAGAGAATGAGGAGAAGGAAGAATCTCACTTCCCTTCACATTGCAATGGTGCTTTTGAACTGTGAGCCTTCCTAAGTCTTGTAAGGTGACTTTTTAAGATTTCCCATTATTGAACATCCTATATAATACTTTCTTCAATTTTCAATAAAAATAAATCCAAGTCTCACTCTCCGCAGAACAAAATGTGAGAGAACACATACTGTGCAGACACATATTGCACAGTACTGCCAACAGCTGTTGCCATAATCAAAGAGAGTGGCATTCAAAGAAATAATAAAAATTAGAATAAAATACTGAAAATATGACTTCTCATTGGTTTCTTTCTGGTAGGCAGCTTCAAGTGGCACACCTGAAGAGTAAGAGGCTTTCAACACTGAAAGTTTTGGCATTCTGAGCTTCAGCAACTTTCATTATTTTCATCTTCAGATTTCCAATATCCTTTATACTAATGTGTTTTAGAAACAGATTAAACTACTGTCACAGAAATATGCCTTCTTTTTCTGATAAAACAACACTGCCTCCATACTAGATAATATGTGTTGCTGACACAGCCTGGTAAGCACTTATTCTTTTCTATGAGATTTTACGAAAAATATATTTTTTTAGTTCTTGGATTAATATGTTGACTGGGTTTGTCAGAACAAAACAACAGCACTTACATTAACAAATGAAAGATCTAGCAAGTCCTCACAGGCATTTGGTTTAGAATGACTGTGGATATTTTTCTGGCATGGGATCACATGAAAATTGTTGCTGCTCTAATGGTAATTGCCATATAAAGTCTTAGATAACCGTGCCTAGAAAGCAAAATTACAGTCTGAATGTCTTATTGAGGCTATAATCTGAAATTAACTGGCATTCAGTTATTGTTGTTTATGGACTACATCCTCCCATTGGTCTGAACGGCAGATTACAAATACAAACACAAACATAGAAGTCTTTGCCCTGGGGAATCTAGAGTGTACTAAATGAGTTATCTTGCAAATGGTGAAGTAGTGTGACCAACAAGGGATAGATTTTTATCTTTTTCTAGTTTTTTAGCAATAAAACATCACCATATCACTAATAGGAACTTGCTAAATTTTCGTAACTACTAGGCAAACACATATCTAGAGCATCTGAGAAGTGGCTACCACTGAAAAAAAGGTATCTGGTAATTAAAGGCTATGATTAGCTCAAAAAGGTGGATATGGCATTGTCAGCCAGCACTGTCTGGATTTAAGATTACTCATTTTAAATCCCATAGTTTTCATATGTAATGTTCTCAGTTACCAAGGGATAATAGACTCTTCATTGAAAACCTACTCAAATTTTCCCACCTGGGAGTTCTAAATGAATCTATACACACTTTGTACCTTATTTATATCAGCCAATACGTATTATTCAACAAGAACCAAGGGCAATTCTCCAATGCCTGAGAGTTAAGGAGACTTATCACGTCAATTTTTCTAACTCAGTGCTTTACAATACAATTTCATTGCTGCATAAATCACCAATAAATAATAACTTCCTTAATACTATCTTCACCTTCCATTAACCAAAATGTTCTTAAATTCAAATTGCAAAATTAAATAAATGAATATTGCTCTATCTGGTATTACCTGCACTGTTCATCATTTTACTATTCAATAAAATAGAGTATAACAACAGGATTCAACCTGTAGGTTCACTGTTAGAGAATTCTAATCAACTTCTACGTTGCACTGTTTCATCTAGAAACAGGGGCAGATGAAAGTCTACAGATAAAATTTATATTTAAAAGTATTTCTAGATGCAACCAGAATTTTATTTGGCTAATTATTTTGGAAAGGCAATTACTCTTTAGAAATGAAAATCAGTAGTAGCTATCTCTTTATGCTATTGCTATTTACACTTCTGTTACTTTTAGTAAGTCTACATCTATTTCATCTATGCCAATTATATAAAATGCAGGCATACTTGCAGCAAATTTTAATAAAATTCCATGTACCGGCCTAGCAAAAGTAAGGCAGATAACACAGCTCCAACAACAAAAACATACCTCAGCACCTTCAAATAGACCCGCCACAAAAAAAAAGTAATGGCTAGAGAGCATGTGGTCAGGTTTCCCTCAGAGACCAGCAAATTCAGCTCCTTTGATGACAGAAAGGATATAATGCTTAGTCATGAACCAAGGTGAGAAACTTCAGCCATTGTCACTGTTTGTCACGACAAATAATAAAGCCTTGTTTTGATGGAAATTTTCTTTATAGATTTTATCTAGATACAACCTTTTCGAAGTGATGGCTTATTCATGGTGATAAGATAGCTTATGGAAGCATCACTTCATTTGGTCGTATTTTTGTCATTATTTTAGTTTTCAAATGCATTGCTCAAAAGAAGTTCTTGAAATACATAAAAGAATACCACATAAAATTCATTGCTTACATATAAAAACAAAAAAACCCAAATGCATATTTCATTTAATTCCCACTATTTTTTCCATCTTCACCTTCAGTGAAGTTATTCTGAGCTCCATCTTCTCTAGATAATTTGTATTTCAGTTGCATCCTCAGGTTTGCAGCTTCTGTGGTTTTTTTCCACTTGAGTTCATAATGAAGGTACAAAGAGTCCTTGCCTTGGCAGCAAAGGGTGCAACTGTATTTGTTACAAGCCACTGTAGAGGATGCTCCAGTCCAGGCACTGCATTCTGTTTGGCATCATTTATCCAGCCAGTCAGTGCTAAGATAGGTGACAGTAGCACACCTGTTGCAAGGACTGTTTCCAGTCTTGTGCTTGGTACAGTATTCTCGGTGCAAGCTGGAGTTAATCAGAAGTTAATCAGAACCCATTTCACCCCATTTGTCACCACAGAGTTGCAAACAGCAGTCACTGATATCTGCTGGTGTAATTTCAGGGGCACACAGATGACTCAAGAATTCCTATAGTCTTTGAAAGCTGTGAAGAAAGCTCCCGTGTTTGCCCAAGCTCAGCAAAATTCTGTTAAATGTACTCCCTTTGCATAGGTTTGAAATTCCCAGAAATCCCCTGTCTTTAAAAACATCAGCAGTGTTGCCTCTCTAAAAGGCATGCAGACACCTGGTGGCTTGTGTATATACAAGTACCAAGCCAACATATACTTTATTGTTCTAAGTGAATCTTTTCCAGGTCTATGTTCCAATTTTCCAGTGCACTGGCAGGAAATAAATTTGCTGAACTCAAAAAAATACCAGTTTTCAGAAGTGATTATGGCTGGGTTTATCCACCATTCCAGACATGGAGTACAAACAAAATAGTTTTTGCACCTGCCTCCTCACTGCAAAGTTTGAGAAGTTGAGTTCATCACAGTTGTTGCTGGTCAGCTTGAAGATGTGTGCTTTTACTCTAGAGAATTGTATAATTTCTCTTTCAAAGACATTTTTCTCTGTCTTTAAACAAGAAATGGATGAGGAGTGACTTACTCAATTTTTCTCCACCACTGAGTCTTGCAACCGGTATCTGCCAACTACAGACTGTGTGCTTGTACTGGATGCACCATGGTATTCCTCACCAGCTTCTTGCTTCTGCTAAGTATCAATCATTTTTAAAATGGCTCTGGCATCTGGCTGGCTAACTAGTCTTGCCAAGTAGCTTATTAGAAACAAAAAGTCCAGATAATCAAAGTTTTGAAAGAATTTTAAAATCACATCTGGTCTCCTTCTCTAGACAACTACATTCATTCCAACATAAAGTCTATTACATGAATGTAAGAAATACAAAACACTATTAGGATTCCATTTTCAACACCTTTTCATTATCTGTGTTATACTCTAAACTGATGCATTATGTATAAAATTGAGTAATTGTAAAAGACTCAGTCAAAATGCTCTTGGCAGATATTATCAAAAACATTGTTGATCCATTCAAGTAATTCCAAGCCGGTAACATCAAATATGACTATTCTGTAGCCAAGAAAGGAATTAATTCCACACTAATCTAAAGAAGTGCTTCATCTCTACTAACTGTGTCAAGCCTGGCAACACAGGTATTATGCCATTCTCTCCAGCAGCTGCTGGATAAAGCCTCAAGCTATGGTGCCAAATTCTACACATACCCCTCACAAATGTGTCTCCTCGAAACGTTTGCCAATAGTAAACAGAAGATTGCAAATGGTTTTGAAGTCACCATCCTGGGAATGTTTCCATGTACCCTGTGCATTTATGCACATGGCCTTTGCACAGAGTTTAATCAAAAACATTTATATTGGCAGCCTCAATATTTCCAGAGCTGTTGGTACCTCACACCCCTGCCTATTGCTGGGGAGATGGCAGAGGGCAGGTGGTTTGCACAACAGTGACTTACTGCTGGATTGCTTTTAATATGACAACAAATTAATGTTTTACCAGGTGCTGTCCTGCATGCACCACCCCCCTGCTGTGCTCTGCTGATCTGCAGCCTGAGAGGATCCATCCCATCCCTAACCCTGCAGGCTGTCTCTGCCATCCAGTGTCCCCTGTTTACATCTTACAGCACTAAATTATAGGGTTTCTGCATATAGTCTTAGAGTTTGTGGATATAGTTTTACAAAGGGCACCAACAACAGCAACTACATTTACACAGTATCAGGTATCCTCCCCAGTCACCTCCTGAAGGCTCTCAGCGTTCTCACATGCAGCGTCCTGCTCACAGAAGGAAGCAGCAGAACAACATCGTACTGAGAAGTCCACAGCAGGTTGTCTACCAGGATTAAAGGGTTGTCTTCCTCTCCCAGGTTACTGAATGAGACAGGTGATTATCCTCGTAATGTGACTTCCTAAAAAAATAGCAGCAAATGTGCTCTAGAAGATTATTTTTTCCACGTGTGACCATAAAAACTGTATTGACTGAAGTCTATCACATGAGCACAGAAGACACAGGAGTAACATGATTTCTGAGGATCAAAGTGTGGATCTGCTGACACTTAATGGGGATTACTCTTCTGAGAGTCATCCACATTTAGTGGTGGGAACTGTTAGTTTAGGTGATGAAGGGATCATCACCAAAAACACAAAGGCCTAGAGATGGGCAGAGAACAGTATCAAGCAGAGGAAGCCTTATAGCACCTGGTCCTGGATACTCCCAGGGATCACAGCAGAGAACACAATCCAGGTGTTGGAGGAATCGTGGGAGGTGCTCTCACCAGACAGCCTTGCAAACTGAGCAGGGTCACTGCATCCAGGTGTTTGGGACTCATTGTGGGATCAGCATTTGGGAAATGGCTAAATGGGATATTAAGGGTAAAGACCAAAGTCAAGAGCAGGAGGGTGAAGGTTGCTTGTAAAGGAACAGGCATGGAAAATCCAGAGAGAAGTGGATAACAAGAGCCAGTTGCATGTAAACAGGCTGTTGGTCAATATGTTTGTGTGGTCATGCCCTGATCAGCACAGTCTTCTTGTTAAACTGCATTTTTAACTTCTTTGCTGGGTGAGGGACCCTGTTCTGTGTGCATGGGTGTGTGTGTATGGTGGGTGGGTGCAGCAACTGGATTCAAGCTGTGAGTCAGATGGCCTGTGTGTCTGGGTGGCAGTAACTGGAGAAACCAATGTGTGTTTTTCTCTGTGTGTGTGTGTGTGTTTCCCTAGGGGAGATCAGTCCTGTGAGATAATGGATAGCATGTAGAATAAGGGGTCTGGGAGTCAGCTGTCAGGGAAACCATAGGTCAGGGGCTGGATACCAGGGTCTTGTAGGTAGATGCTGGTATGGCCATAGATCTGCACAAGCTCCCAGAGAGGCCAGTGTGTGTGTGTGTGTGTGTGTGTTTGTTTGTGTGTGTATGTGTGTGTGTGTGTGTGTGTGTGTGTGTGTGTGTGTTTGTTTGTGTGTGTCTGTGTGTGTGTGTGTGTGTGTGTGTGTGTGTGTGTGTGTGTGTGTGTGTGTGTGTGAGGGCCTGGCTGCAGCAATCGAACTGGAGTTGCAGACCCATCACTGCAATCACACGAATATCCCAGTCTCCAAACTATCAGCCAAGAATAAATCAATGGCAGAGAGGCAGAGGTCAGGCAGACCGTGGAACAGTGCCACGTGTGACCTGTGACCTGGGGACTCACATCTACCCATTCCAAACCATCAGCTCAAACTCTCAGCTGAGCCAGGCAGAGGAGGCTGCAGGCTGGGGCCTTGGCAGACCTCCGTGCATGAGGTTGTCAAAGTCCCAGGTCACAAGCAGCACATTCACAGCCTGTGTCTTGTTCTCTCAAGACGGAAGGAACAAGATCCCAAAACAGGGGTGGCCACATAAAAGCAGTCCTGTCATGGAAGACACATGAAAGAGCTCAAGCGCTTTGCAGCACGGCACTGTCTGGAGACAGTCGCAGGAGACAGTCACAGCCTGCCTGTCAAACAGTGTCACGGGCAGTCTGGGAGAGGCACAGGTGACTTCCAGGCAGACCGTGCTGTGCCCCAAGGTGTGGGCTGCAGCGGTGTTTTGGTCCCTGCCTCACAGGACGGTGCACAGCTACGGACCGAGGCTGTCCTTCCATCTCTGGCTGTAAAGCAGTCTCCTGATTCAGGGGAAACCGGCAGGGCCAGCCCCTCTCACCCCACTGGGTCTTGCTACAAAACAGGACAGTGGAGAGACTGACCCTTAGGCTGAAACTGCTCGTGTGCCATTACACCAAAGCCGTGCGTTCGCATTAACTTGTAGCTGAGGCACCGCTGCTGAATTCTTAATGAGACAGACTCTCACAGGTTGCAACAAAGATGCGGACAGATGGCACAAGGCTCTGAGCTCAGCTGATGTGAAGAGCTGTCGGAAGGAGCTGGGAAGTGCTTTCCCTTTTCAGGCTGGTAGGACGGGGTGGCTCCGGGCTGTGCCACGCAGCCTTGCCAAAGGCATCACACCTTCCCACTGATGCAGTCGCAGTGCTGGGCTCCCAGGGAGCTTCCTTGGAAGCCAAGAGAGAGGTATCTTTTAATACATGAAAGGTGAGGGGCGGAAGAATCACTTTCTTCAGCAGTTGGCCTCACTCCAGAACGGCAGTCTGATCCAGGGCTCTGTTTCTGACTCAAGAAGGATTATAACAACTGCCCTGAATTTTGTATTAAATGGAGCACGTTAGGAAATCCTGTACACATCTGAGAAAGCACAAGTCTAGACACTAAAGAAATATGCCTCTATAAACTTTACAGAAGTCAGAAAGAATGTTCAGACTTGAGCCCCCAATTACAAGCGTTCAGGGGACAATAGAGCTGTGCAAGGAACAGGTGATTTGTAATTGATTTGATTTATTAGGTTCCTTTTCTGCTCTCTGAATATCTATAAACATGCTGCAACTCTTACATGCATTTGTTTATTCCAGTGCATTTGACTAATAGTATTCAGAAGCTTTGACAAGGTGGATTGATCATAAATAATCAAAATCTGAATAGTGTTGCATAGCTATAATTTTCTAGGGGAAAAGAAATAGTTTTAAAAACCAGAAAAGCACAGAAGTACTTGTAGGTAGTAGAAGTTGCTTTCTATGTTTATTTAACTGCATGGCTTTGAAATTTACTCTTTCCCAATATTTATGCCAGGGTAACTATTGTTCCTATAGGCACAGCATGCAAACCTTGAAGTTAGGAAGCATGTTCATCAAACTGAATTCATTTACAAACTCAGTCACTGTTTGCATACTTTTAATGACATACAACGAACCAGCAGTGCAAGCAACAGAAAAAAATTCCAAGGAGAAAAGTCAGACATGCCTTAAAAATTAAGCTCCTTGTTCAAGATCCAGCAGACAACATCAGAGTTGACCCTGAAGAATAAAGAACAGAAAAAAGAAAACTAGAAAATAGTTCTTATTTTTCCAGCTTCCCAAGCTGCATTCAGTGAACCTTCTCTGCTTTGCTCTTGCTTTGTGCAGACCTCTACTGTGTTAGCAAAGCCATTTTCTTTGCCTGGAAAATGTGAATATTCCCTCTGAAGAGCACTTGAAGCAGAGCAGGGGGAAATACTGCAGCAAAGAGAGGTTTCTCTGAAACTAACCATAATGGATTCCTTTTCATTCCTGCGCTAAGGGACTTGCTTCAGAGCAGAAGAGTAGCCTGGCTCCTTCAGAGATAATGTTCCCTTTTCCTTTGGCTAGGTATCAAATGGAGACTGAAAGAGGAAGTATTTTTTCGTTGGGGTATCCTTATCTGGTCCTCAAGGGCTCTGCATTGCACAGGGCCAGGGCAGGTGAGGGATTTGTGGTCTAAGATTTAAAGCAGGAGGAAAGAGAGATAGGACCCCTGGATTACAGTCTTTGCTCTGAGATAGAGGTAAATAGTCACTTACATTCAAATAAAAACTTCCTCTTTGAATTATTTTTTCCATTCCCTACCAATCCCAGCTTATCTCCCCAAAACGGTCTTCACTTTTAAAATCAATTTATAACCGATCAGACAGCTAAAATAGCTTCTTACAGTAGGTGTCTCTAGTCAATGACTGATTTGCATTAAGAAAGATATGACAGCCAAGTGTGAAGGGAAAAGAATGATAGTTTAATTTTAGAAAAATTCCACACTCATCTGAGAAATGATTACTAAGCACTGTGTATGTTCATACATAAATTACTTCTAAAAATGTGAAAAGATATTAAAATGCTAAATATTTTCTTGCAGTGGGAGCAGGAAAGCTCCCGATCAGATGCCGTGGCCTTTTGTGGGAAGGGATGGAGGAGACTCACACCCTGGGGAGGCACCTGGTGGTCCTGTTGAACTGAGCAAGGAAGAGAAAACAGCTCAGGGGAATAGGAGAAAAGGGATGCAGGAAGAGAGGGGGGCTAAGTGAGAGGCCAAAGCCCCTCTGGGGAAAGGTGAGAAGCCTCCCTCTCATGCTCTGTGTGTGTGAGAGCTGGGACTCCCAGGCTCAGCTCAGCCTTAGACAGGCCCGGGGACAGCGGTGCATGGACGTGTAATTATGGAAATAAATAGCAAGGTTCCCAACCAGGCAGGCTGGGAGCACCAGGCAGCAACTCCTGCAGAGCCAAAGGCAGCTCCAAGGAGCGTGACACAGCCATCAGGGGGATGTGCCAGGGAGCCAGGTGCCAGCTCCTGAAATAAGTCCTACAGCTTGTCAACAGAGCTCTGTCATCTCTATCCAGAAAAAGACTAATAGTGGGCTGACGCCTGGCACTGACAAATTACCAGGTTGCTAGAACCGGGATTTGGATTCGTTGCTGAGGTTTGTTTCAATTTTTTAAGTATATCTCTATTTTACGAGGAAAGGCTTTTTTTCTTTGTCCGCTCGTGGTCCAAGCTGGCAAAGAGCAGCCCAAGATCCTGCAGAGGAAGCCCAGACCCTGCCAGGGCCTGTGCGCAGGCGTGTGACATGTTCAGAGGCAGCAGAGATCTCACTGCAAGATAAATTGTAGTCTCAGAGCCTACAAGGGAAGGAAGGGAAAGAGTTGAGAGGTGAGAAAGGTATGTGAGGAGGGAGAAAGATGACAAGAAGGTCACTGCAAGACCATTAGAGCATATATTATGGTTTTTACTAGATGTGCCTCATTTTTCAGTGTCAAGAAGAGGATGTATGTGCAGTGTTTGTCCCACGCTAACACGCCCTGAGAGAACAGACATCAGTCACTGGCTGTGTCACGTTTTTATTAGCTAAGTTTCACAGAAGCATCTCTCCAAGTAGGGAATAACTCCATGCATCACAGCTCAGGTTTGACAGGAACATTAAAGGCAATGTGTACTTTGATATATATATCAATCCAAATTTGTAGGCAGCAGAGGTCAGACTTGATGCAAAAAATGATTAAGATTATTTTTTATTAAAAAGTTGAGTTTGTGGTCCTCTAATGAAGATCTCACTATCTTACAAAAAGATCTGTTTCAAACAATCTAAACTTCTGTTATCTGACATTTTAATTAGCTTCATTTCATTGCCTTGGATACATCCTGTCTTCTTGCATTATAAGTCCTAGAGCATTTGACACCCTAATATATAAGATCATTTTAGAAAGACAGCAAACTTTTATTAGTGTTGACTTGGTTGCTATACACTTGAACACCATTGTTTGACATATTCACTCTGCACATCACCTGATTTCCCTGAAATGGAACAGGAAACTCCTTTCTGGCTTTGATCAGAAGAAGAAAATTACTGTGTATGCAAATTGTGTCACATGGAGGGCCAGACCTTTTAAGGACTTTTGTTCTTAGGAGAAAACGTGGAACAGGAACTTCTCTTTCCAGAGCAGTAAACCCACGAGTACAGCAGAATGACTTCAGGTTCTCTCACAGACTTCTCAATGGACTTCCTACCAGAGGCAGGAATAAAGTAATGCTTTCTTACATGGATTGGTTCGAAGACTGAAAGGCAGTGGGAATCTTCTCAGCAGACTTGAGACCTCCTCTTCCCTTTGAAGAGAGAACATTCCTCCAGCTCTATAAACTCCAGTCTTTGCCCTCAGGCTCCCACTTCTAAGCTCAGTAAGAACTGGCCTGGACCAAGCTCAGTTTGGTCAGGGCACTGTGCTTCCATGATCCCAGCACAATGTAAGCACACTACTCATTCCTTTGCAAAATATAGCCCTGTGTAAGGGATTTCTTTGTCCCATGAAAATAATTTAACTAGCCTATAAAAAAATTACACCGTTGTAGTATGTCATCAAACCATTTCAGTTCTTTCAAAAGCACTTTGAAACAGTGCAGAACTCAAGAGTTTTCCACCCAAGAGACTAAAGAGTAAGTTGCTTTATTTATTCTGTATAATTTCCTCTTAGAATTTTTTAACAGATTTGTCCAAAACAGGCAAATACCAATTTTAAGCAATACCTTTTAGACAGGAATTTCACACACACAAAGAGCCGTCAAAATACTATATCACAGAATGATTCAGTGGTAAAAGGATTATGCTGGCTTACACCAAAAGCTCTATGTCTAATTTAGTACTTACACATTCTGAGCAATAAATTAAAAAAATGGTGGGAAATTAAATTTTTTTGGCAGCAGTGTCAAAGGTTCACAGATGAGTTTGAGTCAATTGACTGAAATTGGAGTTGAAAAGCGACATCCCCCATCCAGCAATGGCTCCAATTTTCCATCATTCAGGGCAGAGCGAGATTCCAGGAATTCAGCTCTCCAAATTCCCATTTGTTAAATCTGTGTTCTTAGCCACAGTGTATGGGTTTGCACCCAGGACTTCTGTGCAACTGAACACCCTCACTGCCTCTGTTTCTGCTGATCGATTATTGCTGAAATTACATTCCGGTGCTTTTGAGAACAGCTCAGCTGGCTGAAACCTAAGAGGAGCCACGTGCCAGAAAATACCTCAAAGATTTCCTTTCTCTCTGGATGAAGCTAAGAAAAAGAACACTTTTCCTTTCTTCCCCAGGTAAAAACACCTTCATTCACCATGTGGAAAGGAAATTTAATGATGCTTTTTCTTTTTAGATGGCTTGGTCTTTTTTCAGGGCTGCTTCAGAACTAGTTTGCTCTGGATCTGGACCCCTGGCTCCATTTTCTGCAGCCAGCTGGCAGTGCTGATTCGATGGGCTATGCCTCTGTGGGAAACAAATGGTCCCACCAGGAGTATCCATGGGATGGATTCTCCCCACCAGGAGTCTCAGTGAAGGACACTCAGGCAGAACTGATCCACTTATCTCCCTGTAGGTGCCCTGGGATATCACTCTTCAGTCTTTTGCTGCTGGTCAGAAGGGCCTGTGTGAAAAATACTGAATCTGCCTTAAAGATCTGGGTAATTCATTTTTGTTCCTCATCTGAGCATACAGAAACAAGGCAAGACCAGCTCAGGCCCAAACCCCACCAAAGAGTGCCCAAGGGTTTCTACAGGACACACAGGTACAGGACTCCCTGCAGGCTCAGGGAGGACATCTCCACTAGGATAGTTCTGCAAGGACATGGAAATATAACACATTCCTCGCTCTACTCCACATGTTCGTATCTGGGGACAAACAAACCACTGTCCCCAGCCACAGTGTGGTCTCTGCTTGGTGCTCAGTGCTCAGTCACTGCTTTGGAAGCCTCCTCTCCTCCCCAGGGCTGCACTGTCACTGTCACTGTCACTGTGCAGGCTGAAAAGCTGGTCCTGAACACCATCTGGGGTCATCACCTTATGTGATTGTCTGACACAGCCAAACAAACTTCCCCTTTCTAAGCACATCTGAGCAAATCTACACACTTCTCCAACGCAAGGTGACATTCTGTAATTAATAAGTGACTCGGGGATCCAAAGCCCTGCAGGGCCCCGCTGTGAGCATGAATGGCACCCGGCTGCATGACAGCTGGGGGGAAAGTAGTGCTGCTACTCTCTCATTTACCCAGCTAAAACCCAAATATTTACTCCCAAATTGAGCTGAGCTGCAGCTAGTCTGTACCAGCTGGTTATCCCATTGAGCAAAGAAAGGAGGGAAATGGATTTCTTCCTGTTTTCCTTATCGGTCAAAAGATTAAAAGCAATAGAGTGGTGTTGGTCCCTAGGTATTGTCTGATTAATATCCTGCTAGCCTGCTGGCAAATTGCCAAAATCACTTCTCTTTAAATGAGAGACTGTTCCATGAGCTTAAATGAATTTTATTAGCATAACACCAATAATTCAGCACTTAAACCCCAGAGAAAATATTATAAGCAAATATAGGCACACATTGCCTACCAAGGTTCGTTCCCTGCTTTCTTCCCAGGTAGGCAAGGAACTGCTGTGCCTCAGATATTTCATCACTGCAGTGGGGTCAGAAGGGTTTAACTTTTACAGGAAATGTGTTAGAAGCAAAAAGGACAGAAGGCCTGAGAAATTCCTTTCTCGCAGCAGCACCAAGAAACTTGGCCCTATCTGTATTTCTTGATATTGATCACGTAAGTTGTAACACTGAGAAGTCTTCTTCCCTCCCCACAGGTTTCTTGGCTACCACTAGGACTTTCCCAGATGAATGTTGTCTGCTGACCCATAAATCATCTCCTTCTTGCCTGCCTCTTCTAGCACATTTCACATTAAAAACCATCCTGAATTCTCCACCATGCAATTTCCTTGGGTCTTCTTTGTAGCAGAGGTTTGTAGGCAAGTTCAATTCAGTCACCCCCAGCACAAGGCTGGAGTCAGGAGGCTGAAATTACTTCATGTATTCAATGTTATTCACATGTTTGGAAATGTAGTTATGGCAGGCATATCTTTTGCCTGCTGTCTGAATCAGCCATCATGTCAACAGGGATTTCAGAGGAGATAACTCCTCCCTGTCACCTCAAGCAATGGTTGCTTCCCAAATAGTGCTCCCCAAGGGACTGACATGCCACAGACGAAGATAAATGTTCTGAGGACACTTACTAAAAATACCATGTGTTAACTCCCCAATTAAAAGTCTCTGGAGGAGAATAGAGTGATCTGCTAGCAGTTCTGTAGGTTTGCAGTTGTCTGATATCCCACGTCTGGGAGCTACTGCCCTCGGGTAGCAGCTAATTGGCCCCAGTTACCATAGTGCCTCGCAGTCCTTAATGTATGTATCATCACTCCTGCTCAGTAAAGCAAAAAAGGACCGATTTCAGCCCAGCAGACTGGGAGCTGTGTTTCAGAGGAAGCAGGGAACTGATTTTACAGCTTTATACTCCACGCATAAATCACAGAGTGAGACAAAATCCACGTCCTGACAAGCACTTTCTACCCAAGGGAGGAACTGGCCACAGAAGACAATGATTCTTTGGGTCAAATACAGTTATTTACAAGGACTGCAAAAGTTCTGCTTCCCTGTCAAAATCAAACAGACAGCATTCTCTTCACCTAGTCCCTCTTGGCCATCTCTGTAACCAAACAAACCTGTCGCAAGGCCTTTTCTTGAGCGAAGATACAGTGATTGTTCTGTCTCCTTGGTTTTGTGTTACCTTCTGCCTCTGTCTCTGTGGAAGTCCGGTTTCAACTCTGGCAGGCACACAGAGATCATTACCGTTCTCTCCAGGGCTTGCTCTTTTAGTCTCACAGGCCCACGTAACTCAGCTTTTGTGGGACTTTAAGAACTTGCTCCCATAGTTTTGGAGACTTGGTACAACCAGGGAGCTCAGTTATTTCTAAGGCTTATCTTGAGCAAAATGTGGCTTTGAGCCTGCTCATCCCCTGCAAATTCACCCAGGCTGTAACAGTGCTGAGATACCTCAAGATATTTCTTTTTTTTTTAAATGCTCCATCAGCATTGATTTCAATAGGAGCTGGATGCCTAATCTGCTTATACACTTCTGAAAATCCTATTAAGTGCCTCTTTACTTCTCTAGGTGCCTAAATATACTTTTCTTAATTTGGGTCTAAGTGATTTGCATCCGTCATCAAGATTCCTGAGAGCACGGCTTGAGGGGAGAGGCCTGCCCTGTCACAGCCCTCCATGCAGTCTGTCACTTGTTCAGATGCCTAAACTGGGAGCCAAGCTCTTGCCAAGGTGCTGTGAAATATGTCTATGGAACTGTGAGCACTCTTTGTGCTGTTGCATCCCTGCCTCCCCTGCGCTGCCCTCTCCCCCAGGGATCCCTCACCATGGGATTATCGCGGCTCTGCCTCCCTTTCCACCCCTGCCCCAGACCTATAAAATGTCCTGCAGCAGGTCCCAGCTGCAGATGGAGATGCAACTCCTTGGTGAAAGTGGGGAATTGCATTTAGAGAGGGGGCAGGAATGGTTTGGGCCAAGGGCAGCAGAAGTGTCTCACCTGGCCCCTCCAACAACGAATACAATGCTTACAGAGAAGTGTGTATGAACAGGCAGTGTTTATAAACAGTTATTTATAAGGACGTCTTAGAGAATTAAATGCCTGTGGCTCAGGAATGTCTTTGCTCAGCTGTTCTTATCTTCCTTGCCTTGTTATTCCTAAAAGGCAGTCACAGGCAAGAAAACTGTGAGGGTACATAGTCCCGAGAGACTCAAGAGATCTGAGGTTCAGCTCTAAGGTTTGTGCCAAGCACTCCTCAGTCTGCAGAGAGGACACTAAAAAAGGGTCTGTGCCTTTAGAACCGACACAGGATGCAGTAACTGCTTCCTGCAGCCAATGGCCTGGAAGTGGGGACAAGGAGAAACAGATCCAGCCATGATCAGGGTGGAATCCACCTTTGGACATCTTCCAGGGAAAGACAGACCCTGCTGGGGCCCTCAGCATCCCTGCCCTGGTCCCACTGCAAGCCTCAGTCAGGAAGGAGAAGAGAGGAAATTAGCATCTCCAGGAATTATGGTTTAAACAGTCCTGGGAGCACCTTCAGCTGTTCTTAAGATGAATGGGAACTTTGAAAGGGGGATTAAAGGTAGGATGGTCTGGTTTTGATACAGAAGAACAATTATTTTAAAAGAGCCATGAAAAATGGGAACATATTCTGAGATCTAAGCGTACTTTCAGAGAAATCTAGAAGAGGGCAGATATGAAAATGCTCTGAATCTGGTCAGCTATTTCTCCTCTTACAGGCCCTGTGCTGATAAACCAGAGCTTAAAAGTCCACTTGGCCTTTGCCACGGATCTCTCTCTGCATTAATTCTGTTTGCTCCTAATCACAGGGCAGCAGCTGAAGTGCAGGGTGCAGCCTGTGAGCTCCAGTCAGCAACTGCTGCACTCCCAGGTCTTTCCTTGCCGAGCTTGGGCAAAGTCTTACAACACATCTGTGCTTCACCCCCTTGTCTGCAATACCACAGTAATAACAGGGGTCCTGTACAATCCTTATGGATTTATTGGTTACCACTTGCAGTGGATGCTGATTGCTGATAAATCACCTTTCTGGAAAGAGTGAATAAACACCCATACAAAGAACCTAGCAAGTTAAAATCTCCTGATACACAATGAACAGGCTGGCAGTCCAAATCCAGGGGAGGAAAAAAAGAAAAATAATAAAAAAACTGGTTTGTTCATCCTCTCATTGCATCTGTGAGACAAGCAAAGAGAGGAAGAAAGGATTACATTAGTTCTCGCTGGAAAGCAATGAGAATATTTTCGCCCTTGGATCTGCCAAGCTTGCAAGGAAGCTCCCCAAGCTGGATATCCTCAAGGAGCAAATGTTAACTAACAAACAGAGTTGGACAGGCTCTCTTTCTTGGGAGACGAGTAGGGCTTCCCTCAATGCCGCTTTGCATGAGACCTAGAGCCAGGGGCCAGAACATAACCTAATTAGGCCAGAAAGGGTGATTAGCTGTTTATTTTGAGGATGTTCAAACCATGCACTCACATTATTCACTGCCCTGGGAGAAAGAGGATGCTGTTTATAGTCCCAGACCTACAGGATCAGCAGAGTTTATTTTTCCCTGTAAGTGAAGGCCTGTTCTACTTACATTCTTTCAGCTGAGATTGGATCTGTTTATTTTCACTCATCTGCAGGAAATGGGAATATTTCAGTCTATTATGCTGAGTCCAGGGAAGCAGTTTGTATTATTTAACCATGGGCAAAGGCAAATTAGTTACAGCCTTCATATGCTACCTCAAAAGATTTGTTTAACAGTAGTACCATTAGTGGCAAAAGGATTTACAAAAACCCACAGTGCATATTCTGCTTCTTGAACCACTTCTGGAAGGCATGACAAACTTGGTTAAACTACCCAGGTGACTGGTACCCCATCATGGGAGATGGAGATTAACAAGTTCTCCCTCTTCCCAGCAGCACCTCCATGTATTGATGCTGAGCTGAGGGGTGTAATGCAATATTTTCAAGCTTGCTGCTCCTTTACTCTGCTAAATTTAGCTGTAGATTTGAGAGGATATCTGGAAAAACACCACTGAGAAAGGAAAATGCTGGTGGGAGAGAGAAGAGGTGCAATGGTGTTCCCCAAACATGGCTTCTGGTCAGACCAGTGGCAACAGGACAAAGACATCTTCACAATACGCATAGCACACCCTGCCAAAAGCTACGGTGAGATCCCACTTCCATGTTTCCAAATATTTGTTTGAGTTGGCTTTGTATTTAATTATAAAATAATCCCCTTTTGCTAGAGTTTGTTAACAGGATTTGTTTGCGTGCTTTGATCTTTTATTTTTAACCATCTCTCATGTTTGTGAAACTCTTGGTAAGATTCTCTGCTGATAAAATTGCTCAAATTATAGCAAATGGACTATGAGGTGACAATATATCTCATGGGGGGGGGTGTTTAAATCCTTTATAGTTAAGCTTTTTGATGGTCAATTAAATTATTTTAATTGTAACTTACTTATTTTAAACTGAAGACAGTTTTTCAACCACTGAAATTCAAAAATTCTGCAGAACCCAGGCAACTGCAAGGGCTGTAAATATAAATTTCATCTGTTGACTGCATTCAGCAGAAGAAACAATCAAGAATGCACTGAACATCAAATATTGTGATGAAAACAGAAATTACTGGCAACCAATTATAAAGATATGGAGCAGCAGAAGGTACAGTGTGTTACATACATTGTGGGGCTGCCAGAATAGGCTACTTAGGGATGTACAATAATAATTTACGTTGTTTATCATAATAATCTCATGCTGGTCATAACTGTCTGGCTGTTACTTTATGCTTCCCCAGCCTGTTCACTGAATCAGTTTGCTGATTTTTGTACTTGTTTATAGTTTGTAAATTGTTTGAGGCGAAGTGAATTTTGCTGTTTGTTTGCACAGTGCTGGCTCTCCAGAAGGGAATGGGAACCTCCATGATCTCCTTTGCTGAAAATAATTAAAAAATTCCCTATTGGATGCAGTACAAATTCTTCTCTAGGAAAAACAAACTCAGCTGAACTCTAGTTAAATTAACTGATATCCCTCATGATCCACCAATTTTCATGATGGATTATGGGGAAGATTTATGAAGTTCAAAAATAGCATCCTCCTCCTCATCACAGGATCCTGCTGGCTACCAGAAGATCAATTTGCCACAAGCAGAACTTCCCCACCACAATGAACATAATGTTCCAGTTCACTGGTTTAAGAGAGTCTTGAAGGACAGCTTTTCAGAGTAATGAGGGTTAGATGCTTCCCCAGATAGCTAAACAGCCTTCACAGGCTTTTAAGATGAGCCAGTGTGTGAGAAGTTACAGAGCTGCCACAGCCTTTACCTGGGTGTTTTTCCCTTTTCTTGCACAAAGGCCAGGTGCTCTGAGACATCCACCCTCCTGGGAGCAAGTTTCTCATGCAGATCCCTGAGAAAAAAAAAACTCTTGAGGTGCAGATGTTTCTCTTGTTTGTTCGGGTTTTCGGTGGCCTGGCACACTGTTGCCATCCCAAGATGACTCAGACCCTAAGAGATTTCCAAAGATTTGCCAGAGTCCAAAATCACACCCAAGTCCCACTTCCATGGATCTTTGTTTTCATGGACTCCTTGGCCAGTCTTTGCCTCCTGTGGAACATGTCCTGGTGAAGTGGCCTGGCTCATTAAGTGGGGAGCTCAAATGCTCGATAGCTGTATTTTCCAACACGAGAATGCTCCAGTCTTGCTCACTACTCCTGGAGAAATTTAGAACTAGCAGCCACGAGAAGCAGCTCTCCCCTCCCCGCTTACTGCCCCTTGTCAGGAGAGTCCTTGAAAGGAAGCAAGAAGGTCACAGCTGAACAACAGCAGCATCCTATTCCCCTCTTCAGGCAACAGTGCCTTCATCCATAGAGAACAGGCTTTACTTTTCTGTATTTTTATTTTTATACTCTCACAAAACAGGCTCTTTTTTTTTTCCTTCTTTTTTTTTCCTTTTTTTATTTTGTTGTTGTTATTGTTAAATAAATCAACACCTTTCTTGTAGAGTTTTGGCAGTTTGTTGTGTATGACCAAAGAGTCCACACAGACGGTAATTTAAGCAGGAACTTGGTGTCAGCTCTTCCGTGGTAGGAAGATTTCAGTATTTCAGATTGTTCTATAGTTCATAGGGAAAAAGCAGTTAAAATCTGACCAGCAGTTAATTCTCCTGCAAGACATGACTCACAGGCACAAGTATTCCTAATATTTACTTCAGATTATGACGTAATTTCTAGCCTTGCTAAAATTTTTCCACGTTTCTGTAGAATTTACTTGTAGGGGTTTTTGAGACATTTTGAGAAAATCCATTGGAGTATAGCTGTTTTCTCCCAACACACATAGGAATCTATGTTAAATTGGATAACAAAGCTGCTTGCATTGGAAAACAAATTAATCCACCCAGTCATACATAAAATGCCCAGAAGAAACAGAAAAATAAAAGCTTTTCTGCATTTTACTTTTGTGAAGAGAGAATGAAACATTCTCATCTCCAGGGATCTTCAAGTCCCCACTCCCATTCTTCAAGTTTTATCTTCCCTCCCCGGATTCAGATTTTTAAGGAGCAAAAGCAACTGTTTTTATGAGAGGAGGTGATAATGGCAAGAGGAGATACTGTCAGTCAAGAACCAAGTCCCTGGCCACACGGATATTCAGGATGAAATGCTTGGCACAACCAGGCAGGGTGTCCAGAGCCTGCTGAGGAACAATGCCCTGCACGAGGCTGCTCTGCAGAGCTGATGCTTCCAGCAGAGCAGGCATCTGGAATTTGGATAATCAATGGCAAACTGATCAACACAGTGATGGTGGGTCTATGCTGCTGTTCATCTGATGCAAAAATAGAAGCTTAAAAGCAGAAGTTTCTCTCCAGTGACTTGGACCTCTTGCTCACATGAAGGTACCTCCAATTGGCAAAATGAATCCCACCCTCTGTCAAGGCTGCTTGCATTTCCCGAGCTGCTCGGGAGGGAACACTTTCCTTTCTCCTGCACCGCAGCTGCCCAAGGGGAGGGTGGGTGCTCAGACTTTGTTTTCAAAGAGCAGTGCCCCTGATGGGGAGCGCTGGAAGCAGAGATTGCCAGGATGAAAGGAGCAAGAAATTGCATGTGTTAGAGTCAAGAGTTTCTAGCAGAGTCTAACAGAGACACAAAGGAGTCAGAAATTCACCTCGGGGGAAATCCTAGGCTATATTTTCTCTGAAAAAAAATACCCCAACTCTACATCACGGATGTGCCTGACAAAGGAATCTGACCGGCAAAGTTCATCCACATCTGCTATCTTTTAGGGAAGGGGTAAAAGCATATTTGATGCAGCATTCCGATATTTGCTCTTTGGAAATCCAGCTCCCTGGGAGTTATTCTCTCATTCTATTTTATTAGTTTTCACTGTCTCCCAAGATCAGTGCAGTTCAGCTCCATGGTAACTCGGGAACTTGCTTAGTCGCCTTACATATTGATGTATACAAGGAAAACACAGTGCTAATATACTCTCTGAGCATCTCTAAGGTATATTTTAAATATCTAAGATGTGTGGCAGAGCAGGATTTACAGAGGGTACAGAACAGTGCTGCCTTGCCTTAAGCTGTAGCAATTGTTTCTTGGGGAGTTCTACCAAGTCACTACTGGCTTTGCAACAACTGAAGTCATGCTAAACTTCTATCCACACTGTTAAGCAACATTTGTTCTCCCTGTCCTCCAGAGATGACAATAAAGAAAATACAAGGTGATTAAAAAGGGGAAGCAAACCAGAGGACAAAGGACTTGCCCTACAGTAATTAGCTGTGTCTAGACTTACTAGCTGGGTGCTACTGACTTAGCCCTGGGTATGAGCCCTGTAGTCCTCATTGTTTGCTGGTCTACAGCCCTCCATGACTCTGCTCAGCCTGCCAGGCCTGGGCTTTTTTAAAAAGGACAGAAATCCAAAAGGGATTAGTGCATGTCCATGTTTCGCTCTGACATGTGCATCCATAATCAGAAGCACTTCAGGCAACAGCAAACAGAAAAGCCACAACAGTTCTCACACAGACCTGAAATTAGATCCCTGGTTCCCAAGCTTTCATCCTGGTGTCCACTCAGCAGCTGGCTACTCCTGCACATGACACAGGTTCAGTTACTTTGAATATGTGTGTGTTGATTTTTATGATTTATGACGGGGTCCAGACAAAATGCTCAGTGCCAGCTGCAGTTCTGGAAGTGCTGTGGGGATTCATTAGTTAATGCCACAAGGACCTGGCATGGAACATCTAAAGCCTTAGCAGCATTCTGCTCCTTCTCACTGTTAACACTGAATATCCTTGGGATAACTTTTTTTAATACCTTAGAGAAGATGACAAGAAAAGTAGGAACAGCTACCAGAGGCGGGGAGACTGTTTTTCCCATGTTTTGTGAGTGAAATAAAGCTGCATGTTACTCTTTTAATATCTGCCTTGAGAACAGGAGAGGGATGAGCTGCTATTTCAGTTGCAGTGAGTGACACGTGGTGCTGGGAGAAGATGAAATAATTGTCCAAACACAATGGCAAAAAGCTAAACATCTGTATCAACATGTTCTGAGATCCTCTGGAATGGTTAATTTTTCAAACAACTGTTCTAAATTGAAAAGCCCGCCTTTGAAAATTGCTAATGCACAATCAATGATGTCAAAACACGGTATGTGGTGCCAGTGAGCTTCTCCTACTTCCATGTGGCTTTAATGACCTTCTGATATGTATCAATGCAAAGCAACTCCTGTCACCAACGATCTGCTTTAACTGCTGCGTTTAACAGGATAAGCCATTGCAGAAACACATCTCTCCAAGGTAGCTGGCAAAAAACATGAGGTGAATGTCAACACAGAGAGAATAAACACTGAAGAGCTTCTCAGGCCTCTGAAGGCATTTCCATTGAAGGTGCCTTTGAGCACAAAAGCTCTTCCAGTAGCACTAAAGGGTCAGCAATGTGTCAGACAGGTGAAAAAGACCATTGCAGCTGCATACACCATTGAACACATCAGAGCAACCACAGGATCCCCACTCCCTCCACAAGCATCGCTCACTGGCTTTAAATCTGGAGACACGGGTCTTCACTTGGTAGTTTCACAGAATTCCATATAGTCTACATCACCCTTCTGCTCTGGAAGACTTTCAGTCTGAAAGACAATGTAGTACAACATCAGGGTTACTTGAGGTGAGCCTCAGTTGGTGGAATGCAGTTTTCTGGCCACTCTGTGCTCATCTGTTATCCCATTAGCTAATTTCTGAATTTGAAACAAAGCCAAATGCAGAAAAATTGAAGATGGTTGTCTTTTATCCATGTTATAAAGTCTGTATGGGCCAATAACATGAAGCTCCTTATTGTTATTGCTATTACTACTGTTATTATATTCTTCATTTTGAAGCACCAAAAATCAGAAAAGAACTACAAGTTCATAATTAGTTTGATTAGAAGAAGGGAAATTCACCCAACTATATATGATATATATGTATAACTGTACCTACTAGGAGAGAAAATTCATTTACATGGTCAGGATCCAGATCCAGCCTATGTAGATAAAACTGACAAAATAAAAGTTACTTCTGAAGACATCTGCTGTCTGCTGCTAAGTAGGGAACTGATTTCTAATTAGATAGATCTTACAGAAAATGTTTGGCAATATTTGAAGCATCCTGCATTCTGCATCTTCTTTTAGCTACCTGACTCATCAACGTTTTGCTTTTACAGTCAGAGACCCACACGATGTTAAGGCAAAAATAAACAGTCATCTGATTTGCAAGTAAATAATACTACAGTAACAGGAGTGACCTATTATTTAAGGTTCCAGAACAATTCTTGCTTTAGAGTTCATTTCACTAGAATGCTTCTGCACGTTTCTCTCTGCACTGCTCAATGGTTAGATCCCAGTCAGAGGAGAATATTTGAAAGTTGCAGGTTTTAGGAGGAGCTGCTTTTTCAGAACCCAAAATCAGCAATTTGTGACATTTCATACTGAAAGTTTTACTCATTCATAGTCCAAAACAGGCAAAATTGAGCAGAAGTTTTCTCACTGGCCATGCTGACAATGAAGACATGGAATATTTTTTGCCAAGAAGCCTGGGGAGGAATTGGTATTGAAGTGATCTCTCTACTCAGTATAACCCCACAAGAAGTTTAGGAAAAGGATACAAGTACATCCACTGTCCTTTTTCTAATTCTATCATACTTTGATGGCTGGAGATACATTATATATGTCTGGGGGCTTATGTTAATCAAATTTACATAAAAGTCCCCTAGCTCTGCCCTTGTATCTGTCTAATGGAAAGTGAAGGCCTCAGCCTCCAAAGATCATCCTGAAATCCACTTCTAGCCTATCTCCTTTTATGAATATTCTTGGCAGATACTGGCAATGAATACACTCAAGCAGTCATTTAAATTCTGCTGCTTTCTCAGGAAGGGAATTCATTATAAATTATATTTGGTAGCATCTACTAATTCATTCATTCTCCTTCAAATGCCAGCTATAGCCTGATCCTGTATGAGTGTTCATGAAAAATACTTTCCATTTAAGCATGGAGACTCTAAGACTCAGCAGTGAAAACACTTGAATAGTTGATTTTATTTTCTAAAAAAAATAATTATGTGGAAAACAGCACATTCCTATGCAATGTTTCCACCTTGATTAAATTATACACTTGCCACTGGGAAAAAAAATCCATTTTCTGCTCTCTATTTATGGAAGTATCAGTCCATCTTCCTGAGGTTTCTGTGCAGTTCAGACAAGGGCAGTTTGAACTTTGCACCAATCAGCTGTTTACTGCCTTAAAAAAAAATGGGCTTCTATATATGAGTCACCAGGCATTCAAAGATCAGCTCCTGGGTCCCAACTAAAGGAGCCCTTAAACTGTGCTTAACTTAATTATTAAAGTATATTTAAATACTTCTCTGGGTTAGCATTATCAGTTTAGACCACAATTTAACATTCAGTGGACAGAAAGTTTCAGTGCAAATGGCATCATGCAAAAAGCAAATGTCCGTACGCGGGAGTGACATTTCATTTGACAGCCAGTTAGGAATGGCAGCTGATGGATGGTGAGCATGTACAGACATGGGGTAAAACTAAGGACGTGGCAGACTTTACACTGCCTGCTTCCAGGATTTTAGTACTTGTTTCATCTTTATTACATAGCCCCACTGTTTTGAAGAACAATAAATTGTAACAATTAAATCTTCTTTACAGTTATCTTGTTTGGGAAGTTCTTTATGGATCACAGTCTTTCCTGAAATTACACTGTGCAAATATTATTACTTGTGAGATGAAGTTATGTTTAGTGAGTAAACCAAATATATGCACAAATAAATAAACAACCTTCATTGAGCAACTTATTTCTGAGTAAGTTTGGACATATCCATTAATTTGGCCTTCTGCTGGCACTGAACATTAATTTCACCACCTCAATGACACAAAAAAGAGCAAACAAGCACACAGTCCCTGAGTCTGAGTGAAGACTGTAAAGAGCATCATTTGACTACAAGGCCACAACATCAGATCATGGTCCTTGCAAAGCCTGGAAGGTCCTATTCCTTGAAATGAAACTGCCAATGTTGAGACTTTCTTTAGGATGAACTTTTCTAGAGTTCCTCTCTCTAGTTTCAAGTGGAATGTTAAGGTGGTATTATTTCAACCAATATTGGCTCAAAAGATTATTGAACTTTCAGTATTTTCTTTCAAACTTCTACCTCTGCATTTTATCCAGCACCCATTCCACCTGCCTTGAGATGCCAACTGAGATGTATCATCTGCCTTTCAGAGCTCCTTGTAGTCACCAGCCCTCCTCCCTGGTCGCAGAGGTGTGTTTGCCAGCCTGTGACCTGCAGACCCAGAGGCATCTATGAAATAGTTCTTGATGGGCTTTGAAAGGTGATCAAGAAAAACAATCCTGTCATCTGATGGATGGAATTCCCTGCAGAAGGTCCCCACCTTACCCTGGCAAGCTGAAGGGAACCATAAAACCAAACAAGGCAGACAGGACTTCACTTTTAGCCACTTCAGTGCTTAAATTTGAGCACTCGGTCCTGGCTTTGCTGTGTGATTAGCCAGTTCTGGACACTCTGAGGAGCAAAAGGCTTCAGGAGACCTTAGGCATCCTGGAAAAACATCCACTTTTTTTAAGCAGAACATGAAATACCTTCTAAGCAAACTTTTCACTGCAGTAAATTGTGTGCAGTTGTTCAGAAAAACATCCCCGCACTCCTCATCTTGCAAGAGCAGAGTAACACGTAGTAAAAATAAAAAAACCTTGCATTTTCACATCTGCTGAATTCCTAGAATTACCTAATTGCAAAGCCAGTCACAAAATGAAGAGGGAGAAAGTTAAGGGAAACTACAATAAACTCTAAAATCGACACTGACAGAAACAAGGTGGCAGGTGTCAGATTAGATACAATGACTTGTGATTGCATATCACAATATGACTTCATTAAAAGTACAAACAAATTTAAGCCTGAGGTTATGAAATTGGCTTTGTCTTCATAATGACATCGAAAAAATTTCAGAAATTGTTGGCAGAAAAAGAAACCAAAGGCAACTGTAAAGAAACTCTGGTTTTTTTTGTAAATACATAATCAAAATTGAAATAAGCATTAGGTTAAAAATCAGAAATAAACTCTGGTTTCTAAATAATTGGGTAAAGTTAGGTAATTACGTAAAAATTCATTCATGCTACTTTGAGCTTGAAAGAAAAAGGTACATAACTAAGTGGAGAAAAACCACTTTACCTGCTGAGTTCACGTTGCTTGGACGTTCAAAGGTACTTAAGGTTTGTAACACTAATCATGTCAGTAATGGGAAATCTTTACTTCTAAGTGAAAAGGCACCTCAGATTCCAGTGCAATCACTGCCTTCTGACCGCTCACACTGGTTAACTCTTAGGTCATTGCCCTGCAATCTCTGCTTTGGGGTTTTCCAATCAGGTATTTCCCACATGGATCTGCTGCTGAGGGACTACTTCTCAGCCTTGTAATAATGGCCAGACTTTGCGAACGAAGATCTGGGGAAGGGCTCTCCCCACATGGGTGTGCCCTTCCAGCCTGCGCAGTGGATGTTTTAGGTGAGGCACAGCGTGCGCAGAACTGGCCCCACCGTTTCAGTCCTAAGGTCCATTTGCCACGGCCGAGCGAGCTCGGACAGTGACAGTGAAATCCTCGGGACTGTCCTACAGCACCCGGTACTAACACCGGGGCTGACCCTGCTGAGCATCTTGGGATTCAGAGTCCAGAGTGCTAACCATTACGCCACAGGACCGCCCCAGCGTTGTACGTTCAGGCTATTCCACAGGACTCAGCTGCTGCATCCCCTCGGTTTTCCTTGACTGAGCCACTCAGGCACGGCCTGGGTAACCTGCTTTTACAATCTCAGCCTTGCTGCCCTGCCCTCACATTTCTAGCACAGCACCCCCATATCCTGCACCTCTGCTGTGGCTGTTTCTCAAGGGCACGTCAAAGGGTCTTCTTCAAAGAGTGATCAGAACTCAGGCATGAAGGCTGTGCTAAGACAGCCACACCAATAAAGATCACGCAGCATAGGAATGCTGCTACGTGTTAATTTTCCTTGGGAAAGCTGAGTCACGGGAAAGTTTCCAGAGTTTTTGTTTTGATTTATTTTGCTTTGTTTTAATCAAGTCAAGCTACAACAGCAAAGTTCAAGTTTCACAGCATAAACAGTGGGATTTCTTCAGTTCATTTCCATCGGTTGCACCAGGTTACCCTTTTGATAACGTGATATTGAGAGCTAAAACTTTTCTCTCTGACTGTCTTCTGTCTTACACAAATTCCACACGTCTGAATACAATGAGCATCCTAGTATAGTGTTAGATATGAGACTTCATTATTAAACATTACCAAGGTATTTAATCTCTGTTTGACAAATAAAGAATATTAGAAAAGATAAACTGGAGCACCTGAGCCGCAGAAGGGTCTGAAAAGGTTTATTAGATAAAAGATCAACAGGAATTTAACTCCTAACCCCAAAAGATAATAGCAAATTGCTTCTGTTGGCATTTCAGCTGGATGGGGGTTTTTTTGCCAGATTTCTCTACAGGTTAAGAAAAAAAGACTTGGAAACAGTGACTCCTTAAACAAACTGAAGAGAGATTTATATCTATTTGCAGAAACATTAGTTCTCAGTGGGTCTGTCTGCATTCAGCATTTCCTATATTATTAAATGGTTTCAGAGTTGCCAGAGTCTGTTCAGTTGCTCGAATTGTTTTTTTTTCCTCAAGGATATATTTTATTTCTGTTGATGGAAAAATCTGAGTCGTGTAACTTTCTGGGCTACAAATTCATAAGTGACAGTCAGACATGAATAGAATTTCTCTCTCTCTTCAGCACACTCGATAAACAGAAACATGGAGATGATACTTTAAATGTAAGCAGAGAATACTGATGCTAAAGTGTTGTTTCAAAAACCGCCAGGAAGAAACAATGGAATTCATAGGTATTCAACACAGAAAACCGAGAAAGGAGGCTGAATTAATCTATTTTCAGTGAGAGAACATGACACACATTAAAAGGCCAGCAAAACCAAGCTCATGAAATAGGATTCCTCTAGATGGAACTCTTGAATTTGAAAGATGACAGTCATGTAACAAAAGCATCAAAACTTGGAAATTATTCTCTTCCTGCACTGGTTATTTCTCCTTCTAAAACACCTCCTTAGAGGAAAATGAGTGTATCTCACCTACCCAGTCCATGGCATGAAGAGATACAGCTCTCCTGTGCAAAGGACTTGAATAATGCAGTAAAACAAATAAAATTATGACTATGGTAGAGGTTTTGACAGGTGTAGAGAGCTCCCTATCTGTGTAGTTCCTTTTAGAGTAGCATTAAAGCTGCTAAATGAGGATTTTAGATTTGACTCAGCTCTTATCATTGAACTTCCTACTAAGACTTGCAAACCTGCCTGGACTACAAACAGGATTTTTTTTAAAATATTCTTTTAATTATTCTGTAAGTGAAACTATGATATAAAAATACTTGTGAAGTTAATGGGCAACAGAAGATCAAATTCACTTAAATAGAACATGGTCTTTTTCAGATAATATGACATACTGACACAGAGCCATAGAAGAATATTCTGCAGCAATTTCATCAACAGCATCAGAACAGTTCTGCAATAATCTTTCAGACAAGTGTGATATCTTTTAAAACTAATCATTAAAAAAATATTGGAGAAAAAGAAAAAAGTATGCGTCTACAGGTCTAAGTGGTATCCTTCAGCTTCACAAAAATACAAAGATGCCAGCAGTAACACCTAGACCCAAAAAACTATATGCAATGACAAAACAAGGGGAGATGAAGCAGAAGTGGTAAAATGACAAAGAGCTTTGCAAGGTAACACATCCCAGCTGAAGCACTTGCAAGGTAAAATAAAACACTATGAGGCAGCTGCTCCTAAAGCCTCTGCACTCACACTGAGGCAGCAGGTACCAGCTGGATGTCAGGGCCTTGAACCCTTCATCATCACTGCAAGGAAAGGAACGGCCATAACCAAGATCTCTCACTCATCTCTGCACTCCAGCACAGCACACGCTGCCGAAATAATGGAGACACATTAGAAAGCACAATGTGATAACGGGTACTGAGTGTTGACCTCTGCCAGTGACTGTGCAGTTTTTATTCTTTGCATTTTTAACTCCGCATCTTGGCTGCTGAAAAACACGTTTTCTTGAAGCTATCTTTGAAAACATATAGAGAAATCTTGCCTGGCAGAAAGCATAACGTGCATGACCTACTGTGCTACACATAAGTATGCACCGTACTCTCTCAGAGCTGTCTGCTTGCTTCTGGCTGTTACTAGAGGTATCAGTTACCCTCCAAAACCCCTGCTGCATATGCAACACATTTATCTCCAAAAGATCTCATTTCTCATTGAATCTCTCACAGCAGTTACTGTGAAGTCCTAGGATTTACACACACCTGGGGATGCCAATGGCCAGATAGACTCCACACATGGGCTGTGATCCTGGCACTGCCTTTCCCCTTGCAAGGATGCAAAGAGGATCCCAGTTCCTGCAGTCAATGAAGCACACAGCTCAGATGTAACTCACAGCAAACCTTAAAAACTATAAAAATACATGCACAAAATCATTTCAAAGACACCCCTGCACAGCACGTGCTGTGATACCACCCCAGCCCAGAGGCAACCCAAAACACAGCCCCTGAGAGGAGCAAATTGCCTTGTGTGGGATTATTGCTCCAATGAGTAACAAAAAAAAAATTGCACGCAGGAGAAGATGATGCAGTAAACCCAAAATATATTAACTGATCCAATTCTATTTCTGGCATGAGCAGCAGGGAGGACCAAAGCCACCTACGTCCCTCTGGGGTGCAACAGAGACCTCTGTGACTGATGCCAGAGGAAATCATCCCTGCCCCTGAGTCCCATCATGCGCCCTGGAATGGCAACTGCTCCCAGCTCTGGTACAACCCGAGCCAGAGTGGGAGGTGGGCCCTGGATGGCACTGATCCAGTCCTGAGCCCACAGGTGCCCAGCCAAGTACCATGCAAGGTCTGTGACTACCTGCCAGCCCACAGTGCCACAACAGGTGATGGGGTGGGGATGGTTTTTCAGAAGACATTTCATAATTGCGGCTGTGTGTTTCATATACAACAGCCAGATGCTTGTGGGGGGGAGGGAGGGGGAAGAGCTATAAATCTATAAATAAGTAATGGAGTGTTGGGCTATGAAATTCGTAGATTAACGTAGGAGAAACTCTCTCGGCAGCTGCATTAACGCCAGCACAGCGTGCAGCTGTTTCTCGCTCTGAAACAGCTCCTGCCTCTCGCCACAAAGGCTGTACGGGGCTTGTCTGGCCTCCTGTACATTTTCCTCATGTTCACCTCCAGCCATAAAGAATTAATTCATCACTGAGACTGTATAATCAGGATCTCAGGCTCCACTAACACCTGCTTAAATAATATGACTGTGTCTCATGTGACACCAGACTCTCTGGTTTCAAAGTGCGACTTGGTCCTCACTGCCTTGTCTGAGAAGTTTTAGGGGAACAAATAACACAAGGGACCAACTCAAACCTATTTCTTCTCCCACACTGAGCCCACCCTTGCCATCAGAAAATCCAAGGTCACAGCAACATTCCATGCACTTGAAACAGGTCTGTCAGAGGACTTTTTGGTTTTAGAGAATGCCATGACCCACTCCTGGCTGTCAAGCAAGGACTGATCTAAACCTGCAGCTCTTCCAGATACTGCCTATTCAGGGAGGAATTTAAAACTCCCTAAAGAAAGTAGCACACAGCTGTACACTGTGCAGGCTCAGCAGGTGCTGATACTGCCCATCCTGGACCACCCAGCAGAGCCACATCCAAATTCCCAAAGCTTCCTTCCCCACAACTCCCTCTGCCCCCCACTGCCCAAGGTGCCACTGAGATTGCAGGTGTCCCTGGGGCAGCTGCTCACCCTGGTGGGTAGTTCCGAGCCTGTTTCTAACCCCTCTCATGCAGGGACAATGTGCCCTTCACCTGCCCAGCTCAGCACAAGACCTTCCCCCAGGTTTCCCTGCTGGGGGCAGACTCCATGAGGTTTGGGATCTTGCACTGTACAGTGAAGGTCCCTCACTGCTCAGCACCTCAGTCCTATGGCTTCTTTCCACCTACATTTATCCAGTCCCTTATCCATCTTTTAGTGTTCCTCTGACTGATTATCATCTCCAATCATGGAAATATTTATGTGCTTTGTAGTTAGTCACTTTATTCCTCTGCCAAGGATGCTCTCAAGCTCCTGTCACTAGAAGCACCCTGTATTCTTGTCATGCCATAGATCTTTAAATGCAGTAGTTATACATTACTTAGGCTGCATATATTTATTCCTAAAATAACACAGGCATCTCTACAGACCTTCACTGGGCCTTTGATGCACTCCAGGCATCTTGCTTTCCAGTCTATTATTCCGTAGCACAACTAAAATAATTGGTACTTTCTAAGACTTCACTGTTTTCAGACTCCTAACAGAGTGAGTGGTCAGGTGTGATATAGAGCTCAGAGGACGCTGGAAGAAAAGAGAATACATGAGTATGTTAGGAATTAATCTAGTTCTTGTTGCTTGCCTCTGTAGAGGGGTGTAAGGGCTGCAGAGGAGAAAATCATAAATCATACCATTCTGAAAGAAGGTGGAGAAGGTGAATGAATTGGAATACATAAGTCAAAGCCTACAAAAATGTGCAGAGCTCCTGAAGCAGCATTTCATTTCCCTAGGAACAGTAGGTAAAGTCCCTGGAGACTCCTGCCTCCAGCAGACCAACAGGGAGGGAAGGCCACAACTGCAATGTGTGCAAGACAAATTTTGTTCCAACTGCTTTGCTGGGTGCTGCCTGACCTGGGGCAGGAGAATCCTGACAGGATGCACGAGGTGCCTGGATAGGAGTCACTGAGATATCCATGCTGTCCAGGTGGAGCACTCCCCATCTTCAACCATGGTCCTGAAATCCCAGTTTCCCACAGCATGTACAGGTCATTCTTTTCATCTAGTCTTTGCTATGGAGCAAATCAGTGCTCTAGACAGGGAAATCTGAGTACAGCTGAGAGGCTGGAGCTGGTGGGGACTGACTCATCAGAGCACATGCACGCTATATGGGATGTCTTTGCCCTGCTTCAGTTCTGCAGGAGCACCCCAGCAAGGCCCCTCACACTCACTCACTGTGCCTCAGTTCCATGGCTTGACACAAAACCATGGTAACATCAGGTTGCCAACCAGCCTTCTTGTTTGCTTCTGGAATTTCTGCCTACACTTGGCACACTCACAGTGTTTGAGACCGATATCTGGAGAGGACAGGGACGTGCTTCTTTGTGGGTACTACATTTATAGACATGGATTTGTGGGTGGGAAAACACGTTCTGAGAAAATGCAGGTATCTTGGACTTGTCAGATGTGCTTTCCTAAGAGCATCCTCCACCTGGGCAATAGGGCCCTGGCATATCAGTGAGGAATATCTTGTGATGTACCTGTTGTCACCATTTTCAAGTGCCCTTCCACTGCTACCACAGCACAGGTGTCTTGGAGTTTATTAATTAAATAGAAGAAAGTCAATACATATGTTTTTACTGCAGTTAAGATTTGAAGTATTATAACTTACAGAGACACTATTAAAACACTGAAGAGGACACTGAACACTAAAGAAACACTAAAACACTAAAAAGACACAATTAAAACACTGAAGAGGAAAACCACAAAATAGCTGCTAAAAAAGACCCAGGGTCTGAAATGGGATGTACTGGTTGTTAACATATTCCATCATTTAGCTGAACCAGGGAAGCTGCCATGGGATATTCTCTGTACATGGTGGTACACTCCAGGGAAACAGTCTGCAGTAGGGAGATGAGCAGTAAGGCCAGCAGGTCAGAACTGCCCTGGAATCACCTCCTCTGTGATCCCAGAGAATTAAGTAGGGTTGAACTGTCTTACAAAAGAGAACAGGATGTCCACTTCTAGCTGTCGATGTCAAACTAAATGTCATGATCACAGCCAGAAATGTGTAAGAGTTTGGTTAAAATGTTACAGAGAACTCTAGAGATGGTGTGGCAGATGTTCACTCTGGTTACTCCAGTAAGCTCAGAGCACTTCCCATTAGGTAGATCATTTTCCCACAGGTTTAAATGATCAGGAGTGAAAAGGAGTTTGGAACAAGACATCCAGCTTTGCCCATGGCTGGGAGATAACCTAATGCAGGAAGTTTTTGCTGAAGCCAGATCAGTTGGGTAAGGGGAGTTGTGTGAGGATACAGGATGGCTCCTTGAATAAAGTGTGGCACACAGTAATACCTGAAGCAGAAAATGCTCCCTCATAAAAAAAAAAAAAAAAAGAAAGAAAGAGAGAGAGAATAACTCTCAAGGCAGACTCATGTTTTATTAAGTGTAAATCAGATGTGATATTAAATCCATATGGTAAAGGTTAACATGTAAGAAGTATTGCATATTGATCGCAGCACTTTAGAACTGCACCATTTTCCATTAACATTTTCTCAGCTTCACAATGGGCAGCCACAGTGATACAGGATGCCTAAAAATTAACCACACCAGTAAATGCTAATGCATGTTTTCTAAATATAATAATGCATTCCTTACATCTGTGATGATAACAAGCAACAGAGATCCCTAATAGCAGCATCAATTCCATCTCACAAACAAGGAAAAACTAACATCAGAAAAAGAAACTACATAGATCTTGCAGTAAAATCATGAAGCTGATAGTAAAATGATCCAGCAGCAGAAGAAAATGCAAGATCAATATAAAATATATTAATTAGTACCTTTTCCATTCCACTGCATGCATGTCAGACTCCAGAGCTTGCAAAAGCAGGAAAGCTTGTGATATGAGTCTCTGAAGCTCATCTTTCTATGACTGAACAATTGTCCCCAAAGGCCACTAAATTAAACAGAGGGAGACAGAATGGTAACATTTTTTTCCCAAGGACATAAGTAGATTGTAAGATTAGACATTTCCCTGACACTCCTCTCAGTGGAACTGGAACATCCAGCTTCCCCCTTATCTCTGCATGTTAACCTCCCAAACCCTCCAAAATACCTCCCAAAGGGGCAAACTGGACCTAGAGGTGGACCTGCACACCGGCAGGAGTGGACTTTGGACCCCCCTGTGCAGGCAGCAGATGGGCTTTTAAGCTTTCTCACCCCCTTCAAGGTTGATTATTCTCATGGCAGGGAAGAGTGCTTGGTCCCCATCTCTGGGAATTACCCCTGGTGGTCCCTGGCTCTAGGAATTACCCCACTGCTGGATCCTCGATCCTGGGGCTCACACAGGGGTATCTATGTTGATTTGCATCTTATTTGCATTTCGTGGACGTGATTTGGACTGTGAGCACCAAGTACAATCGATAAGGAAGGAATCAGTGAAACCACAGCCAGCAGGTCTGCCTGAACCTGGATCTGGGCACAATCCTACACGCATGACCAGCATCAGTCCTGGCTAATGGCATGTGCTCCACAGCACACCGAAATCTGGGCACCTCTGAGTCCCACCAAGTAGCCAGGGAACAGAGGTGCTTTCTGAGCTGTGGAGAGCACAGGGATGGTTGGCATTCCACAGAGAGCCCAGCTGAGGATTTACACTGCAGCATAAGGTCAAACTCTACTTTATTCTATGCGTCTCTGCCAGCAATTCCAGGCAGACTCTTTTCTTTTTACCTCTTGGCTGCTGCTGAACACTGCTGTTTTCATAAAACTGCCAGTTACAGTCCAAGCTCTTTCCTGAGCAGTAAGAGTTGGGTCATACCCTATTGTTGTGCATGTAAAGCTTGAAGAAAGTCTCCATTTACTCTTCTTTCTACCCATCAGCACTGAATTTCACCTGCTGTTTCACTACAAGGTCATTCAGTGCCACAAAGTCCTTCTGCCACTCTGCAAACAGCTTTCATTTGCTCTGCCCTCAGTAACTCAGTGCCATCAGCCAGAGATGAAGTTATTTTGGCAGGTTATCTGAAATGTCTTCTTCTCTCCACAGAAAAAAAAAATCACTCTGTCAAATAAACAATCCCACTTCTGTGAGCACACCACTCCAATTAATGGAGGTTAATTGTCTATAACAAACAACCATTCAATGTATTCATTACACTAATGAGATTTCCTTTTTAGAGGATTTATGAGTTGAAAAATACAGTTCTGTTCACTCAGCTTTTAACTGCAGGAAGGAAATGTGCTTGAATTTGGGAAAATCTTTCATCTCAAGAGAAAATTACAAACTGCCCTTAAAAGAGTATGGATATTTATCCACAGTTGTCACTTAAATATACCTGAGCAAAAGACCAAAAGAACTGCTTTCAAATACATTCACTTACTAGGTGTTATGTAATATAAACATGTGTGATACCACAGTTACACCCACTTTTTACATTGACTATGAAGATTTTTTTAAAGCATAACTGACCCTAATGAAACAATGTCTTCCCATGTCACCAGCAGGTTGCCATCACAGAGCTAAAGTTGCTCAGTTTTAACAGCAATGTGCTGGAAAACCAGGGAAAGTGACAGGATACTTTCAGTTCCCTTACTTTAAAGTTTTCACAGGTTAAATAATTTGGCTGATTAAACACTAACCATCAAAATTAAAAGGTGTGTATCACCAGAGACAATGACACTGGGTTTGGCATTGCGACAGCCAGATCACTACATCTTGTTAATTTAAAATTAGGCTGTGTATTCCTGTTGTTTCCTCCATTCATAACAAAGTTTTCAATGCAGACTATACCCCAAATAAGAATCTAGTATTTTCAAGCTAAGTAATAGAGTTTTGTACAGGGATATTAGCAAGCCCTTAATGAAGGAAAGTAAATAGGTTGACTATGATCTTTGTATTAGCAATGCTGTGACCAGCAGGACTATCTCCCTGTGCTGGTCACTGGTGAGGCCACACCTCGATTCCTTTGTTCAGTTTTAGGCCCCTCACAACAAGAAAGACATTGAGGTGCTGGAGCATGTCTGGGAAAGGGCAACAGAGCTGGTCAAGGGTCCAGAGCATAAGTCTGATGAGGAGCAGCTGAAGGAACCAGGGTTGTTGAGCCTGGGGAAAAGGAGGCTCAGGGAGGACCTTATCACCCTCTACAATTACCTGGAAAGAGGGTGTAGCCAGGTAGGGGTGGGTAGGGTATTTTCTTCAAGGTAATAAGCAACAGAACAAGAGAAAATGGCCTCAAGTTGCACCAGGGAAGTTTAGATTGGATATTGGGAAAAGTTTCTTCACTGGAAGGGTGGTCAATCACTGGAACAGGCTGCCCAGGGAAGTAGTGGAATCATTGTCCCTGGGAGTGTTCAAAAAGATGTGTAGATGGGGTACTTGGAGGTGTGATTTACTGATGAACCTTGCAGTGTTAGGTTAATGTTTGGACTCAATGACCTTGGAGGCCTTTTCCAACCTTAATGAGTCTATGATTCTGTATTCCTAAGCCCATACACAGCATTTTCACATCCTGTGAGCATTTTTGCAACTCTCACTTTGCTTGCACAAATGTTTGTGCTGATCCCCCTACACCAGCGTCTGCCACACACTAACCCACTTCCAGAAACAAGGCTCTGTCTGGCCAGGGGGTTGCTCTGCAAAGGCCTATAAAGATGTTTTATGCAAGAAATTTGAAACTAAGAAATTTGAGAAACGATCACAGTGGTAACTTTTAGTCTTAGGAACATGACTTTCATATTTACCTGGCACTGGTTTAGATTGTGCTTGCCCTCACATGTGGGTCAAACTCCACCTTGAAGGCAAGTTCTTCCAGTGAGGTTGTACACATGAAAGTGGACATGCAGTCATCACTTGTTAAAGATATGTACAAGATACATGATGCTTTTTGAGGGAAGTGCTCTACAGTACTCAGAGCAATTTCAATTTGATGATATAAGAAGGCATATATAGCATGGCAAATAAGAAGAGAAACGGGAAAGGAAAGATAATGAGAAGCCCCACCAAAAAGATAGATTAAAAGACTCAGGTACTCCACCATGCCAGAAGCCAACTCATTCTGAGTCACTTCCACAAGGCCAGTTCCACTTATCTTTTCCAAATAATAAGTCTTTAACTTTCAACAAGAGATTAGCTGTGGAGACTGAAAAATAGCAAGGGCCACAGGGCAAAGAATGGTGCATGAATGTTTATAAGAGCACCTACTTAAAAGTAAAAACTCACTTTCATTTCATGTGTAGGTTCATTTCTCACTTCAGCAGTGTGTAAAGAAAAGATCATTAAGAGCACAGGTGTGAGTTATGAAAATATTTGACTGCAATTAATAAGACGCTAAACTGAATGGGATGTGATGGGAAACACATCTCTTGGCATGGATTCCACCACTGCTTCATTTGGACTGAAGAAAGCAAATACCAGCTTCAATTCAACTATTTTGCTCCAGCAAAAACTGCTGTGGCCTTATTCATTCTGTTTAATTTGCCTTCTTTTCATGTCTCACACACAGCTCCTCCTTCATGAATGGAGAGAAGAGCCAGATGCCCTCTGTCAATTGAATGATGCCATTGTATTTTTACCAAATAGAAGTCCAACATGCTGTTCCAGACCATTCTGATGCAGAAATAGCTCTAAATATAATCCAGTTCTCTCAGTTCCCCTTCCAAAGTCTCCCAGCTAGTCCCATAAGCAGCCAGTAAAACAAACATGAAACATTACTGCATCTGAACTCGTATTGACAGATTACATTCTGAGGGCCTGCCACCACTCTGGGTAGTTTTTCAGAGCTACCACTTCCAAATCAAACCTTGATCACGTGCCTTGGATATGCAATACCTTCTGAGTGAATGGGGTTAGGAACATTTTATTAATGCCAATTAAACAGCAAGAGTAGGAAAGGCATAAGATGTTCCAAAACTGAGCTATTCAGTAAGAGTAAATAAAAACACAAAAAAACCACAAAACAAACAAACAACAAAAAAAAAACACCAAAAAAACTCCATCTCACTTGATGGGGTGATACTGCTTTAATCAGCAAATTGCAATCTTGTTTCAGACTGAAGATTGTTGCTACAAAGAGTGTAAGAATAAACTAAATCATCTAACACTTATTTAAAATGCTGCAACACCAGCAGGTTTATTGTAATATAATAGAGTGGTAGAGCAATTACACTCTGAGATTAATATTTATAGAACATAATCAGGTTTTCCTTATTTAAAATTTTATTCAATAATTTGTGTGCCTTAAAAGCATCTTCAAAGTCAAAGTAAGATTTGAAATAAGTCTTTAAGGAAAGGTATCAAAACCCTGGCAGGAGTCTGGAACAATGTTCACTTGTGGTGTGGGCCTAGCAAGACTTGCACTTCAGGAATGAGAATATCCCTTTCTGATTTGAAGGAATAACTATAGGAGAGATTAGGGGATGGGTTATAAAATGGCATGTATTTGGCGCTGTGAAAGGGACTTGCAGCACTGCCTGGGACCATGGCCATTCTGTGGCAAGAAACACAAAAAGCCAACAGAGGTCAGAAGCAGAACCTCACTGAGAGGAGGGAGAGAAGGGTACTTTTTGAATCAAAAAAACTGTGACAGTGACGCACCAGCAATCTCTGTGAAGCCAGAACCTCAGAAAATTAACTGGCCAGTGACACCAGGACACAGTGACAGAGGTCTCCAGGTTTCTCTCCTCCTGGCTGGTACCTCTCTCAAGCAGGAGTTATTGGTCACTGCAAGCACATTATGTGCATGCTGCACACAGCCCAGCTGTGCCCAGCCTGGGCAAAGGTCTCTGTGGGCTATTGCAACACAAATTGTGTGCAATAATGACTGTTACTTCTGGAATATGGTTAGAAGTAGCATTGGAGCACTTAAACTACTTACTTTCAATAGGAGAAAGGTATATGCCATGATGTCCCCACCTGAGTCAGAGCAAGAACTGCCCAGATTAGAGAGAGGGGTAATAAATCCCTCACACCCACAGCAGAGGGGATCAGTGTCTGCTTTCCATCAGCACGAACTGACAGTTCAGGTGTTAATTGTTAGTACTGCCAGTTCTGAGCTCAACATCTTCTGCTGTAATAAGCCCTGCTTCAAATTCCAAAATGCAGGTACACTTTATAACAGGGTGTGGGAGGGTTGTTAATTGCTTAACTGCACTCTTTGGGAAAGCATTTCTACAGCTGAGAGTGTAAAAATCCTGATAATTTTATTTTTTGTCTTGTAATTCTCACTTCTTTTTACCGTATAGTAAATTCCCGAAGTGCTTTATAAACTTTGCATCTAATACAACTGACCAAGATATGAGTTTGCTTTACAAGCATGAGGCAGAGTCCTTCAGTTTCTGTCTTCAGAGTATGTCCTGTTTATAGGACAAAATATCACTGCTTCTGGAGTGCTCAGCACCCAGTTTCTCCGGGATTACTAGAGATTCCCAAACCCACTCCTGGGACACCTCAGTCTCACTCAGCACCCAAACGCTGCTTGGCACTGCCCAGTGAAACCTCAATCCAACATCCCCCTCAGATTAGCCTGGTGAAAACCCCCCACTTCTTGTCTCTGGAAATGGTCTGTCACAGCAAAGGAGCAGAACATGGTCCAACCAAACATCTTCATGGGGTATAATGAGAGGTTACAGCAGACACACAGATGGAGAAAACAGAAACACTTGAGATTAAATGAATTAAATTAATTGCTCGTACAGCTTCTGGCTTCAGCAAACTTGTGTTTTCACATCTCACCAAACAGACAGCTCCGAGGGCACCCCTTTTTGTCTCCAAATTGTAAGAAGGTGACATTTCTTGTTTGTACTATCTGGTCAGCTTCCTGGCAATGGCTGTCAGCAGTGGACTTCTCTTGATGTCAAGTGAAAAATGGGGACAATTTGCAAAGTATCAGTGCAATTCAGAGCAAAAAGCCTTTTGGATTTCTTTTTAGAAAGTACTGACTAGAAAATAGCATCCACCACATAATTCCCCTGTACAGTCTCTGTTAACTGCTCAGAGGTGCTTTGGAAATCATTGAAATAAAAGGGCATTTCCCTCTTGTGACTTGATCCAGCCTAATTGGGGTTGTTGGCAGAAGTGAAAGCAGTTTTGCCTTCTGCCTTTTTTAAAACAGCAGCCAAACACATCAACTCAGCTTTGTTTGTGACATGAGTAGAAGCTACAACCTAGCTACTTCTATTGCTTTTTTCACTTCCCTCCATCAAACAGTACTTTATTTCCATTCATCCTCACATCTTGCATAGAAATCCAGTGATTCACAAATGTATCTTTTTCATCTCTTTAGCAAAGACATTTTAATAAAAATATTAGCTTGACTTAGGTGAACAATGCCAAAGTGTACTTCCAAGTGTAAGTTTGAATTTAAAATCAGGAATTTCTTTTGATATGCAAAGTGCCTTTGGTCCTTGTAAATATTCCTGTAAAGGTTTTATTTCTCTACAAAGGCAACCAATATGTTTGCAAGTTCATGTGAAGGCATTGGCACTTTTATAAACAACAACAACAGCAACAAGATTGTCATCGAACTGCAGAACAAAGTAAATGGCAGGGGACTTAAGTGGTTATTCCAGATTGCAAACAACAAAGTACAAATGGAAAACATTTTATATGTTATATATACATAATATAACATTTTATAATATATAAACATATATATATTATATAAAACATAATTAATAACACATTCAGGAGAATAAGAGTGTGACTTGTCTGCACCTCTTCCAATATATTAATTCATATTTCGTATGAGTTACTGTTTTGATTATTTAAATGACAGCTAGATTTCTCCATCTTCAATGGCTAAATCGAAAAGGGAAGATCCCCATTCCTACCCCAAATGGGTGAAACTAGAGAGGAACTGGCAATTCTGTTTGAAGAAGAGAGACTAACTGTGCCAGATCACCAATTCTGCACCAGAGATCAACCTTTCATAGAATGAGAGTATCTCAAGTTGGAAGGGATCCATAAGAATCAAGTCAATATCCCTGCTCCTTGCAGAACTACTTAAACTAAACCATATGATTAAAGGCATTTGCCAGATTCTCCTTGTACTCTGACAGGCTCAGTGCCGTGACTACTTCCCTGGGGAGCCTCTTCCAGTCACCAACCACCCCCTCCTAGGAGAACAACCTTCTCCTAATGTCCATTCTGAAGTTCCCTTGATGCATATTTAGTTCTGTATATCTCTTAGTTTTCTGTTTAATGTTTAGATATAATTCTTTCTCCTTTTTTTTTTTTTTTTTAACTTTTCCTTTCTGAAATAATCAGTCATGCTTTGCATGTGAACATGGAAGGTGCATCAGCCGGAGCATATTCGTTTAGCACTTCGACTGGAAAAGTGCATTCTTGAACGCAGACTCATTCCAGAATGTCAGTTCCTGGTGCCCTGTGGAAGGTGGGGAAACACCTCATGGTTTGTGACTTGCATCTTGAAGGGAGAGCACTCGCTGTGCCCGACACTGCTGCACTCACAAGAAAAGGGCACCAGGCTGCAGACCCGGGAAGGGCTTTAGCTCTTCACCTGAGGTGTGTGAAACAGGCAAGAAAATCAAAGCAGCACACGGAAGTGCTGCTGCAGCCTGCTCACAATGCCTGTCCCCTCTCTCTTCCCCCCATTCCCACAGCTCAGTGATGAGCCGGCTGCTTCAGCAGTGCGGACCAAGGGACTGATTTGTGACATTTTTTTCCTGTGCATTAAATGATTTGCACACAGTCTTTTTGACAGGTAGAAACTCCTGTGCACTCCAAAGCTTTCTTTTCTCCCCTTTTCTCCCCTTTTTTTTTTTTAAGGAATTCTTGATTTTAACAGGAGAATATTGACTGTTGCAACCATGAGAAAGGTTATATGGTGTCAATCTCAGATATGATGTAGAAGGAGCTTGCACAGAAAAGACTGCAGGCAAATTAAAGCACTCTGTCAATCTAAACTTGCTGTTGCCAGGCGTTTTAGCCTGTATCTAAATTATATTAATTTTTGACTGTCCATACTGCCAGCCTGACAGACGACTGGTTCATCTAACTGTTGTATTTTCTTCTCATTAAAAGATACTTGCAGGAGCATCTTTAAACAAATACAGAGGTCACACAAGAAGAAAGCGGTGTTTTTCTAGCAACCTTTGCTCTGCACATTTCTGATAGGTTTCTTTCACCACATTCCACATCAATAACGCTGCAGCAACCAAAAGGCCATGTAGGCATTTAATCTGTGAGTGCTGAGGGCACACAGCTACCAGTCCAACACTCTGCAAACATTCTCCATCATGTGCTTCCACTCCAGGGAGTTGCCATTGAAGACTCCTCAAAGTGTAAGGTAGATTCATTTTAAAATGAAGCACTTTTTGACACTAAATAAAACAAACTCCTAGCTTTATTGAATTATATGAAGTGCTAGAGAAAGAAGAAGAAAAATCGTGCCTTTAAACCATATTCTTGTCTCATCTGAAAACAGCTACCAGGAGCAGACTAAAACTTCGAAGGGACGGCATGTAAAATCACCTTTTGTCCAATTTACAGTTTGTAAATATCATCTTTCTTACTGTACCCAACAGAGCCATACAACACATGTCAGCAGGAGAGAAGGAGCAACAAGAGAGAGTGAAGAAAGGGAGCAGGGCTAGGTAATGAAAAGAGTAAGGGAGAGACCCCATACGCACTCTCATCCAAGGAGAATGGAGCAATACAAATTATTTTCTCCAATGGTGTCTTCCAGACACAGCTGAAGGTGCCTTGTTTGACCTTGCCCTCCGCTTTGAGATTGTTCACTTCATTAGACCAACACACAAATACAGAAAGCAATTATTTGTGTGGAACGTGCTTCAAATAGTGAAATATTATTGACTATAGCTTGTATTCCATTACATACACATTGCCAAAGCACAATTAATCATATGTAAACATTATAAACATTACAGTTGTCAGGATTTAAAATCTATATAAACGCTTTTCCAGGTAATTAATATAGGGAAAGCATTCCCTCAGCTAAGGAAAGAAAACACCTAAGGAATAGTATGGTAATCTTATATTCTCTCAAAGGCAAAACTGTAAAGATTTCAGTGGTGACACTGTCTCTCTAATAAATGTAGGCTGCCTGAGCTGAACACAGGAGAAAATATATATATATATAGCATGAACTTTTAAATAAAAATTATCTTGTTGACCTCAGGGAAAAAAAAAAAAAACAAAGAGGTTTTTCTCCCTTTTTTGCTTCTTCTGGTACTTTCTGACTCCCAAATGCCAGGAAGTAGAAAAAGTAATTAATAGCAAAAACTGTCATGACATAGCAAATAATAGAATTTACAATGACTCTGACACTAAATCTTAGATAAAAATCCAGTCCATGAGAGGACCCTATTGGAAATGTTACTGTGCAACTGCAGAAAGAGAGACACAACCCTTGGTTTTACTTCTGAGTCCCAGGGGCAGAAATAAAAATAGAAAATCCAGGGGGGGCAGGGACAAGACAGCTCAGAGGGCAAGGAACTGGACAGCCTTCACCTTTTCCCTCTCTCAATGTCACAGTCATCTGGTCCTGCTGTTATGCTAAGGATGTGTCTATTGCCACTGGAAGGTCCTTGGCACAGCACAGTTTGAAAAGAACACCACAGTTTACTAGAAGGAAAAGAAACTGAGAGTTATGAAGTGAGACGATAGTCCTTCCTACCCATGTATATACATCCTTATACTTTATCTACAGTATTTCTAGAACACCCAAGAACTTGGCCTTTGCACCCTCCTTGATAAAAGAAGTGCACATAAACATATGGTAAACATGCTTCTAGAAAGAAAGATATCTGCTAATAAATGAGCTCTGAATTAGGTGACAAACCCACTGCAGGGAGAAGGACTGGAAAGATCAAGGTGTAGCCCCACTGCTGCCTGTGATTGAGGGAGCTGCAATTGCTACTGTAAGTGCAGCAGTGCAGACCTGGCTCTGCACTCACTGCTTCTGGGGTGGGCTTGGCAGCCCCAGCTGTGCCCAGAGGTGCTGCCACCGAGATTCAGGCAGCAGCTGGGAGACTTAATTTGAGACTGGCTTGAGTATCCTTCCAGCACTGACTTCAGTGTGCTGTGTAGGCACTATCACAAAAGTATAAAGGCATTATATACAAAGTAATGGTTCATGTTCAGCAGGTAGATGGATGTCCCTTATTTACTTTTTCACGTAAACCAGCCCTAGGACACGGTCAATAAAACAGAAAACAAACACGTTAGGACAGACTTACACTCGAGGCATAATTAGCCCACGGAGTTCCTCGCTAGCACACATTACTATGCCCAGCAAAACAAAATAATTCCAAAAAAACAGGGTAGAGATTCATATAACCTGAGAGAAAAGAGGGAGAGAGACAAATCACACATAAGTACTGAAAACCGCTAACGCACAGGAAACAGAAAAAAACTCTTTTAACTGTTAGGATTTAGGCAGTTTTCTACACCATTTTTAAAATTGTTTGGCGTGGGCTGGTCTCAGAAACTGCCAGCGTGCTGGAATAGATGAGCTTCCACTGAGGGGTTTGATACGGGAAGTGCTAATGATGCTGGAAATGATCACCACAGTTGCTCAGCAAGCACTCCTGACGTGAAGGGAGTCTACAGATGCTTGTGAACGCAGTCCTCCTGTTGTGCTGGGATGTTGAGCAGCGATACACTCAACAGCTCACTCTTTTACTGTATTGTTTTTATAGTCTTTAAAGGTCTGAATATGACTCTCCATCTTTCCGGCAGTGCCTTTTCTTTATTGCTTGCATGAGTTGTTCCATTTCATTATCCAGCAGCATAGTATATCTTCCTTGTTTTGACAGGGACTGTTCTGTTACAATTACCTCCTGTCGTTGCGGTTCAAGTGAAGGTGCTGCCAGCTGGACAGAGCTGTAAAGCAACATGAGTGAATTTCCCAGTGTTAAAGCTTTTTTGAAAATCCAGGAAGCAATTTGTAATCTCCATATTTAGAAGACTTCTTGTATTGCAATGAGATGCTGCCAGGAGGAGGTTGGAGGGCAGACAGAGCTTTGATGCTTCCCAAACTTCAGAGATGTTTGACTCCTTCATCACACAAGAGAATTCCTCATGGCCCTGTGCACTCTGCTGGAGGGACACTTGAAAACCAGCAGTGACCAGCAGACCTGGACTCTTAGCGGGAAGACTTAGGACATCCAGGACGTCCATCACCTCTTTAAAGGTTTGTTCACACACTGTAGTTATCACAGAAAAAATTAACACAGCCTCATTTTAAGAAATGAACAAACACGGCACAGTATTTGAAAGCCACTTTTCAAAAAGATGACTAGAAAACATCTGGAGGTCATGACAATCCCAAAGCATTCCACCTTAAACCAGACTTTGCAATAAAACATGCAGCTTCAGCAACAGACGAGCACAGACCAGAAGGCTGAAGACAAACATCAGATGCCAAGCTCCTTCATGCTGGAGAATAGTCTTGATAAAAGGTGGAATTTCAACTATAACATGATAACTGAAGCTAACAGAAATCTAATAAATTCAACTCGGTTAGTATTTTTTGCCAAATTCACCTTAGCTATATAAATTATCTTTATTTACCTTAATTAGGCATGACAATGTCTTTTTACATTTTTGTGACTAGTTTCTTTTCAGTTAGTAAATGTAGAAATAATTATTACTATCTGAAAAATGAAAATTAACCTGACTTACCAGTTCCCTCTAAAAGTTTGTTAATCATAATTGCAATATCCTTTCCCTTTTGCAGAACACATAGTAAAAACAAGTAAATCTTCTCCTTCTCTAAAGCGGCTTTGGTTTCATGGAAACCCAGAGAGATTCCTGTAATTTTCCAGATATTACAGTCCCCAAATGTTTTACTCTTCAACATGATTATTAGATCCACCAGTTTTGTCTTTCATCTGTATGTTCCTAACAGATGAGTTGGTTTTGTGCCCCCTCATGAGCTTACAAATTAAACTCCTACATGCTCTCCTGCTTCTTAATTTGGTGCTTTGGGATAGCACTGCTGTTGGCTCACTTAAGAACAAAACCATTATTCAGATGAGTTACAACAACTCATCTTCAAACAGCAAACTGCACTTACAAAATAAAATGGATTACACTCAATATTTTAGCTTAAGCATTCAGCACCACACAAGACAAGCTCAAGCTCATTCCATTTAATGATATGGGGTAGAAATTCTTCCCAGAAAAGAAAACTGAAATATCCATCAGAAGTCTAGGATAATCTTGTGTTAATGAAAATGTTTTTGATGGGTCTTTTATAGTCAGGTTCATCACTGTTTGCTCCTTGCAGCACCAATAAGTGAATATGGGCAATTATTCTCAGGAGCGGCATATAATTGTCACTTCATACAGCATAAATAATTGCTTAGGCAGCAAAAAACAAAAGTGAAC
>JAWWEU010000001.1:112747730-112771013 GCA_035583155.1 Acropternis orthonyx | reverse complement strand
TATTCTCAGGAGCGGCATATAATTGTCACTTCATACAGCATAAATAATTGCTTAGGCAGCAAAAAACAAAAGTGAACTGTTTGTTCCCTAGACATTAAACTGGACTATTCTTTTATAAACCTGGAGAGATGTACTGCACCCTCTCATTGGAGTGTGTGATTTAGTAACGAGGTGTAAGAATGAGGCAAGTTATGGCAATTAGGGTACCTCAAAGTGCCAACTGCCAGGATGCTTCTAGTGATGCTCCAGTGATGCTCACTGAATAGAAAATTCAGGGACAGCAAGAGCCATGTCTTTAAAAGCTTCTATATGCTCCAGGCCCAAAGCTACCATTCATTTTAGGGGAAAATACAGTGGTATTGGTGTCCTTGGTTAGATGGTAATGAGAGTGTGCATGGTCAGGCCGAACCTTGCTCTTTCCCTCATCCTGCACACATGTTAACTGAGGTCAATAGCTGGCCTAAAATATTTAGCTCCATTTTCTAACACTTAGATGATGAAAGCAACAAGCAATAACTGGCTGCGTTTTCACAGGGATTCATGAGCCACGGGGAGGGAAGCTATTCTGGAAAAGGTTTGGTTTCTTCCCAGAGCTAAGACATGGCATGAAATAGTCTGATATGGGTCTACAAACTCAGAGATAAGAGGAAACTTGATCTCCTGGTGGTAAAGATCAGAGATTAACCTAAGGAGACAAGCAGCCAGGGCAGCCAGAATATGAATGAGATGTTATCTGAATAAAACCTCCATTTCATTCAAAAGGATTCTTTTTTTCCTTTCAGGAGAAATCTGGGATCCACAAATCTGTTGTCCTCAAGCTCAAGTCCTGTCTGAGACTCATCAGAGAAATTCCCCCTCTCTGGAAGACCAAAAAACCTCTATTGTGTCCTGGAAGGATGACATCTGGGCAACTGCTGATGCACAAAGGTCAGAACACTAGGGTGCTGATAAAAGTACAGTAATGGACAAAAAACCACCCCAACAAAAACAACCAACCTACCATTTGTTATATACTTCAGAAGTAGATAGTGTAGCTTCAATTACAGAAGTGCTCCTGTTAAAATATTTCTGTTTCAAATGATTCTTAGCTGGAATATAGGGAACTATGTGGAGGTTTTATAAACCAAACAGCACTGCATTTATGAGGGCTTATGATGCAGCAATGACATTTTAATAATATTAATAATATTCATGATTATCATTTCAGTTTGGTAAAAAATATCTCTTAATATGATTTGTAACTTAGTAAATAAGACTCTTGTCTAGATTGTAATTTAATTTTTCAAAAGAAATTACCAACTGTTTCAGAATTTGAATCAGTTGCTATTGAAATATTCACAATGCTTTAAGCACATCATTTTTCACAGGATTTAGTTTCATATGGGTATGTATCCTAAGCAAACAATGCCTGTTTTGTCTCTTTGGACTGGTAGGTGAGGGGTATGGCTCCCAGCCAGCAGCTCCATCCAGGTGAAACCAGGTAATCAAATCACTGCACCAGAAGGGGTCTGGGTACCTGTGGTGGGCTGGTCCTGCTGTCCCCCTGCAGTACTTCCCACCCCTCACCTCTGGGAATGATATATTTAAGAATTATCATTAAACTCCACATTCATCACACAACTTTCCCTTACATCAACAAAACTAACCAAAAAAAAGACCAACAAAAAAAATTCCCCACACAAGAAATCAAAATAACATCATCACAGCACCAAATGAAAGTGGACAATTTAAACATCTACCCTTGTCCCTTCACCACAATTATAACAAAAAAATTCCCCATAGTCATTCCACTCTTTAACATTGTTCAGTTCATGTTTTGCCCATTACCTCTCCCAATCACTATCTTTATCTTAAATTCCTTATGATCCCAGGTTTTAGCACCAAAAAGTCTGTGGTGGGTTGACCCTGGCTGGATGCCAGGCATGACCAAAGCCACTCTTTCACTCCCCTCTGCAACTGGACAGAGCAGAGAAAACACAATGAAAAGTTTGTGGTTTGAGACAAGGACCTAGACAGATCACTCACGCAATGCCATCACAGGCAAAACAGACTCCGCTCGGGGATATTAACTGAATTTAAAGCAACAAAATCAGAGCAGGATAAAGTGAAGTCAAAACAAACTATTAAAACTCCTTCCCCCCAACCCCTTCCTCCTTTCCAGTTCTACCTTCTCCCCCTCAACAGCACAGGGAGCGGAGATTATGGTCAGTTCATCACACCTTGCTCCTGGCACTGCTCAGGGTGAAGAATCTTTCCCCTGCTCCAGCATGGGGGCCCCTCTCATGGGAGACAGTCATCCACAAGTATCTCCAGAGTCCATCCCACAGGCCACAGTTCTCCATGAACTGCTGCCATGTGGGTCCCTTTCCATGAGGTGCAATCCTCCAGGCACAGCCTACTCCGGCATGGGTCCCCTACAGGGCCACAGGTCCTACCAGGAAACCTGGTCCAGCATGGGAGCCTCTCTCCATGGCTGTGCAGGTCCCTGCCATGTCCCTGCTCCAGCACACATTTCCCAGGAGGTCACAGCCCTCTTTCAGGCATCCACCTGCTCTGCCATGGATCTCCTCCACAGGGATCCCTGCACTCCCATGGACCTCCACAGGCTGCAGGGGCACAGCTGCCTCACCATGGTCTTCACAATGGGCTGCAGAGGATTCTCAGCTCCAACGCCTGGAGCACCTCCTTCTCTTCTTCACTGACCTTGGTGTCTGCAGAGTTGCTCCTCTCACATCTTCTCACTCTGCTCTTCTCTGGCCCCAATGTAATCTGACCAATAACTTTCTTTTTTTTCCTTCGTAACTATGTTATCTCAGAGGCATTACTATCATTCCTGATTCTTTGGCCTTGGCCAGTGGTGGGTCCATCCTGGAGCCAGTTGCCTTTGGCTCCTTCTCACAGAAGCCACTCCTGTAGCACCCACACTACCAAAACCTGGCCACGCACACTCAGTACAGTACCCAGCCAAGTTCATCTCAAAGTGATGCCATGAAATTCATTTTCCTGGAAGGTACAAGATATTCAGGAAAGTGCACTCATTCACACAGTGACTGGTGTCCACAGATGTACAACTCCTTGGCCTTGCTTGATCTTTACCACCCTTAGTTCCAGAAGACCCAATTTTACACACCTGTGAAATAACAAGCTGTTATATTGGCTGCATCTTTCTCCCTCCCCACCTTTGCCTCTGTGTAGTTATCAACTTCTATTTGCTGACAACCCACTTCTTATTCCTGGGATGAGAATTTGTGAGGTTAAAGCATTCTGGTTTTATTTCAAGTCTTGGGAAGAGTAAACACTCCTAAACTGGAAGAAATCAGGCATATGGGTTTGGGTTTTTTTCCTCCCTCTGCTATTCTTCTTTAGGGAATAATATTTCCCCCATTGTTTCATCTCCCATGTAATTTTCCTTTACTGCCCTCTTCTGATTTAACACTTGGATATTACATAGGTTAGTAGTGAATAGATAACCTGCGAGTTGTCCAATATTGTAAATATACTGTAAATATTTCTGGCACTTTCCTTACTCTGTCCGTTAGCAACACTCATCATCATATCTTCAGTGATAGCACACACATAAAACACCACTGAGGCTTCTAGACAAAAGAATCCCCAAGTAGAGTGGATAAATCAAAAAAATTTAAACAACATAAAGAGGAACTTCCATACTTTCTACAAACTTCCATTACTGCCAGCAATGCATTTTGAGGTGATGTCGTAACACATACATCACAAATACCCAGAAAAGCAAGGCTTGTAGCAATCTTCCTCCCAAACAGCCAGACAGCACACATACATGAATATCTTTTTGACAGTATTTGGGCTGGAGGAAAAAACAACATTTTTTTCAGGCTAATCAAAAAGCAATTGACTTTTAAGAATGGGGTTTCATCCATGGCGGTTTATTTAGGGGACTTTATTGGTTTCAGCATTTTGCCATTACACATTGATACAAACAACTTATTCTATGTATATTTTAAATTTTTTCTTTGCTCCTTATGAAATTAAATAGCCTGATATGAAATTTGAAATTACACGCTTTTATCTCTGTGTAAACAGCATCTCCCAATAAAGTAACCTGTAATACAGCTATAGAAGGAAATTATTTTAGAAATGGCAATTCTCAGTTAAATTTGTCTGCCTCCTTTATAGATTGAGTCACTGAATCTTCATAGGCAAATGCTAGTCTTTATTACTTTCTGCTTTTGCAAGTACTGTGTACACTTCTGGGAGCCCAAACTGGGGTGTCTTTATCAATCATTAGACTTCAAAATCTCAATGAAACTCATTAGCTGTGTCCCAGCTCGGAACTCCTGCTGCTGGTCATTCACAAGCTGCAATGGAGAAACACGATCTTAACTTGCAGGATACATTTGTTAAGGTGGTTATCTCATAAGGCAACAGATCTGACATAAAAATGACAGGCAGGCTGTCTGGAGCCCTCAGTCCCCAGTTTCACAGGCTTGTTTCAGTTTGGAGCCGCAGAGTCCTAACAGCACTTCTGGCCAGGTTGTTTCGTGAATGCATAGCAAGGCAGGCTGGATCACAAGAGCCAGGCTGAACGATTGCTAACCTGCCCAGGACCAGTGGACTTGGGACCTGAGTCTTGCAAATCCTTATCAAACCAGCTGGATTTCTGGAAGACGATTGTCTGAAGTCATCCCAGACAGACAAAGGGGGGATCCTCCCCAAGTCTGCCAGACAATGGTTAAAGCAGCTGCTTTAGCCTTGCTGAACCAGATCTAATCAGAGCAGGTAACGCATCTTCTAATCACTTCGTCATAAGAAAAGCTTTGTGGCACCATCTTACAAACTCTCCTGGGAGAGGCGAGGACAGGTAAAGGGAGAGGTAAGGGGGCACTGTACAGCACATGCACCGTGGCCCTGAAGAGGCTGAAAGGTCTTTTCTACAACCTCACCTCAGGCGAGTGTCTAATCACCGTGGTCTGTGACCTCTTGCTCATGGCATTTGGCTTTGGCACTGCCAGCCATCTGCACTGAGCCACAGTAACCATCTAAGCTGAACTGTAGGTAGAGATGTAATTGCACACACCCTGCTGCCACCCTGAAAAAACTCCTACACTGGAGGCTGGAGTGTTTCCAGGGCCCCAGGCAGTGTCTCACTGACAATACTTCTCATGTTTAGAAACCACTCTCCCTTAATAGCTGAGTTAAGATTCTGTATTTTATTCTTAGAGCTTTCACACTCTGACTTTTTAATGGCTCGGCTATTAAAACCTACAGACTTTAATGCAACAAAGGTATAGCTTGAAAGAGAATCCCCAAAGCCCTACTATTGGTAGGTGGTAATGGCTGAGTTAAAAGGGGTGGTATTTCTCAGAAAGGATGGCTCAAAGGGAAATCTGGAAATTCTGGAAACCTGAACTGTCCACTAAAGAGGAGGTCCCAGCAGAGGGAGTGAAGTGTGACAAGACAGACACTCTGGTCAACTGAGGTTCATGCAGACCGTAAGATAAGCTGAACAGAGAGGGAAGGAATTGCAGGAAGCACAAGAAGAATGTAAGAAATTAGTTAAAAGTCAGAATGAGGCACACAGAGGAATACAGGAATACTCTCTAGAAAAGGTTTTAGAGTCTGAAGGTGTACTTTGATCAGGACTGATATGGACAGAGTGTCATAGACTCCAAGATTATGAGAAAAGCCTTTTTATTTATAGGTACAAGTAAAGAATAAAGCCATACATTTTCAGACCAAAGAGAGGACAAAGAAAGCTTAGGAGTACTAAAAACCTGAAATTAACTGAAGAACTGTAAGCACTGGTTTTAAAATACAAAACTAAGAGAAGGCTCAGTAAAAGTATAAGCCTTGTTTACTTAACAAAAGACCACACTCTCAGAGTAGAATCCCTTCATATTTAAGGAGTTCAGCTGTGAACATCCTCTAATAAGGACTTTCACCAACTTCAGGTCTCTAGAGCAAGAGCAATAACATATGTAGAGGATGAAGATGTTTCTAAATAAGCTTTAATGCCTGAGAAGGTCTGGAATGACACTTATGGCTGCAGGGATGCTGTGGAAATAGCTAACTGGACTTTTGGCAGAGGCAGACTGCACTTAAGCAGTGTGCTTCATACTATAGAGCAGCAAATGGATGAGCAGAAACATGCTCATGTCTTCTCCTCTGCATCACATGTCTTACTTTCTTCACCCTAGTGGAGTCTGAGCAAACTCCACTGCCTTTGGAGAATGATCAGCTCTGGCAGAAGGGCAAAGGGTCCCAGTTCAGTTCAGCTGCCGTGGTGCAGCTGTTAGCTGAGACTCCTGCGTGGCAAGCTGTAACACTGGTGTATCCTCAGCAAAAACCTCCACTGACTGGTTAATAAAGCGGAAGGTGGGAACCAGACGTTCTTCAGGAGAAAGGAAAAAATAATAAAGGAATATAGATATGGACCGAAGAGCTACAGCAATCTACTTAAATGCAACTCTTTTAGTGCTAGTAGGTTTATGACTTAAAACTCAATACTATTCCTCATTATGAGACCTATGCAAACTCTTCAGTGCACAGCAGGGTCTCTACAAACCTTGCTCTCTGCTGGGTCTGTTGTGACACTGTTCTGCTGAAACATAACCCTTTCTCAGGGGCAAGGTGACTACTTTTAATAAAGTGCTTTAATGATGGGGAGGGGAGGAAGGTTTCTCTAACATCCAGTTTAGGAAAGTCATGGTTATTTATACCCAGTTACACTGAGCTAGAGGCAGCCCCAGGTAAACAGGGGTTCATAGCTTGCAGCCAGGGCAGCCACTTCTGCCACCAACCTGAGGTATTGATGAGTTTTACATGACCAAGAGGACTCAGGTCACCACACAGGCCCCCTAGCTATGTATTCTGCCTGCTCAGCACCCATGATATGTGAATCTCTTTCTGAAGGGAATATATGCTAAAAATTGTTTTCAAACTAAACTGTGTAATTGACATCCTCTCACATCTGAACTGCTTAATTTTTGCCTCCACTCCAAATTACATCAGAAAGGGAAAGCTGTCTTCCAGGAGATTTATGGCCTTTATATCACATTGCATAAAGCCCATCACAATTTAAGATCAATTGACAAGACACAGCTCATGAGACTTCTTAGTCTGTGGACATCCACATTATTAGGGAAATGAAAAAGACATAAACTCAGCAGTACAAAAGGACAAGACCATGAGCTCAGACACACCTGGGGCACCTTCTGGTTTTTTGTTCCGTGGGGTGGAAAACCCAGCCATTAAAGCAGACAGGAACCAAATAACAATGGAGACAGGAGTCTCTGTGGTTCTGTGGGATAACCTGTCATTTTGCAAATGATTGTTATTTTAAATGGAAATATTTCTGACGTCCAGTTTGTTCACATAGCTACAGCCATGGTCATGGTGCAACAGCAAAATCACTTTGTTCCGATCTTTGTTCTGATGTTTATCAGTTGAGGATTTCTGGTTATTAATAAATCAGCCATAACTGTATTTCCTTTCTTATATGAAGTAGTTTACTGAGGCAGATTTACCTTGGCGTAAAGACAGGCAGATGGCAGGGATATATAGGTCATGTGCTCTTCAATGCTGATAAAGGAACTACTCTGTGCCTATACACTGACTGTCTCCTGCTGACTAAGAATGAAAATAACTCTAAAAGCATTCCTTAGAAACTGAAATACCTCAACCTAAGGATAAACATACCGCCTAAATTAATTATTATGTTCAATTTTATATACCCCCTGTGAAAACAAGTTTCCTGATTAAACAAAATGAAGCATCTGATCATCCAAAATATGAAAGCAGCACAATCTTCTGGGTTTTTCTATTGTTCATTATTGATTCCTCTGATTAGCACCTTTGACTTCCAAATGGGTAGACTCGATGACACCACCTCATCTAGGACCACGTCAGCAGCTGTCAACAATCCCAGATGCTTCAGATGATGAAGACAAGTCCTGCTTTTTTACGCAAAGAGAAAAGCCACTCCATTTCCTTATTTTAATGTTTGCTTTTAAGTCACTGAATTATGTTAATTTTTACTATCTTTTCTCTTCAGTCCTATGAATAGTGTAGTATGTTCTAATTGAGGACATAAATATCATTTAAATTCCTCCATCTGGTTCTACTCCAGGCCTCAGGATTATAGTCTAGTATTGCATCCATTGCTACCCATTATCCATTCTGTCTTCAGTTAAATATGACAAGTTTTATCTTTTTTGTTTGATGTTTGGATTGATGGAACTTCTTTCTCTTGTATCATAAGTAAAAATAACAAGAACATGAAATATCTTCCCTTAACTTGTTTCTAATGTGCACTTCTACAGCTACCTATTTACTTCTTATCTAGATAATCCTGATCTCAAATTGATATGAAAATTTTTCGCTGTTGTTGTTCCCAGTTGCTTCTAAATTATTCTTCTCTGCTGTTCATTCTTTCCACATGATAACCAGAACTGAAATTTTCCAAATAAATATACCACAGATTTGTTCAGCATACACATCCATAATTTCCCCCATGCCACTCCTGGGTTTGCACTGAAGTTTTCACTCAAAACTTTCTTTTTTCACTGGTTGCCATCAACTTTGACCTCTGACATCTGTATAAGCAGTTCAGGTAATTCTTCCAAAATGCAATACTCACATTCATTTTCATCTGATGCTCAGTGACCTAGCTTAGCTATCTCAGTAGTGCTCTTTGGTCTTCTCTTGTTTTAATTATCCCAGACAATTTTGTCATATTGCAAATGTTGCCACCTCACTGATCATTCTTTTACAGATTGCGAATTACATTAATCACCCAGTACTGGTACTCAGCCTCGGGCCGTTCCACCACTTCTTTTGACATTTCTCTATCTGTCTCCCTGTTTTTCTGCAACAATTTTCTTTTCCTCCACAATAATTAGCTTTTTCCACAGGTTCCCACAAAGAATTTTTCAGAAATAATATCTTTTTTTAATTCACTTCTGTAGAAAATCTTGCACTTTCCATGATGGAAAAACATTTGTCCCTACCACGTTACATCCTCTTAGATGCCTTGTACCTATTCATAATTGTTTAATCCCATTTACCCAGCAGTTAAGCAAAGCTCACAAGGGCTGTAATCACAAGATTGTCCAGAGCACTGACAATCTGTTCAGCTGTCTAATACCTTCGCAGTGTCTCATTTCCCATTTGTGCCGTAGCTCCCTAGAATAAAAGCCAGCCTGGTGATGCAGGGACAAGGCTCAGAATCAACACTGCATTCTTGCTCTGGCTCTGCCAGCTACTGGCAGTGTAACCTTAAGTAAGTCTTCCAACCTTTCCACATCCCCCTCCTTTCTCCAGGACTGGCGGTGCGAAACAACATCACAGGACTAAATTTATCAGGTCTCTGTGTTTGTCTTAGCGCTGATTTCGGGGGCCTTGCAGGATGTTTCCATCGGAGCATGAGAAGCAGAGCAAGGAGGGTGCTTTGCCCCTCTGTACCTCTCTGAGTACTCTGCCAGCTATCCAAGGATTTCCTTTCTGGGTGGGACAGGGAGCACCAAGCAGAAGTTCTGCAGAGCCAGATGCTCAGATCTGCCTGCCTGCAGGAGCAGACACATCTGGAAAAAACCACACATTAATTTTTTACGAAGCTTAGTTATTAACATTTTGTAAAATGCTTGGAGATCCCTGGTAGGAAAATTTTACCACCTGCTAAGTATTAGTCTTCTATAAGTATTTCCAAGCAGGGAATGGTTGCCAAATGTTTGGGTTCAAGTTTAACCATTCTAAAGCTGGGCTGGGGGGAAATTGTCATGACAAAACAAATCTTCTTGCAGAACAAATGTTTTACACTGCTCATTTTTCTGCTTTCTGTTTCAATAGTCCCCACTGTTTCCTGTTCTAACCTGTCCTTTAAATGGTCCTTGTAACCATGGATATAAAGTTTTTTTTTCAAAAGTGTATCTTTTTTCTCAAGGCCAGAACTTGATAGTCTTGGTATTAAAGCACTGGTATGAGCTGCAGATATTAGTTTCAAGGTCTTAACACACATATTGTAAGTAAAGAATCTGAATAATTTGTTCCATTATTGTCATTTTAACACTGTATTGGTTTTCAAATTCATGAAGTATTGCACAATACCCTAACTGCAGAAAGTCTGAGCTAAATTACACCACTTGAATTTTTAATTTATTTACTCAGTAGCTTGTAGGAAAGTTCATAGCAGTAATTCTATTAGGTAAATTATGGTTGTAACTTTTTGGCAGCTTCATTTAAAATATTAGTCAAAATTAGTGAAGCAATTTATTTCCATTCAAAATGATGCAAGACCAATATGCAAATGGAAGTGAGAGAGCTTTAAAAATGCAGAGCAATTACTATTTGAATGCATATGTATTTAAATAAATACACCGCAGAGAGACCAGCCAATGACAGCTGGTTATCCTACAGCATAGACTCGCTTTGATCTTCACGCTCCACGTATTTCTTCCCTTATTTCAGCAGAACTTTTGACTTTCTCTCTGCCAAAGCACCATCTAAATGGCTGACTTCAGAGCAAAGTTTTTCTTTTCCACATGCTGATACTTGAATCAGAAAATATTATTCTGATTCTGTACTGGATTTGTGTAGGACACTGTTCTTCCTTGCCTCGGTATGCTGAGTTAAAAACAGAATAGTAAAATTGTTTGATCGTTCATGCTGAGTTCCTGGCAACAGCCTGTCATACTGTAAAGAAAACTTTACACTGAGCATCTCTCTCACAAGTGTATTAAGAAGACAGCAGAAGAAAACACACAGAACTGTGTTCAAGAGTAATGATTTCTTCATGTTTATGTTCTGTCTACACGAGTTCTGCAGCAAGAAGCAGCAGCGAAGAAATAACTATGCAGGGCAGGTTATGTGCTAAATTTGGTGGGGGATTCCTTGGTTAGGATTTCTCCTCCATTATCTCCTCCTTGAAGAAAGGTCCTTTTAATGTAGTGGCTGAAAATGAGCCAGGCACACTTTCAGAGTGTACTTGAATTTGATTATCACCATACAGAGGGCTGATCCAGGTAAACAGACAGAACAAAGTTTTCAGAGACTTAAACATGCTCTTAACCCTACATATTAGAGACCCCAAGCTTAAGAAACAGACTACAGATATGATCATTCCTTCAGCTTCAGGATTGAACCCGAGGGCTTAAAGACTGTGTGGGAACACGCTCTTTCTATGCTATTTCTCCTCAAAATGTTTTCCAGAACATTTTGCCTATCTGTTGAAGAATTACAAAGGTGCTTAAAATTGACCTTGAGTCAAACAAAGAGGAAAAAAATAGACAATTTAATTTTTAGTCAAGAACCAAGTTTAATCAATTATTTTAATAAGATTAATTTAAATGAGTCTCATGGGCAATCTTCTGCTATATTTAGGGCTACTGTGTCATTTGTGTAATGTGGAAAATCAAAGAATAAAGAGGAAAATCTGGGGGGAAAAAAGATCAGTCAAATGCATAATGTAGTATCCAAGAAACAGAGCAAATGATGTTACCAGCCTCTCCTTGAAGAGAGAGGTTAAACTTATGAGAAAATAAAACCCAGAAGTTCTTCTGAAAATCTTAACTTTTTATTTCAAATGTAACTGTAGTAAAAGCAGGATATGCTGAGTAACAGCAGCGAGGTCTGCTGAGGGTAACAGGGCTGCTGAGACCCGTGATGTTTTCGCACTGAAGATGGAAACTCTCAAGTGCTGAAATGAAAATTTTTTAATTATGATTACATTGCCAGCATTTTCTGTCTATCCACAGCAAATTATTTCTGTAAACATTTTCAGCATTAGGGGATTACGTTTCAGAAACAAGTGATAAAGTGCCATCCATTGAGTTCAAAGTACAAGACCTAAACATTTTCTGAGACACAGCTTCTGGGAGAGGACAGTATCAACTGTAAGGCTGGCCAGGGCAGGGAACTACACTTTCCAAAGTTCTGGAAAAAGCCAGGAGCTGGTGCAGAGAGCCAGGTTAAGCCATGGTGGTCAGCAAGATACCAGTCAGGGAATGAATCATTCAAACATCTTGGCTCTGTAGGCTTACAGAACAAAGCTCAGAACCAAAACTAAAATGAACTAAGGGCGTAACTTCACTGAAGACTGCAGTGGGCAGCACAGGTATCTGAGCCCAACTTAAATCAGGGAGCTTTCAGTGGAGCAAATTAACCCATGCAAGCTTTGTGCTGTCATATACAATTAGCTGAGCATACGAGCATGCTCTCAGAAGTTTAGTCATAGCTGCTTTAGTTTATGAGGTTTAAACTAAGGCATATAATCTTACAACTAGGATGTGCTGGATGCTCAGGGACCAATAGACATTCATTCTTGTTGTAGCAGTCGTGGCAGAAACTCCTGTGTTCAGTCAAAATGAGCTGGGTAGCTTCAGCAATTTAAATAATAAGTCTTTATTAATCCAGCTCATTTTCTGGAATGGTTTCGGAAATAATCACACAAGGGAGGTTGATGTTATCATTAGTATACCTAGCCTGACAGACAAGAAAGGGTTTAAAGATTCCTTGGAGAGACAAATGTTGTAGGCAAATTTGTGCCTGACAGAGCTGCCAGAACCAGCTTTCTAAGCCTTGCTCTGCAGAGCAGAGAACACAGCAAAGTGCTTGAGAAACAAGGGCCACTGCCAGTGACAAAGCTCTTGAGAAAGTGAAGGAGTGAGAGGCCTGTGAACATAAAGTTTTCTGCCACCTGCTCCAAGAAAGGCAGTGGCACAAGTTCTCTTACTGTGAGGGTGGTGAGTCACAGGAACAAGTTGCCCAGAGAAGCTGTGGCTGTCCCATCCCTGGAGATGTTCAAGGCCTGGCTGGATGGGGCTCTGAGCAACTTGGTCTAGTGGAAGGTGTCCCTGCCAATGGCAGGAGGTTGGAAATCGCTGATCTTGACAGTCTCTTCCAATCCAAGCCATTCTGTGATTCTATATTCTATGATTCTCTCAGAGCTGCAAAGCAGGGGCATGTGTGTCACAAGTGTCGACCAAATGCCAGTCTCAAAGGGAGAAGGAAAGAATGGTTGCCAGCACCACAACTAAAAAGGTTCATGCTTTCAGTCTCCAGAGCTCAGTTTTAGCTGAAAGTGACTGTCAGCGACAGGGACCTGGGAAACAGTAGTTTAAAGATAGATATTCAGGTACAGAAACATGATTTGCAAGTTAAATGCAAACCTTGGAAAGTTTTGGTGGCTGGAGGCACACTTACTCATTTAACAACTGGGCTGTGGTTCAAGGTCGAGAGTCAGATTTTCACATGAATCAAACACATAAAAAGCAACAGCAAAAACAGAATACAGACTTTGATTGTCAAACCTGCTCTTACAAACAAGTATTTTACAAAATGGAATTAAAACTATTTGCATACTGTGCCCAGCAGATTATACTGTCTTTACTGATAATCTTTATCAAGATAGAATTGAGGGATGCCCTTAGTGTCAGATGGATGCTCAGAGAGACAAGAGAGGTCATTTTTAAGATGTTGAAAAATTATAAAATGGGCTAAGGAAACTCATTTAGGGATTGAAAACTCCAAGAAAAGCTTCTAGAGATCTCTCCTAATTCTAAACAAATTAATTCATTCAGGAAGTGGTAAAACTTGTCACATGAGAAGTACTTGTTCCCAATGCAAAGGAGAGACAAATTTGTATGTCCTGGCTGGAAAGGAAAATCTAGTCAGAAGTCCCTTACTCCTAGATGTGTATTGAGAGTATTCTCATTTTCCCGGGATAGTGTTGCTAGAAAACATAACAGCTTACAAAGATGACATCCCAAATTTGAGCCCCTTTGCTAGGCCTGGTATACCTGATACAGTAACATCTGACATTTATCAGGGTCATGTTTAACTATTCCGCTCTGAAATACAAGTTTAGTCATATAACCATCACCTTCATCATCTCCAGCCTCCGAAGGCTAGCAGAAAATATGTTAAAGAATATACAGGAACAGATGTCAATTTTGATCTGTACTTAATACTGTTAAATAATGGAGTGGTAACAAGGTAATATGACTTGTTACTTGCTTACATTTTATTCAACAGAAAACTGAAAACAAGAGTGCCTGCTCCTGAGCACTTACTAGAAACCCGTGTCAAAGCCATAGCAACCAGAAGATACATGAGAAAAAACATGGGGTGAAGGGAAGGTAAAAAGGAAGCATAATCTGGGGTAGCGGGAGCTGTTGCCATTTTGTAAGAAATAACTGTGGGAATACCTATAATGAAAAGCAATGACTGCAAACAGCAATAATGTCATCAGGAATATCCTGGGGTCAGAGACAAACTTGACACACCGGGTGGACATATGCAGAGGGAGACGTGACACTTTCTCCAAACAAGCAGTACCAACACAGCTGTTTTACCTGAGAAATTCTGACAGCCAGCAGCCACAGCAGGCTGAGATGAAATAGTTTCAGGACACGGCACAACCAGAACCAACAGATTTGCTGTCAATCTGACAGCAAGACTATTGATACTCTGGGAGATACTTCCGATTCCACAAATCAGTGCAGACTACCTCAGAGACTAATTGAACATGTGCTTGTTCATTAAGTTAGATTAAGTTAGTAACTGAACTTCCTTATTATGTTAATGTTTAATTTCAGGATGCAGAGGGAAGTTGCTGAGAACCTTGTCTTTAAGAGGCTCTGGCTTGAACCAGTTGTTAAATACAAGCTACAAAGTGCACTGCTCTTGTTAAGAGCTCACACTTGGAGTCAGGCAGATCCCTATCAAAATCCATGGTGCCTGCTGGTCGTAGAACAACCCAGAAATATTGAGGAGACATCTTTCTCATTTCTGTGTAAAGTGAAAGCCAGACTGAGAAAAAAAAATAATACCTTTCTCATTACTTTTTAAAAAGCTAGTAATATTCTCCTTTTCTTTTATGGCACCTATTACTAGATTAACAGAAGAGTATAAAGCATCCCCCTTTGAAACATCAAAGGCAAAATATCCCTATTTTTCATAAGGGAAACTTTCGCTGGAGATACTTGCTGCCTCCCCAGCTTATCCAGATGGATTATGCCTCAAAAATGCCTGTATCTGTTGACTGGCTGTAAAGGAAGCCCAGACAACTATCTCAGATTAGACCTCTGCACCACTGAGGCCTAAAGTTAACGAGATGATTCGTATGTGATTCTGAACTAGAAACTCACAAGATGAGAAAACAGACTTAACCATCGCTTGTCAAAATCTTGGTTTACCTGACCAGCTGGGCACTGGCTGTAGCTACAAAGCAGAGGCAACACCAGTGCCTTTCCCTGTATATATTCCATTCCTGTTGTGCATGCTCTTCACACATTCTTGAGCTGACATGCTTCTGGGCAGGAACAACCACTCTGGGCCACATCTGCTCTGCGATTTGTCCTCATACTTCCAACCAAAGGCACCAAAGGAGGGAAAACACAACCATCATCAGGCCTAGTACTGAGTCACAGCTTTTCCACTCATGGTAGGGCTTACCCATTGATCTAACAATTACTGTAAACAAGTGTTTAGCAGTTAGAAAATTTTTAGACAGTATTTCCTTTCTTCTGAAAGGAGAAAACACTTGATCCTGTTTGGCTCTTATTTGAAGCAACTAGTTATTACGATTGAACTCAAGCCTGCTGTCTAAGAGATGCCCTTTATTCAAATCTGTAATGACTGAGCACAGGCACATCCAAAGCCTGTGGGTGTGGAGCACATAATTGACATCATGGTACTGGCAAATCCTCCTCAAAGAGAACCCAAACAGCAAGGCAGTCTAAGGGATCTGCATGGTGACAGCATGGTGAAGACACCAGTGTGCATACCTACTCTGTTCCTGTGCCTGTTACAGGACAGAGGTTTGGGTGGACTCTCAGCAACTCGGATGGCTTTGATTAGCCTGAAACTGCTCTACTGTAAGTAGGTATTTCAGAGTCTGAGTGACAGGCAACACAGCTATCTGTTTCATAGGCTGGGGAAGATAAGAGATGTTAAAGTAGAGCCTCCTTTCTTCATCATCAGAGCCTTAATTTCCTTAAGTTTCTTCTAAAGAAGTCAGTACATCCATCCAAAGTCCAGATCTAGTGCCACTCAACTAGCAATTATTCAGAATTCAACACGAAGTGTTACTTCTGGCTAGTTTCCTCACAGAAAACTTAATTACTCCTAAAGCTTTTTCCTCCTTAATTTATAGTAAAAATATAATCTTCAGAATTGAGTTCTGTCAAGTTCTTTTGTGTTACTTGTGCTAACAATATCACCAGCATCAGAGCTTCTGATTAGGGATAATCATCAATAAAATACATATGTGTCAGAACAGGTATTTGCAGCTCTTTAAAAAGTGTTCATATGTTTCCATGATCCTTGGTTTTCCTCTGCTGCTATGAGAATGTATTTTACATTGGTGAAGGTGCAGAGAGATGTGTTTGATGTTGCTGTACACCTGGAGCTGTGAGAAAATTGAGGGCAGTCTTGTTGCCAGATGAGCACTGATGGCTGACAAAAACTGAAGCTGAGCATATTGGCCTCATGTATAAACACCGGGCAAAGCATCACCAGGGACCACACTTTACCACAATGTAAATAACAATTTGTTCACCTGTGTGTCACTCTCCTGTCCTAACATCAAGATCCTTCTCCCACTTCTTCCCACCTTCTGTTATACTCTCCATTTGACTTTCCAATACTGAGAGCAAACGGCAGCAATCATGAAAGTAGTCTAACACATAGCACACAAATGCCTTTTCCCAAAGCAAAAAATATTTTGTCTTTGTGGAAGACTTTTTTTCCTTCCAAATGAAAAGTCTCCAAGCTACTCATAGAAATCTCTGCTGAGACAGGGACCATGCACACTGCACAGGTGATTATCAAGGGAGTATGGGGTGAATTTCTTCAAAATAAGGCTGCTTTGGAGCCCATAAAGGGAGAGATCAGAGAGACACTACTATGTACTGGGTTTAGAGAGAGTATTTCAGAGTGTGAGTTTGTTTTTTCACTCTCTGCTGTCTTCAAACTTCACTTCTATAACAGCTTTTTAGCTGCAGCCAGTGTCAGGCTTCCAGCACAACAGTGAGCGCTGTGGATGCTGTCTGGGATGTGAATACCCATGGCCAGTCCCCTTGGATGGTTGTCAGAGTACTGCTGCCAACATGAGCCATAAGAAAAAAGGGTATTTTTCTCCCAGTTTCTCCTTGTGTCAGACAGAATAGAATTTCATGGGACACGGAAGAGCATACACTTTTACCCTCTGGGACTTTTGTCCTGCTAAATTTCAAAGATCTGTTGCAAACCATCTATGAATTGAATTCCTGCAGGCAAAAGATTTACAAGAAGCTTTCTAAGTGGTAACCTGGCCAGTCCAAATCAGGAAGTCAGTACAAACTCCTTACATTGCAGGTGGTTTTGCTCTTTAAGGATAAAAAGGCTTTTAAGTTTGGGTGTGAATAATCATGCAGTGTCAGCATAACACTTCAGAAAGGGAAAGCGTAAGAGGGAGAAAGAAGTGGGAAGTAACTAAGTGGTCAGGCAGAGGGTGTTTGCTCTCCTCTGTGAAGTTATAACCTATCTGAAAAAAAAAAAAAAAGTAGGCTGAGAAAACCAAGAGTAAAGGAAAGGAAAAAAAATCATGGATGACAAGGAGGAAGATGCAATACTCAGTAAATAATTATTTACAGAATTAGTATTCCCTTCTAAAGTTAAAAAATGTGGTAAGCTTGGCTTACCCTGAGGCTATAGGATAAGTGGTAAAGCCATAGCAGTGTCTTAGAAATCTTCAACCGTAAGCCTTGTCAGCTTTAGGATTGCATTACTGCACATTAATAGAATAGAGAGATGGGAAATGCAGTAATAAAAATGAGGTATCTTAAACCTTGTAAATAGGATTTGGAAAATAAATTGATGGCAGAATGAGGACAAAACAAAGGACAAAGCTGGGAATGAAAAATTAAACACAGGATGAAACTAAAAGTCTGAGAATATAAGAAATGCCCTAATGGGTTCACTGAGGCCTCCTTAACCAACAGGGAAGACTGAGATCAATAATGCGGCCTTCCTGGGTAAGGGTATTATTTGCATTCCAGGTATGCTGACTCTTGTGATTTCCCAGAATGTGGAGAAGCTGACTGCATAATTTGTTGTGAAAACTGTATTTACACCTTTGAAAATGAAAACAGAGCAGTGCAGTAGGAGACAGTTTAGAAAGTACATGAAAGCCTAGCCAAAACCTGCACGCGATCTCCTTCCACTTCCCCAGCACCTACAATTGTTGTACCAGGGATGCTCCCTGACACACTCTTGCCTATTCTTTCCAGTATTTGCTTATTATGATTTAATTCCTTTTAGAACTGCTGACATTATTGGTGTCTGGAGCCTACTGTAGCAACAAGCTCTCAAAAAATTCACTACCCAGTGTGTGTGTGTGTGTGTGTGTTTTTAAAAGTGCATTCATGTATCTGTCTTAAACTACCTTCCTGCTTGTTTTACTAAGCGTCCCTTAGTTTCAGTACTGCAGGATTTGGTGACCAATTCTGCCATCACCTTACCTACCACGTTCATGACCTTGTACACCTCAACCATACCCTCCCTCTGCAAACTGGCAAGTCCCAGCATTTTGCACACTTCTGGCAGGGCAGATGGCTCATCCCTGGTTTCTTTTTGTTGCCCTTCTCTCTCTTTTCCTTTCCAAACTCCTCTGCTGTCCTTCTGGAGACGGGGAGGCCTGAAATGTTCCTGCCCTCCAGCTGTGGGTGCACCAGAGCTTTACGTGGAAGCAAAATGACACCTTCTGCCTTGTTTGCATGCCTGTCCTGACATGCCCAATATTGTACTGGCTTTTTTTGACCGCCACCGCACCCTGCAGCAGTGGTTTCAGAAAACTGCCTGGGTGAGTCTGAGGGATCTTTCCAGAGCTGCAGCTGCCAGATCCAAGTTCAGCGTCAAGCAGGGATGGTGTAGGTGAGGATTTCCTCCAGATGCAGCATTCCTTGCCCATTTATCTACACCAAAGCTCCTCTGAGCACTTTTTCTTCTTTGTGGGGCCCTTCTGGACTTTATAAATATTAGGGTGGCACCTGTCTGCGCCAAAGACCTTAATACTTCCGTACAAAAGACAGAAGGAGGGTGAGAAATGCAAGAAAAAGAAATATATGAAGGTATAAAAGTGATTGAGTTTTCTGTTTGTGGTAGTATAGTAATTTGATATTGTCCTTACATGTGATTTTTCCCTATATAGGTGCATGACTGTAGCATACAGTTCCAGATTTGTTGGTTTGAGTTGGTTTTATTAGCTGGTTTTATCCCCCTCTAAGATATTTTTAATTTAGGACAGCATCAATAAAAGCATCATGCAGAGATTTCCTCCATAATTCTTATAATTTAATCCATACTCATCAATGAGGAAAAGCTGCAACTGGGGAGAAAAGAAATAAGCATCCCAGTAATACAATCAAGACTGTTCACAGGTACACAAGAAGGGAAAACTCACCAGAATGGCAAGAAATAGCTCAAGAAATTCCATTAAGTAAGGGTTTGTGTAATTTTAAAGTTCACCCTTCTCTTCTGATGTTGTCAGCTATTCCTACCTGGGACTGTCTCACCTTTGGAAATTGATTTTGAAAAGTGACCATGAGCTCCTTTGGCAGTATCAGACAGACTCAGCTTCAGTTTAGTTTACTGCCCACCTTCAGCAGTGTCACTCTAATTTATGTTTAATTATGACCACGTTCTAATCACAGGTGAGGAATGTGAATTTTTCCCTTACCATTCCTTAACCAAGACCTTCCTTGCCGTGGCACTCTCTCACAGCCAGCTGTCTGGGTCACTGTGAGCTGAGGGTCTGATAAAGGGGATGTGGTCACCACATCTGAAGGGCAGTGAAGAATTTCTCATTCAAAAGAAGCAGCTCTTATCCAGTTGCACAAGCAAACTAGGTTTATGCTTTGCCATGTTCACATATACACGCAGCTTTCCCAGGAACTTTTGAACCTGGGGGTCAATTTCAACAGAATTAGATGGGGGTAAGGTACAGATCCCAGAGACAGGCTCCAACTGCTCTTTGAAAATAGGCAGCCACAGAAAACAGACCTGATGGTGTCTTCAGAGAGGAAAGGCAGCAGAGAAAGCCCCCATCTCACTGAGCAATGGAGAACTGACACCATGAAGGAACTTAAAAACAACTTCACTAAGTAAAAAATTGCAGTAGATTTATCTTCCTAGACAAACATCAGTCACCTGTTAAGACACGCATTCGTGGGAAACCTGGCCTCCTTAATTATGGTGTGGCAGGACTTGTGTGCTACACCTCAGCTCTGCAGCTGCAGCCTGCCCTGCCACACCAGTCGATTTCCAAGCTGATTTAATTACAGACTTTTGCAAGAAGCCAGCCAGACTTATTCAAGGTTAGCTGGTGGCTTTTTAGGGTTCTTTTGACTGATAGTTTTCAAAAGGCTTGATAATGTCTGTGCCTGTCACCATCAAAATGCTGTCTCTTTTCACTGCAACCAAAATACATTTCTATTACCCAAAATATGAACTATTTTCAGTTCACAGAACTGCACACCTAAACAATATGGCAGTTTGTCAGAAATCTGGTAGGCCTCCAATTTTCTCTCTTATAAATCACTAACCTTTCATTTCCACCTTCAGTGGATATCATCCTCAAGTGAATCAATAGCCCCGTTACAGATCAAAGTAGCCAGGACCCTGTTATACTTGGAATCTGAGGCACAGGACTCGGTGCTTCCTACATCTTTTGGATAACAAAATGATGTCAAACCACTAAAATTTCTTGTTCATCATCATCATGTACCTTTTACATCAAACTATTACATCAAAACACTGTAAAGGCTCTTCGGATGTAGATGATAACTACTGTTCCAAAACCATCCTCTGAACAACTTACCTGCCCTGTGGCTCACCAACGCTGTGCAGACAGTGTGTGCATACCTTGAGAAGACCACAGCCAAATAAAACTTGAAAACCTCATAAAATTGTAAGAAATGGTTTTTTTAGTGCCCAAGTCCACACTCAGCTACTCCTCAGGACTTGAAAATAAACTTTTGAATGAAACAATAGCGGTCAACCTAAAAATCAACTACCTTGACCTGGCTGTTCAGAATCTGGCAGACTGGCAGCTCAAACACGTGCAGTGGTTTGGGGAAGGCTACCAGGGACTGGAGGGCATTTCCTCACTGTGAATAGTCAGTGTTCTTTTCTTGCTCTTTCCTGATGAAGAAGTCTCTCAGTTTTGAAACAATTGATGCCTCTACCTGTTTTCAGACTATTACCCTGCCTAAATCATTCCATGTCTCAAGAGCAAAGTTCCTTCTGCTCATATGTCAAACATTATTGTTACATACTTTTTAGGCAAATGTTAGACATGTGTATTCCATAATTAAATCTTAAACTTTTAAATTAAACCCAGAATCTGTAAGGAGACATATGGGATACATGGGTGAAAATCAAGAATGCATCCCTGCAAAAGGGAATGACTACTTTCAAACTGGTGGCTGCAATTCCTGATTACAAACATACCTGTAAACACTTTGCTTGGATTGTCGTGGTATTGGGTCCTGGCTGTTGGCAAACCAATGCTCATCTTTTCCTAAGCCCATTAAGCCTGGAACTGAGTTAAAGCACCATTCTCACTTGTTCTAGTAATTGCTGATGCAGTGGTACCCTCGCTGCGTTTGCTGGTTTTTATGATCCAGATATACACACAAATCCTAGTTCAGACAGATTCAAACCACCTTCCCACAACCACAATTAACTCCCCAAGGCTTTGTCTTTTAGCAGAAAACCATGCTTTATGTGCTGCATTATCACAAAACAAACCCAACTGCCCTCCAAAGTTCTTGAAGGGTTTTCTCTACTGCAGTATTTTGGCCCAAAGACCCCCATATTTTATTCTTGGTATTCCTTGTTTTCAGTTTAACTTGTCACACCTGGGTGACATGGCCTGGTGTGAGTCCTATCACTTGGCATCCAGAGGAAGGTGAGACATCCATCAGGTGATGCTGCTAGAGCAGCAAAAGCATTTCCCTCAGCTCAGGGAAGGACTCCTGAAATGCAATTTTCTTCCTTGTGCATTTTGGTATTGTTTCTTCTCGTTAAACTTTTCTGATGGCTCTTCAGACTATTTCAGTTCAAAACGCAAGTGAACGCTCACCCTAAAACTTCCTACTGCGTGAGACTCCACTTCATGGCCCTGCAAAAGGAAAAAACAGTTGCCTACATGTTTAGTGGTGTGAAATTCAGAGAACAATTTAAATACATCTGGGTTTTGTGTGTTTTGAACACCAGCAGAGAGCATTTAAATACTTTTTAAAGCTTTGTGTGCCACAGAGCGCAGACCCACAAGAAACATCTCTCAACCTCTGCTCTACCACTGTGCAGGACTTAGCGAAGAGTTACATCTGTTTTTCTCAATTTTTCTTTTTAAATTCATCTGAAGACAGGAACAAGGTGTTCTCAGTGAAGTGTTGTCAGCTCTGCATTTTAAAGCCAACCTTTAAGCCATTCCATCAGATAATTCCGCTTTGACAGGTTTTTTTCTCCGTGTGGGGAACAACTGTGTAATTCACCTTTGTTAACGAGTTTTAAGAAGGTGCTTGTGTGCTAAAGCGCTTCCGACAGAAATAAATACTTCCATAAACCGGAACAGTTCCCGACTAATTCCTCCGAGAGCGCTTGGCTTTCTCCCACAAACCACCCAACTCAAACCTTGGGGAAGCACACGTGCGCGGCTCCCACCGCCCCTCGCTACACGACTCTCTGTGCAACACGCCAGAAAGGAGGGAACACGATGTATCGGGTAAGTATCTAAGTGTTCTAAGACCCACCCGGTGTCGGAGGCGCAGCTTTTAAGCGGCCCCGGTGTGTTGAGAGCACTCCCCAAAGGGTAACTCACCGCTGTTGGGGATACCCACCGGGAACACTCGCGCCCTGCCGGGAAAGTAACACAAAAACAGAGCGCGGCTCGCACGGAGCTTCTTCCACTGCCACAGGCGGGTGCCGCGACCGGAGCGCCGCTCCCTCACGCGCGCGGCCCCTTCCCCCGGCGGAGGCGGTGTCGGGGGGCGATATACAGCCGATATAAGGGGGCGATATAAAGCCGATATAAGGGGGCGATAATCGATAACCGCGCCCGCGCCTCGCCCGGCCTCGACTCCGACGCCGACACCCCCCCACCACCCTTCTTCGCCGTGACGTCACACACCCTCCCCGCGCTATGACGTCACCGCGCCCGGCGCCTGCGCGCGCTCCCGCTCCCCCCACCCGGACCCCCTCGAGCTCAAGGTGGGGGCGTGGCCCCCCCTCGCGCGTGCGCGCGCGCCCCCGAGCACTGCCCGCCCC
>JAWWEU010000001.1:112717463-112747390 GCA_035583155.1 Acropternis orthonyx | reverse complement strand
CCCGGCCCGCCCCCCCCCCCGCCCTCCCGGTGACGGGCTTGGCGTGCGCCGGGGGGAGCGCGCGCGCCCGCCCTCTGGTACCGCCAGCGCCTATCGCGACCGCCTGTCGCGACAGGCGCCGCCGCTTCTCCGCCTCTCCGCCTCCTCCTGTCCGCGCCCGGGAGCGGAATCAGCCGCCTGCGCCTGGACTATCCCCCCCGCCTCACCCCAGCCCGCCCTTCCCCCTCCCACTATTATCCTGCCGCCCGGCCGGCCGGGAACGCGCGCCCCGCGCCCGGCGGTGCCGCCCGCCCCGCCGCCCTCCATGGCTGCCGCGCCGCCCCGCTGAGCCGGAGCCGCCCGGCGGGAGCAGCGGCCGCGAGCGGGAGGCAGGGGGCGGGAGCGGGGCGGGAGGCGGCGGGAGCCGCGGCAGGAGGCGGAGCGGCGGGAGCGGGAGCGGGGAGTCCCGGCGCGGGCGGGCGGGAGCGGCCGGAGCTGCCGCGGTGGCGGTGGGCGCCGAGCGGCGGGGCAGCCGCGCGTCCCCGGGGCCGCCGCTCGGGCTCAGCCCCCCCGCCCGGACCATGGCCGACGACGACGTGCTGTTCGAGGACGTGTACGAGCTGTGCGAGGTGATCGGCAAGTGAGTGCGGCGGGGACCGGGCAGGGCCGGGGCGGGGCGGGGGGGGCGCTGCCCGGAGCCCCCGGCCGCGGGGATGCTCCGCCCGGGACCCACCTGAGCCGGGCCCCCCGGGCCCTCCGTGCCCGTCACACGGGAGGCGGAAGGGGGGAGAAGTGACCCCGTGTTTCCTCAGCCACCATGATTAACCACCTCGCCATCGCTCTCAGCCTGGCTGCAGCAAGCGGCAACCACTTCCCACCCCTTTTCTTTTCCTCCCTCCCCCCCCCAACCCCCCGCCCGATATCCCATTCCTGGCACACCCATCAAGGATTGCCTATTGGAGAAGGGAGAGGGAAGATAGCGCTCTGTAGATCCACCTATTCGCTGGGTGTCTGCATATTTGTGCGCCAGGTGTTGGGTTTGCCTCTTCCTTGCTGCATAATAACCAGCTTGGTAGTGGCGCTCGGGTAGTGCTCGGTTTTCGTCCAGATCCATCACTCTCATCCGTGTGGAAATGGAGATGTACAAGGCAGGAGGAGTGCTTGGCCTTTTGAGTCTTATTATGCAACTGCTGTTAAACCGATGCTCGAGGCTTGTATCAAACCTGGGAGTTGAGGCAGTGGCTGGCGTTCCCCGCTGCCTCTTTTGGGTTACCGCTGTTGGGTGAAAATGTCAATATTCAAGTCACCAAGAAAATGCAGAGACTCCCCCAAATCAGATGGTGATAAAGAATTAAACCTGAACTCCATATCCCCCTCCCTCCCCTCCTCGTTATTTTTGTAACTGATCAGTTTTGAAATCCTTTTTTTATTTATTCCTCGGCTTTCACTTATTTTCTGTAGTTGTTTCTGTGTTGCAAAAGGGTGTAGCAACTGCCTAGTTTCCTGTGTGCTTCTGATTCGGAAGCTGAGATTGCTGTGGATGCCTTAGTAGTGACACTGTTCGGTGTGCTCCGAGTTTTTCGTTCGTGACAATGGGTTTTTTATGAGAATAATTGTTCGCTGTGTTTTGATTATCAACAAAGAATTTTGCCTGCATGTATTCTCTTGCCCGCTCTCTGCCAGTCTGCTTTTCAGTTGCTGTCTACTTTGAGAGCGAGGGCTAAAAATATTCTAGAATTAATCTTTCCTCAGGATTATACTAAAATGCTACTCTTGGACATAGCAGGTGGCTTTGTTGTCAGCAGAAGTTTCAGCACTCAGTTTTGTTGTTTCACAAGGCATTACCCCTTGCTCTTAACACAACTTCTAAAAATACTAAGCTTAAAGGGCCTTGTTTGCCATCATAAAAGGTAAACGACTGCTTTAGCTTGATGCTTAGGAGGAGCTCCTGGCGAAGCAAAACTCTGTTATTAAAGGTGTTTTGAAGACAATTTTTGGCACAGTCCTTTCACAAGTGGTTTTATGCTAACCGCTGCAGTTCACACACGGTTTTATTCATAGCCGATTGCCATTAGAAAGAAGGTGCAGTGCTTATGCATGACCGCACACCCTTTCAGAGAATGGATGATTCACAGGAGTCCAGATGTTTGCACATCTCCAACGACTTTTTGCTTCTTGGCTGGCAAATTTTGAAGAGGGAGCTCAAAAACGGTGGATTAGGTATTAGCCACCCAAGTTCCACATGAGATTTAAGTAGTATGGGTAGTGTTGTGATGTAACTAGATCTAACAGATAAATACTGAATGACAGTAGCCTAATGATGCCAAGAGCACTGTAGCAAAAACAGGGTGGATCACTGAAAATAGCAGCAGTGGTGGTGTGAAGAGCTGATAGCTGGTTGTGATTGCTCAGGCTTTTCTGCACAGATGTTATGTCGGTCCTCTAAAATCAACATTTAAAATAAATATACAGTTGTATGAGTAGTATTCCTGTTTCTTTACAATACTGTGCAGGTGAATTCCAGGGAACCAGAGGTGCAGCACCTTTGTTTACTTACAGATTTTGGGTACCACCTTGGCTGTCTGTAAGAAACTTGACTAGAACTGCTGTAAATCTGCTTTGAATTGCTACGTGTGCATCTTACCAAACATCTTCCAGTGAAAATCCACTAAATGTCTGCATGCTCCTGTGGTTTGTTATTGATTGATACAGTGATGTAGTTCTTGCAAATAGCACATCTGACCCTGATTTGCATTTTGGACACATGAAATGTTAAAACAGGTGATTTGTCTTTCCTAAATAGGTAGTTACCACTGTCACTTAAGGTAGTAAAAGGGTGTGGGAAAGAGATCTTTGCCTGTAAAATGAGTGTTTAGTTAAAGTTCCCGTACAATTTACTAGAGAAGTCAGGAAGTAGTTTCCTAGTGGACAGGATGCAGTCCAGTTTGTTGGGGCATATTCTGTTCTTTAGGATAAACTTTAAGCACTTCTAAATACAATAAACTGATAAGACTGACTTTGTGTAAACACAGTGATGATAGCTTTTGGTGAGCTGGAGTGTGGACCAATTACAGGGCAATACTATATGAATGAATTGATTGGAATGACAGTGATAAACTGTTTATTATGTGACACTTAATGTGTTTAAGTCCTGCAAGTATGCTCTTTTCATTTTGAAGGAGTGCAGTTGGAAAGACCAGGAGGGACAGAGAGAAATTCTAGTTTATGTTTCCTTTGGAAAAGAACTTAAGGGAAATCTTATTTTGTATGTATTTCCAGTATACCTTTCCATCACTGAAAGCTGTATGGAGATATAAATGAGAATAATAATCCCAATTTTTGGGAGAACTTTTTTAAGTGGCATTTATGACACTAACATTACTCACGTAGTTTTACTTTATGAGATGTGTTGTTCTAGATTACTGTCTCATCTTCATACTTGGCTGACACAAACATACTTAAGGCAAGAAGTAAATTGGGGATTTCTATATTAACCTTCAAAAATGTGTTAAACATATTTCTGGATAACTGAGAAGTGATAACAAATACAGATGTGTCCTTTTTTTCCAAACTAGCTTCCAGGTAATTTTGAAGAGATTCTCCCTGTATATTGGTTGAAAAGTACACAATCTAAATTATTTAAGGTAGTTATTATGTGGATCAGACCATTTGTTTGATTGACAGCTCACAGATAATTGTTCTATGTGTACTTCTTAATTTTATATTAAAATTTGCATTCAAAATGCATCGAGTAATTTATAAAACGTAGTAGGTGTAAAGTTGAAACATCTTGGGTACTCATCTGGCGTGAAAACTCTTGTGAGTTTATCACAGGAGCTCCGCATACATGTAGCAGTAGTTTCCTTTATGCCAAAGACAGAATGCTGGTCTTTAATAGGTGTTGAACCTGGAAGACCGAAGCAAGGCTTTTATAAGAGTGCTTGTTCTGCAAGGATTTTATTTTACATTGTGTTTCTGTCCCTCTTAAGTCCATGTCGGTTTATTTTAGCTTTGGAGGAGAACCAGAAAGATTGTCTGAGCTTTCTAGCAGTAGAATTAGAGGTTGCTTAAAAATTTCTCCAAATCTTTAAGTTGTAAATACAGTGGGATAAAGTTGATAGAAGTTTATTTGTGTTTAAAAGTGCTTTGGTCACAATTGGAATCATTAGTCCTAGGGTCCATTAGGAAGAGCATTGGCAGCAGGGGGGTGACCCCTAGTGAGGATCACCTGGAGAGCTGTGTCCAGTTCTGGGCTCCTCAGGACAAGAGAGACATGGCGCTCTTGGAGTGGGTCCAGCAGAGAGTGACAAAGATGATTAAGGGACTGGAGCACCTCAATAACGAGGAAAGGCTGAGGGAGCTCGGCCTGTTCAGTCTCCAGAAGAGACACTGAGAGGGGACTTTGTCACTGTCTGTACGTGAAGGGAGGTGTCAGAGGATGGACCAGGCTCTGCTCAGTGGTGCCCAGCAACCGGACAAGAGGCAACGGGCACAAACTGATGCACAAGAAGTTCCACTTAAACGTGAGGAAGAACTTCTTTCCTGTGCAGTGACCGAGCACTGGAACAGGTGTGGAGTCTCCATCATCCTACTTGAGCAGGGATATTGGACCAGATGATCCATGTTGGTTCCTTCTAACCCAACCCATTTAGTGATTCTGTGATATTAACAATCACTTAAAATGCAAAATTTTATAACTATGCCTTCCATCTGTGGTCCATATATACAATAATTGTGTGTAGTAGTGCAGTGGTTGACATTTCTATTACCAAAGTATAATGTGATGTTTGGTGCTAATACCATCATAGCTCTCAGGACATTTTCTGCTGAATTCAGGCTAATCCTCTTCTGCACTGCACACATGAGGATTTTAATTTTGTTTTCAGCCCTCCTTCCCCTGTGATGGGATGAATCTCTCTGCTTGGACTCTTCCATCTAGGAAAGAGTAGTTAAAGTGCCCAGATCCTGCAGGTGTTCCTCCCTTCTCCCCCTAGACTGCTAGCACTGCTGGAACATTGCAGGAGGTGTGATAGGGGGATGCAAAGTCTTGTGGCAGGAAGTGGGACAAGGGATTTTTTTGAAGTATGAGGGCTTGTACCCCATTGAAGTCAGTCAGGTAAGAGGATAGTGGTTGCAGTTCTCTCCTAAGCTGTGATCTGGTATTGAAGGTGCTTTAGATATATGCCTCAGTCTGGGAGTGTTCAGGAAAGGGAGGAGAGAGAACATGGATTCCTTGTCCAAGAAATAATTAAAACTTTTAATAATTGTAAGTATTGTGATAACAAAACTATCTAGAGGTATTTTCATGGTTTCAGTGGCTTTGTTTTCTATTATTGCCTCCATTTTCACTCATAGGAGTGAGAATGCTGCTGGCTTTTAAATGTACCTTTTCTCTACTATACTGCTGAAATTTTTCATTGCTTGTAAAACCAATCCAAATAACTGATGGCTATAATTGTGACAAACCACATGAGAATGTGAAACAACTGTACTATGTATTCACTGTTTGAAAAGTGGGGAGAGGGGAGGGAACTTCTGAGTTATGGAAAGTGATTTGTCTCCTTTAGCTGTTGGATTTTTTAGTGCTGATAGATGTACTTGTGTATTAATTCTCGGCTCTTTCCTCTGTTACAGTGTGTAAGAGTAACAGATTATAACGAAAACTTGATTTAAGCATGAGGTCATAATGTGCATTGCTTCAGGAAAATAGCAGATTATTTGTAGTGGATAACTGCTAGAATATATCCTTAGACTGAGTTATTCTGCTATGGATTTTAACTGTAGTAGTGACCTGTTTCTACTGAAGAGGTTCTACCTACTTAAGAGAAGTAGCTGAACACAGAGTAGAATTAATATACCTGGTTGCAGAGTCCAATGTTGTAATCAGTACTCTCTGTTTGTGTGGCTTTTTCTAGTGTTGTTTTGATAAGCAGGTACACTCTTGTTTATATCCTGGTTGAGGAAGAATTCCTTCACAGAAAGGATTGTTAAACATTGGAGTGGGCTGCCCAGGGAGGTGGTGCAGTCACCATCCCTGGAGCTGTTCACAAAATGACTGGATGTGGCACTCAGTGCCATGGTTGAGTTGATGAGGTGCTGATCAGTCAGAGGTTGGACTCGATGATCTTGGAGTTTTTTTTCCCAGCTTGACTGATTCTGTGATTCTTATGGTGTGAACAAGACGGCTGTAAAGATTAGGAAGTTGAGGCTCACTTAGGGACCTAGGAAAATACAAAGTGAGAAGGATTGTACAAGGGTTTTGCAGATACGTTTCTGTGCTTAAACACACAAGAGAAGGAAGCCCTCAAAGGTAAGCACAGATGAGCACATGTGAGCAGACCAGTCCTGTGTAATTTCAGGCTGAAAATTAGAAGATTTTAGACCAATTTCCTACTGATACTCCAGAGCAGCTGTCTGTGAGAAGTTGTGGGATTAAAAAAATGACCTTGTCTTGAAGATTTGCTGAACTAGGAGTTTCATGTTTTTATTAACATAGTATGAAACTTCGTTGCCTTCAAGAATAGGAGCTAGGCTTCAGGACCCAAGTAATCCCTGATAATCATTTCAATTCAAACACAGTGCTCAAGACAAAATGCTTCAGGATAAAGAAATGGTAGAGAAAGAAAAGTAATATGTATTTTATGTCAACAGCCACTCAGCTACTTAGCCCTCTGTCTGTATTGGCCTTTTTTACAACCTTTTATAAGATGTCATTACAATGAAAGGTAATCAAACAATATTAACCCTAATATGATGTTTCCAAAGATCACTTTTCAGAAACTTGTAGTCTTATTGAATGTGTCATCTAAAGACTGGTGACTCCAGAATTGAGAGTGGTTGTTACAAGTAGGTATTTTGTGCTGAATTGTGGAGTTGATAAAATAACTCTCATGCATTCTCCTTTTACCAGGAGGGAGCACTTTTTAATATGCAGCATGAATATGTGCATACAGAGTGTGTTACACACATGGCCAGAATTTTCATCCATACTTGTTAAAAAAATGAGACTTATCTCCTAAGATAGTGTACTAATCAGCTATTTCCACCAAAAGGAACCCCAAGAAACCCTTTTCTTTGTGCAATCAGATAAGCATGTCAGAAGATACCTTGGTAAGGCACCCAAAGCATGGGAAGAGAGCGCCTTGACTTCAGCATAGCTGTAAACTGAACTGTGCTTTAGTGTGTCAGGTTGGTAACTTCTCTGCATAAACTTCTGCTGTATTCAGAGTGAGTTACAGTGTTCCTTGGGAGGTGCCTGTTGGTAAAAGGAATGCTCCCCTTGTCATAAACAACAGCGCACAGCAAGCTTTGGAGTTTGTCACAATTGTCTCACTGTATTTAAGCCCCCTCTTACCAGTTTCTTTTTCTGAAATGAGAACAGTGAAATAAGTTTTGAATGATTTTTGGAGCTTGACCATGAAAGACCTTTGCATTATAATAAGGATGTGGGGGTTTTTTTCACTTCAGTTTGTATGGGTAGCAAAGGCATCTTTCCAGAGAAATTACTAGAAAACTGTTACAGGGTAAGTTTTGGACTAAAATTACTGAGGACTATTTCCTGATGTATTCTCAAAGGACAGAAGTAAATGTCCCTTGGTTAACAAGTGCCTTGCTCTTTAATACCTTTTTGCTAGAGTAGAGTAAGAACGGGTAGCGAGAAAGTTACTACCTACCTTCTGTCTTTTAATTGCACTATTCAAGGTGCAGTTGGGCTGTACTTTCTTTCCAGGCTTAGGATTTATCAGAATTCTTGTGCTGTCAATATTCTGTCCATTTCTACATTGATTTAGCTTTTTCAGAAATCAGTAGCTAAAACATGCCTTCACCACCTGAAGACATTTATAATTGATGCATAGTTCTTACCAACTTACAAAGTTCATTGCCTGTGTAAGAACTAAAATTCTGAATATTTGCCTTCTACCAGGAATTCTGAGTAGCAATCAGTTAAATAGATTTTCACTTGGCTCTTCTCTTGTTTCTTTGGTTACCCACTGGCATGTGTAACTGCTTTTCATTTTTAACTAACATGCCCATTTTCTTTTCCAGGTAGTACAGACATAAGCAGTTATTCCTAGGATGTAATATTGAGTAAGTTTCCTAGACTATATCAACTAAGAAAGCTGTAAAAAACTTGCTTCTGAATAAAAATCTTAGAAGTAAAAGCTGGGGTATAAATCATATACAGACATTTACATTAGTTCAGAATGTGTTCCGCTCAGCTGTTTAGGAAGCCCTTTAAGGTAAGTTGGAAAACTAGTTTTATCTCATCAAAGTGTCAGTTCTGCTGCAGTTGAGATTGAGAAACGCTCAGACTTTTAAAGTGTGCCTTTCCTAGGGAACACATGGTTCTTGGGTAACTTGTAACTTCATTTAAATTTAGTTACCAGAGTTTGGAAGGTAGTTCACAATTTGAAAATTATTTGATCCAAAGATCTCGAGGGGTAAGGAAAAAAGTCTTAGCTATAGTGAAGTTGAGGCTTCCCAGGTCCAGTGGCCTTTACGATATTCAGAACTTCATGAAGTCTTTCTCTAGATATCTTCTTATGTAAGTCTGTAAAGTAGGCATTTTACTTTTGTGCCTTAAGTATTCATTATCTCGATATTAGAGGTGGTGTCTTAAAAACAAACCCCAAACAAACAACAAAAACCAAAACCGAAAGAGAATGTAGCATTTCTCCTAAAAGAAAGTTAAACATGCTCTGACCATCTGACCAGAACTACTTCAGCATGTTCCTCTATCTTTATTCTCCCACTTTAATTTTGGGGAGAGTATCTTTGAGTAAAACTTTTGTCTGGGTTCTTGGTGTTCTTCCTTAGAATTCCAGCCAAAAGGGTCTGCTATTGCTTTACTTCCACACTGCTCTAGGGAAATCCTCCAGCTGTTGCTGCAAATGGAGTTGTCAGCTCCTTTTTTGTTGGCTCCAGATGTTGTTCCTGATACTGAACAGAGAGGAACAGTTTTGAGCAGTGGGAAAGCACTAATTTACACTCCATTAGAGGGATCTATACACCTGTAAATGGAAGGGACAGTGAAGCAGCAAGTGAGGTAGTCTTATCTCCCTTCTTCACCACTCCACACCCTTCTTACTGGGTAGGAAAAGATGATGTAGAAGGTGGGGGTGAGGGTAGCCTGTGAAGATTACAAAAAAAATAAGGAATTGTGTATTTCAGTGATAGGATCTTTCCTGCCTCAGTACTGATCTGAACTAGTAACTTTTTCAGGAACAGAACAGGTCTTTGTGGAGCTCTTGATGTTTTCCAGGGTTGTACTTGAATCCATCAGGACCTGGCAGGTTGAGTTTAGATGGACTTAGAGAAGACACCTGTCTGGTCAGAGCAGATCTGGCTGTATGCAGAGCAGGGAACCAGGGTGGGAATGAGGTGAAATCCTGCATCTCCGTAATCCTGCAGCCTCTTTAAGTATATTATGATTCCTGAAGGAGAGCTGTGTCTAGTTGTAGCTGGTCTGTGGATTCTGTAAATGTGGTAGTAGGAATCTGTGAGGGCAGCTTTGCAGTGGGAGCTGAATGGAGTTCACTGCTGCTGGAAGAAGGAGGTGTGGCTCTCTCTATGTGCTTCCATGCCCCAGGTGATCCACCCTTCCTCTGTGCCAACTTCAGCATTCACCTGATCTGTATAACCCTGGTGCACTACAAAAAGTATTCAGTTGTTGGGTGAGTTGTTCTGCTGTTTTCCTGGCTTGACCGGACTTAGAGTGCAGTCAGGGCTTGCTGGAAGTGGGAGGCTTACGGATGGAGAGAGATAAGGTGTGCAAGGATCCCTCCCCTTTCCTCACCTGTAACAACACTGAATTACTAAGGCCATATCATAAATTGCTTTCTTAGTGTGTTTTTTAAAAGCATGTTTGGGTTTTTTAATAAGTAGGGTGTTAGCCTCCAAACCCTTTTCTGCAATTAATCCAGACAATGGTGAGGAGAGGGAAGGAAAAAAAGGAAAGACATTATTTTTTTAGAGTAAAAAATGAGTTTTAAATTAACATACGATTATTAACAGACACACACAAGTCATAGTTGTTTTTATGTTCATAATTTGATTCTTCCTGCTTGCTATACACATACACATTCCTCATAATTAAAAACAAGCACTAACTTTACATCAGGACCTCACCTCATTCAGGATTTTAATTGGCTACACAGTATAGTCAAAGTTAGGATGGCAACTAAACCTGGGATTTTTATTTTTTGAATATTTCAATTAACTCTTAGAAGCATATTAGCTCATGGCATGGTTAGATGCTCTTTAAATGTGCATGTGTCTTGTTGGGTCCTTCAGGACTTAAAAATGTTAGGAGCTGGATGTACTCTGAACAGCAAGCATGCTTAATGTTTGTGAGTAATTCTAATTTTTATAGAAACCAAATCTGTTACTTCTGGTTCTGTGTGATTGTGTGCAAAAGCACTGCTCGCATACTTGGGAACATTCAAGAAATTCAAAAGCAAGATTTTCCTAACTTCTTTTCAGATCTTGTTTTGCTTTAAACCTAAATGTAAAATCCATTGTATTGATCAAGAACTTACTTAAAAAATATTTTCCTTTTTCCTGTTTGTTTTGTTGGATTTTTTGGGTTTTTTTTTTTTTTTTTTAGGAAAAGTTCTGTGTTAGTTCATGTAGAGCAAGTTTAGACTGAAAAACACAAACTCATGGCTACAGAAAACACTGTTTTGCTTTCTAGTCCCCCACAGTAGAGGTAACCTCTTCCCTAGTCTGTTCCTCCAAGCATCTTAGTTTCAGAGCTTCAGCACTAAAGAGATGGAAGTAACAAAAGGGACTTTCAAAACTGAAGGTCAGACAGAACTGTATTGCTGAGGTAGAGCTATTAGATTATTTTTTTTACTTTTTCCTCTTTGGAAAGCATGGTTATCTGTTGGCTGGGTTTCTCGGATGTTCAGCCCTTAAGGTTCAATTATCTTTAAAAGCATAAAGTAAACAGGGTGCTTAAAATATCAGAAGTTCTTTCTCTAATCTTAGATCTCAAGTGTGTCAATTTTTTTTTTATCAGCTGCAGCCACTTGCAGTTGTAAAATATTCAAAACTTCATAGCTGCCATTGAGACAGGATACTTTCCCAACTCTTGCAGATGAGTCTTCTTTCTTGGATTCTTATTTTCTTAGTTGTTTGAAGTTTTCAAAAGTTCAAGTTGTTTGTGTGCTGTGTTGATCAGGGATGTTTTCAAATATATTGCTGACTGCAGAGTTGTTTTTCTTATGTTGTGTGTGTGAAATACTTAAGGTTCTCTCAGAGCAGGGACTGGGAATTGGATTTCTTTTTGCTTAGTCAATATGATCATCATGAATATTAAGTGATTCCATAAAACATCAGCTGGGAGTGGTAAAAATACCTTTGTTTCCCATGTCTTCTAGCCTGGTGAGTGCTTTTGTAGGCATTGTGTGTTAGGGAAGGATTTGAATGCATGCCTCCTGATTTTGGAATGGTTCTTCCGAGCACTGATGAGTAGCAGCAGTTGCTGCATTGGGCATGGACTGGCAGGTTGGTCCTGAGAACATCCCACATATTTTGCCTTTGTCCCAAGGCAAAATAAACAGCAGAACTGCTGGTTTGGGTATTCTCCATGCTTGTGAGATACTGAGACTTCATTGCGCTTTGGACAGTGCTTTTCAGTACACCAGGATCCTTTAGTTTTAGAATTAAACAGCAAACTCCGAAGTGTGGGATTTTAGATTGTTCTCAGGGATGCAATTTAGCAGAAAGGTGAGCTCAACTTTGTGGAACTTACGTGAATCTCTCCCTGAATATTTGTTGTTTTTCAGAATAGAATTTAGCTTCCTATATTGATAGCATATCCTATATTGCTAATGTATTTTTAAAAAATTTAAAGTGTTGTGGAAAACTAACAGTCTGAAATTCTCTTCCTGAAACTGAGCCTATACCCAGCTTTTCAGTATTTGTTACAGTTGCAAAGCCAAGGAAAAGCCTGAGAATAATATCTTCCTGTAATGTGCTTTCAGATACATGGCTGGAACATTTAGAAATCAGTGGTGACTTCTGAGAATATTGATGCATGTTAGACTGAGCATGTGTATTTTGTTGAAAGATCTTTTAAAATTCTTTTTCTCATATGTGCTAAACATTGATCTGTGAAGTTCTTGCATTTAAAAATTGAGGCTTGCTGTGGTTTATACCTGTTCTTACTAAAGGATTTCCTTTTTTTTTTTTTGTCACTGTTTATAAAAGGAAAAAAAAAACAACTCGAGATGTTTACTGTTTGGACAAAACTATAAGAATCATTCAGAACTTCCCTTTTCATTTAACTTTTGCTCTCAGTTGCTAGCTTGAGACTTTGCTGCCATCTCTAGTTTCTTGATGAAATTTATCTTGAGCTGCTATTTGATCCTGCATTTTCATCTGTGCTCTTAAAAAGACAAATTTTGGCTGGATTTCATGACTGACTGCTGTTAGAAGAGTTTGTTTTGTAAAGCCTGTATCAGTGAAGAAGATAGCTGTGTCCTGTGTTTATTCCTCTTAGAATACATTAGGGAGTTTCTGTAAAGAGAAGTATCTTGTATTCTTCCTTGTTTCATCTTCAGACACAGCTGTGGTTAATAAGCAAACTTCCCACACTTCTTGCTCTCATTTTGGTTGTTAAAATTTGTAAGTCACACTCCTGCTACTGTATTTACTGTTATAAAAATGGTATAGTCTGTTGGTTGGTTAAAGAATATACAACAGTTTGGGGGTTTGCCAGTCGCTTCAGTACCAGCATTTTACTTCCAGTTTGAGTGTCAATACCCCTTAATGTTTTGGGGTTTTTTAAGGATTTCTCTGCCAATTCTCGTTTATAAGAAGAAGTTCCTTGGTAGCTCTGTCAAATCTTCATCCTGTTCCCTGTGCCCCCCCCCACCCCCGCCGCTTTGCCTTCCTTTTTTTTTCTATTAGTATTTCTGTACGGTGTTTCACACTGCATGTTCTGGCTTATGCTGAGATCGTGTCGTTTTCTTCAGACTCATTGGCCTCCCAACAGGCTGTAGGATGCCTGTCAGAATTTTGCTCCCATGAAAGGTGGCTTGGTGCAGAATTGAACTACAATTTCAGTTTCTGAAACCTAAACTGACCAAGAGTTTCTCCTCGTAACTAGGAGAACTATTGAAGAAGCGTCCTCATAGTTTATGTTTGAATCTGTAGCCAGCTGAGACTGCAGTGTTGAGACCTGTGTTTGTTTTCTGTACAGGGAGTGGCACATGGTAACCTGTTCTGTTACTGTCTCCTCAAAGTCCCGGGGACAGTTCAGGTACTTAATAAGTGACATTTTTTTGTTTTCTGTTGGGTTTTTTCCCCATAATATCTGTAAAAGCTGTAGGGGAAAGAGCTTTTCTTCTAGCAGGTTGGCTTTGCCTCTGCAGTGTGGAAAAAGTAAAGTTTTGTGGCTTCACTGCTTCTGCCCAGAATTCAAGGAAGAGAGGTGGTTCTCTGTACTTGAATTGTGCCCGTGTGAGCACATGTGGAAGAAGGAAGTTTACCTAATCTTTTCTTACCAGGAGGGAATAAGATCTTGGTCTTCTTGTTTTAGCAACCATGCTTCCCTACTCAGTTTCTGGGAAAAGAGGGGTTTTTCAGCACACAAGTATGTTTTATACCTAATAAGTACAAACCTGCTCCAGGCTTTCCTGTACACTGTAACAAGCAGAAAATACTTTTTATATTTTTCTCATTTTTCTACTTTAGCTAATCTCTGTGACTTTGTGGGAAGTAGGGGTGGTTCTAAAAGGATTAAAAAGTGCTGCCCTTTTTTTTTTCCTTGCTACTTTTTAAGCTGATGCTGTTTTACAGGATAACTCTTGAAATCTCAGGAAACAAAAACTTACACGCCTGCTGCCCATGTTCAAGGACTTCCAGAAATAGAAATCTCCAAGAGAAAGGAGAAAGTTGTATCTCCAAAGTCTGAAACGTGTCTTGTGCAGGAGTCTGTGTTCTGTGGAAAATGTTACACCATTTGCCTCGTTTGAAGGGCTGTGAACCTGCTCTGTTAGTAAATGAGAGATGATATCAGCACTGTATGTTGGGGATTTTTAAAATTATTTTTAAATTTATCCACATGTAAAATTCTGGCTGATAAAATTCTTCATTTTTCCCCCCCATTCTCTTTCACTTCTGGTAAATATAAATATGACCTTCCATCCTATCACCTTAAATGCTATTTGGAAATTGATTGTTTATAAATCTTCAGAAAGTATGCTGTTGTTTAATGACATACAAAAATCTTTTGATCAGCATTCTTTGGCGAGGCTCAAATGCACAGCAGTGTGTTAAGTCCAGAATCACATCTGGCTAAGTGCTAGTTGTGTTTTTTGTGTTTAGAGTTAAGACCCTGCAAAACATGGAAAACACCTGTATTTTTGTCTGCTTTAATGGACAGGAGCTGGGTTGTTACAGTCAGTATCTTACTCAGGAGAAAATTTTCAGTCCTGAGATACTTACTGCAAATAGTGAGAAGGAGGAAGTGAACAGTATGGATTTACTGTGAAATCCTTTATTTTTTTGGTTGGTTTTTTCCCCCCTCAGTTATTTCAGATGTTTTCTCAATCATCCCTAGTCATGTTTGTCAGTTAAGCACGTGTTATATGTTACCTCTTTTATAACAAGTGGGTTGGAAAGGGCAGTATTAGTGAGCTAGTAGTAATCAGCAAGGTAAATATGCTGACGTGGTTTGGAATGATCCAGTATCCAGAACTCTCAGTGTATTTATGGATGTTTGGTGCTATTCAGAATGGACTGAAAAAATCATGTTCAGCTTCTCAGTATTATGTTGGAGGTGACTTGCTAATTAAAATTATAAGTATGCTCTTTCATCAGTTAAAATGGTTTCTTGATTTAAGTTCTTGAGAAGATCTGTCTAGTAGTAGAAGATTCTAACTATAGTCAGATAGTTGTCACAAAACCAGTTTATTTAAATTCTGGTCCATGTTTGTTTACATAAACAGTTCTTAGTGTTTATGTACTGTGTGAAAATCTTACAGGTTGCTATAGGTAATTCCATAAAATATGTATTATTTCCTTGTGAGGAAGTTGACAGCAAATAATAGAACATATTCACAGTATTAATATTGCAGATGAAATTAATTGTCCAGAAAAAGAGTTTTTTTGGAAATGTTCACTCTCAAAATTTTTTACATTTCATAGGAAAAAGCATATAATGAAGTTCTAAAAAAAAAAAAATCTGTCAAGCAGCATTCCTGCATTTGTGTTCCCCCTCCTTGTCATTTTTGTTTGTGTTCTTACTCTTCTGGTGCTTAAACTAGACTGAGAAAAAAATCATAACTAAAAAAAGGTATCTCTTTCTCCCTCCGCCCCTTTCATGAGTTTCCCACTGAGTCATTCTCTTCAGGGATTTTGGCCAGTTTTCCAACTGCAGAGCAAATACTCTTGAAACTTTCATCTTCACCGGGACAGGAATCAGGGAACAATGGGAGCCATGTGTCTGCCTGAAGAGTTAAACCAGGAAACCAGTTTATCAGAATGAAGATTACCTGTCTTTATCTTCAGAAGGAGAGCACAGATCATACCATTTTTTTATTTTTTTTACCTTCAAGGCAAATATTTTGTGCTGCTTAGTGGATTATGTGTGATTGTCACGTGCTGGAAAACATTTGTGGGAGAAGGGGCTGTTGGTGTTGGCTCCCTTTCAGTGATCCTGCCTTAGTGATGCATGGAATGTGTGATACTTGGAATCTGTTTTGTCACAGAGGGGTATCATATAGTAAACAGATTTGTCTATCCCTTGAGTGACCCATGTGTAGAAATTATTTTGTTGAGAACCAGGCCAGCACCTTCCTTGAATGTTCTAAAAAAAACCCTGTGTAGAATAGGACCAGGAAGTCATTAGCAGTTTTGAATATACGTATTTTTTTAAACTTCTTTTACTTTGACAGAATGCTCCTCCAGCTTCTATTTGAAGTCACTTTTGGACTAGACCCTCAATAATAAAGTAAAGGTTTTAAAGCTTTGTTGGGTCAGATACTTGCAGAAAGGACAAGCCTGTGAAGATGGAAATTCCTAGCCTTATGAAGGGAATCCTTTCTCCTTAAGATAGGAAATGAGCAATCCGCTGGAAGTAATCGATTTTGAAAGTGTGGTTCAACCATTAAAAAACCCAGGGGCTGCTACCCTGGACATACAGTTGAACTATGATATCTGTGAACTATCTAAAGATAGCTTATAGCCTTGTTCTCATGGATTATGTATTCTGGTTTGGGCCACAGTGTGATCTGGTTTTGGCTATAGCAGTTGTTGTTGAGTAAAGTTTTCATAATAAATGGGGGAGTGGGAATCACCCTCTTTGTATTCGGAGGGAAAATACCCAAGGTGTAGAGGAGATTATGTTTATTCTGCATTCCAATTCTACATCAGTGAGAAGAAAGGAAGCAAGATTTTGTATCTCAAGAGCTGTGCAGAGAGTTGCTTTAATCCTTTGAGTTGCACTTAAACCTAAAACTGAGGAATGGGGCTTTGATTCAATCTCTAATACATGTTTGCATTGAGAATCAGGAATGGGATCTCCATTCTAGACATGTTCAGCTGCTTCTCATCTCAGTGTGGAGGGAAAAAGCAGGTAATGCTGACCGTTTTGCTGTCTGGTTCCTACTAGCATGTTACTTGGTCTTCAGGTAGAGGTAAATCAGTTTTTTGCAAGGTAGAATAGATTTGAAATGAATATGTGAACAAACTGATTAGAGAAAACCTTGCTTAGCTGTTGCAAGTCCTTATGTTAATTAGTACATTAACTTCTGAAGTCTGGCCTAAGCTTACCCAAGAGAGTTCTATAATATGCTGATAACTGTCTGTGGGGTCAAAGAAGGGTTTGTTCATTTGGTTATTTTTAAAGCATATGCATAGCGTATTTTTTAGTATATTGGGGGGAAAACAGAGTTTTGTACAAACTGCTTGGCAGTAAATCCTCCCTTTCAGCATTCAACCTTACTCCAGCTGTGGAGGTTCATCCAGTACAACCTTGGAACTTTCTTCTACTTGTTGTAGCTGTACTGAAATTGTACGTCAACAGAAGGCTGTGTCAGATTTATCATCTGCTGCCATGTCTGCAGAAGGCTTTCACCTCCACTCAAGATGCATTTTGAGTTCTCTTTTGCCAGTTACTCACTGGCAAGACCGAGCCCTGTCTGCACCCAAACTGGAGGCGGGTAGATGCATTTATGGTAGTGTCTGCAAACCCTTTTTTTATTCAAAATGTAACTGGATGTTCAGTTGTGAGGGAATTTAAGTCCATTTCTGGGACTTCCTCTACCTTGACTTGTCTGAAGGTCTCAACAAAGCCTGAACCGTATCAGATACCTTACATCAGAAAAAGTCGTCTATATTCAGAGAAAACTACCTGCTGAAATACTTTAATGCTGTTCTGTCCAGATGTAAGGATGTAATTTTAGGGGTTTTTTTTACCTGCCATTTATACTGAGCTGTAGAGTTTTATTTTAATCAGTATTTTGCCATTGCTGCTCTAAGATGAACGAAATGATTATGCTTTTCCAAATATCCCCGGTGCAGATGTTTTTGAAACATATTCACATCTCTTTTGGGTTATTACACATAAAGGCAAATTAAAAGTTTGAGCTTTTATATTGTTGACAAGCTAAAGGGATACTTATCTGTGGTTTAATGGCATTGAGTTCATCATTGGGCTTTTTGTCCTGATAACAGTAAATGCGCAGTTTCTAGGGATGAAGTTCTGCATTAAAAAAAAAAGTATTTCTAAAGTGTCATTTGATTTTCCCCCCCAAAAGAGCTTTTTTTAATGCACTTTCTAAAGTCATTGGTCAGTTCCAGTCATTGCTTGAATAGAACTATCCAGGAAAAACCTGCACCTGTGTGTTAAATGGAATTGATTCAGGGCTACATTTGGACCAAGAGTTTTGCCGAAATTCTACTTCCAGAAACCTGGCAGTACAGGCTGTGTAGGCTATGGTTCACTTTTTAATTATTCTTGTGGTATTAGTTACTTATTTAAAGCTTCATATGTACCTTAATTTCACATGGTGTTGAAAGTACTTTATAGTTACATGCTGGAGCAGCAGTAAATCAGCAGTGTGCTTCAGCAGCAGCTATGAACCTGTGCTCAAATCTGATCTGCTGAGGTAGTCGCTTAGGGTTAGTTTGAGCTTTCTGGTGTTGCAGCAGTGAAGGCAACAGCACAAAAGTTCTCCTCCACCCTTGAATGCTTTGACATAAACTTTCTCAAGTCAGGTCAGGCCATGTTGGATTATCTTGAACTCAGTGCAGAGCTCATGAAGATGTGATCAAAGTAAGGGGAAGAGGGGCTGGGGAGGAAGAGTAGGAAGGAATTTCCTTTTGGTCCAGTGCATGGTCAATGCCCTGACTGTGAGAGACCCAACTCTGACTGAGTGTCCTGAGTACGATGTTAAAAGTCACTTAGATGTGGAGCTCTGCAACCCTGGTGTTCTAGCTGGGTGATTCTCTACCCAAGAATACACTTGTAGAGGGTTACAGGTAGGGGGAAATTTAGTTTGAATTCTTTCCTGTGAAGGGAACTCCAATGTACAGGCTGGAGCTTCTAATGCTGTTTATTCATTGTGTTCAGTGCTGCTGTAAGGAAGAGTAATTCAGCCCATAAAAATATGATGTGCCTCTTCTGGCTGTTTGCGTACAGTTCAGCTCATGAATGCTGGTTTCTGGTTTGGTGGTTTGTGGTCTGGGATTTTTTTGCTTTGAAGAGTAAGTTTGGTTTAATTTTTTTTTTCAAGTGAACCATCTTATGCAATAATAGAAAACACCACTTTAGCTCATATAAAAAGACATAAGGTGTATCATAACGGAAGTATCAGAGGTAAAAATTGAAGGATTTCATTAAGGGCCATGAAGACAGCCTTAACAAATTTTGAAGAAATCTTAGGAAGAGGAATATATAGATTAGATGCCAATATTTAAAGGAAACTAACTTTGGTTCTTTGAATCTTGTGAAATTGGTTATAGTCGCATTCTAGATTCAAGATACAAAACTTCTGTAAGGAGGATAAATACAATGAATACAAAGACTGTAGAAAATAAGCAAAAATGTTCTAGAGAATACAAGGTAATTTAAAGTGTAAAAATGCCTCCTTTTCTCATTAAGAATTACAGTATCATACCGTTTTATGGGAATGCTATGGAAAAGCAGTCATTGGTTACGTATAACAAATTGGAAAATAATAATTCTAGGAGTTCTTGTAGAAGCTTTTAAATACATGACTGATTCATTATTTATGAATGTTTGGTAAGTGAAGGACTTTAAAATTTTTTTTTTCTTTTTTTTCTGTTATTCCTGAATGGGAGGGAGCAGGAATCGTTGAAATCTGGGCCAAGTGCATTTTTGGATGCTCGGTTTTTAATTGGAGCATGGTCTAGCCCTGTTCCACTCAAGAGTATATTTACAGAAGCTGCAGGATGAGAAAGGAGGGGAACAGAAGTTGGAATAGGAAAGTGCTATGGGAACAATTCTGACCTGGGGTGAATGTGGGAGGAACAGGGAGGAAAAAGGATGTGTAGAGTAGGTTGGGAGGAAGGAGGGAATAAGGAAAAGAGATTGAAAAATGAAATTGAACAGCCAGCCAGAGAAGGATGATTTGTGTTTGCCAGCCTGCAAGGACAGACAAAATGGGTTGAGGGAGGGAAAAGGAGCAGCAAGTAGAAATTAATCTACTGGTTAATAACAGGATGTTTGTAAAGGTGAGAGGAAAAACATCCCAACTGAGCTAAAGGTTCTGGAAAAGAAGCGGCAGGTGCCTGAGAAGGGGGAAGAGGAATGGAAGCAAGATGAGAATCATGAAAGGCAGGATCAGGATTAGTGAGGTGATAATCAAACATGAGAGAGACCATTTTAGCAAAGCAGAGCAAGCAGAAGGGTGTAAAGATTGATCCGTGAGTAGGAATGGAATGTTTGACAAGGTTATTGCCATCACTTTTTCCTCCGGTATTCAGTGGCTTTTATTTGCAGTGATTTATTTCTTTATTTGTGTGTCATTTAGCCAGAAAAGCAAACATAGTAGAGGTTACTAGAATGTTAAAGTAAGGCCTGAACAAAAATGTTGACTTCAGAAAGTGCACTGAGCTGAATCACAGTGGATAATCATGGGTGGTAACAGTTGGCTGTTGTCAGCCATCTCAAATTATATTTTCCCTGTTTCTTAATCCATTTTAACTGATTGAGTTACTCCTCCTGAATCTTCATTCTTGCTCTTCCCTTGTCCCCAGTGCTTGTGGCACAGCTCCCTTTATTTTAAATGAACTGGGTTAATTTAAATGTTTCAAATATTCTGTCTTGCTAACATAGCTCATTTAGACAAAAGCAGGTTAGGGAACAATTGCAGGAATCCCAAGGTGAGGGAGGGAAGCTCTGGCAGAGGAAACAGCACTTGGTTACTGCTTGGTTTGACAGTTCTCTGCCAGCTCGGATTATCTGATCCTGTTTACATGCATCGTACTGCACCTGTCTTGTGAATTCATGTAAACTTTCAATTTAGTAAAAGTTATTTAGGCTTTTTTTTTCAATGCAAACTTGCTGACATTATGGTAATGTTATGCAGGTTTTTAATATATTGAAATATTATTAATATATTTATCTGTTGGTACAACCAAGCTTGGAAGACATTTGCTGGACAAAATTTGACAACTCACTTCCAGTTGACAGACCTGTTATTTTCAGACATTGCAGTAAATATAGAAGAATTTTGTACATTTTGATAGTCAGACTTCTTTTAAATCTTGGTGTCAGAGCAGATATTTTCTTTTTGTTGGTTGTTTTGGGAGGGGGCTTGGTATTTTGTGCGGTTTTTAGGGTTTTTTTTTTAGATTCTTAAAGCTGAATGATTAATGAATTCTATGTTACCATCATGATTCTGAATCTTGCAGATGTTTTTTAGCTACATATTTGTACGTCTGTTGTCTTCTGAAAGAGTTAGAAGTTTCTCCACTTCTTGAAATTCTTAGTGTTTTGTTATGATGCATGTAAGTCATTGGTATAAGAAAAAAAAAAAGAAAAAAGAAAATAACCCTGCTAGCACTGCAGACTTAAAAATTAGCAGGAGTATTTAGTAGCTGTGACTCTTAAAATAAGCAAGTGTGACAATTTCCACCTCTCCTGTGATGTGCAGTGTGAATACTGTAACCAGACTGGCTTTTTAAACCTACTGTCTAGACTTGACTGATTTGCACAGAAATCTGCATACAGTTGTTAAACTGGCAGTGATTTCCTATATCGTGTCCTTTCAGCCTTCCTGAGTAAGGGTAGGATTGTACAAGGTCACCAACAGAGAATTCGGCTTCAGCTGTGCTGTTGGTGGCCTGTTACAAGGAGAGAATGTTTATTCTTGGAAGGATGTTGCCGTATAGAATTACTCATTTTACAAATATAAACCTGAAAATTACCTTCTAAAGTGCTGCTTTTCTGTAAAAGAACCTTCTGAGTAGATACAATAAAGAATTCAGCCCTTGCTCATGTATTTTTGTATACTGGCTTAGCAAAAATCAGGCATTGTAATTTTACGTTTTCTTTCTTACATACAAGATACTGTGATTCCATTCATCTTTCCATGTCTCTGTAGAATTGTGTGATGGTCTTATCTGTCACTGAAAAAGCAGATTCCAGTGTATGGATATAGTCAAAGGATGGGATTTTGTGTCAGTCAGTTAGTTATTTATATTCAGTCAACAATAGAAAATGGTGCTCTGTCCCTCCTCCCTGTGGATTTTTTCTGTCTTTTATGCGGCTGGAAAGAAGCAGATTGTTGTCACCTCTACCTCAGACTAATGAAACTGTAGATGCTTAATGTATTGTATAGTATGAATACACTGCAAATTCTCTTGCTGCTGGCCTGTTTGAATGTTTGAAGATTTGTGGATGAGAAAATTATGAATATCCCTTTAAGCCTTTGTTGCTACAGCACTTTTCTCTCCTGTGTGGTAACCCATCGGTCCAGAGGCAGTACAGTGGATAAATAAGATTTGTGTTGCATTGCTCCTTTGGCAAAACAAAGAAAAAACCTTGAGGACTCAGATGAGTGAATGAGGTTTTGGAAGTGAATGAGCTATGCCATGTATGTTCACTGCCTGTGTGGTGTTAGGCCAAAGTAAAGAGCTTGGCTGTATCTTTTTGATAACCTTTCAGATGCTGAAAGACTGCTGTCAGCTGGTCTTTTTCTCGTCTCTAGGCTGTACAAACGCATTTTCCGCAGATTTGTCCTCATAGAACAAATGTTTGAAGTGTAATCAGATGCTAGATTTGTCAATTGTTTTCAAGAATCTTTGATCCCTAAGTGCAGTTGGCACATCTCCTTTTTTTTTTTCCCCTATGAAAAAAAAGCATGGTAGATGAAGGAAAACGCTGGTTTGTCTGTTTAGACTTCAGAAAGGCCTTGAAAATGTCTCCCACAAGATTCTCATAGAGAAACTGAAGGAGTGTGCGCTGGTTGAGCACACAGTGAGGTGGATTGAAGAGGGTGCTCATCAGTGACATGAAGTCCAGTTGGAGGCCAGAAACCCATGTTGTACCCCAGGGGCCAATACTAGGTCCAGTCCTCTTCAACCTCATTAGTGGTCTTGATGATGGGACAGTCTGTGCCCTCAGGAGGTTTGCTGCTGACACCAAACCGGGAGGAGTGGCTGACACACCAGAAGGGTCCCGCGCCTATCCAGGGAGTCCCTGACAGGCTGGAAAAGTGGTCTGACAGGAACCTCATGACTGACATTCAATAAGGGGAAGTGTGGAAAGTCCTGCACCTGGTGAGGGACAACCCCAAACACCAGCACATGGTGGGGGCTGCCCAGCTGGCAAATGTGTTTGCAGGAAAGGCCTGTGATGGTCCTGATGGGTCACCAAGATGAACATGAGCCAGTTGTGTGCTCTTGTGGTAAAGGAGGGCTAATGGTTTCCTTGGCTGGCTTAGGGAGGTTACCAGGAGGTTGAGGGAGGTGAGAGGGGCAGTGAGCACAAAGTGAAACACAGGACTGAATAAACATCAGGAAACATTTGTTTTTTTACTGTGAGGATGGCTGAGCACTGGCATGAATTGCTTGGAGAGGTCGTTGAGTCTCCATCCTTGGAGATAGTTAAAAGCAGATGGGTTTTGGCAGCTCGCTGTAGGTGGCCCTGCTTGATCAGGAGGAGTGGAGATGACCTCCAGAGGTTCACTCCAACGTCAACCATTCTCTTATCTGTGTACATGATTTAGAGAAATATGTATCATGGTCTTTATAAGCTCTGTGACAAGTTTCCTCAGCAGAAGGCTAAAAAATTGAGTTTTAATTGGATTCAACCAAGGTTTGCACATGACAACTGCTTTTGATGATTCTGAGAGTGGAATGGTCTGATACTATATTCAATACCTTGCAGTTTATAAAAATAGCGGGAATGGGATGCATAGTTCTACATACCCAGGTTTGATGAGATCAGTGTTCAAAATCTGGCTGTAAAGTACCTTTAAGTTTGTCATCATAAGTTGGATCTTTCATTTAGTACTAAAGTTCTTGGACAGCATTCCAGACCTCATATTGTAAACCTGAGTGGCATACACAACTTCCAAAACACTTAGAAACATTTCTTATGATGCCTCAATTCCTAATTGCTGCCTCATTCACCATATATATATGACAGTGCTTTCTCCCACAGTGTGGTGCTATTGTGTGTAAAACTGGTAACAGCTGAAATAAATCATTCTTTAAAAGAGTGCAAGACAATAGAGCTACAGCTAACAGAGATCCTAATGTTTTCCTCCTTTTGAACACCACATTCCAGTTAACATTTCTTATAATAGAAGTTGGTTTTGCACGGGGCTGTGTTCTAGTACACCTAATTATCATTGAAGTTTTAGTGGCTTCTCAGCATCCTTTCATTTTGCTTTGTAAACAGAAGTGAGAAGTGCAATGTTGTTTGCAGGTGGTCTTTCACTGCATCCATCACAGAAACATAAATGAATGTGTGTTCCTCATTGGTTTTCGAGGTGGACTTCTGTAAAGAAGGGAGGTAACAGTAGGTGAAACACCAGGGTATGGGGTAGCTTTTCCACTTAAGCCTCCACTAAATTAGTGTAGATATTGGACTAGCCATTGGAACACCTTTGCTAAACCAGAATATCCTTCTGCACAGGAGTGGGGAAAAACGGGCTTAACTTAAAACCATTATTTAATTTTTATTAATTATGGAGTTGATTTCCCCTTTCCTCCCCTTCAAATGATAGTGAAATTTAAAAGAAATATTAAACCAGCAGGATGGTATACTGACATACACCTCACATTGAAAGTCAGGCATAGTAAACTGGGGTCATGGTTAATTGTTTTATTTTGTGTACCAAAATGTGCCCAGCTGCTTGCAGTTCATAGTCACCAGTTCTGCTTCTTTTTTTTTTTTTTTCCTTTTTTTTCAGCCTTACTTATGAATGAAGAATTTGTGTTTCCTGAGAGGAAGTTGTTTCTTAAGACTTTGATTTACACTAATGTGGCCACGAATGATTCTTAGAGTGTTCTTTACCTTTTTGGCATGCACTTCAAGTACCTTTTTTTTCCCCACTCCATTACATGAGTGCAGATTACTTTTCTTTATTTTTAAAAATCTTCTTATCACATTCTTCTTTTCCTGAGTTGCATCTTTCTACCTTCAGTGACATCTGTGCAGCAGTAGTGTTTACTCTTCTCTGTTTTAGCCACATGGATCTGTGATTTTAAGCCTCTTTCCTGTTACTGAGACGCAGCGCCAAAGACCAAAATTAGCTTATTTAAATCCAGTTACAAAAAGGTATTAGTTCTTGAATTTGTCTTGCTGACTTAGTATGCATTTATAGGGCTTTTACTTGAAGGTGATGTAATGAAGGGCTTGTTTGCTGTGAGACTGTTCAGTTTGTTGGAGTTCATGAGGTCCTTTAATGCAGAAATACCCTGCAGTTATTAAAGGTGTGAAGGCCTTTCAAGAGTAGTGTTGGTAACAAACTTAATAGGGTGTTGCTTAAGCTTTAAAATGTTCTGGAGAAACTGAGGCTTATGCAGTTATTTTTAAGTTATTGCATCTTAAATGAATCTTCAAATAACTGTTAAATAGGCTAATAAGACTTATCTGGCCTTTCCCATGTTTATGCTATAAATAGATCTAAAGCCAGTCCTTGGCAGCAGGTCCCTTAACAGGCTTCCAAGTGCTTTACAGCCTGAGCTGTGTGTGTCTGGGAGACCCACCTGGTGAGTAAGCTCACTTTTTAAATGGGCCTTTTTTCCATTGGTGAAAGTAAATAAGAAAAGAAGTAAAAATTTTAGTCATGGGAAGAGAGGGTAAAAGGATGGATCCATCTAGTGATACTAGGTCTTCTGAAATCTTCAAGAGTTAGCAGCATGCCTGGGTAATTAGATGAATAAATATTCATTGTCAAATATCCAGGGAGTGTTCTGTTCTTCACTGAGTATTCTACACTTAACACATCACAATTGATATAATTTATCAGTTCCTCAGTGATGAAAATATGTAAGTAAAAACTGATATGTAAAAGAGAATAAAGAGTCACCTGCTCCAAACGTGTGACTCGGGAAGAGTAAACGTAAAATACCTTTGCCGTAGTTAAATTATACTTGAACTTGTGTGGTAATTGGAAAGAATGTCCTCAAAATTTGCTATATTAGAATGGGAGACTAGAGGTCACCGAAACTGTTTTAGAGATATAGTTTAAATTTTTGGAGAAATGTTAAGGTCATGATGGGGGTCAGATAGACATTATTTTCTTACTGAGAGACAGAATTTAAAAATCTTTTTCAGGGAAGCATGATGTTTTTTCTCTCATTTAAATTGACCCTGTAGGCATTTGATGAATCATCAGGTCTTTAAAGAATGACTGTTTAGATTCTAGATTTCTGAGTCTGCTTAAAATGAGTATACATACATGTACAGAACTGGCTGAAGTGCATCAGAATTTTCTCTGTTATACCTGATTCATAAAAAAAAGTATCTGCAATTGCATGCTATACACTGTAATTGTTTTATGCAAAGCAGCATGTCTTGTTTTCTGTACAGTGCAGTGACAAATGGAGGGAGGAACTTCATGAGAGACGAAGCAGTTTCTTCACTACCAGGGCCAAAATTTGTGTTTGCCTGCCTGTGGTATTGAAACCTGTCTGTCAGTGCTGTCTCTAAGCTGGTTTTGCTTTTGTACCTAATAGTGGAATTAGCTGTAGTAGCCATGTGCTTGGAAGTATTGACCACTTAAGGGAGATTAAGGCATGATTCTGATTTGCAGCCTATGCTAATTTTCAAACAAAATGACTGAAAGTAACAGCTGGGAAACTAAAAGTATCTCATGCCTGTGAGCTGAAAAATAGTATGGCAGCAAATAACAATTTGGGAAAAGTTGTTTTCTTTGAAATCTGTACTCCTTTGTTCAGAGTGTTATTAATGCATGCATTTCCTCTGAGCATAATTTGTTTGGAGTTTAAGAACGTAGTTGTAGCCTTAATGCCAGCCATGATACAGAAAATTCTATTACTCTGTAACAAAACCAGTTTGTCACATAATTGTGGCAGATACTTTTAATTCAGTACGTAAAGGCAATTAATTTCATGAGCACGTTCTTCCTGCCAATCCTGACAAGCCCTACTTTTGCAAATACAGAGTGAAATAAAGAAATTAATTTCACTAATAATTGGAGAATTTATTATTTGGGCATTTTACTTAGAACTCTAATTTTCTTCTAGTATAAGTGAGAAAAGAGGTACAATTTTCTCAGGCTCCACATTGATATCTCTGAGCACAGTATTCTAGAACTGTGCTCTGTAGTGTGTACTCTGTGTACATGTAAAGATAATTTATAGGGTATCTAATCTGTCTGAAAAATATCAAATACAAATTTGTCAAAAGGTAGAGAAATGTGGTCGAGAAAAAAATAACATTTGCCTTTTTCTTTCTTGAGTGGTCTTGGGAGCTCTGTGTACTTAAAATGGGACAGTATTAGAGGCTTGAAGCAAATGGATGTATTTTCCCACACATGTTATTTCATCAGTGTTATCTGTGTATGAAATACACATGTAAGATATTCATGACAAGAAACATCACTAGCAGAAGCAAATCAGTATTATAATTAATCAGGCTCTGTTGTTTGGGAAATGGTGCAACTTATCAATATGGGCATTGTTTAAGTGGGTGTATCCTGCATGCAGTAATGCTTTATAGCACTGTCCTTGAACAATAATATTTGTGGTTTTGTTTCTTGTGTTTAAGGTTCTCTAAACCCAAGGCTGCGGCCTGAGCAGATGCTACTTATGAATGATGAGACCATTTTCAATTAAGTAAAAACAGAAATTAAATAGTTCCCAATTCAGCTACCACAGTGAACAGTGACTCTTTAATATAAACCAACAGTGCTGCTGCTTTTGATTGCGAGCACAATGGTGTAAGTTAGACACAATGACAACTTTCTTAACTCTGTATTTTTTTTCTTTATAACTTTTCCTGTAACTGCTTTACTTATATTCCTTATGGATTTTGTTAATCTTTCTGTTCCAAACTAACAAATAATTTGTGATATTGCATAAAAGTGCATGAATATGTACCAAACAGCTAACAGTTACTAAAGCGCCTGTGGAAATTCCTGTACGTTTTCCAGGTAACCTTATTTCATGCTGTAAAAATTGCTGTACTAGTACTGTATTTTACAATAAACTGATTTCCATACATCATCTTTAATGGCTAAAATATGTCTCAAATAATACTAAAAGGCTTTTCTGAAAGCACGATTAAAAGTGCTTTTGTAATACTCCTGTGCACAAACTGTGACCTAAATGTTCGTCTGTTTAAAAACAATCAAACAAAACCAATTTAAAATAACATATAAAACAAAACAAACACATCCCATAAAAATAAACAAAACAAAAACTCCCACAACAAAACAAAACCTCGCAGACATTCACAACATGCAACCTCAACAAGCTAGTCCACATTTTATGTTGAAGAGCCACGGCTCTACAGTGATTCAAGTAATGAAATAACATTCATTGGATTAGGTGACCATAAGGAGTATGTGCAGAATTTAGTTCTATGTATTTTGTTTTGAATGTGTCTCAAATTAAAATACATTGCCCTGGAAGGGACTTTATTTTGTTGTGAGTGGTGAGAGTAGCATCTCTTCTGTGTTACACAGACTATGGTTATCTAAACTCCTCATTTGTGTGTAGCTTTTCCAGCATGTCCAAGTTACTGACAGATGGTTCAAACTGGCCCAGAGGAGAGAGTGACCCTCTTTGTCATTTAATGTAATCCTTCCTGTCTGTGAAGTTTTGGGAGTTAATGAGAGCTACTTAATTCTGTTTCTGAGACAAAACTGCTGGTTGCATGGATATTCTACTAGTTGGAACAAGTGTTTTGGCCTTAGACTTTGTGTGTGTTTTGGGAATTGAATATTGTTAAAATGACTGCTTGTTCATGCTAAAATATTCTAACAAAATTGGAATGCAATCAGTAAAATGCATGTTGTTATGGGATTAGAGTTACATTAAACTCTACTGTCAGGACTCATTAGAGGAAATATTGTCTGGATGCTTTTTGAACCTGTGTGAGTAGAACTTAACAACTTCTCCCTATAAACACTCTTCTTCCGTAGCTGTTAGGGCCTAGACTATTGCACTATTGTTAGAGGTATTTGCTTAATTTCTGTAACATTGGTAACACTAAATCGATCATTCAGATAAGCAGTAAAACTATAATTCAGATCTACAGGCATTTAACAGATTTCACTGTTTCTGGAGTATGGCTTACTTTACTCCTGCAGTTCAATTTTTTTGGGTAAATTGAGTTACACCTTGTTCAAATAGAATTCTGTGTTGTCTTTTCTAAATACATAGAAGTAAATATCATGTATCTCAAGGCTGTTTGAAGATAACTTAAGGTTGACATTTTCATTATAATTTTTTTTCAGTGAGTTGCATTTTTTAAAATAAAAGCTGTGCCCTTCTGCTGCTTTTGTTTATGAGTAAGTTGAGAAATGTGGAATGTAGCAAATGTGGCTTACTGATTTTATTAGCAAAACAGGACTGTGTTTTAACTTTCCAACACCTAACGTTATTCTGTTATTAGTATTATCTGTACACAGCTCTGCAGCTCAAAGCTGATCAAACGTTCGGTGCAATACCTTGGGTTTGTTCCGAGCCCTGGTTACAGCAGCTTGCTCTTTGCTTTTGAGTCTGACTTTTCAAACTGAATAACAGAATGAGTTATGTGCTGATTTTGTTGGTTTTGCACAATGTACTGAAGTTGCACCCTAACTGAAATACCTCTGTTGGCAGATTCTCCCATCGGTCCTGATGTGGACTGAGGGGCAAAAAAGAATAAGCAGATTAAGTTTAGCTTGAGCAGCAGTGACTGGGACCAAAACTTTCATGAAGTCCTGTAGTGCCCAGCTAAACAAATTCCACTAACTTTTTTAAGTCCTGGTTTTTTTGAGACATTTTTCATTTTTTGAAAACGTTTTTGCTGTATTGATTACTGTCCTGGTTTCAGCGAGGAGTGAGTTAATTTTCTTCTTAGTAGCTGGTACAGTGCAGTGTTTTGGATTTAGAAGGTTGATCACACAACTGATGTTTTTAGCTGTTGCTGAGCAGCCTTAACACAGTCAAACCCTTTTCTGCTCCTCACCCCCCACCACCAGTGAGGAGGCTGGGGGTGCACAGGGAGTTGGGAGGGGACACAACTGGGACCTCTGACCACAGGGATATCCCAGAGCACCTGGGGTCATGATCAGTGTGTAAAACAAGGGAAAAGCTGGCCAGGGGCCACTGCTTGGGGACTGACTGGACGTGAGTCAGCAGATGGTGAGCAATTGCATTGTGCATCACTTGTATTATTGTTGTTGTTGTTGTTACTATTATGGTTATTATTGTTATTTTCCCCCCTTTTGTTTCTCTGCTATTAAAATGTCTTCATCTCAACCCACAACTTCACTCCTCCCCCC
>JAWWEU010000001.1:112704083-112717453 GCA_035583155.1 Acropternis orthonyx | reverse complement strand
TCCGTGTGCGCCCGTGTCTCCCCCGTATCCCGCCCCGTCTGCCCCCCATATCCCCCCATTTGTCTCCCCCACACCATTGCAGGGTGGGGAGTGAGTTTGTAGCTTTGTGGTATTTAGCTGCTTGCTGAGTTAGCCCACAGTGGTTACCAACATAGTGCCATTATTAACCGGCAGTGAGAATGTGAGCAGTAAAAGTAATTTTCTTAAAATACCTATTTTTAAATACTGCTATAGTGAATGGGGATAGATTTCATACAACTTGCATGCATCTTGCCCTCTAGATGTTCCAACTTTATGTATTATGCTTTAGGTCTTATTTTGTGATCCTAAAAAAAACCAGTAAATAAGTTCAGATATAAAATCTAAATGTTTAAATGGCATAGTTGTTAACTGTCCACGGCTTAGTTTTTGATTGCCCCCCCGCCTCTCAAAAAATCCAAACGTGTGTAGGCCTGGCTGGCTGTGAGCAATGCATGTATGAGCCAGGTGGTGTTGCTTGACCAAAAGTCGGGGAATGGATCTTTTCTTGTCTCTTACTTGGCTGATCAGCAACTTCGAAGGTCAATTTCTCAATTCTTACATTTGAATGTACAAAATTATTAGCTGAAATAAACATCAATATTGTTTTCCCAATTCATGTGAACTGCAAGTTGGTTTGATTACAGGGGGAGGAGGCGAAGAGCCAGGCAAAAGTAATTAAAATAAGTCATATAATAGAAAAACTGAAATACATGTACAACAGTTGGAGTACAGAAAACCAAATACAGTCTCCTGAGGTCTAATAAGAGTGTAGATGGGAAAAAGAATATAACTGGTTTTGCCCATAGATTGCATGGTGTGTCTCCTGATAGAGTATCGTTAGAAGATTGCTGCCAAAGCACTGAAATATTAATTTAGTGTTCCCCTTGTGAATTCTGTGGAAGGAAAGCAAAATCAAGAGATGAATTAGGCAATGTAAATAAATTTGAGAAAGAGCATATTGAACTCTTCAGACACTTATTACATGAATTCTTCAAAGGGAAACAATTAATTGTTTATTATTTGTTAAAATTTTTCATTTGCCTGATATTTTGCTTTTTTGTTACTGTTTTTTTTCAAGATGTCTGTCTCACCATGGTATGACTTAATGTTTCCAAGTTACATCAATATATATCAGAATGTAACTCTTAATGATGTTTGAAAGAAGAGGGTGGGTATTAACAGGGTGATTTATCAGAACTGTGTACCCATACTGCTTCTCTGGACTTTGTCAAAACATTTTTAAACACTTCAGAATTTACCAGTCTAGTACTTGAAAATGAGCATACCTTTCCCCAAGAATAAATGTGCAGGAAATATAACAGTGTTAATCCCTTTCTGTTTGCAGTGTAGGTTGTTTTGAAGCAGGTGATGTGATGTATGTTTCCACATTATCAATGTGAGTTTGAGATTTTTGTTAACAGGAAAATATTTTGTAAATCATCAGACCTGCAAATATGGATGTGTCTCCACTGGTGGGTTTTCTTCAGTGCTCTTTAGAATTAAGTCTCTTGATTGTTCCACCTTAATGTGCTTTGCTGCATTTCATATGGTACAGTGATCTCAGAGTGTGTGAACTGAATTAGTGTTCTGTTAAACCAAACTGAATAATGCACTCTGAGGGTGAACATAATGCTCTCCAACTACTAATGGGTATTTAGTCCATGGGAAATGGTCTAGTTCATGAGAAATGCCCTAGTTCAGAGCAAGACCTCTGAAAATACATTTGGTGTGAATGTTTGGATTCTCAATACTGTTGTTCTGCCAATCTATTCCAATTGAACTTCACCTCATGTTAATGTAGACTTGTGCTCTGTACAGAATTTGAAGTGATTTTTTGACTAGAGAGGTACACAGAAAAGTTTACAAATGACACAAAGTTGAGTGGGTGTGTTGATCAGCTGGGGGGTAGGAAGGCTCTGCAGAGGGATCTGGACTGGCTGGATTGGTGGGATGGGGACAGCTGGATGAGGTTCAGCAATGCTGAATGCTGGATCCTGCATTTGGGTCACAACAACCCCAGGCAGCACTCCAGGCTTGGGGCAGAGTGGCTGGAAAGCTGCCTGATAGGGAAAAAAGCCATCAGTGTGCCCAGGTGGCCAAGAAGGCCAGTGGCATCCTGGTCACATCAGCAATAGTGTGGCCAGCAGGACCAGGGCAGTGATTGTCCCCCTGTACTGGGCACTGGTGAGGCCACACCTCAAATCCTGTGTTCAGTTTTGGGCCGTCTCACTACAGGAAAGACACTGAGGGGCTGGAGCGTGTCCAGAGAAGGGGAATGGAGCTGGGGAAGGGTCTGGAGCACAGGTCCTATGAGGAGCAGCTGAGAGAGTTGAGGGTGTTTAGCCTGAAGAAAAGGAAGCTCAGGGGAAACTTTTTCACTCTCTGAAAGGAGGGTGTAGCCAGGTGGGGACTGGGCTCTTCTCCCAAGTTAACAAGCAACAGGACAAGAAGAAGTAGCCTCAAGTAGTTTCAGGGGAGGTTTGGATATTGGGAGACATGTATTCACTCAAAGGGTTGTCAGATGTTAAAACTGGCTGCCCAGACAAGTGGTGGAGTCACCCGTCCCTGGAGGTATTTAAAAGGCATGCAGTTTTGGCACTTGGGAATATGGTTTAGTGGTGGACTTGGCAGTGCTAGGTTAACAGTTGGAATTTATGGTCTTAGCGGTCTTTTCCAAATGATTCTGTGTTCATCTTTAGGTGTCCTGGTGAATTTGGCAAGTGGTTTTATTTTTGAGGTTGTCTTTCTTTCCAGATACATATGGAACCAAAGTTTTTATGCAAATCGATTTACTGAAACATTTTAGAGCAACGTGTTTGCAGTGGTAATAAACTATGAGGGATGCTGGGTTGGGTAGTGGTTGTATTGCTTTAGGTATCTGACTACTACCATTTAAGGACAGGAAGCTATTGCAACTCCAGAGTGGGTGGGAAAGAGAAAAGGGATAACCAATTTCTTTCAGTATGACCTTCACTGTAGCTCTGCTTCCAAAGCACATGGGTTTGACTGCTTAGCTTTGAGGCTTAAACCTTTCCACATTTAGGTTATATCTCAAACCAGAAAAACAAAGGTAAAACTTTCATTTATTAATGTTTTGTTCATGTAGAGTTTGCCCTTCACTGAAAGACAAACCTTCTCACTGTCTTTCATTACTAGAGTGTGATTTCTTATTGAAGTGAAACTGTTTCAGGGGGGTTGTGTTTGCTTTGGTGGGCATTCAGCATGCACAGTCTGGCTTAAGGGCAGTGCATCTCTGCCCCAGGTCCTCCGTGGGGCAGTGGGCAGGTTGCAGGACTGTGCTGCTCTGTGGGTTGGCTGCCTCTAACTTCTGAAATGTAGTGTGGAGAAGTCAGGCAGCAAACGCCAGCATTTAAGCCAGAGTAAGCCAGCTGATGTGCTGAAGGACAGATCTTTATTTGGCCCTGGGGAACATGGGACAGTGCCTCCCGAAGTCAGGGAGTGCATTACAGATGGGTCTAGTGATAGTTACTGGCTCAGCTGCAGTGCCGTGTACTTCTGGTTTATCAGGCACCACCTGGGATGGGTTTGTTACACCTAACTGGGAATGAAAGTGACGCCTCAGAATGCAGAAATCTGTCATCTCTTATATAAACACAATTGAAACTACTCTTGTGTGCTTTTATCATTTCAAGGAACAACTTTCAAACTGACTCTCCTTTTGCTGGAATTTTGGACTTCACATCATTAGCTCAGTGCACCATCCTGTGCAGCCAGACTAGATGTTAAAAAAAAGACTAGAGAATTTTGTTCTTTTTACCAGGTTTTATCTTGATGTACATAAATATGGTAACTTTTACCAAGGGGGTTTCCCATCTGGAGAAAAGCTTTGACGAACAGCTCTTGATTTGTGACATCCCAGATGTTGACTGTGATGTGGGTTGAGACTCACACAAGCCTGATTGAATGACATCAGCAGAGATGTGAAGAGATAATGTGTGGTTGGGTTGTTCTGTAGTAGCAGAACAAAACACTGGTTTAACATACAGTGCATTATATTGTATAAATATCGTGGTGTGTGTAGAGCTGGGGCTGTTTATCCTGGACAAGGGCAGGCTCAGGAGTGTGAAGGGAGGATACAAAGGTTGTAGCCAGGCTTTTCTCAGTGGTGCCCAGTGACAGGACCAAAGGCAGTGGGCACGCACTGAAGCACCAGGAGGCACTTTTAAACTGTGAGGATTCCCAAGACTTGGCACATGTAGACCGAGGAGGTTGTGGATTCTTGATTGTTGGAGATATTCAAAGGCCACCTGGACAAGGTCCTGGGCAACTGGCTCTAAGTGGCCCTGCTGGAGCAGGGGCTTGGATCAGATGACCTCCAGGGGTCCCTTCCAACCTGTGAAATTAACTTTATGGTTAAAAATACAAAATGTGGAAACAAATATAGAAAATGAAAGTGATCTGAAGTTTGTGGGAAGTAACACCAGATTGTTTTAAATAGTTGCTTCTTTTCTAAAAGAACATTTTCCTGCACATGGATTAGGAACTTGTTTAAGTGGTAGTATATATTGGAAGATATGCCAAATACTGCTCACTTAAAATTACTTTTTGTTTGGCTTGTGACTTGCATGATTTTTTTCAGGTAGGTGTTATGCCTAAAATCACCGCTGAACTTGTGTAATTACAGAAGCACAGTGCAGGTGATCTAATTGAGGGTGAAATACATGCTTAGGAGAGCTTTTTTTAGTGATCATCTGATTGCTTACTAAAGCTTTAACATTCTGTTACTATTTTAATAGCTGTTTGTAGAAACAGCAAAAAAGTTTTGTTTCAGCATTTTATGTTGAGTGAATCTCAACTAATTTAAACATATTTTTGAATGATGGGTTAAATCTTTGCATCTAAACTTTAGGCAAAAGTTAATTAGTTTTTGACAGAGAAGTCGTGGAATGTGAGTTTTGCTCTATATGAGTGAGATCTTAGCTTTACTTTTATAAGTAAGTTTCTACTTGACTAATAGTGTAATGTTAATTTGTATAAAATAGAAGGGTATCAGTATTAAAGAAAAGCCAAATCTGTTTTGTAAATTAGATTCTTGAAATGATTTTAAGACCTGTCTGATTCTGCTAACAATCTTTTGTCCTTTAACATTGGCAAACACTCAAATTACGCTCTCCTTTCTTTGTTTCAAGCTGATTGAAGTAACATCTGTTTCTGAAAGAGGTCATCCTTCCAGTGAGCAGGAAAGAACTGAAAACCAACTCAGCTAAGCCCAGTTCTTTGCAATGGTTTTTTTTCCACTAGGTTTATGTCTTACCTGTTTCTCTCCTGTGGCCACACAGCTGCCAATGCTAAAGGGAAGAATCTGGCAGAAGTGCATGCCTGGAAGGGCAGGATTTCCTCATTTGGTGACTCCCTGTGTAATAGTTCATCTTAAAGCAATCATCAGGCTGTAGTCCAGGTGACAGCTGGAGTCACTTTTGGCATCTCCTCAGCTTTTCTGCTCTTGTAAAAGGTCCAGAGGTGCAGCGGAGCACAGGAAAGAGTCATTGAAGTCTGGACTAAATAATCTGTTTGTGTGTAAAGGAAGTATATACTTCTCTAGTGTGAAAAGCTGCTTGTGCTGGAAGAATCAATATGATACCTAAATTACGTTTAAATTACTTTAGGGCATATATTAAAATGTTTATATACTTTTTTCTTTTCCCAGTAAGTTTGGTTTCTTGCTCTCTGGTGCTCTGGGAAAGAAAGGTTGCTGGGAAAGCAGCCACTCTTGAAAGACTTCTATTCAAGTGCAATGTGGCTGGTTTTGTGCCATTTTATTGAATGGTGAGGAGTATTTAGCTTTGTCATTCAGTCACAGTTGTAATGTTCAGACACTTTGGTGTGTGGCCTATGTTGATCTTAAGGTGCAAAGAAAGATGCTCCATGTAAGGCTGTCAGGCAGCTTAAAATGGAAAATATTGTAGTTACAGGGACTGCACTTCATAACCTGTGACTAACGGTTTTCTTCCAATTTTCACTTTGTTTAGTGTTTAGCTTTTATGGACAACTTTTTTATTGTGTTACAAATGTGTAGGAAAAAGTACAGGAAAGACCATGTACTGAAACTGTAGCTCTTGTAATAGGAAGGAGCCTTCACTAATAAGGCATCATCAATCATTTACTGAGGGAGGGGTTTTTTGAAAGATTTGTAGAGAATATGGTAGTTTTGAGTGCTGCAAGGGGGATAACAGAAGTGTCATGTTTCTGTCTACCTTCATGACCACAGAGAGAAGAATCTTAGCTTGCTACAGAGTTCTAATATGAAAGGAGTCTGAGAAGATTCTAATCTTTTGCAAGTCTCTTGGTTTTCATGACTTTCAGCATAACTTTTCACAAACAGCAGAATGCCTTGAGGAAAGGATCATCATCCATTTGTATTCTCTCTGTTGGTAAATTTGTGATGCCCCTGTTTCTCTCCCAGTGTACATGAAAACACAGGAGATGACTTTTTCTCTGTTAGTATCTCAGGACTGCTTACATTCCAGATGAAAACTCCATAAACTGCTCTGTTCTTCCCCCAAGCTGGTCTTATTTGCTCTCAGTAGAGCAATTGGAAACTTAATTTACGCATATTGTGGTGTGGCTTTTAAAATGTACGTGGCCTTTTAGAGAAATTGAAGTAAAAGGGGGAGGGGAGGGAGGTTTCTTCTCTATCATGTTGGTAGGTGGCAAACTCCTATAGCTCTGCATTTCACTCGCACCTCCTGAAGAACCAAGAGGTGAAGGAGTGATGTCTCCTGTGATTTCCTTCTGTAGCTGGTATCAAGGGTTTGATGTGAGAGGAGAGGGGACATGAATAGCAGATATCATTGCACACCTGCAGTGTGCTCTTGTGAATATGCATTCTTTCAATGTAGAAACATTACTGATTTTCAAAGCCTGTAGCACGTCTTTTCTGTAAGAACCTTGGAAATGAGACTTCTGTGGTACTCAGATAATTTACTTTCTTTTCTTTATGTTTTTTCTTGTTAAATCATGCCTGTGGATTTAAGTAACTCAGCTGTTAGAAATTCTCTGCCTTCTAAATGTGTTCTGCTGTTTCGCTTCTGCTCTCTGTAGAGGAATTTTCTTCTAACTTAAATTCAGGGCCTGCTGTTCCCAGATAAAGATCTGATGCGTACATAAAAGTATTGATTAAAATATTTGTGTAGGACTGTCTGTTTTAAGATTGTGATCTGGCGCTAAACCTTTGTCAATAGATGGGAAAGATGGATAGGGAAACAGAGGAGATGGGACATAACTGTGCATTCTAACCAAAAATCGAAATAAAAAACCTGTCTATCCTTGTTTTTGTTTGTACTAATATGCAGATTTAATGGGTGAAAAGAGTAAAGAATGTGGGACAGATAACAAAAGAGGTTGTATCAGCTGACAGGAGTTATCAAAGACAGTCATGCAGAATTGTTTTTTTGCTGTTCTGTGAAGTTAAATCTTGAGGTGCTACATAGACATGAGGAGTTCCTGACTTTTAACAAACTAAGGTCTGTGTCTGCTGAGTTTTGCTCACCTGTAACTTACAGGATGGCATTATTTGTTGTATGATCAGCAACTACATTGTTGATAAAAACTACTGAACACTATCCAATTTAATATCAGGTCTTTAATTATTGGGTTTTGCCTCATTGTTGACCCATTACATGAGAGATTTTTGTGCTACCATAATTAAAATATATAACTTTAAAGTAGTGATAATTGATACCCGAGATGTTTTATGTGCATTTCATGCAAGAGTGGATCAAACTGAAAACTTATAGTTACACTTTTATCAAGCTTTTTTTTTTTTTTTTTTTTTTTTTTTTTTTTTTTTTTTTATTCTTCCCTTCAGAATGATACAACTTGATCTGGTAACTTTGTTATGACCATGAGCTAACTTGCATACTTGGGCTTTGCAGAATAAGAACTCCAGTAAAATTAAATGTAGAAGAAGGATGATATTTAATGATGGCTCAGTAACTGAATCTCAGATTCACTTAATTTTCAGAGAAGAAAAGTAGATTTCAAAAATGTTTGCAAGAGATTTGACTTGAATATATACTGGAATGGCCTTGGCATACTACATTTTAACTCTGTGTGTGTACATATATTGGAGAGAGGTTTGCTGTGTATATGCACCAATACATCTGTGCCAGGATATATTATTAATAATGTACTCATTCAGCTACCTCAACTGAAACTCATTGGAAAAGCTAAGTCTAACTTGGGTATCTCCTTGAAATTGATGTTATTTTGAGTGAGTTTTGAATATTATGACAATTGTGCCAGAGAATTTAGTAAAGAAATTTCTCATTGTATGCAGTAATCACTGCTTTAAATATATTGCCACATGTTCATTTTAATGAGAAACTTACTTTAGTACTATCAGCCAATAAAGTTGAAATCTTCTAGTGAAGCTGTAACTTGTTATAGGAGTTTATCTGGGAATGACACAGATACCGAAGTAAATTGGAACCTAAAATATACAGCTAAGCACAAGCAGAACATTCTGACAGTTATCTGAATAAGTAGATTTTGTATCTAAATGACTAAATACAAAGCAGCCTGATTAAAATTCTCTTTTAATTCTGGTGTTGTAAGATGTCAAAGCTACTTTCTGACATCAGTCTTTTGCTGCTCTGCATTTGCAATCATTCTTTGATTTTTATGTCTAGCCAGGTGTGCTAGTAAACTACAAGAGGTATCTCTCCTGCTCTCATTTCTGTGCTAAAGCCTAGGGTTGTGATACCACTTTTTGCCTTGCTCCTTTCTTTTGGGATCCTGAATCCTCATGATCCTGCAGCAAGGGCTGCACCTGATCTTGTTCGTAAACATGAGGCTTCAACAGATCTTCTCCCCTCCTCTGTTCCTCAAACACGTGTCAGGAATTTACCATCAGTATGCTCCTGGACTGCATGCGCCCTGCTTAGTCCCTCCAGCAGATACTGGGATGTTTAAAGTCCACCACGAGGAGCAGGGCCTGTGACCATGAGGCTTCTTCCAGTTCTTTGAAAAATACCTCATCTGCTTCCTGGAATAGAACCTCCTGGAGGACACATCAAAACATATGGAATGTAGGGAGATGATTAGAGAGAGCCAACATGAGTTTCTCCAGGCCAAGTTGATCCTGGCTATCTATGGCCTTCTTGATGGAGTAGCTGCATCAGCAAAGGTAGAGTTACTCATGGCACCTACCTGGACTCCTGTAACACCTCTGATCCACTGTCCCACAACATTCTTGCCTCTAAATTGGGGAGAGGTGGTTTTGATAGATAGACTGTTCGATGGATAAGAAATTGGCTGGCTGACTGCATCCGAAGAGTTACAGCCAATGGGTTCAATGCCTTACATGAAAACCAGTAACCAGTGGTGTCCCTCAGCTGGACAGTAATATTTGTTATCATCATCAATTACATGGACAATGGGACTGAGTTCGCCCTCAGCACCTTTGTAAATGGCACTGAGCTGAGTGGTGCAGTTGATTTGTTAGAGGGAAGAGACACCATCCAGAGGGACCTTGACAGGCTGGAGGAGTGGACGTGTGCAAACCACATGAAATTCAACAAGGTCAAGTGGAAGGTCCTGCACCCGAGTCAGGGTAATCCTCAGTAGCAATACAAACTGGGACAAGAATGGATTGAGGGCAGCCCTGCTGAGAAGGACTTGGGGATAGTGGTGGATACAAAACTGGATAGGAGTCAGCAACATGCACTCACAGCCCAGAAAGTAGAATCCTGGGCTGCATCCAAAGCAGCGTGGGCAGCAAGTCCAGGGAGGTGATTCTACCCCTCTGCTCTGCATCCAGAGTACTGCACCCAGCTCTTGGGCCCCCAGCATAGGAAGGATGTGGACCTATTGGATCGAGTCCAGAGGAGGGACACAAAGATGTTCAGGGCTTGGAGCACCTCTGCCTATGAAGGCAGACTCAGAGAGTTGGGGTTGCTCAGCCTAGAGAAGGGAAGGTTCCAGGAAGACCTTATTCTGGCCTTTCAGTACATAAAGGAGGCTTATGAGAAAGTTGGAGAGAGACTTTGCCAGGGCCTGTAAGTGACAAGAGAATGGGCAACAATTGTAAACTGAGAGTGGGTTAAGATTGGGCATAAGAAAGGAATTCTTCATGATGAGGATAAGACACTGGAACAGACTGCCCAGAGAAAACAAAATAAATCTTTGCTGCCAACTTCAACTGTATAACCAGTTGCCCAGTGAGTGTGACTCAAAAAATGATGGATGGATTGTTTGAAGGGAATAAATACCATCATAAGCTCTCATTAAGCTTTGGCTTGGCTGTTTTGGTTTTCACTTGTACATGTTTCACGCAAAGTATTAGGTGCTGAGTATTTGTATTTTTACATCTTTATAGTGTACAGCTATTTGAAAACTGCCAACAGGGAGTTGCATTCTGTGGTTGTGCAATACTCTGTATTTTCTGCAGTTTATAGCACTTGTCTTTCTCTTTTTCTCTCTCTGTAAATTGTTTTGACTGGGAAAGCATAATAAAGAAAAAATAGTATGATAATTTGATTTCTTCTTCCCATTTCCCTCTCCCCCATCTTCAACTGCCAGTGCTTTTCTCCTCATTCACTTTTTTCCTAAATGTTGCCTTTCTTAGCAGTTAACTTCTGGTTCTGTTTTGTGTAGCCTTCAATTTATCTAAAAATATGGTTAGACTTGAATTTGCAATGAAGTTTCTAGTATAAAGCAGGAGGGTGCTATGGTAGGGTTTCACAGCATGCATACATACATTTAGTCCAAAAGCAATTCGCAGTTTTAAATCCTAGTTTTGTTCGAACTTGTAACCTTATTGTTTGAATACTTGGGATTCTTCATAGCTCCGAGAATGTGCCATCATTCAAACCAGAGCAGTAACTGAATTCTCTATTTTTGCCTTTTTATTGCCAGGGAGGTTGATGTGGAGCTGTGCTTCCTCCTCCAGGTGTGCATGGCCTAGAACAAAGCTGGAAGCTGCATTTCTGCTGCTTTTCTGCATCTTTCTAGTGACAGCAGCAGCACCAGCTGCCACCAGCTGCTTGTGGCAACCAAATGAGCTACGCTTGGGAACTACTTAAATAAGCAGCAGCAAGTTTATTGAGCAGTCTGCTAATTCTTCTTTAGGACTTCTATGTGGATATTTATTTTTTATTTTATTTTAAGAACATCAGTGCACAGGTGGTTTGGTGCTTTGAGACAGTAATTTGGGGAAGGAATTTGATTCTGTAGTCCACATGAGAGACCGCAGCGTTTTTATCACTTCAGGTGGAATCACTTTTGGTTTGATATGAATTTGTAGTGACATGACTGAAAGAATACTTCAACTTTTTGCTTGTTGGTGTGAGAATATGTAAGGAAACAAACTGAGACCTACTCTTGGACCCAAGGTGTTGCTCAGCTGCCTCATTTCACTGGGCAGTCCTTGAAGAAAATTAAAATAAAGGGCAGCTGGAAAGTGTTGTGGTGTCAGATGCTGTTCCTGACCTGGACTGTGCGTTCAGCTTCCTATTTTTGTCAATGTCCCAAAGGTCAAATAATCACTTGCAAGAGTGTGGGATTTTTTAGTGTATGCCCCTTATGTGGTTGTGCACAGTCAATGCTTTGAGTCCCGCTAATTTCATATTTCCAGGAGTAATTTGTTGTTAGATCCTTTTTTAAAAGCAGTACTAAACCCCTTGTCCTCTCCTGGCACGTTGCTGGCACCCTGTGCCATCCTCACAGTGGGACTGGCATAGACTTCAGTACAGCTGTGTCTTGGAGCTCGCTGCGAAATTGATCCAGGCATCTTCTCCTTCTGAAATGGAAAAAAGGAAAAATATTTTAAGTGACTTTTAAATAAAGGCTTTACATTTTGTTTCAAGTTATTAACAGTTCTACTAAATGTTTAGACATTAGAAAACACTGTGGCTTTTTTCAGTAAAGAAATTGTGAAATGATCATGTAATACATCATGCTGCATGTGTATTAATAATTGTCATGTAGGTGGCTATAGTTCATACAGGAATAATTGTCCTGCAGTTAATGTGAGATATTTTGTATGGCTGAGTCTTTTTAATGACAAGATCTTGCTAAGGAGAGACCTTAAACATTGCATTAGCACTTGAGGAGAGCTGAATTTAAAATTGCTGAATAGTTGTTCTATAGGAAGCTGGTATCTACTGTTTAAATATTTAGAGAGGGTATTTGTTACTTTTACATGCAACACTGGTTAATTTTCCTACTATAATTATAGAACAATATACTGTCTAGATATTTAGTTAGGTGCATAGTTCTTTTTCAGTTTAAAGGTTTTTCTAGTAGCTGCATTAACTTTTTCCAAGAACTATGGAATCATAGAATAGTTTTAGTTTAATCTTTGGAATTAGCAAGAGAGATGATGTTTCTAAATAAACTACTAAAAATTAACTTGTTTCAAGTGTAGAAAAAGGCTGAACTAGTACAAATGATGTAGACTAATGTTCTTGTCACAGAGATACATACACTGTTAAAATGCAATATGCATTTAAAAAATAAAAATCAAACAAAAGATATATACTGACTTTGAACAATAGTTCATATGCATTAAATATATAAAAATACAAAGGACTGCTGTTCAGAAATCTAACAGATCCAGATAGGAGAAACTAGATTTTTCTCACCTGTGACAGATTTTTCATTTTAGTATGTTGTCGAAAGCTTTAGATTTTCAAGAGGTCAGAATTAATTAATTTCTCCCCTGGAAAGTGAATTCAACAACCTTCTATAAGTACCATAAAAAGAAACTTTTTTCCAAATATTCAGCTGAATGTGTTTAATAAATCCCATAATCTTTCTGTAATGTTATTAATGACCCTAAAGACTGATGATTTGGGTTAGAAATTCAATTTCTGAAATACTGGAAGTCCTCTTAACACCTTTAAAAGAAAGCCCTCAAGTATTTAGGTTTCCCCTCATTTTATATATGATTTTGATGACAAGTTATAAAATTTAATACTAACCTGCATACTTCTGAAACACTCAAGACAGACTTTCTTTTCAGGATAGTTTTCATTTTCCTAGCACATTAAGGTCTGGCAGCTCAGAGGCCACAGTCCCGTAAGAAGTACAGGAAGCTGCCTGCCTGGATCAGGATCCTTCAGATAGTGTAGCTTTACTGCTCAGGGGATCAGGGCTGCTCCGGAGAACTTTTTCACCTGGAAACTTGGTCTCTCTCGCTGGCCTCAGTAACTTGTTTATTGGCTACAAAGAGTATGTACACAGAAATATCCTTGAGGCAATGATTGTAAGTGACAGCCAAACTGAGCTGTTTTTCTGTGGAGTGTTTTTGTTGTGGTTTGGTTTGGTTTGGGCATTTTACTGTTTGTTTTTTTTTTTTGGGGGGGGGGGGGGGGGGGGGGGGGGGT
>JAWWEU010000001.1:112681607-112703983 GCA_035583155.1 Acropternis orthonyx | reverse complement strand
GGGGTGTTTGTTTTTTGTTTGTTTGTTTTAAGCAGAAACTAGTTATTGAGCTATGCAGAATGCATTTTTTTATTGAACTGATTACCAGAATCAATTCTGTTTAGATTCAGATATTGGCTTTATGGGAGGTATCTATTTCTGCTATATGTGTGTGTTTGCTGTCTTTCAAGGCTGAGACTTAACTACTGCAGTGGTAGGAAATTAAATGAGTGTTTTGTTGTTAGATAGTTATGGGGAACAGAGAGGCCCTCAAAGAATTGCTGAACCTTTTGCATCTGTTACAGTATAAAGGTGATGCATTTTCCATTTTGAGGAATTGTCATATGTTATCATAGACATAACAGTAACACTTAACTGAGGTTTTTTCCATTAAAAATGTTAAATTACTTCTCTACTTTTGTAGTGGCCAATGCCAGTAAAATGTACCTTTCCATTGTCATGAACCTGCAGGAAACTTTGGTTTTTGCAAGGCAGTATTGTTGGGACAGCTCAGTTAGTGGTGGTGTATTTCAAGCAGTGAGAAACCCCCTTATATGAGCCAGATCTTCTAATGCTTCCCTCCTACTCCCCTCCTGTGCTTTGGGTTGCTGGTTTCTTTAAAACAATCAAAAAGATAACAATGTGCTAAATGTACATATTCCATATTGGACTGAAGAAGAAATCAAAATGGGGCATTCAGAGAGGAAATAGTGAATTGTCATTAACCAGTTTTGGATTAGTTGTCTGTTAGGTTATTTTAAAATAAAAAATAATGCTAAATTGAACTGCACTGCACTGGTTAAGCTGTCCTTTCTTCGATGTAATATTTGAGGATAATGCAGAGGAGGACCTGGGCATCATCCAGAAAGGACTTCAGTAGTGGAAATTATGAACTTCTAAAATAAAATTAAAAAAAAAAAGATAAATCCATCACTGGAGAATGGAAAAACTAGTAACAACCTTTGGGGTAGACTAAGGCAGGTTGGTTAGAACAACTGAACTGAAGAATGCACCTATAGTAGTGGCTCTAAGGTGTGCATGTATAGAATGCAAGTACAGGATTGTACCAGGTGCAGTATTTCCAGCGGAGAAGAAAGAATCATTAACACTATACAGGCTTTTAGTATGGCCTCATCTGGAGTCCTACTCACAGTTCTGTCTGCTTTTATTAAGAAAAATTTAAACTGGAACCAATGCAGGGAAGAGATTCTGAAATGAGAGAGCCCATTATTAAAAAAAATGCATTTTGTTAGGCTTGACTAAATCTGTGAGTGAGAGAGAGTAGAGGAAATAGTGTGTAAGCTCTGTTTTGTTAGCAGGACTGATAGATACAAAGTGGACATTAATAATCTTAAAGTGGAAATTTAAAATAGAACCACAATGCAAGGGGGAGAGATGACGTAGGGAGCGGTTAATGCATCAGCGTTCACCTGAGGGTGCAATCTCATGAAGGAATTTTTGGCAACAGTGGTGGCTGACATATTCCCATTTTTCCTCATCTTGCTCTGTGTGCTTTGTGCTATTGAAAGCACTTGCAGTTGCAGGGCAAAAGCAGAGTGGAGCCTTGAGCCAGCTGTATGTGAATTTACCTAAGGCTTTCTCAGTTAGATGAGTTCCTTTGCCCTGTTGCGTGAGTTCAGGGGTGATATATTAGTGCAGGGCCCACAGGTGGCTGTAGGACCACATGAGAAGTCACTGTGGCCTGAGACAAGGTCTGGGTTCAGCAGCAGCAACACTGCTGAGCACCCCAGGTCCCAGCAATTTGTTCCTGGGTCTGACTGGCTGGACAGAGCTCTTTGTGTAGCAAGGCTTTAAGCTAAACCAAGCACCTGCTCTGGATGAAAAACGGGGAGAATTGGTTTGTCTGGGGTATTTTGAGTAGTTTTTTGTTTCTCCTTTGGTTTGGTTCAGTGTAACAATGCCCATGCAGTTTCAGGATGATGCAGTAGCTCGGAGGGTTGCTGGTTTGGCCAGAACTCTCAGGAAGAGAAAAGCTGTGAAGGCACAGCCTGAGGTGGAACAAGGCTGTGTTAGTACATGAATAGGATAAAAAAGTTCTCTGAATGGGGAAAAGAGAAAAATAATGATCATCATCTCTAACTGATGAGCCTGAAGATACTCTACCACCTCTCTCTATTCTTTTGGAGATGAAGCTATTATTTTTAACATACTCCCCTTTGTTACTGTGATTGAAGTGACTTTTTTAACACATTTGTTCATTCTTTCCACTTTTCTTCTCACTGTTGAATGATTTCAGACTTAAGGTAGTTTTATAATTTTTTCCAGATTTCTTTCAATGCCTCCTGATCTTGAGCACTAGGTCTTTCTTCGCAAAGAAGAGGAAATAGGGAAAAGATTTGGTCAGATATTAAAGGCGTCCCTAAGAGAACAGCATTAGTTCTTCTGAACGTTCTTGAACTGATGCATTGGATTCAGCTGCTGGTGTATTGTCTTTTTCTGTGAAGTATTAGAGTGTTTGAATGTTAAAAAAACCAAACTGGGGGATTTTGATTTCATACTTTTATTCTAGTATTTACAGGGGGAATTTATTACTGGACAAAGCTCTCCATATTTCTCCCCTCCCCAGTTCAAGAAATAGGATCCATGCTTTGATTACCAATCTTCACCTGACCAAAATCACTTATTGCATGAGATGTAGATTCTCATCTACCTCAAGGTGAACCAGAGGGACAGGGGAGAGTTATATTTGTAATCAAGTTCAATTGTAATCAAATTTCTTGAATTCTCTACTGCTGAGGGGCCAATTTTTGTTCTTTCTCACTAGGAGTTAAAAAGCTGTTCCAAAAACTGCTGTTGAGAAAGCACCATTCGCTGACATCCTTACAATGATTTGTCTCTCATTTGGGGGAATGTCTCATTGTTTACCTGTGTATGCTTACTATATACATGCATAAAAATAAGTTTTTGTACCTTCTTTCATCTGTCTGGAACCAAGACAAATAATCAGTCACTTCCTGGAAGGCTGAGGTTGCTATCATAGCATTTAGACCTTTGTACGGATTTGGGGAAGTGAAAATAGTGTCCAATGTCTAATCTTGCAGCAAAAGCAAATTAGTAGGGAATTGTTGGAAACATATTACCAAGGAAGAAATCAGTTTAAAAAGGAATCTGTAGAGCCAAGAGCATGAACTCCTTAAGAAGTGTATCTAGGAGTTACTTTAATCTGAGGTTTTGACCTTCTCTAGGAAGTGACCTTTAATGAGCTGAAAAATACAAAATAAAAGGAAATCTGAGGACAGTCTCTTGTAAGAACTAGCCATTGCTAGTATCAGTAGCCATAGCTTCTGCTTCAGTGTCATCCGAACACGGACTTGAAATGATGTGCTGTGATCTTCTGTATGTGTCGTGTGGCCCTTGGAAAGCCACCCAGCAGCTGATGTTGGATCTTACTCCAGTAAGTCTTGACAAAGCAAAGTTACTGCTACTGTACCTGCTACAGCTGCAGCTTTCGGACCAATTCTTTTAAGGCCATGAAGTCTATTACTGCAGTAATTATTGAAGACAGAATTTACTTGTCAGTGTGCTGAGATGAATTAATTATTGGTGAATAGTTGTTTTCAGAGAGGAAGATAGTTTTTTCCTTTTTTTTTTTTTTTTTTTTTTTTTTAATGTGGTAGTAGATGTTCTGATAAAATTTATTAAGCATGTTCCTTCAGAGGTATTCCAGCTTAGATTCTTCTATGAGTCTATGAATCAAATGTGAGAACTTACAAGGATAAGGTCAGTGTTAACAGATAATTATGGAATTCAGAAAATGAAGGGTTGTAGTATACGTAAACATAAAAATGTTTTCTGAATCACTTGTATGTGAAGAATGTTGTTTGTGGCTGGTGCTGAAATATTTATTTCATGGTAATAGAATAGTGAAATGAGTGAGCATCTTATCTCAGCCTTCTTCCTTTTCCATACCCTCAGCAACGTAGGCAGTCAGTGTAAAAGCAGAGTTGTTTACAAACTATAGATACATTAAAGATATTTTTTACATGTCAGCATCCGTTTATAGTGTATGTATGCCAGAGAGATTTGATAGATATATAAAAGGACTGATAAAATCATTCTTACTTTTTTAGTTGATAAGAAGAAAAATCAGGCCACATACCTACCATTTCTATACATTCATGTATAGGTCACAGATCAGTTAAGGATAGCTTGTCTCACTTGCAGCTTGGAGACAAGAAAGAATAGCAGAAGAAATCTCTTTCTGCCTGTATTTTGCTTTTATAGTGACAAAACCATGTAAACAAAGTTCTGAATTATACCAAAAAAATCTTAAAATCGAAAGTGTTGGGGTTTTTTTTGTTTGCTGCATGAATTTTAAGCATACCCTAAAGTTTTCTTGGGCAGTGGTGCCACTTCACAGGCACTGGAGTGGCTCATCCTTCTGTAGTTTTCGTGTGGATGGAAAGAAATTGTTAAGATTCAGTGTTCTATATTCTTTCTTTTTATGCTGGATTAATATTAGGACATATGTATTCATATTGGGGTGAGATCCAGCGCACTGCTGTCTTGTGCTTTGTTCTTTGTATGTTTCATCCTAAAGTTGAGTTAAAACACAGACTTGGTTTCAAATATGTGAGCTATTGAAAAGTACTTGGGGTAGAAATATTGCTGCCTGGGAACTCAGTTTTGTGGGTTGTTCTGGGATATCTAATTTCCTAAAGAAGTATCAGCTCTTCAGCCCAAATATTCTTCTGTGCCGCAATCATCATAATGCATTATTTTAAATTTTCCTTTGAGAATAAAACAAAAATTGTCTACCCAACATTGCCAGTGATGACTTTGTAAATGTGAGTGCCCTCTAAGCCAAAGTGCTAGTTCACAGAAAGGTTCAATCACTGCTTTAAGCTGCAGCTCCATGTGCAAATGAACTGCTGTAGTGCTAATTGGAGGTTTAATTAATTTTGGGAGTACTTAATTTTCAAAAGAGGTTCACTTCAGTCAAAGGGAAACTTAGAGAACAAGTATATATTATAAATTGCTTGGATGAGTGAAGAGGGAAAGAGATCTGTCACTTTAAAATGTGGTTGCAAATTGCTTTCTTTCCAGTAATTTCCATTAATTTGAATACAGTTGTTTTGAAAGTATTAACCACATTAGCACAAAGCAGTGTTGTCTGCTGCTTAGGTAGGAAAACGCATACCCTTTAAATAAAAAAATTTAAAAATCCGTGTACATATGCCTTTTTATGTGACTTTACCTGTATATATCTATAGTACTTTATTGCAAAAACCTGATACAACCCCGCTTAGGAAACACTGATCTTCCATTTAAAATGTTGAATAAAGGTAACTTTAAGACCTGTGTTACATGTTTCAAGTTCTCAATAGTTAAGGCCTTTTAAATAAGGAAAAGAAATCCAGGCCCGCTTACATCTAAATGGAACCTCATTTTTAAAGGAGCACTGCTCATTGGAAGAGATGCTGTTCGCTGTTTTGGGGGTTTTCTGACTCAATGTTCAACCTGTGTTTCTTAGAGGTCTTTTTTGGTTTTTTGTTTACTTAAATTAATGAAACTAAATTTGAGAGCCAAAATGCAGTGTTGTATATTAAGTTCCTCACTTCATTAAGTTGTGACTCACTTGGGAGAGACGTTGAGCAAATTCTTGGTGATCTGCTGTGTAAATGACCTAAAAATCTCAAGTTTTGGGGCTCTGAAGCATAAGGGTTGAGAAAATGTCGTTACAGGAACTTCATTTCCACAGGTCAGCTCAGTTTATTGAGGGACATGGGAAGGGAATAGGCTGTAGTTCCAAGTGTTTGTGCTTGTCAGGCATCAGCAAGGAGTATTTTCATCACAACCAGTTCACATTCTTGCACACCAGCAGGGATCGGAGGAAAGGAGAAAGGAAGCAAAGCAGTCAGATAAACCAACAAGATTGCAGTATAAAAAGATAGTTTGCAAGATATTGGCTTATGATCTTTGTCCTTGAAGTCCCAATAATATACACTAAGTAAAATAATTTAAAGTTAAGGAGATGATAAAAAAGGCTTTGATGGTCTCATTGTTAGGATTTTATTTTAATTCAAGTGTTCTACTCCTGAAGGAGAGACTAATTAATAATTGATTTTCTTCAAGTTTGTGTCTAGCTGATAGAAAATTAACTGTTCTGTGCTAGTCAGTAATTACCAGAAAATAGTTTCACTAGGCCTAAGGGTACATCAGGCCCTACCCTGCTTACTCAAAATTTTGGAAGCAGGAAAAGGATCGGTTATGATACACTCTTCAGCATTTCTATCCACTTTTTATGGCCTGTATGTACTCACTAACCTCATCAATAATGTATTGTAACACTTTGATTTCCATCTGCAGTAGACAGCAAAAACCATCACGCATCCCAGCTTCCATTTAAGAAAATACATTTTGCTTTTTTTGGCCTATGTTGCAGGTGGAACTCCAAGTGTTCCAGGTGTTGGAATGTACTGCTGCCAGTGTTGACAAAATATCAGTGACAAAATAGTCTGTCCTTACTACTTATGTATTTTAATGATCCTCATATTTTGAGATAGTGTAGTCTGTTGTGTGCATGCTGAGTGCAGAGAAAGGTTTTGCAAACATTTGGGGAGGAGGATGGGTCTGAAACCAAGTATTTGTGTATCTCAGCAGGTATGTCAGGTAAGGGTAGCACAGAGAGGAATGAAATATAAAGCACGTGGCATATAATTGCAGTTTGTATGACTTAGAAGATGAAGTCTTATTCTATAACAACTCGGTTCCTCTGTTTTAATATATAAATAAATAAGTAGTCTTATCTACCTATAACAGCTTTGATGATCTGTGTCTGGGGTTACACTTGCTCCTTCCCCAATCTGTGTCACCCTTGTGCGTTAGATCTGTAAAGTTTGAGCTGCAAGGCTGGTTAAGTGAGCTTTAGAAATTGTCATTCTGTGAGGATGTGGTGCACGTTTCCTACAGACACAGCTGTTGAACAGCTCCTTGTCTTCATCTGAGAGCTGAACTGATCTAGTCCCTTTCCTCACTGGGAAGAGTGTGATTTCAGTGCTGAGACTGAGGGTGACTCCTGTTGCTTCCAGATAAGGTTCAAAACTACTGTGTTAGGAAGCACAGTTTTGTTTTCTGACTCAGGTATCACCGTGGGCTATTACAACTTAATTTGTAAACTTGCTGTGTGCCTTTGCAGCTGAGGAACAGGTCAGAAAGTTAACTGCAACCGTAATTTATTTAAAAGTTCCTTTGTGTTGCTTAGCACATGGAAGTGATGGTGTCTGCTTAATTGATGAGGGCACCTCTCATGAGCGTTCTAAAACTCTCCGGAATTGGAAAATTCAAGTTTTTATTGTGCTGCCATTGTCATGGATTGCATTCATCTAATGTGTTGTCATAACTTACACTATTTTGAAGCTGTCTGCAGCTTGAGTATGAGAAGGTTTTGAAAAGATGGGAAATCTGAGGTTTGTAAGTAGCTGAATGTCCAGGTTATGTTTAAACACCTTTTTATTTCTGTGTAAAACTCTAAACTGGGGTCTTGTTTGAATAGGATGAGTTAATTGTGGGCGTCGCTGAATTCACAGAATCACAGAATGGTTTGATTTGGAAGGGATGTTGAAAATCATCTGATTCAAATCTCAATTCTTGTTTTCTCTGTTTTACAGCACCATTCATTTCCTTAAGTCTTTGACATTCCTCATTCTAAGCAGGGAAGTTTAAACTGTAGTGAAGTTTCAATATGGCCATAAAAGTTGAGACTACAGGGATGTCTCTGTGTCCTCTCTGTTACAGAACTGAATAAAACACTTAATTTTTTATGTCCCAGACTTAATGTGCAGAAAGCAAATCACTGAATTTGGGATTCTAAATTGTTAATAGATAATGGAAAGGAAAATCAAGGCATGGATGCAAGAGAGAAAGGTGGGGCAAACACAGATCTGATCCTCTTGGAGCTGCACTTCGCAGCCTCATTTTGGATCTGTGATTCCTCCAGCTCTCTCTCCTTGTCTGCTCAAAGCATGTACAGCACTCCAGCCCAGACTTGGCAAAACTGGGAAATCTAAAAGTAGCTCAACCAACAGCAAGAAATAGTTATATTCACAGAGTTTGTGTGAACCAACAGAAATTGGGGCTCTACCCACAAATAAGGTTATGGTCTTGCCAGGCATCTCTGCACTCTCGTGATCTCCCATTCTTTATCAGGATATGTTAAGAGCATTATTTAATGTCTCCAGAAAGGCTTTGTGTGGGGGAAAACCGGTGTGAATGAAAACAAAAAGGATCATTTTAATTAAATACATTTAGCTTGTCATAATTTGTGGCAATTATAAATGAAAACAACTGTTGCCAATGTTGCTTGAAAGCTGTGGTTTAGGTTTTGGAATGTTTTAAAATTACTGTAATTTGAATGTATTTATACTATTTTAAAGCAATGTTAACTTTAACAGATGCTAAAACTGTAAGCAGAATCTTGGGATAAGAGGGTGACACTGATCTGTAAAAAGGGGAGCTTTCCCATAGAAGTCTAGTTTTTGAAATGCGGAGCGCAGGAGTCTTAAGTCAATAGCTGTATCCATCCAATGGCAAATTAAGCCAGCTGAGCCTTTTTCACTTATTGATGAAAGTGGATTTCTGTGTATTGGAGGCTTAATTGAACATCCTTTTAAAAATATCTGTGGTAACTGTTATTAAATGTCCAGATACTGAGTAATAATGGGGTGTGGATCCGGAAAGGAAAATAGCCATCAGTATGAGGGATTTAATTGTGTGTTGGGAGCAGGGAAAGGAGAAAGCAAAAAACCAGCATTTTATTGTATAGTTAGTTCTGAGTACATCAGCATAATTCACATGTCAGTAGCTGGCTAATAAATATTTTCCTTGGTTGTGAATATTTAGATTGGGATTCAGTGACTAGTTTTGGTATTCGTGTTCTGTGTCAGAAATGATCCTATTTCAAGAAATCTCTTCAAGGGTGTTGTTGAAAGAGTACAAAAATTGGATTTTAGCTATGTGAGTACAGGTTTGGTAGTGTGATGAATTACATACTTTGAATCATCTGGTATGTAAAGGAATACCAAAAGCCAGTTATAAAGGTTTGTAAGTGCCCTCAGAGGGACACTTCTGCCTCCTCAGGGTACCTTTTATTTTGAGAATTGTGTTGCTTTGCAACCTCATTGCTCAGAAACGTGTCAACAAACTTCCGGCTCGCTGTTTGAATGGAAGAATTTGTCTTTTCAGCTGTATTAAAGCATTTATTATTTCATTTAGCAGTGGCATGTTCACTCAATAGATGAACTTCTGAACAAAGCCTCTTTTCCATCCTCAAATTTTCCCTCACATCTTTTTGAGAAGACTTCAGGATGGATTTCTTTAGATCTCACATGTTAGTCATTAAAATAAGCAGCAGTAAAAAAGGATTGATTTACCACAGCTAGTGCAGTCTTGAAACAATTCTATTCTGTTTTCATAACCTGTTAATTTCTCATGTTTGAAAGCTTGACCTACTGTAATTATCCAATTGAATTGTTTGTTCTTACCATTGAACAAAGATTCCATATTTTGAGTCAGGGCACCAAGGACTTAAACCTACTAAAACATGCTTCCAAAAATACATAATAGTTCTGCTGGTTTTTAAGAGATTGCCATTCTAACTCATGTTTTGGCACATGTAATTTCAATTTTGAAAAAATAACTAGCTTTTTATTAGCTGAGTGCAATACTAACATCTGTCTGAACTGATTTTAATCTTTTATCTGTAAGTTATATGGGGACTCTTCAAGTGCCATGGGTGAGAGAAAATGACAAGCTTTTGTGGAATCTGAAAATATTGTAATGGAGGTTGTTTATATCTAGTGATGTCAAACAAACTTGAAATAAACCTAGTTTGTGTAAAGCAAACAAACAAATAAACCCACACAGTGTGACTCAACAATTCTGTTCCTCTTATCATTGTCCATTATCCCTTCAGTTGTTTCAAATAGTCATTTCTAAACAGTGGCTTAGGAAGGGAAGCCAGAATGTGTTTCTCGCCTCTGTTTTTTCCTGCTGTCTGGATTATGTATCAAAATAAAGTCCCCTTCAAATTTAATAATAAATGTGTCTTGAATACAGGAAAATACAAAGCTGCTTTGGAGTTCTTTACACTAGTCTGTAGTTAAAACCGTTAATTTTACATTTAATGGGCAGCAAGGACCGGTGGTGTATTCTGTGTAAATACATTTGAATGTTGGAATAGAAACTTTGTTGAGAAGTAGCAGAATTACAGCTGAACAAGTAGGAGGACGGGTGGTTTATGGCTGTTTGCTGTGTGTGTTCCAGGGGTCCGTTCAGCGTCGTGCGGAGATGCATCAACAGGGAAACAGGGCAACAGTTCGCTGTGAAGATCGTCGATGTAGCAAAATTCACTTCCAGTCCTGGATTAAGCACAGAAGGTAAGAACTAATAATCAAGCAAATTCTCAGCAGACATGTTTTTTGATTTGTCAGCCTTTTCTGTGTTTGCTCTCTTTAAGATCCTTTCTGTTGTATATTTTGTAGAAGTTTTATATTCAGAAGTTTATACTTTGCAGATGCATTTCTAATCTTTAGTAGTTCCTACAGCTATTCAGTGGTAATAATAAATGTCAGAAAGATAAATAGGTCTAAGCCATTTCTATTTCTGTTTAAATTTATTTTTTTTTAAGAATGAGAATTTTGTGGAGAAGAAAATAGTTCTGAGTCAAAAAAAAGCATACAAAGGAAGTAAAGTAAGAACACATGAGTTTTGGTTTTACTAGTCTAGATTTAGCAAGTAATTTGCTATAAATGGGTAAAAACTTGTGATTAAAGTTTGTGAAATTATATAAACCTTAAGTTTTTTACATAGTCAGGATTTTAAAACTGCTGCAGAACTCCTACAGTGTAAATAAAAGGCCGTAACTCTAACATTTCTTATATTAGAGTAAAACAATGTATGTTTTACATGTTGAACATACAATTTCTGTGTGCATAAAGTTCTCCTTTTACACCACATGGAGAAGAGCGTTGAGACTGAATGGAAATCCCTGTGTGCTCCATGTCCTGTGTATTTTTTCTGGAGAAAATACTCTTTAGTATGGCAATATGTTTGAGGAATTCCACATGTGCCATCTTAAGTCCTTCCGAACCCAAGTCCAGCAGCCAAAAAGGGTCAATGACTTCTGTTGGTAGTTATAGCACGCAGTATCTTAAGCCTTAATGACTAGTTGGATTTTCAAGATAAACCACAAGTCTTGCTTCAGACTTTACGACATACTTTCAATTAAATCTGATAAAGCCATTGCTGGTTTCTTTTTTCTAGACTTGCAACAAAATATAAGCTGCACTTTCCATAATACTCAGCTTGTGATTAGCTCCATTATTTTTGACAGGTTATACCAAAACTATTGCATTTTGAGCTAGTGAATTTTTGCCAAAATTATTTGGTATTATTTAAAGAAGTTCTGCCCATATTCTGGTCTTTTTCTGAGCCTCATTTTAACTAGGCAAATTTCTGCCTTTAGTGGGGTATTGCTTTCTTTGCTCTATGACAGGAAAATTCAACCATTTGGGGCCATGAAGTAATTTCTGAAGGGGAGAAGTAGTAGACAGAAGAGTAGGGACTCATCGTGAGGTGAAGAAAAGCCAAGAGCAATAATAAATTGACTGAAAAAAGGAGGGTTTGCATTAGCTGCCTGGGTCTAAAGAAAAGGCTGGGGAGTATATTGGGAAATTTCGTGTTTTTCAATTCCACTTGTGCTATATTGTTATAATTCAGGGTAGCAGGTCATTGAGTTAACAGATCATAAACGCTTTTTGGGTTTCGTGGTTTTTTGTTTGTTTTGTGGTTTTGGCTGTGCATTGTTGTGGGTTTTCTTGTTGTTTTGGAGGGGTTTTTTTAAGGTTTTGTATTGTTGTGTGTTAGGTTTGTAATATTAAGACACATGATTCTGTGCTGTAAGTAACAACAGTCTACATGTAGTCTATGGGGCAGTACAGTTTGAATACCGTGTAAGCAGACAATTCAGGCATAGCAGTGCTGTGCTTAAAAAGTGTTAATTTAAATCTCTTTTTGATATAATTTTTTTATCCTTTAACTTGTGAGCCAGTTGGGCCCCAAATATGTTTTTAAAGGACTATTTGCTAGTCTGAACAATTCATTTTAAAAAAAAACAACTATAATGATGTCGTACAGTAATGGTATCTGCCTTACCACAGTAACAACAACAATCAACCTTGAAAGCTTCTGTAGGCTAATGTCACTTATCACACTTGGTGCTGTTGTGAGTATTTGTAGTATATGATGGAGCAGCCACCAGATCATAAGACAACCTTTTATCTGGTATAGTTTTCTTTCCATAAGGCTGCTCAATACTCATAGCATGTATAGACAGGGACATCTCGAGTGTTTTTTATATCTGTGTGCATCTCTGCAGTGGTTTGGTAATAGGGGGGAAAATTAATGCTAGGTAACGATGCCTGACAGCTGGCAAATCTAATCTAGGCTAAATTCTATTGGATTTATGTATTAGTATTCATGGACTTGCATATCATGTGTCATCAATCTCTGTAGTGTTGTAATTCAACCTTATTAATGAAGTATATTGACACCTTGTCACTGTTCAAGTGGCCACGTGATCTGCTGGATTAATGTTGGATATTTCACATGTGTACAGATTCTACTACAGTTCACTCAGCTTTCGTATCGCAGAGATACAAAAATATGAAGGTTGAATATCTTCAGTCATAAAAGAGTTTATTTTGTACATTCTGGAGAATCCATGTGGAAAAGTACTTGATGCTCTCAGAAGCGAGTAGTAGGAGACTCACTGAGGTCTAAAAAATATATCAGTGTAAATAAACTTACTTTCAAATACAGCTCTTAGTTGTTACACTCAAAACTTTTGGTATAGAAAAGTGTAATAAACGTGTTCCTTATTTCTGAATTTGTTACAGCCCACACCATAGTTAGTTTGACTGTCCATTTCCTCTGCTGCTCTCTTTGCATTCCATGCATTTTCTCTTACTTTCTTTGCATGGCTTGTCTACCTGATTTTTAGTTAACTACTCTAACACCAAATATCTCCAAGTGCAAGCACCATTTCTCGGGAAGAGAATGCTGATCAGTTTCTTACTACCTAATAAAAGACACTACATGTTATTCGTCTGCCTTTTCTTAAAGCCAGACGGCTTTTATGTAACACGCTGAGTGTTTTTAAAAGCAATTTACAGGACAGTGCTTTGTGCTTACTGTGCATGTCTCTTTGAAGTTGTTTCTTAAGATTTAATTCAACATATATTAGATTCACTTTCTTGTAGTTCATTTCTATAGAAATGTCCTCACTGAGAAAGTGATTATCAGGACTTCTACAACCTTCTAATAGGCTACACCTTATTTATTAGGTTTTTATATGTGGGTGATACACATGTTTGTATGCATGCAAGCCACTGTGAATCTGCTGAATAGATAAACTGATAAGGAAAGGTTGGGGCTTCCTTTAGAACCCCAACTGGTTTTTCTGGAAGAAAGCTGTGCAGACAGTCTGCAGAATGCTTTTGTGTGTGACAATGAGCAAAATTGTAGCCAATAAAGAAGTATTTTAAATTTAGTTCTTGGCCTACTTCTGACACTGAGAGGGGCAAGATAATTGAATCAAAACTGGCATTGCTATGGATCATCCACTTCAGGAGAAGAATTCCAAAATTACTTCACTGGGGGAAAAAAACATGAAAATTGGCATCATGTTTTTGTTGGGTTCTGTTTGTTTGCTTTCTGCAAAGGGCACAGTTCTTTTCCCAGAAATATTTTCAGATTGTGATTTTCTTCCAGTTGAGATCTTACTTTCTTGTTCTGTATATATCCTTATATAGTTTACCCTTGTTGGCTATGGGTTCTTTTATTATTTATATGATTTAGGCTTGCAGTTTTATCATCATTTTACCAGGGCAGTTCTTTTGAAAGGCTTTGTTTAGTTCTGAATAAAGTTGCACCACACAGTATCTTTAACTTTTTATATTGGAAGGCTGTGGTGAATCACAGCTTATTTTTCACAAAAGGATCTGTCTGTAAGATCCTCCCTGTTTTTTCAAGAGTTTCAGTGAGAAATGTAGTGTCAGTGTTGAGCTCATCTCTTTTGAGTAAAAAATACTACAAATCATACGTCATCAAATTTTGTGGTACTACACCATATATAGACTGGATTTGAAGAAAGAGTGAGTGACTCATTGCCTTTGATTTGGAAATCCCAACTAATCTGGAATTTCTGGTAGTTGTCAGTTCTGTGTTGTACCATATTTCACAGACCAAGGGAAGTGTGGCATTACTGGGCTCCCACCTGAGCTGTTGCACCCACCTGGGGGCTGCCAAAGAATTGGAAAGGTCCCAGCAAAGGACTGTGAAGATACTCAGGACCCTGCAGCACTTGATGGGCAAAGAGAGGTTGAGGGAGCTGGGGTTGTTTAGTTTGGTGAAGAGAAGGCTACGAGGGTGTTAGAACGTTGTCTACAACTACTTGAAGAACTGCAAAAACGGCAGGGCTAAGCTGCCCTTGAGTGACAGCTGTTGGAACAAGGAGTAATGGCCCGGAATTGTCACTTGGAAGTCTCAGGCTGAACGTCAGGGGAAAACTTGTCTGCTGGGAGGGTAGTGCAGCAGGTACAGGTAGCCCAGAGAAGTCACACAGCCTCTGCCCCTGAAGGTTTTCAAGACTTTGCTTGATGAAGGCTCAGCTGTCCCAACCCAGTGTTAGCAGGAACCTCACTTCAAGTCTGGATTGGATCTGCTATCCATGAGAGGTCATTTCCCACCAGCTTTTCTGTAATCTGTGAAAATATGAGAACAGCACCATTACAGGTTTTATTTCATTGAAAGTAGATGATGTGAGGCTATTTCAGAAAATGAAAAGCTGCATCAGCTTGATTTTGTTTTTGCTTCTGTTATCATTTTAATCCTATGAGAAATTGTAATCAAAGTATTTAGTGATAGTAGTGTGGCAGATGTGAGTGTTATACAGGAACTTTCTTGAAGATTTATAGGAGAGACTGAGGCATCTCTTTATGCGCTGCAGAAATCACATGGTATTACTGACAGGTCTGTTCATAAGAAAATGTACAAATACGGAATTTTGAAAAGAAAGTGTTTAAAATGTAGGTAGCTGCCTCTTACAGAGTTTGTATTGCTGGTATTTTAAATACCACAATAGTTTCTGTATGTGCTGTACAAACAACAAAGTAGGTTGGGGTAAAAAGTTAGGAAGCATTTGAATTAACCATGTACCTATGGTAATACAAAATTAAATACAAAAATAATACTTTTTAGGGATTTTTTTTTTTTTTAAGAATGTCAAGGTCATGATGGAAGGGACCTGTAAAAGTTTGTGCCTATCAGCAGGACTTGAATTGAAGACTGATGCTGGAAGCCACTTCTGATGTTTGTCATTTCAAGAATCTGCCTTACAGGGGAATGTGTGGTTCCTGTCTTAATTCTTCTTCTTTCACACAGGGGTAGAACTATGCCTGGTTTTGGTACAGGGAGTGTTACCTAAGCCTTCATTTGTGTAAGTTAATGAGGATTTGAATTTTCTTCTTTTCCTTTTCTGGAGAAGCCACAGGTTGGTTTGGTTATAAATTCAGTTCTATTCGTTTGTATGTACAAATTTCATAAATGTCTAACTTTTATAGTTCTGCTATCACTTCCATAAACAAAGTGTCATTAGAATTAAATACTTCTGTACAGAAATGTAACATAAGAGATGGAACTATGCTTTTTTTTCCTGGAAGACATTTCTATAAGTGTGGAAGCAGGTTAGCCATATAATAGGGACAATGAATCACAGGATTGCATGAGAACATAACAAGGGTTTCCTTTTCAGGACTTTTTTTCTTCTTGCTGCTCTAAATCAATTCATGGCAGAAATGGTGCACATGTTATCCTGGTTGGAAATACAGAGTTCAGTCATGGGCAACACTTCACAAAATGTAATTTTTTTAAGCTGTAAAATACAGCATTATGTATTGGGGATCTTTTTTTGAGTATTTTTTAGCATATGCCCTGATGCAGGCTTCCAGGAATGGAATACTAAGTGTCACTGGTCAAATTATTGGTTTGACCTCTTTTGGAGTCACGCATACAAAATTGATTGGTCCAAAGAAGCAAATATGATCTTCTTTAGGAAAATATGGCATTTCATCCAGATCATAAGCAAAGAGTTATGAAGATCAACTGTATGGTGTTATTTTACTTCAAGAACATAAAATTTCTGGAAATATTGATGCAAGTGTATTCATAGCAGTGCTGATGTAATGCTCTCCTTTTCCATCTTCAGCAGGGCGAGTGTAGTTTGTGAATTTATTGCACCCACTTTAAAGCACATAAGAATATTTACTTAATTTTTTTATGCACTATTGCTTAGATAGAAGGCAAATCGTTAACGTTTTTATGTGTTGTAGGCAACTGGTTCTTTATTCCTCCTAATCAGTCTCTAAAACAAGGACAGCTTTGTTTGCTGTATGACTTCAGTCCCTTGCCTTTGGTATGTATCTGGTTTTTCTGGATTTACTACAGCACTGAACACAATGGCTTTGCAGGGGCACACCTCTTCCTCTTTTATAATCTTTACTACTTGGCTACACACTGCTCTCATAGCTTTGTTCATCTGTTCTTGGTCTCACTGTAGTGCCAACATTGTACAAATGACTATTGTATTCAGTGGCTGAAACCACTGTGGACTTGTCGCTCATTGCCAGATCAGGTCTTTATGTAACACTGTCATGAAACTGCTTTTGAGGAAGCAGCAAGTGCAGTCAGCACATCTCCCACTTTTTTTAAATAGAAATTGTACCCTTTGTAGATTTCAAAATGCAATTACATCAAGTGTATTTAACTGTCATTTTAATAATTATGCATTCTAAGAATAACATATTAGAGTGCTAATTAAAAAATTGCTGTATCTTGAAACTCTTAGAGCACATGTAATAATGAAATAATTCTGTAATTAACACTAAACAGAATTTATGCAGCAGATAATAGATAATTTAACTGTTATTTTGTTATAAAACCAAATATGCAGTTGGCCAAGCTTTTTTTTTTTTTTTTTTTAAGTAATCATAGTTGATTGAAAAATGCTGCTGTAGTAACATTGCTCTAATCTTTTGTCTCACTTCATATGAGAGGCAGTGGAACATGTTACCCAGAGAAATTGTGGATGCTTCATCCCTGAAAGTGTTCAAGGCCACATTGGATGGGGCTCTGAGCAACCTGGGCTAGTGGGAGGTGACCCTGCCCATGGCATTAACCATTATGTGATTGTATATCACACTTCCATATATGTGGAACAAGAAAATAAGACTAATGCAAATGAATCTAACAATGAAAAGTTTCTTTAAACTGCGTTTCGTTTAAGTCAGTGAATGTCTTCTGTCACTTAGAGGTTAGTTCCTCTGCATATATAAAACAATGCTTGGGAACCATTTTATTAAACTCTTTACTGAAATAATTAGTGACTCTGTTTGGGTGATATATCATATTGAAACATTTTTCCAAAGAAATACAACATAGTTTATGCACATTTTGGTCATCTCAAGTCATTAAGGATATTTGCTGATTCAGGAAAACTTCTGTACAGACTTGTTCTTGTGCATCATTTCTGCTAAATCTGTACAAAAACTGATTAGTCATTTAAATCTGTCATTTGAATCCCATCTGTACCTTGGAGCTCACTGCTATTTAGAATGCAAGTGACACTGAAAATTAAACTTGAAATATTTTAACTTCCTAGTAGAATTTTTCAATTTAGGAAAAACATTTTCAGATAGTGCTTGTGATTCAGCATAAATCACAGAACAAGCAAAGTCATAATTAAATTTATGAAAAAAATCTGGAAATATGCTTTTATTTTCAAAATGCCTTGAAGTCTTCACTCTTAAACGTTGTTGTCTTTAGTCTGTTTGCAAAATTCATGAAGTATGTCCACATTCCGTTCTGAAAAATGGAAATGCTGTCCAAACCAGTTCTGTCTCTGTACACAGTCTGTACGAGTCCTGATTCCTGCCAGTAGTCCAGAAATGGGCTCTACCTGTGTCTGCCGTAATGCAGGCTGGTTACAAACACAGGGAAGATAATAAGCATCAGCTGTATTTTCAAATATTTTCTGTTTGCATGGGAGCATGTATTCTGTTCTGGTTTGTGCAATCAACAAAACTCAAGATTAATTGCAGCTGAGCAGCAATTTCTGTTAATTCATTGATCCAAAGAGAACCTTCTTTGACTCTTAAATGGTGGGTTCTGTTGTTTTGTGAATCTAGAAATACATGTCACTGTGATATGATAATCCTTATGCAGTATCTACCTCATATACTGTTTTTCATGTTAGAATTGCAAACCTGAGTCCTGCCATAGCAGTAGGACATTGGCAAAAACCCTGTCTTTGGGTTGTGTGGGTTTTGGTTGGGACAGTTTATATCCTGTGCAAATCTTGTCTGAAATACTTCTTTTACAAAAATGAGATTCGTGATTTATGATCCATAGATTCCTATTCTTTTGTACTGTCCAGAGTTTTCTGCTGAGTTAGATACATCATGATCTTGGGTAATCTTCCCACAAATCAGCTTCAAATATTCCACTTGGAGCTTTTCTGCAGGTACTGATATTTTTATTAAATTGTCGATGAATGTGGTTTTGAACTATAGGCAGTGGAAATTTGCAAAAGTAAAGATACGTGAGAAAACCTTGATGGACTCCCTAAATAACAGGGTGTGAGTGAGAATTACAGCATTTAAAAGGGGACATATTTCTAATATGTAGTGTGTATATATATGTGTATTCATAATAATTTCTGTATAGGTACAGAACAAAAACTATGCACATCAGGTAGTAGTCTCATGTCTTTTCCAGTTTGAAACTAAAAGTACTTGCTCTAAAATCAGTAAAATGGATGACACAACCAGTAATTGACAACACAAGGCTGCGAGGAGTGACCAATACCCCAGAGGGCTGTGCAGCCCTTCAAAAGGGCCTCGGTAGGGTGGAGAGATGGGAAGAGGGGAATTCTCTGAAATTCAACAAAGGCAAGTGCGGGATCCTGCACCTGGGAAGGAAGAATGCCAGGCTCCAGGACAGGCTGGCGCCTGACCTGCTGGGAAGCAGCTCTGCAGAGAAGGACCTGGGGGTCCTGGTGGTCAATAAGCTGTCCATGAGCCAGCAGCGTGTCCTGGGGGCCAAGAAGGCCAGGGGGATCCTGGGGTGCATTAGGAAGAGCATTGGCAGCAGGTCAAGGGAGGTGATCCTGCCCCTCTACTCAGCCCTGGTGAGGATTGCCTGGAGAGCTGTGTGCAGTTTTGAACTGCTCAGGACAAGAGAGACATGGAGATCTCAGAGTGGGTCCAGTGGAGGGTGACAGAGATGGTCAAGGGACTGGAGCACCTCAGCAATGAGGAACGGCTGAGGGAGCTGGGCCTGTTCAGTCTTGAGAAGAGACAAACTGAGAGGGGAACCCATCAGTGTCTATAAGAATCTGAAGGGAGGTGTCAGAGGATGGACTGGGCTTTGGTTGGTGGTCCCCAGCAATGGGACAGGAGGCAACAGGCAGAAACTGATGCCCAGGAAGTTCCAACTGAACATGAGGAAGAACTTCCTTACTGGGGGATTGACTGAGCACTGAACAGGTTGCCCAGAGAGGCTGCAGAGTCTCCCTCACTGGATATATTCCAGAACTGTCTGGACAGTGTATGTCAATCCTATGCCATGTGCTCTGGCATAACCCTGCTTGAGCAGAGAGGTTGGACCAGATGACCCACTGTGATACCTTCCAACTTGACCCACCCTGTGCTTCTGTGAAATTCACAAGAGATAAACAAGAATGCATGCCTTTAACCAAAATGTTTTTTTATCTTTTGGCTGCTTCATAATCAGTTGCTTAAGAAAATACAAAATAACTGCCCACCTGTTGATAACAATTGCTGTAAGTTGTGTTGGTAGAAGGTCTTGCCTCCATCAGTTACGCACTGCCAATTGTAAGGAGAGTTCACTAAAACCAACACATATAATAAAACCCTCCTACCACCTACCTGGTCTTCAAACTGAAAAATTAAGCATGGAAAAAATGGTAAAGCTAAAGACCCATGACAAACTATCCCAGTTTTTACTGCAGTTGTAGAAACCAAACACTGGTCTCCATGGAAATTTTCACTCTAACACCTGCATCAGTAAATAGTTACACATAATACATGAAGTATGTCAAAGCTGACAGATCTCCATAGTATGTCATTATGTGGGAGAATGGAAATACTTTGAGAAGGAAGTTCAAAATGTATGTCAGTGTGTCAGTTGCTCATGAAAATTCAATAGTTTAGGTCCTGTTAGCACATATTAACTCCTACAGATGCAAAGGGACGTGCCTTGCTTGAGTGCAAGTCGGTGGGTTTGGTCCTGCTGTGCGCAGTGCCAAGCACTGACTGTTTTCCAGGGTAAGAGTTGCTTCAGAAGAGAGGGGAAAAAAATAAATATTTTTAATCTTTTCAAAGAAAGAAAATCTTTGGAGAAAAAAGAAATGTTAAGAGAAACAAGTAGGTCTATTTGATATGAAGGCAGGTGGAAGTACTTGTGTTTGGAAGCTATCTTGTAAAATTTTTCATGGCTAATATACTCAGTAGAATATTGGAGCTTTTTAGCTTCCCAGTAAAGAGAAGCATTTTCATTTAAATAAATCAAAGACCTGAAAGTCCTGAAGAGACCTATGAACTCAATTCTGTTTCTTAAAGACTTGCTACATATTATCTGCTGTTTGAGTTCTACCATCTCTACCATCAGTTGCCTTCCAGTATATTACTTATTTTAATAGAATGAAAGAAGTTGGGTACAAATAATAAATTATTGTCTATACAGTTACATTTAAGGTAAATATCCACTTAATAAAAACCTGAATAAACATTTTATAGGAATTAAATTTTATCTTTAATACTTCTTTGAATTTCCTTCTAATTCTGCTGTTGTAAAACTACTACATGTATAACCAGTAACTTTTAAGTATTTGACTGTGACACAATTGTCATTCTCCCACATCACAGCAATGGAATGGAAGATGTATGGCTTTAAAGCATCTCTGTCTTTTAACTACCTAGGAGATAGAAGGATGAGAATATTACATCATATTTAACTAGTCACTGCAAGATACTTGAATTTCCTTAGGGCTGTAGCCTAGCAATTTGGGGGGGTTTAAAGTGTCGAAGGCTTTAGGAGAAAGACCTGTTACAAACAGCTCTGTGTGTTACTGCAGCCTGAGCACTCTGAAACAGAACTTTATGGCACAGCATTTTCCAGCTACAAGTCATTTATTTTCATGATGACACTTACCAGGGACAGTCTGCTCACACTGAATATATTGTATGTACTTGATTTCCTAATATGAATCCAACCAACAAATACACGCAGTGACAGTAAGTAAATTGGCAGTGTAAAAAAAAATGCTGTGACCTATGGTTGGTTAACTTAAAATCCATGACGCAGGTTTTTTTGGAGGTTGTCTTTTAAGATCACTTCATATATGAGTAAGATTTATGGTGTGTTTCTTGGTTGGGGGAGGGGTTTATTCTATGTATTTATTTTGCTTATTCAGTGGTCAGGTTTTTTCTGTTTTTTGAAGTTGCTGTAGAAGGAAAAGCCCAATTGCAAATGAGAATGGTGCTAAAAAGTAATGTTTTGTTGTTTCAGAATGTCTTAGCATTTGTTAAGGCACTTAAACAAGGATATATTTTTAATACCTTACATAACTGAGAAATTACTTTAAAGATACATCCTAAATTCCACAGAAGTTACTAGCAAAGTCAGCAATATAAAACCCAAGCTTCTTGATTTCCTCTGGTTTCTCAGAAGACTGACTAAATAAAGATAGGTTAAAATAATATATTGTTTTATCTACTGTGACAAAACTAGTTATTGTAGATTTCTTAATGTCTGTCACTTTTAACATTGACTGTGGTATAGTGACAATATAATGAAAATATTGTTGTAGTTTATAACATTATAGATAGGGAAAATTACTTATAACATACTACTTTGCCTGAGCGAGGTAGATTTTTTCCCTTGCCAAATCAAATTAGTATTTGAATCCAAGCTGCAACCACAAAAATGTTTATTACAATATGTGTGTGTTACACATCACTGTTGTCAGGTCTTGTTATTGTTTTGGTTTGACTCTTGGCAAAATGCCAACCACCTCCCAATGGGACAGAGTTTCAGTTATAAGAAGTGAGGAAAAAAAAACTTAAAACTGAAACTGGTATATACACATATACTTACAGAAATTTACAGCATATATATGGATAAAGGACAAACCAAAAAATAACTTATTGAAAACCCCCTCCCAACAACACATAGGTTCCACCACCCAGAACCCCGAGAAAACACACCCCAAAGAGAGGGAAAGAGCAACCCAAACAATA
>JAWWEU010000001.1:112645551-112664354 GCA_035583155.1 Acropternis orthonyx | reverse complement strand
CCATGGGGACGGTCCCTACTGAGACTCGAACTCGGGCCCTTGGGATTCAGAGTCCAGAGTGCTAACCATTACACCACGGGACCGCCCCCATTTCATATATTGTGATTTAAAAATAAATAATCACCTTTAAAGATGTAAACTGCGAGAAATATGAACATAGGTAAAAAATTTCTTTGCTTATGAGGGTGACCAGGTATCAGTGTTGGCTTCCCAGACTGGTTGTAGAGTTTCCATACTTGATTATGTTCAAAGCCCAGCAGGGTGCTGTCCCGGCCAAGCTGCTCTGGTTGGCCTTGCTTTGAGCAGACAGGTCAGACTGGAGACCTCCAGGTTTTAGTAGTTCTGTAGTGTGGTGAAAGAGCCTGTCTTCTGTATTTGAACATAATTTTGTAGTGATGTTGGATATTTAGGATGTAAATATGTTGGTGTAGTCTGCATAACAGGTTTTTCAGATTATGACCAAGAAGATCTTTTATTAATAAGTCACTTCAATAATCGGTTTTGTGTGCTTGTATTTTGAGATCCATGTGAGTTTTTTAACTTAGTTTCACACTAAAGCTCTGAAGCAGGGTAATTAAATACCATCTCATCAGTGTTCTTTATAAAGATTAATGAATTTGTTAGAAATTTCAGATGTGTACATCTTTCCAAACATTGTGTTCTAATTGTTTTCAGTGTTTTTAATTGAATATATAGCTAATCTACTACCTTCTTATCTTCCACAGATCTAAAGAGAGAAGCCAGTATTTGTCACATGCTGAAGCATCCTCATATTGTTGAACTGTTGGAGACATACAGCTCAGATGGAATGCTTTATATGGTCTTTGAGTTGTAAGTTTCTCTCTTTAATTTTTACCTTTTTTGTTGTTGTTGTCATTTACTAAATAAAATCCTAAAAGAGTGTCTGTTCACACCTCCTTGTTTTGTAGCTCAGAGGATTTAAGTACTATGTAAATAAGTATTTCTGGCAAGTACAGGTTGTCTCAAATAAAAGAAGTTGTTTCACTGACTATGTGAGGATCAGAGCTTTCTAAGGACAGGCAAGCTGCTTACTGATGGCTGCTGTGTCCCTAACAGGACATCAGAGCAAGCTGATAATCTAGTGATAGACATCATCTGTGGGTAACTGATGGTATTCTGTTCCAGTTGTGAAGTTTTTATGTCGTTTCCAGACTGTTGTTGCTTTAGCACTGCTTTTCCTTTATTAGATAAGAAAGTAAAGCTTATTGGAATATTTAAGTATTACTATAAGACAATACATCTGTTCACAAAATGTTAAAAGAGGCTTTTGTCTAAAAGATATGTTTTTGGAAGTTCGAATGTAAGAGTTTAGTTGGAAGAGTGACCAAAACATGACTTGAGCAGTGGACAGGTATCTTTAGCCAACAAGAAGAAACAAAACAGGGAGGCAGCCCCTAAATCTGCCACATTTCTTTTTTGAGGGAAAATTATTAGTCCTTCCCGAGATAGGTTTTGTCTCAATGGGAAGGACAAAAGCAGATATGCAGAACGGTAATTTGTGCATGTTCTGTATTCAGTTTTCCTTCTCTGCTCTGCACCTACCAGCTCTACTTTTTATGCTCAACATGTATTCACTCCTAGTGTGTCTGGGCATATGTGTTTGTACCTCTTCAGTTTCTCTGATATTCCTCTATTACATTTTCTGATGCATTTGGCCTCCTTGTGCTGGAGCAGCCATGTCATGCCAGTGTCTCCAGGTCAAATTGGCTTGTCCGCTAGAGCCAAGAATTTGATTTGAGATATACACTTTAAAAATAATTCTCACGTGTTTTACCATTGAGCTAGCAGAAAAGTGAGTGGTAACAGCAAAAAAAACCTAGGAAAAGCTGAAAATTGTTTGAAAATCTGCCTTTTTTTAGGTGAGCTTATAAACTTCGGGATTTTATGAAATAATTATTCTGTGCTTTCTTCTCTGTACATTTTTATTCAAGACTGACTTTGCTTTTTATTTTGTAAATCCCAGTGCATGGACCAAGGGACTTTAATTACCCTATTATGAAATAATTATGTACACCTTGGGGAGACATACTCTGATAATTAACAAGATTTTGAAATGGAAAAAAGGTTTTGCTTCTATTTTTACCACGCTGTTAGCTCAGGAATATGAGACAAAAGCAGTAATTATTTTTTTATGACAAACCTATTATAATTTATGTTTGTATACATAAAAAGTAAGTCTGAACAATTAGAATTACTACACAAATACTGTACCTGACTTCAGGCCACATGAGAGAAAGAATTACAAGGTGAAATTATTTGAAGGATAATAATTGTTTACCATATGTGTGTCCTTGTTTCCTTTGTACACTGCAAAACATCACTCTTCTGTAACAAACAGTGATAGAAAATTGAGGCAGTAGGAACACCTGTGCTCAAAATGTGGCAGGGAATGGAAGAGTCGTGGGCACAATGTGTTATACTGGAGGGGATGCTCTGGTAAAGTGTTTCAGCAGAAAACTGATGTTTGCTGAGTAGGACTGCATTGTCTGAGTCTGAGTGGGTCAGTAACACACTATTAATTGTGACCATAATTAAGTAAATTGTAGTTAGCAGAAAAGCAGCTGTGTGTGTGTAGGTAACTTATTTTCCCTCACACTGCCTTCTGTTCATGATGCTGTTATGATAAAAAAGCTCAATGATTTGCAACAAACTTCTGTCTGCACTAATAAAGTGAATTTCATTAGGGTCTAGTTATTCAGAGATGACTGAAAAGGGGAAGACACCACCGGTCTGCAGAGGAGATAAACCTAGCTGGTGATGAGCTGTTTGTGGGCTGGTGGATGCTTTGCATGAAAATTAATTCAGGCCTGACACATGAAATGCAGAGCATTACTGAACCTGAAACTTTGTGCTAGCCCTGGTAAATGATACAAAAGTCCACTACAGTTTCACAGGCTGTGAGCTACATGGAGTAGCTGCTAGGATGACTCTGAGTATCTTGCCAAATCTATTGATACAAATAAGTAGCAGATAAATAAGCAAATGTAGCATATACCTGATAACATCAGATTGTACCACTCAGGAAAATATATCATTTGTGTCCAGTTTTGAAAACTTTTGTTAAAATAAACATCTGAAGAATCAAATTACAATTCACAGAAGCACTGATAAATGTGAACAGTAGTGATGAGGCTTAACACCAAAAAATGAGCTATGTTTTTAACCACTATTTATACACAAATTCAAGCGCTCTTTAGAATGGGGCCATATGTCATGTTACCAGTGGGTTGCAGTTACCCATGTGGTGCTGCTGTGATAAACTGCAGAGAAGCAGTTGGTTGTAATAGATTAACTGCATGTGTAGGGCAAGAAGTGGATCCTATCCCAGAAAATCTTACTGCTAAAGTTAAATTACTGTTTTAAAAATATTTAGGTGTTATTGCATCATAAATGAGAAAGGGTGTGGCGATGCCAAATTATTTCCCTCACCCACACCCCACCCCACATGCCCCCCTAGAGGGATAATGGACTCTTTACATTGATGGGAAAAGATCCCTTGGGGGCTCTGGAGAGACTTTACATCTGAGAAAGGCCAGCTCTATTTTCTCATACAGTTGCCATTTCCTTTCCCATTCTTGGTGTTATTTGTTGACAGCTTTATATGGAATCATAAAGTCATTTAGGTTGGAAGAGACCTCTAAGATCATCAAGTCCGACCATTAACCTAGCAGTTCCAAGCCCACCACTAAACCATATCCCTAAACTCCAGATCTGCACATCTTTTAAATAACCCCAGGGATGGTGACTCCATCACTTTCCTGGGCATCCAGTTCCAATGCTTGACAACCCTGTCCATGAAGAAATTCTTCCTAATATCCAGTCTGAACCTCCCCTGGTACAACTTGAAGCCATTTCCTCTTTTCTTATCACTTAATACCTGAGAAAAGAGACCGACCCCCACCTGGCTAGAACTCCCTTTCAAGTATCTGTAGAGACTGATAAGGTCCCTCCTGAGCCTCCTGGTTTTACAAAGAATGCTGTTTTCTGTTTGCTGTACAAGTATCACTTTTGCTTTTATAGTCTGTTATTTATTACATTTTTTTCTAATGATCATTGATTTTTTTTCAATGAGAATACTTTGAGAAGGATCTTGCTACTTGCAGTATTTCTAAAACAAAGCAAATACTCTTTTTGAAGTGTCTGAAAACCACATTTTAGACTTAGTGCATTATACGTAGTTTATTCTTAGTGTAATCAAAGTGTCTGAACTGAGAGTACCTTTCACGCTGAAGAGCTCAGATACAGGAGCAGTGAGTGGACTGCAGATATCTTAGTAGCTGGTCATTTGCAGAATATTGTCTCACCACGCTACACAGGTGGGTTTGCTTTGCTTAGTGCTTTCTAAGAGTGATTTGTCTCTTGGGACATTAGAAGAATAGATCTGTTTAGATTTAGCAGTTAGGCTGTATATGTGTAGTTGTATACATATAAATATTAGCCATTTAACCTAGCTAACATGTAAAAATGCTTTAGTTTTAAAACCTCATAAAAGCAGTACTTTATCATGGTTGCAAGTCTGCATTAAGCATAAGTTGATGAGCCTGGAGGGGTGCTGGTGGATGAGAGGGTGGACATGACGCAGAAATGTGCACTCACAGCCCGGAAAGCCAAACATGTCCCGGGCTGCATCAAAAGCAGCGTGGGCAGCAGGACCAGGGAGGGGATTCTGCCCCTCTGCTCTGCTCAGGTGAGACCCACCTGCAGTGCTGCTTCCAGCTCTGGGGTCCCAGCACAGGAAGGACATGGAGCATCAAAGGAGGCATCAAGATGATCAGAGGGATGCAGCAACTCTCCTGTGAGGAAAGGCTGTCTCAGTCTAAAGTAGTGACAAGTCTGTAAAGAGATGCTGAGAAATCAAATTTTGGAACACAGTGTAATTATCCGTAAAGAACTAAATCCTTGGTGCAGATATGAGTATGTGGACTTTTTTTTGCTCTTAGTTTTCAGAGGTTACTACATAGAGCTTCAAGAAAAGTTAGATGCTGTAGTTTTCAAATTAATTTATGGTGGTTTATTTGTGGTAATTGCAGATGGCAAGTACATAAAAACTGTCCAGCTGAAGCAAAAAATGACATTGTGCACAAAATTCAGTAAACTCAGCTAGGAGCAATATGCCAATTCAAATAATAATTTAGTTCCCTAAATAAAGCAGTGCTTGTAAAGGTTTCTGATTCTTCATCAATAAAGTAAGTTTTAGGCCACATCCTATTAAGTCATCTGCAAATTCAAAGCTATCGTACCCCAGTATGAAAGCATAGATCTCTTCTGGAGTTTGATGTGTGTTCTTCAGTCACTGTTACTGCCACAGCAGATTTCTGCATTGAATATCATTCAGGAGTAAATTTTCTGGGAAGTTTGTAACTTCTCCTCAGCGTTGTGCAGAGATTTTTGAGGTGCACAGCAGCACTGATAAGAACTGTGGAAAGAAACATTTATCCAAAGGGCTGAGATCCCGGCAGAGTTCTATTAAAAGTGTGGAGGAATCAATAGAATTTGGGAAACTGGGGGACATAGTTCACCCTGATACCCAGACAGTGAAGTGGTGTATGTCCCTGCCTGTGCAGAGTGATTGGAGCTGCTGCACCTGCATTGTAAATACCTGGGAAAAAAATAATAAAAAAAAAAATATATATAGGATATATATTGGTTCATGTACCTGCTGTGAGTGCCCTCTGCTGGTTTCAGGGCGTTCTGTCAGGTTATGACTACTGCGATTTCTCCCAGCTTTGCATCATCCGCGCATAAGTCTTCAGTATGGATATGGCTTTGTATGCTTATTTCAGTGGATTTTAACTTACCTTTTTTTTAATGGTTTTCACGTGCTTAGGCTGATAGTTACAAACCCTTGAGACTTCCTGAACTTTCATTCTGTCTGTATCCCAAAACTTTAATGCTCTTATCACACAAACCTTTCAGTTTCTGCAAGATCATCTTCTGAGTGGTTGAGATGTTGCTGAATTTTCTTATAACTGAGGCTGTGACTCTTACTTTCCACAGCCTCAGCTAGACAAAAGTCTCATGATTTTCAGGTAAAATTCAATATCGTGTATTGAGTGTCCTGTATCACATGGGGTGATACAAGCCCTCTTAATACATCAAAAAATTTACTCTTAAAAAAGATTTTGTCTTGACAGAGTAGCGATTTGCAGACAGAGATTAAAATACACCTGCTGCGTGAGTTCATCATAAAGGAGTAAAAATTTCAAACATATTTGGCCAAAAAAAAAAAAAATTTAAACTGCCACTTACTGCTACAAAATTTAAATGAAACTGCTGGTATGTAGAAGGGTTAAAGAGTGTTCTGATTATGAATACCTTGTTTAAAGGAATGACACTCCTACTTCAGTGTCTCAGCAACTCTCCATGCTGCTAAAAATCCTAAGTGCCCCTGGACCTTTATTCATTTTTAGTTTATAACAAGTCAGAGTGAAATTAGTTTTCTATGGGTTCTGCTGTTTCCTGGCAGTGACATGTCTTAGCTTTTGGTAGTTGATCATACATTTTGTATGTTCTGCAGTGTGAAAAAGTGTGGAAAGAGTGGTTGCCATGAGGGATTTTTCCAGTGAGCCGGTGAAATGGAGGTTTGTGCTGCTCTCATTGAGCTTGTCCCATGGTTGCTGTACAGGACCACGTGCAGTGCAGCACAGCATATTCTCTGGGCAGTGTTTAGCCCTGTATGCAGAGTAGCTGTAGGAAATGGAGCAAGACAGAAAAACTGGGGGAAAAAACCTACAGACGAATATATCCATGCAGTGAAAAGCAGCCACGGTTTGGCAATGTGGGTTTCTTTGCACTTTTCAATGTGCGTTTCTTTTGGTCACCAGTCCCTCTTACAGTTGTCAGTGCTCTATCCACATGATAATGTATTTTTGCATGGGAGACCTTTTGGATTTATTTGGGAATTAAAGCTTCTGCACATGACTTGTGAGTCCCTAAGAAGAAGTTTAGCATTGCAGGTATGTAACACAGCAAAAGTGGTTGATGCTGGCATTCTAATTAGCTTGACAAAACAGCCCTGGTAATGTTGGCTTTCTGGATACCTTGCAAATTCTGCCGGTTTTTTTTCTTCTCCCTTGAGTCTTTATGGAGAGGGAAAAGTAAAGGTGTGAAGGCTGAAAATGACATGTTACATTGGGTATTTTGGAAGTGCCTTGTAAAACATGAATGACATGACTTTTATTTTCCTGTTAACTCTTGTTTCTCTCTCCTTGTCCCATCAAGATGTGAATATTTCTAGATATTAATCTGCCTTAGGTCACTTACAGGAAAAGGTGGGCAGTTCTGCCACTCCAGACTCCTTTAGTTTTAGAGAAATGGCAGTCTAATTTCAGCCTAAGAGCTATGACTATACCTGCATCTAAAGCATAATACTACTTATTGTGGGAAATTAGGTGATCAGAAAGACTACAGACAATTAGGAAGAAGAGGAAAAAGATACCAAGGGCTAGGGGTACCATGTTCTCGGCTGTCCCTGTTCTCGGGTGCCTTCAGTGAGGCTGTGGGGTGTAAAATCTCGTCTTGGCTGCTTCATTATCCTTAGGAGAAAATGCCAACTGGAAGGATTGTTCTACATTTCTAGAGTATTTGTATATCTTTTTTTAAGTCTTCATTTAAAATTCAAATTGAGTAAGATCTTTTATTACTACAGTGACTGTTACAGAGTTAAACTTGTAGTTCTTGTATAAACACTTAACCAAATATCAGGCATTAATTGTTGACTTGGAGAGCCTTCTTGTACAGGCATTGACTTCCTGCTGTCTTGCACACCTTGTTCAATGAGCAGTTTAAGCAATAAAAAAATGGTTGGTATTGCCAATTTTTTTGAGAGAATTGTTATATGACTTGAGGGAGATAAAGTGGTTAATCTGTGGCAAGCAATTTTCTATTAGATTACCTATTAAATGCTGTTTTGGTTAGTAATGCACTGTACATGTATCCAGAGTATTTTATGTAAGATTTATGGAAATGGAGCAAATAGATCTCTTGGAACATTTTTATGTAATTGATTATAGCTATCCATTTTAAGCATTTTTCCTTCTTTTTACCTGCAGTATGGATGGAGCAGACCTGTGTTTTGAAATTGTGAAGAGAGCAGATGCTGGATTTGTCTACAGCGAGGCTGTAGCCAGGTATGTATTGTAATTTTAATTAATCCCACAGGATAAATAGAAAAGGATGGAGTGTACTGTTGTACAATCTGTTAGCTAAAAGTTGGACTACTATAAACAGTCCTGTTGCCACACTCTAGATGTTTATTACAATAATTAGCATTTTGTCAATTACCAGTTACATATTTGAATGAGATTATTGAGTAAAACAGTATTTCACATCCAATACTTGTCTGTCTTTGCCTTTTAATGGATCTCTCTTATGATGGCGTTAGGGGACGTGCCTGACAGGTGTCAATTTTGCTGGCCTTGCTTGGTGGAGTTGTCTTTTTTTTTTTCTTTCTTATGGATCACTTTATTTATGGTCACTTCAACTTTTGAAACAATATGAAAGAGTCTATAAAACTGCAGAAGGATAACAAAACTCAGTGTCCTAGTGGCATGATCATTGACCTCAAAGCCCATGAGATTATTTTTTTACTTTTCTCCACACTGTAGATTTTTTAGCGTCGCAGAAACCAAGTTGGAAGAGACACGAAGAGGTCTTTGTGTCAACCTCCTGCTCAAGGCAGAGCCAGCACAGCAGTTGAATCATGTTGCTCAGGGCTTTGTCCAGTGAGGTTTAGAATACTTTCAAGGATGAAGATTCCACAGGTTCCCTGAGCAACTTGATCCAATGCATAGTTGTGTTGCTAGAGAAAAACCTTCCCTTTGACCAGCTGGAATCTCCAGAGATCAAAGACTGTCTGCCTTAGCCCACAGTAATACTCTGTCTGATGCAGCACAGGATGCTCTTGGCTTTCTTGGCTCTGCTGTGGTCAGTGATCTGTTAGGGCATCCTTTGGGCCAAAGGGAGAAAGAAATCAGTCTCCAATCTGCACCAAGAAAGCCAGGGTGTCAGTCAAGTCCTTTTCCAGATAAATCAGGCACTGGTACTCACTTACTTCCTTTCTATGTTTTGTTATTAAAGAAATGGACAGTCCTGAGTTCTTTGTCTTTTCAAGCAGAATTATTGAACATTTGAGACCTTACAAAAATGCAGATTTTTCTTTTCTAATTTTCCTTGGCTTGAGTCAGAATAATTCTCAAACTTTAGATTTTATTATTCACTATGATAAACACAAACTTCATTCTCCAGAACTCTGTATAATTGTGGTTAAGTTGGTTGAATAGTTTTATATAGTTAGATTCTTAAAATTTATTTTGTTACGTGTTTGTAGTAATTTTTCCTGCAGGTTTGTCATGCGTAATGTCTTTGTTTTTGCAGTCATTACATGAGACAGATATTGGAAGCTCTACGTTACTGTCATGATAATAATATAATTCACAGGGATGTGAAGGTAAGGGGCCTTCATTACTCTTTTTTTCTTCACCACAGTAGTGTAAACTACTGAATTTCAATTTCTGTAATTTAGAGGAACAGGAGATTTCTAGAAAAGAAATCTGTATTTGCTGAGTGTGTCTCTACTTTTATTGTCTCACGTAATATTAAAGCCCATCTCTAATTCCATCAATATAGAACATGTAGGAGGTCTGTATTCACAAATTACACATGCATCTGATTACAACTTGCTTTGAAAGTCAGTTTAATTTCTAGTTTTTGAATATTCAGATGAAATCTGCTTGCATTTTTTTCTTGTTAGGAAAATGTGTATATAAATTAATTGCATAAATTAAACTGGAATTGGTAGTCTAAGGGCATCAATTTGACAGTGTAATGACAGTCCTCATCCACGCTAAGATTTCAGAGGGATGCACATGCTCAAATGCTACTATATTGGTCGTATTATGTACTTTTTTGCAGGCAGTCTTAAACATTTATTATTATGAAAACTTCTCTAATATAGAAAAGTTTAGGAGGAGAAATGCATGTTTTAGAACAGCATATGTACACACTCTTTTTGATCTGGTGAATTTTATACTAATTCTGTGGATATTTATGGAAGTATTTTATCCTAAAGTATTGTACATAATTGGGAATTTTTAACTGAAGTGAGTTTGACTCTCTTCAATTTGAATACACAATTTCTCTTTTAATGTCATTGCCTAAAATAGTTATCCCCACTTCTCTAAGAGTTTGGTTTTATCCAAAGTGAGTCAGACACTATAGGAATAATGAAAATTCTAACAAACTCTGCTGGTGCAGTTTGAGAAGTGAATCTTGGTTTTTTGTAAGAGAAGATTCAAACTCCTGCAGGTGATCTGCAATGGAAGAGAGTACAGACACTGAGCTGATGATTTGCATTTAAGGAGTCATTTGTTCTTGGGTACGCAGACATTGCAGACTTTCCAGCTCTTACTGCTTTTCTTCTAAAATCAAGAAAATTATTATGTAGTAGGCTTTTTTTGTTTGGTTGGTTTTTGTTGTAAAGTTTGGTACTTTATATGTAATTTCTTATGTCAAATTCTAAAGATGGCCTCATAATTCCTGGTAGAATATCTCATCTTGTTCTGTTTTGAATGTTTTGAATTCTTTCGATTGTTCGTTTTTAGTACCACATGAGAATTCATGTTGCTGTGTCTTTCTGAAAGCTCCACTTGTTTGTGTTGGACCAGTGCTTGAACAAAAACAGATTTTAGTTTCAAGGGCCTGTGGGGGAAACATATTTCACTGTGTGTAAAGTGGGAATTTATTTTAGAGCTTGTCCAGTCCCTGAAAACCTCGGAATCACAGGGTTTTTTTAAGTACCATCCTTAGAAATAAACCCGTTCAATTAATTGGGTTAGCATAAATGTTTAACGTATCAGTCTAAACCAGTGCAAACCAGCAGTGTTTTGTTTTGGCAAAAGCAGTGCAGAACTGTAGGGTTTGGATGCAGAACACATTAAGCTAAGTGCAGTATCTCAGCTCTAGATGTCACTGTAGACATTGTTTTGAAAGTCAGTAGACTAAATGACCAGTTTCCAAGTTACCTGATTGGATGAAAGTGCATTAATAAAATCTGTAAGGTTGAGAAAGTCATACTAAATGTTTTTCCTTTTAAGCTTTCTGCGAATGTTACTTTGAACTGCAAATTATTTGATCATTGTCTGATGCACAGAAAAGTTTGCACCCTATAGCCTATGTAAGGATTAGGTGTCTTTTAGCCACTTTTGTGCTCCCTTAGCTCCTGACTGGTTTGGAAGAGCTAGACAGGAATATTCAATTTTCTGTGGTCCAGTGCCAGGAACTTCACCAGTGACAGAACTCCCAAGTGACAGAATCTACCCAAGTTTCTGCAGCCTGTGACAATTTCCAAATGCCTGAGATTCACCTCTGATGACAGAATCAAAACATGGAAGCTTTCACAGGATGACCTGTAGTCACCTCGCTGTGTCAGAAATACCCAAACGATGGCTGCCAAAACAAGCAGCATTGAAAGGGAGGGGTTTTTTTCAGTACAGAATGTTATTACACAGCAGTTTGTGTACAGAATAATCTTTATGTAAGAGGACAACTAAAGGGAAATGGGAGTAATGCTGCTCTGAAATGAAATGCTTTTCTTTTCCCATAAAACTCTTGCTACAGTTTGAATGTCATTTGTCACTTGTTCATTTTTGCAATAACTGCAACGGAATGGTTTTTATCAGTAAAACATCATGAGATTTTGCAATCTTCTGTTAGCCTATATTGTGATGTTTATGGGGCATTTTCCATAGTGCAGAAATCTTGTTATAAAAATACCTTTTAATATAACTGATACTGGAGTGATTTAATCACATGAAGAGCTTTAGTTGCTGAGGTTGTCTCCTGAATTTATTCCAAATACTCCACCTTTGTGCTATGATTTCCACATAGTTTGAGCGCTTATGTATGTTTCTGCTTAGGAAAATGGTGTGCAACTGGAGTTGAGGCAAGCTTGTCAACTAAATGCAGACATGGAAAAATTTTAGTATAAGTTTATCTTGGTAGGTATGAATGCTTGTTTGCAATGTGATCATGTAAGTAGATGAAACTACTTAAGCAAAAATACAGATTTGGCCTTCTCTGCCATTAAGATTCAGTTCAATATTTCTGTGACTGGGAGTAAAAACACTTTTTCCAGGGAGTAGGACTAAGCCTTATGTGCTGTGCTGCGTGTCATACACAAATCTGAGTTGGTCTGGGTGACTTGGGACTTGACCTGTGCATGGATTTGCATGTTGATTTTTGCACTATACAGAGCTTAATTAACCACAGCAATTCTGAGATCGCACTCAGTTACCACTCCTGTCTTTCACTGCCTGAGCTGCCTGTAGTTCAGCACTTCAGATGTTGCCAGTAGGGTTCAACTGTCTTGCACTTCTGCTTTTAGGCATATCTGGAAATGAGGAAAAGTAGTATACATGTAATTGTGTTCATTTATGTAACTGTATATTGAGCTATATAAATAAGTGACCAGAACAGAAGCTGTTTGTAAGACCGTCTTCTCTTTCCAGTCTTTGAATATCCAAAACAAGAAATCTGTTGCATGTTACTTTCCTTCTACTGTTTTCACTTTGACACGAAACTTCTTTTATGCTTTCTGGGGACATCCAGTAATAACTGGTGCTTTTTCTGTGTTTTCTAAAAGTTATTAGGTCTTTGAGAATTCTTTGCTTGGTGAGAATTTTACATATTAAATTGTTAAAAGATTATTAAGACCGCAAAATCACTAACAGAGGTGGAATTGCAGTGTCCTACCTGGCCACTTTTTTTTTTCTGAGGAGCACTTCTTCATTCACTGCAGAAGTTAAGTGACTCCCAAAAATAAAGCTTTCAGTATTTTTTCTTAATGTTTCTTCAGGCAGTATATTTTTCTCCCTGTTTATGTCCAGTCCTGTGCCTCTGCCTCCTATCCCTAGAGTCTCAATGCTTGTTTTGTCCAGCCCTTTTCTTCATGCACTGTTGGCTGTCTGCTGGGTGATCAGAAGCAGTTTTGCTGGGAATTACATTTATGCTTCCTGATCTACCTGGAGCTCAACATTTACGTACTTCCTGCTCAGTAGGTTTATATGTTTCAGTCATATTTGCCCAGACAGGCAGAAAACGTGTGTCTTGTGATCGATGAGCTGGCTGCCCATGCAAACACTTGCAGTCTTTAAACTGCTGTGCAAACAGTGTGCTGTGCATATTTGCCTTAGGATTTTGTGTTCACTGTAAAGGAAATGATTTTTTTTTAATTATTATAGAATCCACAAGTCACCTTACAGTTTGGCACCAGGATGCCTCAGCAGTGCAAGAAGTTTGTCACATCAGCTGTGTTATGCTGTAGTATTTTCCTGTCTCTCCCTCATGCCTTTCAAGTTTTCTGGGGTTTTTCCTCTATGAACTATTCTGTCAAATGCTAGACAAGTGTAGTGCTCAATTGGTAATTTCTCAGATTGCCTGTACTGCACAAAAGCTTTTCCACTACCTAAAACAAGAACAGCTTTGATGCAAGTAAAAAATTTAAAGGAGACATCATCTTGGACAGACTATATGGGGAAAAAAAGCAATACGTATGTAATTTTTTTGGTGCTATGCAGAAATGTTGGAGTGGGATCTTGCTAAGAGTCCATTGCAAAGTTACATTTGATTAGTAGTTCCCAAAGTTTTGTTCATTTTCCTGCCTGGGAAGCAAGTGGTTGTGACTAGAAAAGTGGAGAAAGAATGATTTCGACCTATGCTGCCACCAAAAACTCAATGTTAAGAGAAACAGCCACAGTCAGCCACTGTGCTGAGGCATCCTTACAACTGCAGCTACATTCCCTATAAAAGGTATTTAAGGAAGGACAGAAGTAGTGGCTTCTGAGTTTGTACCTGTGCACATTATAAGGGCACTGTGGTAGGGAACCATCTTTGCTCACCCAGACTTTCAGCTCTTGATCTGAAACCAGTCTTGTCAGCAGCACTGAGCATCTGAAGGACTTGGCCATGAGTTGTGTTGCACAGTTGTGGTTCAGCCATTCCCGGGAAAATGTCTGTGCTTTGTTCAGCCTTTTTTTTGTAAAGGAATCCTGTGTCTAAAACCTGGGACTCTTATTGATGATGAGAGAGAACTGGGTCCTCAACTTCAGCCAGGTTTCTGCCTTCTTCTTTGATTTTTTTAAGTAAAAAATACTGTCCATAAGTGAAATGTCAAATGTCTTTTACATTATGTGGATGGATGGACATTACACAGTTCAGTGTACAAACTACTTGGATTCATTTGGATATACATATTGAATTTATTATGGCTAATATTGACGTAGGAAGCAAGAGGATTTGGAAAAACCACACTATAATTTTATTAAGTATTTACCACTTCATATCAAAGCATGGCTACAGGTAGTTAAAGTTACTGTTACTTATGTTCTACTAAGATCTTTCCATATTCCTTCCCATTTCAGTGAAAATATCAGCATCACGTTTTTGATGTTCTGGTGTGGATTTTTTAAACAGGCCATAAAGACTTCTCTTAAATGTTTTATCTAACAGAAGGTTTATAACTGGATCTAAACTACTTTTAGCAGCAGCAAGACAAGTAAGGAAATTTTTAATTTCCACTAGATAGTTTAACCTTGGGCAGTCATCATGTCTAAGCAGTACATAAAAAACAGGCCTAAAAATATGATATGGAAGAAAGCAGACAGTTAATATCATCTGGATGACAAAGACGTTTCTTTTCACTGTGCTGTAAATTAGATGTTTTTCTCCAATACAGGTATTTTTCTGTATTTTACTCAGATGTCTGGTAAGAGAGTAGTATGACCACAAAACCGTCATAAAAGTCACAAAAAAACATGCAGTGGCCAAAGAACCTGCAACCATTACAGTAAATTCACCAACTTCTACCTTGGTGTTGTAGCATATGTCAAAGTCTCCCCAAGTCCTTGCCTGAACATCATGTGTTATAGCGATTGCTGTTATGCAGAGCACAATAAGCCATATAATGATGCACAAATACTTAGCAAATTTTGGCTGTCGAAACGCCTGAAGCACAGATCTGGAGAAGCTTTCATTGAGTGCCTGGGAGTACTGTGTGTCACTGTTCTTCTTCAGCGTTGCGTACTGGCTCAGAGCGATGGAGCACAGGATGACAATGGTCACGTACATGCTGACGTGCATCACCAGAGTCCCCACGTGATGTGCTATCCTGCATTCCACAGACTCGGACCTCCAGTGGTTCCCTCCTGCAAAGTAGGCAGCCAGGAAGGGCATAGTGCTACACACAAACAGGTTTGCAGTCACGAGGTTTGCCAGGTAAATGTATTGTGTTCTCCTCGTGGGTGCTTTCCTTGAAAATATCCAGGCAGCGAGAATATTTCCAAAGCTTCCAGCAGGGAATAGGCAGGAGTAGATGACAGGTAGAGCTACAGTAGTAGCTGATGATGGCTGGAGACGACATGTCGAATTGTTCATTTATGTTGGTATTTTTTGAATTAATGGTCAGAGCTGAAAAAAAAAATGAAAAAAATATTCCTCTGTTGTGTGCATCTAACATCTGTTTTACTCCTTGCTCATAGCTCATCTGTTTCTGCTTCTCCCCTACTTTTCAGTGTTCCTAACAGCTGTTTGATGCTGTTCTCATCTTGAGTTTGCATGAGGTTACAGTTGGGCGTTCTCTTCCACTGAGATTTTGTGAAGAGTTGGCTGATGTTAAACCCCTAAGATTTTACGTGCATAAAATCTAATAAAATAAATGAGGAAACTGAAGGTTCAAACTAGGGTCTGGCAATAACTTCTATGATCTTGGTTTGTTTCATAGCCTTCTGGAACATCTGTAACCTAATTTGGAAACCACTTAGCCATTTAAAGCTAAATAAGTAAATTAAATGCAAAGTACTACTTTCATTGCACAAATGCAGAAGAGTGTCCAGTACTTTCATTTAAGTACAAATTCGACTCTGCATGATGCAGGAATCTGGCTAGAAGCATTTATTTTATACTCATGTCTGTATCTGGTGTTACTTTATCAGAGCTCTGATCTCAGATGTATGTTTTGCATCTCAATATGTATTTGTAAACATGTAAAATGGCTGTTGAAATTCCAGTATATTTATTTTTTCCAAATTCGCTTTTCAATCTTTTCTCAGTTTCCAAACTGAAAATAAGAAATCAAAGCTCTATAGAATGACTGTATATAAAACCTGGCATTTCAGCTTACCAGCCTGTCCTGGAGAGCTTTTACTCTTGTATGCATACATACATTTTAGTGAAATGTATCCTGGTTAGCTTTTGTTTCATATAAAATCATGTGGAAAAATTTAACAGATTTCAAACTTACAGACAGATAATATTTTTTTTTTTTAAACAGCTGTAGGCAAATTAACTCAGATACTAAAGAGGATTTTTTGTAGGTATGATAAAAAGCCCAGATACTAAGTTTAAAAACTCTGTTGTAGGCAGTGTTTGACAGCTTGCCAATTAAACTAACTTTTATAACTGTTGCATTTTAGTGTACACTAAATTCCATATGTATTGTTGAACCAAAATGTATAAATGATCTTATTATGATGAGTTCAGTTCACAAAGCAGTTGTTCAATTTACTCATTTAAAAGTCTAATGATAATTCTTGTGTCAGTGACCAAATTTTGTCAGGTTAAACAAAGAAGTAGTAGTTTCAAGCTTACCTTTGCAAGCTTCAGGCACCTTCCTTTGTAGAGAGGAAATATTTCTGTCTGATGACTCTTCTGTCTCCACTGCTGCAATGAAAACGGTGATACTCGAATCTGGAAAGTGCAGTTAAGAACAATATAAGGAGGTTTTCAGAGTGTACACTTTTCCTTCACAATGTCAGAAAGCAGCTGGACATTTAAAGTTCAGACAAGATGATACTGTCTGAACGAAAACTTTTGGAGTTAGGTCAGGATTAGCTCCATTAGGGAGATGAAAAGAATGAGATAGTATGGAAGAGTGATTGTAACAGTCCTTTGGGGTCATGTAGGTATGGCAGAGAAACATCTTGCAATCCTTATATAGTGCTTCCCTCTTTTTGGGGGTGGAGGGATTTGCTTTAGGACTGCCCACTTTTCATTGTGAAGAAAAAAAAAAGAAGTTGCTATGTTATGCATCACATTTCAATGCCATTTAGCAGTTCTTCAGCTCCAAGAGCTACCACAAAGCTGACTGTCTATTCCTGAAGCCCATGTGCAATAATACTGTGTCCGTGTCTGTCCTCGTATGAGTGACCAAATGAGCACATCTCTCATGTGTAGTCAGGAGATGGATTGTGTGGAAGCAGTTTTCAGCTGATGCATCCTAGGCATCACTCAGGGAAAATGGACTCATTGTCCAAGAAATACAGTGTTTTATGCAAATCATACAGACGTGTGTACAGGGCAATTTCCTTCCTCCACAGGATGGTAGGTCTGCTCACAGATCAGGCAAACTCTGTTTAGCTCTGCAGAAGTTGAGACCTTTGAATTTTCTTCTTTCTGTTCCATCTGTGGTTGTCAGATACGGCTTTTCATCAGCTATAAATAAATTCCTTAGGATAACAGAAGAGATACAGTATAAAGACTTCTGCAATTTTAGTAAGGTTCTTGTTTTGCTAGTTTTGCTTTATGTTTAAACATACATTGTGAGAATTAACCTCAGTGATCTATTATCAATTTTATTGTTCAGTCTCATTAATTTCTTTACTGAAATGATGGACATGCATGCTGGCTTTGTATTCGGAATGCATAGCTGAACTCATTAACAATTAAATTTACTTGCTGTGGAGTATTAGTAATTAGGTTGTAATGTTGTAATTAGTTTGCATGTACTGTCATTCTTGTTCTTGCTACATATAATTATACCTTGTGGATTTTTTTTCACATTTTAATGCATAGTTATATTAAAATTTGCTCTTAACAGAAAGAGTCTTGTGTTTATTAAATGCTTAATAGTTTCCTATGTAGTCTTAGAAGTCCTTCTTATTGTGATGTTCCATTGAGGTTTAGATACAAGGATGCCTATCCTGGCAATTTACTAAGAGTGGTATGAACCATTCCAATTAACATGGGGTCTTTAAATTATTATTGTTATTATTTGGTTTGTTAATGACTGTTGCCTGTAGTATTTATAATTCAATGACAATAACTCATGCTTTAGGAAGAGATAATGCTACATTTTTTTCTCATGTATTTTATGATAATAGATTTTTATAGTGAATTATAGTCTATAGCACTTCATTTTGGAATGGATTACTGAGATCAGTACCAAAGGAACGGGATAAGTTTTAAAAACACCACCTACCCCAGAAGTACAGTTACAGTTGGTTCTAAGCTATAGTAAGCACCTTCCTTATTCTTTTAGTGGACCATTTCCATTCACCTAACTTAAAAATATATTTGAAGATACTCAAATAGTGCAAGTGCTTCTTTTATACAATTCACTCGTAAGTTCTTCATAATTGTGTTCATGTGCATCATTCACATCAACTGTTTCTATTTTCTATACTCTCAAACTGTGATCATTCTTAATTTATACACATTACTAGATTTTTATGTGCCAGTAGGCAGCATATATTGTATTTTGTCATTATATGCAGAAAACTTGTTTTCTGGCCCTAAAAGCGCCAGGAATCTCCCAGAGGAGAAATTCTTCAGCTTCAGCAAGGCTTTTTCACTGTCTCTCACAACATCTCACAGGCAAACTGAGGAAGTGTGGACTGGAGGAGTGGGCAGTGAGGTGGACTGAGAACTGGCTGTACCCAAATCCCAGCAGGTTGCAATCAGTAGCAGAGGGTTTAGTTGGAGGCCTGTCACTAGTGGTGTCCCCCAAGGTT
>JAWWEU010000001.1:112488743-112645451 GCA_035583155.1 Acropternis orthonyx | reverse complement strand
GGGGGATCCTGGGGTGCATTAGGAAGAGCATTGGCAGCAGGTCAAGGGAGGTGATCCTGCCCCTCTACTCAGCCCTGAGGATCCCCTGAGGATCGCCTGGAGAGCTGTGTGCAGTTCTGAGCTGCTCAGGACAAGAGAGACATGAAGATCCTGGAGCACATCCAGTGGAGGGTGACAAAGATGATGAGGGGACTGGCACATTCCTCTTTTATGAGGAAAGGCTGAGAGTTGGGCCTGTTCAGCCTTGAGAAGAGACACTGAGAGGGGAACCCATCAGTGTCTATAAGAATCTATATAAGAAGGGAGGTGTCAGAGGATGGACCAGGCTCCTCTCTGTGGTCCTGAGCAATAGGACAAGAGGCAATGGGCAGAAACTGATGCACAGGAAGTTCCAACTGAATACGAGGAAGAACTTTCTTACTATGGAGTGACTGAGCACTGAACAGGTTGCCCAGAGAAGGTGTGGAGTCTCACTGAGGGTATTCCAGAACTGTCTGGACACAGTCCTGTGCCATGTGCTCTGGGATGACCCTGCTTGAGCAGAGAGGTTGGGACAGAAGACCCACATTGGTCCCTTCCAACCTGACACATTCTGTGATTCTGTGAAAGGTATTTCGGTCAGCCATTTATAACCCATACCAGTCATGTTACGTGTTATAACTGTATATGACAGAGTGATCCGCTTTGAGGCTGCATGGGCACTTCCTATCCCCGCTGCCTTCTTGAGATCATAGAAGGCAGCCCAGTCAACCTCAAACCTCCTTGTGCCTGTCACATGGAGAACTGAACTGTTCCTGCTGTACAGCTGAGTATGGAATATATTGGCAGCAGCTTGGTTACCTCTGCCCTCTGTAGTAATCCTGGCTCCTTCTGTGCTGTGGAAGGCTTGAGATCTACTGTATTGCATTTAATACCAAGATAAGTCTATAATACGTACTGGCTACTACACAAGTCCAATCCATGCCTTATTTCCAAAAAAATCATTTACCAAATAGCTTGCCTAGAACTTTAACTTTTGGTGCTTTGGTTTTTGGTTTTTTTTTTTTTTTCTTAAACATTAAAATAGAAAGGGTTTCTTGACTGCATAAACTCTTAAAGAGACGTGCATTGCACAATAACCATTTCCAGTTGGACATCTCTATCAGGAGAGTTGTTGCAGAGCATCATGATTCCTCTCTGCCTGCTTGTCAGTTTTCCATGCAGGGGTCATCCAGTGTGTGTGCAGCACTTTTCCTCTCTAATAAGGATTTTAGCTATAGTCAGTATATGTATTTAATACTGTCAGAAGTGCTTATCAAAGCAAAATCACCTAAGCTCAGTTTTAAATCTGCTCTAGTTGAGTCGAGCACTATGCTGAATCAGTGAAGATAAATTATTTGACAGATTTAAGATGGGTCTTTGTTTCCTGTTCACTCACTGATAATTTATTTTCAGCAGTTTTTTGCCCTTGTGGTTCAGCAAAACAGACCTAAAATGAAAGTTCTCAGTTGCTTGCTGAATTACAAGTGTGTGCAGTGTAGCTCTGTGGCATCTTTAAGGATACAGAGATGGAGATGTATTACACTCACAGCTTCAGTTCCTCATTTGCAAAGTGAAGTGTTTCACAGACACCAGGTAATTGTTTTACCTGGACAGGCCAAGCACAAGCCAAGCAATGTTTTTTAGTCTGGAAAACATAGCTTGAAGATGACAATGCTAACAAAAATAACCTTCCAACATTTTTATATTTCTGGTCTTTAATGTTACGTTCATTGTACATCTCCCAAAGTCTTTATAACTGTATTTGCTTCTATAAAAGCACTGTCTGTGTATTGCTCATGAGGATTTTTAATTTTAACTTCAGAAATTATTTTTTAGCGTGAAAAGTGTGTTGATCATCACAGTCAAAACAGGAAGCTTATTCTGTGTTTTTCTGCACCTTACTATAATTTGTGTTTTTTCATGTTAAATACATTTGTGTATAACAGCTTTTTGGATTTTCCAGGTACCTTCTATGAAAGTGGAAAAGTAATAAAGTAAAAGTAAAAATCTAAAATATGGCAGTAAAAGCAAAACTGGTATTTTAAAAGATAGGGTCTGTTGGGGCTGCTGTTTGGTATAAGCTAAAACCACACAGCTGCAGGAGTCATTCCTTGCTGATAAAGAACACTTCTGTATCCCTGACAAAAATGATCCCATCTTTTCTTCAGACTTTTGATTTGTTGTTGGCCACGTTTGTGTTACCATTTTTACCTAGTGAGAATATTAGTGTAAACAATAGCAAGTATATTTTTCATTTTACAGCACAGTCATTTATATATCTGTGGTTTGAGAGTTCTGTGAAGAAGTTGGCCTTGGTTTGGAATAGGTGCAGAGATGTTTCTCACTATGCAAACTTAAAGGAACCAAGACTCACCATTTACACCTCATTTTGTTTCTCACTTTGCAGTACTATAGTAGGTGATTATAATTTCTCTGCCATTTATGTTCTTATTCCTGCATTTCCCACTCTAACTGTGTAGTCTGAGTGTGAAGGTTTTTTCCAGCTTCTTCCCTATGCCCAGTTTTCATGAGGGCAAACCAATTATTTTGATAACACAACGTGGAAAAATTTAATCGATTTACTTCACTCTCACAATGTCTGTTAAACAACTTCTCTTCAAGGAGTTTTCCTACCATTCCACTCTACACAATGGTGACAGGTTTTTAGCCCCTTCTCAGTTCTCTTGGATTGCACTGAGCCCTCAGTAGCTGGGATTTTGTGTAAGGGATGGAAAAAAAGCTGTCAGAAGGTTTGCACTGCTACAGAAAATGCACTGGAAATACATTTTGGATTGGTGGGACACTATCAGTGGTGCTTTTTCTTTGTACAGTGAACACGTCTCCCTCCTCTCTGTGCTGGTTCTGTATGTGCTGCCAGAGGATTAAGCTAAAGCATCCATATGGGAACTTCCCAGTTCCAGGAATAATGGGATTCTTACTTGTTTATCAGTGATGTAAGTTGCACTCCTCTTTTATGGTTTCATTGACTGATGTTGTGAGGGAAGTAATTCAATTATATTTTTCTGTGTTGTGTTATCAAAATAGTTGATAATTGTATGCCCTCATGACAAACACCATTTTGCAGGTTAAAATCCTAATTACAGTTAATTTCAGTGTGAAAATGAAACTTGATGTTGTGGTTTTAACCCTGGCAGGCAGGTAAGCCCCACACAGTCGCTCGCCCACTCCCCCTCACTGGGATGGGGAACAGAATCAGAAGGGTAGAAGTGTGAAAACTTGTTTATGATTTTTGCCTCTTCCCCCTGTTGTTCTTGTGGCTGCTCTGCTGCAGAACAGAGCACTCCTGGTGCTCCCTCCTGCTGTTTCGAACACACTCTGGTCAAATGTGCCGCTATCTCAAACCCTGCGAGCCCCACTTTGGGTGTCGAAGAGGGTTGCTGTGGTTTCATCCCGGTATTCACCTAAACCCTGCACAGCTGCTCTTACTTCCTCTCCGGTGGGCTTGGAGGGAGACTCGGTAGGGTAGAAGTGAGAAAACTCATGGTTTGCGATAGGGAGAGCTTAATGAGCTTAAAGAAAAAGAGGAAAAAAAAAAAAGATAAAAACCCAAGAAAAACAAGTGATACAAGTAAACCCCAGTTGCTCACACTCAGCTGACCAAAGCCCAGCCCTTTCCTGAGAAATGGCAGCCCTTGCAAACTTCCTGCTTGGCTTTTATTGCTGAGCCCAACCCCAGGTGCTCTGGGTCAGTTGGGGTCAGCTGTCCCAGCCATGTCCCCTCCCAGCATCCTGTGCACCCCCAGCCTGCTCTGCTGGGCTGTGCTGAGAGGCAGAGAAGTCCTTGAATGTTGTGCAAGTGCTGCGCAGCAATAGCTGAAACTTCCCTGTGTTATCAACCCTTTTGATCACAAACCCAGACCACAGCCAGTACCAGTTATGTTGAAGAAATCTATTCCAGCCAAATCTACCTCTATGCCAGCCAAAACCAGAACAGCTGTTTATTCAAACCAGGTACACTTAAACAAGTTTGTGATTCGAGTTACAAGCTTGTGTCTGGTAAACAGTTTAGTTTCTTTTTTTTGTTTTCCATTCATTTTAAGGAATATATGTGACACAACATAGCTATTAATGTATTTGTCAAATCTAAAAGATACAGAAGTAACAGCATGTAGGCAGCATGTATACCTTATATACATTTTCTAAATAGTAATTTTTCTAATGAAGAATATGCACCCATGTTTATATTAAAACACAAGTGACATTTTTGTGCACCAGCAGAAATTCAAGGATGTGTTGTAGATTTGAATAAAGAGGACAAGTGAGGTTTTGTGCAGGTTATGTGGTATGCATTGAGTTAGACTTTACAGAAAGAAGAATAAATAGAATTATTTTCATGTTTAAATTCACTGAAGACTCAGGTAATGGCTGTAGTTGGCCATGATAATTCTTAGGAAGCATTGCTAAGACAAGAAGTAAGACACTATTAATGTGACTCATTATATGGTCATTTGACATGTCACAATGTAACCTTCAGCAGATCTCCCAAGATGTTTCAGGACCATTTGCTCTTCAGTAATATTGTTTCGTAAAGCCTGGCATTTTACCCCTCAAGTTTGTGAAAACTAATTGCAGAAAAATTATGTAAGGATGAAATATTTTTTAAAAATGGTACAGGTACCTGCTTTTGTTTTTTGGTCAGTAGTAATTGCTTCCTACATGACAGTGCAGTCTAGTTTCAGATCCCTCTCTGAACCAGATGATACATCTGGCCGTTATCATCCTAAAGCACTGATTTATATAGTTGTGGAAATCCAAAAGGTTTTCCCTTGTCTGGTTGCTTTTTGGGGTTGTTACTTTGTTCTGCCTGCTACTCTGTCAAGCTCATAAACTCGTACCTGTTTCACTCTGCTGTGCCAAACCTGCTCTCACAGACTTTCTTACAGACCTGCTCAGGTTTTCATTTCTGAGCTGGAGAGCTGATGTATTTATTGCAACCTGGACTTTCAGCATCAAAACCCTGTACTGTTATTTAACCTTCTGAAGAGATCTGAGTCTGTTTTTGCAGTGGTGCTGTGTCCATAAATGGCAATCCTTGTAAATGAAAAATCTGGTTTAAATTGAACACCTTGTTCAAAAGAATTTTGGAATTCATACTTTATTCAAGCCGCACCTTATCATTTGTGTGTGTCCTGCCCACACCCTCACCCTGGCCTGCTGCTCAGTGCCATTGATCAACTGCTCACAGAGTAAGGGTAGGCAGAAAATGATAAAATTATGTCCATATCATGTGACATTTTGGTTTATAAATTCTGCTACATTTCCCAGAATTGGTGTAACTATGTACAACTTCAGTACTGCATCGGAGCATTGCACTGTACAAATACAGAACCAAGAGAGGCATACACATAATAGGATGACAAGATGATAGATAAAAGATCGTGAAATGCAATTACTGTGAGAATCAGTCAGAAATTACTGTACAAACACCTTCATTGTCTGATGAGGTGCTTAAGAAAAAATGTGGTTACCATTGTATCTTTATGAAATCACATGTTTATAGGAGTCCTTCGTTTGAAGACTAAGTAACCCCACAATTTTTAATTAAAAAAAAAAAAAGAAAAGAAAACAAAATAGACTGGCTAGTCATTGTAATATGTTTAACATGTTTATATACTCAGTTTCGCAAAGCTAAATTACATAAACTCACATCAAGTTTATATCTAGCAAGAGCTGAAATCTTATGTTTACTCTGCTCAATAAGAGTATTACGAGTATATTCTGTAAAACCAGAATATTGTATGGAAGTAGTAAAAATCTACATGTTTTGGTGCAGATTTGTCCTTAAAAGTCATATGATCCATTAGAGAAGTTACTGGCAGTCACAGTAAAACCAACTTTCTTTACACCTGCTTACTTGACCAATATTGTTTTTATGTGTCAAGATGATAAATCCTTATTTTACAGAGCTTGATGTCTACTCTGTATTTCATTCACCTTTCCGGCCTGTTACGCCAGACATTTAAGCTGTTCCTGATATAACTTGCTGCTTTAGTCATCTCTGCACTAGACAACTCTCACCTTCAGCTCCCTGTTTTCTAAAATATGTTACACTTTGAGATTTGTTTGTGCCTAAGTACATAAGCCTGTTTAGTTTCAGTCTGAGAGCACAGCTGTATCAATGAGGCATTGCTGTTACGTTGCTACTCACACAGCGTCAGCAGTTGCCAAGATTATTTTAATCCCTTGGAAGGAGAAGGCTTGTGCCAGGGGGGAAGTGTGCCGCTGAAATGTGTGGCTTTGGAAGTCTATAAGGAGACCAGTGACTGAGCCTGACTGCTCTTTGTGCTCAGCTCCCTGAGTTTATGTGCCTTGCTGAACTGCTTTGTGTACCTGCAGCCACCAAATCTGTCAGAGTTTGAAGGAAATCCTAGGTAATTGAAAATACCCTCATGTCATCTCTCCTTCATTAATTTCTGATTTTCTGAAAGTATCCCTTGCTTTTCCTCAGGTGTTCAACCTTGACGTTCATTAAAATTTTGAAAATACAATAAGCAGCTTAGGAGGCTCAAATATTTTAATTTTGCTGTTTAATAAAACTGTGTGTCTTCTGTAATTATAACTGAATTAAATTATAACTCAATGACTGTTTTATGCTTCACCTCATTTTTAAACCACCTATGTTGCTAAATTCTAAAACACTTTAAAAGATAACATTTATAAATGTAGTCAAAATACTGATCTCTTTGAAACCTATTAAAACAGAGAATTACCTGAAATCTGGAATGGTTTATATAGATCCTTCAAATAGGACACAATCTACTTTTTGCAAAACTCATCTATTCATCACATAACACAAGTTTCTAATATTAATGTGTATATACAAGATTCCATATACAGGTTTAAACCACTTTGCGGAAATCTCCTTAAAGAGTTAGTGTTCTAGTTTAGTCCAACAGAAAATGTCCGAGAACTTCCTAATTTGTTTTCAAGGATAAACAAGAGTGAAATACTTCTGAAAAGTAACTTCTCATTTTCACAAACAGAAGTAAGACTTCTCATTTTTTTAAAAGGAAGAAAGAGGCAGGATTAGTCGCTGTACAGTTTAGCATTTTGTGATCTGAAATTGGTGTCCTGGAGTGACAGAAATCCATTCATTTGAACAATCAAACCACAAACTTCTTCCTTGAATAACTTGAGTGGGGAGTGATAGTAGATAATCTCTCTTGTGTATATTGTCCAAGTTTTATGTCTGAAGTGCTTTCCGTATTTAGGCTTGAATCTCCATGAAGTTTTCTGCAAATAAGTTGGAATACAGTCTTACGGACACTTCTGGACATGAGGAAATACATGACTGGGTCTAGGCAGCTGTTAAAGGATGAAAATATGAGCATCACCTCGTTGCATTTGTGAATAATCTCCTTCCAATAGCAGGATGGATTGTGTAGCTGTGATGTAATGTAGACAAACCGGAACATGTGATAAGGAACAAAACAGATGGTGAAAATGATGAGTACAATGAAGGAATTTCTTGCTGTCTTGGTGTATTTTCCTGCGTTGGGAAAATTTGATCTTCTCCTCGAAATTTTCAGAAGGTTCTTGGCAATTTTAACATACGAAAGGATCAAGAGGAAAAAAACTATCCAAAAAATAAGTACAATAATATAATTTAAAGTCACTTCTGTCTTTGCATTCTCTTTACTTCGGTAATGAAAGCACTGAGTAGAATTGCTGCCCTCCCTCTCAAACAAAGACAGTGCAACTACTACTGTAAATCCCATCAGTGCCACTGCCCACACGATGCAGCAAATCTGAATGCTTCGTGCCGTGGTTAACATCTTAGGACGCCTCACAGACTTATTTATTTTTATATAACGATCGAGACTAATTAGTCCCAGCAGTACTATGCTAATGTACATGTTCATGTAAAACAGAGTTCCTACAATCTTGCATAAAATCCGCCCAAACATCCATACATTTTTGTTGACATGGTAGACTATTCGGAAGGGAAGGCAGAAGATCAGCAGAAGGTCAGCAACAGCTACGTTTAGCAAGTAAACTTGGATGGAATTCCTTTTCTGGTGAATGCACAGGAAAGCAAACAGGGCTATAATATTTGCAACCAACCCAACAACAAAAATAATAGAATAAAAAACTATCAAAGTGAGCGACAGCGAGTTGTCATCTAAGGGACAGCTGGTGAGGTTTTGCGTTTCTAAGGCTTTTGTGGCCACTCTGCTTTGATTACTCAAAAAGTTTTTGTATGGACTAGTGGTCAGTAAATCAGCTGGAGCTGCAGCCATCGCTTGTGACGGGTTTTTAGCTGCTCTGTAAAGAAACAAAGAGAAATTTTAAGAATTAGATCTCCACTGGATCATCTTCATGCGTCTGTTTGCTTTACTGCATACAGTAATGTGATATAAAAGGTAGTAATTAAATAAATAAACATACCAAAGTATTGCAGTAGCTGATTAGAAGGACTTTCAGCCAGATATGATACAATAGAAGTCTAGAATAATCTGTAAGCAAGAACAGAGGGTGCAGAGTATTCAGATAACTAGTTCTGTGATTGTATCTTTGTTACTGTCATGTACTATTTTAAAAAACTATTAAGTTTTGCTGCAAACTTAAGAAATTTAATTTTTTTTTTTTTATTTTAGCTTTAAGTACAAGTAGGGTTTTTTAAGTTCAGGTTTTAGGATTAGTCTTTCTAAGAACACCTTTTCAAGTAAGATGCAAGGCCGGGTAAGCATTGCTAAGTGAAGTACATAGAAATATATTAAACCAAGCCTAAACTCATTGGTATTGGTTTTAAATAAGTACCCAGGATCTCTTACATGCAAGTCACTAGGTTTCAATTAGAAAAGCAGTTGTGAATTAATATTTATTTGGCTGTGTAATCTGTTGCAAGTAACACTGTGAGTCAGTACCATTGCAGTAGCTTGTCTTTAACAATCTATATCTTCATATAAATGTGTTTTTTCCTTTTCTGACTGTGCACAAATCAATATGACACAAATAAACCAATAATAGCTGGAAATCACATTAATGCAGTAATAAGTTGCTTTCAAATCTTCCTTGTTTTCATCATTTTCCTTGTTTTCATTTTAAAGTTTTTAATTTCACTAAGCTTATTTTTGACCAGGAAGGTACAATCTGGAAGATAAAAGTCAGCTTTGACCAAGGAAGGAAAACCAAAAAAAGCATGTGGTTAGAACAGAATGACACTGAGCCATTTAGAGAGGTGGTTAAGACTGATTTGTAATGATGCAGCTTTAGTCTTCAACTTGTTTCTCATAGAAACAAAAGATTCCATTAAAAAGTTTCTTCAGAATTTTATTTTTTACAGAGGAAAGGGTTTTTTCCCCCTAATCACAAAAAATTCAGAAGTGGTTTTGGTTCTCTGAACTTTGTTGTCTGGCAACTGTTACCAAAAAAAAAAAAAAAGAAAAAGAAAAGCCAAAAAGCAAAACAGTGCTGCGTACATAAGCTTAAAATGGTTTTTATGCGGAGTCTGTGTCTAGGCTATGCAATTTGCATGCTAGGTCTTAAAAATTCAAATTGACATTCAAGTTTGTGGTACACCTACAGCAGTGAAAATGGCAACACTTCAGGTAAAATTCTTAGGAAGACCTAATGTACATAACAGGATCTGAACTACTGAGAGGACAGTCTAAAATATTTTAATGTCCCGTGTTGTCTGACCATACAATTGCATTAAACGTGTAGAGTATGTTAGCAGTTTCAAAAATAGCTGTTTTCATATTTGCCATTTGGTAGTGTCAGGACAAGAAGTAATTCTAAAAGGTTGATTTTAAAACATGATGCTTTCAAGTGCATCTTGAAACCTCTCGACTGTTTGTTGCTTTCTTATAAAAATGCTTGACATCATGATTTGCATAAGCAGTGGCAAGTTTCGATCAATAAGAAAGAGAGAAACATCAATTACACTGCAGATGCTTTGGAAACAACTGCTCGCTGTCGTAAGTTGTGTCACCTATAAGCAAGCAGGCAGCTTTAAACGTAGTTGTATTTAAGAAAGGGTTTGAGGGCCAGCAGCACCTTTGCAGTTAAGAGAAACTTTAGTAGACATTTATTTTTCTGCAGTTTAAGTATAAAAGAAGCCACTTACCATTTATGTGTTAAGAACTGCTGATTTTCGAAACCGCTGGTGAAGACAGGGAGGAGTAACTTGCAGGTCCTCTTATTAGAAAGCTAAAGCACCAGCTTCTCTATGAAAGCAATGAGCATCAGCTGACACAGTACAATTGGCAACAAGGGGAAGTTTAACTAGTGTTGCAACTGGTTGGTTTTTTTAAACACGTTTAACTAGCAAAACTCAGTTTATTTGGGCTGTGCTGGGAGAGGTTCTGTAATCAAATTCTCTCAGAGTTTCACTCAGAGTTTCACTCTGAGTTGGGGATTTTAATTTTTTCTCAGGAACTTTTTCTCTGGTGAGCACTGTCAGTGGCTTTTTGGGTGAAAGTGATGTTGGTATAGCCTGTTGTCCCAGTACTGTCATGGAAGTAGTGTCACTTTTTCAAGTGTACAGTAAAGACAGATCAACACCACAGTGAAATGGTACATTTTGCTCCTGTTGGTGTAGTTCTCCCATCTGCCTTTCTCCTTGCCTGAAGGTAGAAATTTGAGGTTGATCTTTCTAGCTGAAGATGACAGCAGTGAGAGAATGTGTGCAGCTCAACCATTTCAGTAAGGCAGAAGTGAAATAAAATATGCAGCAATAATACCACCTGGTAATACTACTTTAAATAGGGTGTAAGGAGTTGAAAATTACATTTATAAATTGGAAATGTGAAAGTGGATTCTAGAAGACCTGACATGGGGAGGCCTAAACTTAATGAAGATCTGTAGATCATTGTCTTGAAGGTGTTTTGTTCTCATACAATTGAAACTTTTTAAAAAGAAGATGTGGGTGGTTATAGATGATGACTTTACAGATAGTCAGATTGAAATTCTTGTAGCTCCTGTGCATTGTTTTGAGAGTCTGGCTTTGTAATTTAAGCAGTAATGTATTCTCAGGAAGCAGTACACAAATTTGACATTCTTCCTTTAAAATGGAGCATTTAAGTGAACGCAGAAAGTTGTTCTTTATCAAATGCAGTAGTTTGGGTATGTGTATTAAATAGTGAATTGTGTTCCCATAGATTTTGTCTGTATGTTGCTTCTTCCTACACTAGCCAGTATCCATCCAAATTGTTGTATAGTATTAATTAATTTTTATATGTTCCACCTCACTATTATTTGTGGGAAATCGAGGGTATGCAGGACCATGCCTGGAATCCAGTTTAGAAACCTGAACAATATCCTTCACTGGAGTATTTATTAGAAACATCACAGGAATGTTCCTTTTCTTTCCTGCAGTTGAGAAGGGATCAATGAACTCTGTGATTAAGGCTCAAAATAGTGGTTTCTGTTCTCTCTAAGAAAGATAAAATCCCACGAAGTCTATCTTAGTCGAGATTTTTGTGCTGGAGAATTGAAACAGTGTAAGGCTTAAGAGGGAAGGTAAAAAGAAAAAGCAATACCAGGTAAGAAATTAGTCATGAATTTTTATCTCCAGTTCAGTATTATTTCAATTTGTGTTTCTTGCAAGTTCTGATAACTCCTGAAATGATTTTGCTGTGCCTGGGAAGATAAAAGGGAAGCCAAAGCAGAAAAATGAGTCCATGCCAGGAGAAAAAGAAAATCTGAAATTTAGAAATTACTAAAAAAAAAAAAAAAAACAAAAAAAAAAAACAAAAAAAAAAAAAAAAAAAACAACAACAAACCAAAAAAAACTTCTGTTTGCAAATTCATGAAAATAAGTTCAAAATTACAAATTGTATTTCTCAGACAATATAATAATTTCTCTGTTTTTTTTCTTTTCAGCCACACTGTGTACTGCTTGCCTCAAAAGAGAATTCAGCCCCAGTAAAGCTTGGTGGCTTCGGAGTAGCAATTCAGTTAGGGGAGTCTGGGCTAGTTGCTGGAGGTAAGAAATCTTCCTTCAAATTTGTTTAGTGTTATGCATGTTGTACTGCAGAGTCTGTTCCTCTGACACAGCCTGGCCTGCAAAACGGGAGCTCAAAAATAAGCTTTCACTAAAGACTTTGTTAACATTATAATACAATCTTTGGCTTCATTTTTCCATGCTTGATAAAATAAAGCAAATAAAAATGCTGTCAGAATTGAAATGTCTGTCAAAGCAGTAGAGTGAGGACTTAGTGCAGCAATGTCAGTGCTCCCCTATGTTTCACAGGCAATTCCTGTCAGAATGCTGAGCTGTTTAATACAAAATCTTACTGGTTTGCACATGTGAATCTTTTCTGTGTTTTAATATTTCACTGTAATTATTGCATAAGACATCAATATCTTGATACGTATGTATGTATATTTTTTGACTAAGTGTGTTTTGTTTTCTGTGGATTTTATTTCCTCTAGCTGCCTTCCATATTGTTCCAGACAATAGGGTTATGCTTTAATCAGCCTGCACAGATGAAGACCCAATCAATTTTCTGATGCTTTCATTGCCAGAGTAGGAGACCACAGCAAACAAATTTTGTTAGTTTTACTATTTTTTCTTCAAAATGAGTAATTTCCTTTCAGTACCATGCTTCTTCCAAAACTCAGGTTTCCTAATCTGATTACTTAAAGTTGTGTGTCAATTTGGCCTTTATATGCTTTTTAAATAAAAATTAAGTCCAATGTAAACATACCAACAGCTTCAATTCCCTTCCAGATACCTCTAATACCCAGGAAATATCCAAGTGTCTTATTACCTAGAGACATTTTTTCAAAGAAAATATCCATTCAGTTAAGCTACTGATGTTTCTTTAATAAAAAGGTCACTCCTTTCTTTACTTTTCTTGTATTACTCAAATTATCTGTACCTCAGCCACTGCTTTTTTAAGTGATAGCTTCTATACTTTTGTTTAAGATTCTCTCATTTTTCTTCTTTATTTTCTCACTGAGCAACTTTATCCATTTCTTCTGTTTCAGCTACTCTCCTGGAGGTAGTCAGATACAGTGTACTTGCTTTCACGCTAGTAGGTGTCTCACAAGAAGCATCAAATTCAACTTTGAAAAAAAAAAATGCTGCATTTTTGCCCAAATTTGTCATGGCCTTCCTTTCCTGTTACCATTCACTGTTCTGCAATCCCACTCACTGTTCCTGTGCTCAGACTCCGTGCAGTTTCCAGTGGTTCGGTTTGCAGCACATACAGAAGCTTCTCAAGCTTCACAGTAATACTCCTCTGTATCTGTATCTCTTGCCTCTTCCATCTCAACTTAGGCCATATTGGTCTGCATTTATACATTTTTTTCCCCTCTCTCTCTCTATTGTCATTTCCAATTTGCAGCCTTTCATAAGAATTTGTTACTTTCCGCTTCAAATTCCACTTGTTTTCAGGAATATATAGAGTAATTCCACTACATTTATATACCATGGAAGGTCTCAGTTCTTCTACTTGTTTCAAGTTTTCTCCTTAGCAGACTCCTCTCTTTCTTCTCATCTTCCATTGCAGTTTTTATACCAGAAACTACATCTATTATATGGCAGTTCTTTTCCCTGCCAGAATCCTACACAAAGGCATATTAGACAGCCCCCTACATAGCACTGGCAAGATTTTATTTGTTCAACTTTGCAGTATGACCCATATGCATTATAGGAAAGTTAACAATTCTCACTGACTGAACTGGGCAATATATTTCTTACAAAACAGTGTTAGTCCACACATTTGTCTGAGTATATTATCAATATGCCCTATGGATAAGTTTTGTCGTAATAGTAACTGGCACTTCTTATTTCTCAATTGTCTCATAAATGAAATAGGAACTCTCCACATAGAGAAGTTTGGGCAGTATCATAACCAACCTGTGCACTTTCACATTACTTTTCTAATTTTTAGTGAGAAACATCAATTCAGCTTAACACACACAGTTATTTCCCTTTTGGCATGGCAATTCCTGTATTTGGTGGTTCACACATCAAAAAAGAAATTCTCCGTTAAATGAAAGCAATTATGGCACCGAGGTTCTTTCACTGACCTAAAACCCCCTGTGCTTTGTTTGTGCCATTTTGCTTGCCCTTGTGCATTGACACACCTGTGCCTGGCAAGGCCAGATTCTCTGTAGCCCCAGGAGAACAAACTGAAGGGAATTTTCTCCCTCGGTGTCTTTGAAGCCAGCCTTCAAGCATACAGCTTTTGCTTTGTTTGGGACTGCAAATTTTTTTTAACTTAGCAGAAGACATCTTTTTTTCCAGTGTGCTTCATTTGTTGAGGGTGAGGGGAAGGATTTCTGTAGTAAAGCTGAACTAAGCCCCAAGTATAAAAGGTAGATGAATCCCAACCTTTTGATGTAAGTCCAAAGCTAGACTTGTGTTGTATAGAAGGATTGTAACTACAGTGTTCTTTCAAGCAGGTGGATGGCTATTTAACGCAAGTGTAAGGGAGCTCATGACAACAAGCTGTGACATCATACTAAATGCCATTTATGGAAAAGTCTATGGAATAGATTCTCAGATCATGACTCTATTTCTGTCAGCTAACAATCCCAGTTGAGTTTGTTTTTATGAAACTTTAAATTATTAAGTAAGTACCAAGCAAAATGACATAGCCATAACGCCTTTTTCATAAGACCAGAAGGGAAAATGAAAGGAAATGCTCTTTGTTCCACTCCATTTGCCCATAAGCTGCAGTGCAGTGAATAAGAAGCCTGTGTTGTCATCTGAGATACAGGAAATCCTTTTCCTGAGCTACCAATCTCTAAAGGTCCCTTCTTGCAGTTGTTGGGATCAGAAGTGGAAAATTGTGGTAGGTGTTTCATTTGAAGCATTGAAGTAGGTACTTTAAGATGGAATTCTGGCAGTATACACAGTAATTGCAAATAATCATAATTTATAAGTGGACTCTTATGGAACAGCCGTAAAATTTTAGGAAACAGTCTATGTTTGCAGCTGGAGTAGTGGAACCTCAGGGAAGTCAGTAATTTAATAGAGCAATCACACGTTATGATTTCTGTCTTCTTCCTTGGGCATTTTTTCTTGCAGAACATGATATGAAGTGTCACAATATTTTCTTAAATAAATGTGACATCATATTTATCTGATATCAAATATCTTAGATGCTAGATCTTAGAATTTTTAGTTAGTATATGGTAGAAAAGTCTGAAGGAAAGAAGAACATTACGTTCACAAGTGCTGTTTCCTCCACTTAATCTACTTAAGTTCTCTTGGTTTCAACAAGTGCAAAAAAAGAGAGCTGTATAGACCTTGCTGTGTGAGGTCCTATACAAGCTGTCAAGTCTTACCTGTGGATAGTTAACTGCCTTTCACTTTTTTCCTTTAGCAGCAAAATGTCACAGGTACCATGATGCTAATCCAGTCCAGTATTAATTTTTATGTATTACTAGTTGACTCCCCTAGATTGAGTCAAAATCCAACAGTATCCTCACATAATTTAGCATCTTACTGGAAAGCATCTTCTATGTTCTTAATAGAAGTACAGCACATAAATACCAAGTGCTTTTGGTTCTTTGCCACTTGGCCTTTTAGACTTACTACAAAAATAGCACAGGAAGGCATTCCCTTAAATTGCCCTCTGAATAAAAATATGGAATGGGGGAAAGGGGAGCAGAAAAGTTCCTTATTTTTGTTTTGTTCTCATCAATGTAAAAATAATCATAGAATCACAGAATGGTTTGGGTTGGAAGCGACCTTTAATGGTCATCCAGTCCAACCCCCTGGAATAAGCTGAGACATCTTCAACTACATCAGGTTGCCCAGAGCCCTGTCTAACCTTGAATGTTTCTAGGAAGGGGGCATCTGCCACCTCTCTGGTCAACTGTTCAGTGTTTCACCAAACTTGATCTTTCTTCTTAGTGTTTTTATGAGTCTGAGTTAAAAAAAAAATTTTTTTTTTAATATTGAAGTGTTTTTACACTGCATAGATTTTTTTCATTTTCATCATCAGTGCCTGAACAGTATTGCAAAGCTTTCATTTGGTTTCCAAGACGAGGGAAACTTTCGTAAGCTGAGGTCCTACATTAGTATTCTTCTTTCTCTTAAATGGTAGTGGTTTCACTTTTTATTTTGTTAGAAAAAATGAAAAAGCTTGAATCCATTCAAAACTTTTCCTCTAAGAGATTTTGCTTTATTTAAAAGATACAGCTGTGGTTTACTGTCTCTCAGAAATTCCACTTCGCTGGCTTGAGAGTGCGAAGAGGAGGCTAATATGTTTAAAAGTAATTTAGGTTTACTTCCTCCATCATAGTTTTATGGCTGAAAAGGCCACTGAATCAGTTATTATAATTTGTCTCATTAGTATGTGACCTTTGCTTTGCTCATTTTCTGGACACTGGTATCCAGTTGTCCAATTGTCTGCTGATGCATCTTTTAAAATACATTTTCTTCAGACAATCTTCTGTGCTGAAGCTGAGTTGCCCTTTTTTTTCCCTTTTTTGTTGGTTTTTTTTTTTTTTTAATCTATTCATCTTCTCTGTAAACCTGCTTTGAACATCGCTATTGTCTGGAGTAATGTGGAAAGGAATTAAGAGTAGTAAAGTATTGACCTCTCTGATCTGTTGTGTGTGATTCTTTGATTCCTTCCACATTATTCTGGACATCCCACTCTTAGAAACTCCTTAATTTATGAGCATAATTCTTATTACACTATTGTGAGAGGTCAGATGGTGATGTTTATTAGTACCTCACATTTTTTTCCTAAAAATTATTTGTTCCAGTTGTTTCCTTATACATCGTTCAGATACAACTGCTGTTGAAAAGACTCTCCTTCTGATATCTTGGTCATCAATCCCCTGCCTTAGGGATGACAAAATCTGATTGGGTCTCTGTATATACTCTTCTTCTTGTGGAAAGCATAGCCCTATTGTCTGGAATAATATGGAAAGAGTCATAGAAACTAAATTATCAAAGGTAAGTCAAAATTTATCTTTAGTGCTTGTAAATGATACCAGATTCACAGCACCTGAAGACTGAAGTAAAATTAGCAAGTTCATAAATTTACAGGCAAACCAACATACCTCAAAACTGGCTCATAAGAAAGTTTACATCTAGAAATAAGGTATCTAATGTCTGTACCTATTCAGGCATTGAGTGCTTCCTAAATCAGCAAACACTTTGATGTAGGCATTTATTTACAGTGAAATGGATGGGGGGAAGTATCACATTGACTACCTACACTGTTGAGTCTTTATGTAGCGATGATTTTCAGTTAAGGCCACTCTGGAACAGATAAGAAGAACCTAAAAAAAGCACCTAGATAGAAAATTGATTCCAATATTGATTTCAATGTAGTTGGTAACTAAAAGTCCTGTGTGTATGCATGCATGCAATATATATTTAATTAAAATGTTATTTTTTCATGGGCAATCATTCAAATACATCCGTGATTCTTATATCCTGAAGAAAGAAAGGGCTGTGGAAAGCAGAAGTTATCTGTTAAAGAGAGGAAAATGCCTTTGCTTACTGTTCTTGCTCTGCCTCCAAAAAGATGCAAAGCTTCTCCCAAAACACCAAAGAAAATTCAGAAGCTTCTAAAATACTTTAAAATAATTGAACTGTTGAGAACAACTTTAAAATATTACACTGAACTTATTTAGAGGGCAGATCTTCTGTTAGATAATTTTCAGCAGAAGTGATACTTGGTCTGAAAAGGAGGGAGTATCCATGACTTTAGACAACTTTGCTGCCTGCAGGTTGTATTTATCCTGTTACTGATATTCACTTACAGTTCTTGTAGTTGCAACACAGGAAGGGTCTCAATCTGTATCAGTTCATGTGTGCGCTTCATTCATTTTGCTGAGCTAAGTGCAGTTCAAAGGTGCAGCTCAGCAGTCCTTGCTCAGGTCAATTTTTAGAATAACCTTTAAATCATCGTTTGCTCCTTTGATGGCCCCAGTGAAGTGGTCACTGGGGATGGCAACTGGCCCAGAAATTACTTTAGCCTTTCTAATTTTCTAATACATACATACACGTAGATATGTGGGGGGTTTATCCTGTTTGACTGGACAGTTCAGCCTCAACCAATTAATTTCTGCTTGTCCTGGGCTTACTTTTTCAGGGAGATAAAACTGATTTCCACCACCACCCCCTCATCTAAAATATCAGGATCTTGTAATCAGCACTAAAAAGGTTACAAAACCAAATCATTCTTTAACTATTTTCACTAATTATATCTAGCCATGGTAAATTCACAGCAGTATTTTATTAAGTTAGCCTAGTCTTGTTTCTCATTACGTTTGTATTTATGGAGTTCTCATTTTAAATGTAACAGCAGGTATTAAGGCTTAGCAGCAGCACTGATTTTTCAGCTGGTTGTTAAGTAATATCCATTTTTCATCTGGTTTATAGCAGCAGTCTGTTGGGGGTTTAACCAGCCCTGTGGTGTGTTTCCTACTACTGAACCACTCTGTTCCTTCTGCTCAGCATCAAGCAGTTCTTTAAAGTGGATTTTTATGGCATACTGGTTTTGAACCAGGCCAACAAAGATCCAGTTCTTCTACCTAGGACAGAAGAAACACCTTCTCACTTCTGAGTGAGGACACAGAAAATGTGGGATGATCAGAGAGGGACAGTGTTTTTTAACCTGTCGGTTTATAAGAGCACTTGAGTACTAAGTGAACATGCAGCCTCACATTCTGATGTGAGATCAGCAGAGAAAGCAAAGCAGGTGCCTTGAAGTATCAAATAGATTTGGGTAGTGGGAAGCAGAGACAAAAATGAAAACACCACCTCCTTTCCTCCTCTTCCCAGGCTCACTTCAGTCCCTTGCTCCTGACTCCCTTACCCCCCAGCCCCGAGTGGAGCAGGGGCAATGGGGAATGTCAGTTCTCATACCCCTTACTTGCTGAGCAGGGTTTTTCCCTTTCTTACACACACTTTCCCTGAGGCACCACCACCTTGACTGCTGGGCTCAGCTGTGCTCTGCACTGGGTCCACTGGAACCATCTCCATCCAGCAGAGATTATGTCCCAGCTCCTCACAGAGACCACCCCTGCAGGCCCCCAGTGCCAGCACCTTGACACCTGAACTCCCACCTCAGTCATGCTACTGGATTGCTTATGTAGCCTGTGTTGCTGCTAAATGTGCTATTTTACACCACAGGAGATAATGCAGGATGGGTAATTGTTTGCAAGGACACAAAGTGTTCTGTAGGTCTGCCTTGGCTGTACTGAAAGGCCCAGCGGACTTAAATGCATTGACAAAAAAAAACCCCAAAGCCAAAACCCAAACCTTTAAGCACAGTTCTCACAGCATGTAGTCATTTTTGTACCATGTTCGTCTCCGCAATTGTTTCCTTAAAACAGAAAGAAGTTCCAGAGCTGAGAGGAGTCACGCACATTATTGAAAATACACATTAAATAACGTACCTATCATTTGATACAGAGGATTCATAGTTTCATTAGCTACTTTATCCAGACAAATATATATCTCCCTAAAGTTTAATGTCTCTATTAAATAGCTTGCTTTGTCCGTGTGATATCTTGTCTTCTACTGCTTTCTCCTGTTTGTCTTTGTAATCACTTTCCTCTAGACTTGCCAGACTTTATAATAGCAATTATAATGCCTGGTGGGAAGGCAGAATTTTCAGAGTACATATGATTTTCTGTTCATATTGATTAAAAATACTAAAACAAGCTTTAGTACCGCAAATGTGTTTTTTTCAACACATAAAAAAAGATTACACCTGCTCCAAAATGGCAAATGGGTCCCTCTGCACCCAAGTTGTCAGGAAGTCACCATTGAGATAAACAAGACTTGGGTAAGCCAGGCTGCTCTGTGGTCTCTGATGCTCCTGTGTGCTAAAGGTTTCCGCTGCGTGGCGAGCACACCACTAACGTCACGTGAGCAGTCTGAGGGGTAGACAAATGCTGGGTGAACAGGCAGGTGTTGCTGCTTATGCACATGCATGGCCTGATACAGAGCTGGAAATGTTGATGCTTTTGCAGTCACAAATGATGGCATCCTAGGGGGAAAAGAAAGGAAGAAATCCTTGTAAATTTACAGGCATATTAGAAAAAGAAAGGCAAAACCACTGAGTTGTCAGCAAATTGTGCATACTGGATTTATATATTATTTTCATTTTCCTTCCCTTCCCCATCAGCAGGCATCTAAATGAGAGAGAGTCATCTAAGGAGATAATTCTTTGCCTCATACTTGTGATCTTGAAGATTTGGCTACGAGGTTTATCAGTTAGGCTGAAAGATACATCATAAGCCTATAAATTGTGTACAGACAACAAGAAGAATTAGTAATATTTCCCCTTGTCCATCTCTGTCTTTCTCTGTCCAGAGTAAATATCCCTCCTCCTCTCCCAGTGGTATGAGGGATGAGCTGGACTTGCAGCATCTTGCTGGATTTTTATTCTTTAGCCTGGGAAGGAACTGCTCCTTTGCTCTTAGGTCAGCCTGGGCTTTTTAACATACCAGCCTAGCTTAGTGAGAAGGTAACATTCCTTTGTCACAAACAGATCCCTAGCATTTGTTTGGCAGAGGAATTGCCTCATAAACTGGGAATGGAAAGGTTGAACACAAAGCCAGGTGAAGAAGTTTGACAGTGGTGTTGTTTGTCCTTAAGAATAGTATGGTGGAAAAGCTGCCCTTTTTCTGGCAATTTTTTAATAATCCTTTAGATGGAAAAAGGAGTGAGTGGAAAGAGCATGGTTAGATTTTGTTCTTGTAGGTGGGATAAAAGAAGGGTAGTCTGTACTGAGTAAACAACCCCAGATAGTCTGGTAGGTGTTTGGTACCAGTGCTGTGACTTAGCTAACTCCCATGCAAACGGTGTGCAAGGATGGGTTAATCAGACAGGAGTCTCTTTACAAGACAAGACTGAATTAAACACATGTCCTGCAGACACCTCAGATTTTCTACACTGCATTTCAAAACTCTCCTGACCAGCAAGAGGGGCTGTAAGCCTTGAATGGAGCCTCTGAAGTCCATTGTATTTATCAGTGATCAAAAATAATTTATGAAGGGCGTACAAACTCTGCTCTTGACAATTAGATGTTGCTTTTTTCAAGTCAACAGTGTAGACTAGAACTCTACAATATTTTTGTATTTGCTCTCTGGGTAAATAATTCCTGTTTCAAAGGTTGTCCAAATTGATGATTTTACTTTTGTATGCCAGGTTTCACTGAAGAATCTTAGTGCTCTTATTTAAGTCTCATTTCACAGTCTGCCAGGTAGGATGGAGTGTTCCTCAATTTATAAAAGTATAAATGAAGCAAAAGAAAAGTACTGATTTGTCTTACTGGTTATTTTTAATAAATACTAAACTTAAGAAAAACAAGAATTTTGTTAAAAATTCATGAACAAAATTTATTTATTAAAACTGTTTTAGTTTAATGGAGTGATATTCTTTATTTCCATGTTTGACACATGTCGCTTTAACTGCATTTTCTTTTTATTTCCATTTAGGACGTGTAGGAACACCTCATTTTATGGCCCCAGAAGTGGTAAAAAGAGAACCATATGGGAAGCCTGTAGATGTTTGGGGTTGTGGCGTGATCCTTTTTATCCTGCTAAGCGGTTGTTTGCCTTTTTATGGAACCAAGGAAAGATTATTTGAAGGCATTATTAAAGGCAAATACAAGGTAAATGACAGTATACCTGAATCCTTTTCCAGTGAGATGAGCTCTGCTGGTAAAATTTCTAGAAGTTGATTTTTGTATTTAGCACGATTCAAATTTGAAACTTATAGAGGTCTATTATGCAGGAAGAGAGATAATTTTCTCTCTCCAGTCTCTCTTGTTCCTGCTGTGTCTTGTATCAATGTTAGGAATTTGAATACAGAAATATTTACTCAGATGGAATAATAAACAGGTGTAACAACTAGCCCCTAATTGTGTATTGAGCCCAGCAGGGTTGCCTGAGGTTTAGCTGTCAGGTGTAACGTTCTGCATGTTGCCTTAGGCTTATGGGTAATTTAAATGTTTTTATTTAAATCCTCCACTAAGATTACTGTCACAGTGCCTTGGTTTAAAACAAGGTGCATGTTGCTGTACAAATGCAGTTAGGCATTTTTCTCTTTAGTGCCATGTGTAGTGAAGTGCAGCTGATGATTCAAAAGGAGCCACTTGCAGCCGAGAGCAGATCGCTGTGCACGCAGGAGAAGTGTGTTCCACAGCATCAGCATCCCAGACCATTGAGGAGACAAATTTAAAGCTACAACTAAACTGGTTTTGTGGTTTTGTCTGAGATGAGCTTTGCTCTGCTTTGTAACCAAGGTCATACACGAGCTGTGTATTAGCAAATTGTGGAGGGAAATTCCTAAAACTGCCTAATAGTGTATAATATGGCTTAGGCAGTATTCTGCTAGATGAACTTAACAGTAGTCTGCTAAAATGTAAACAGCAGCAGTGTTACTGCACCCAATCAGGAGCACATTTTTCATTATTTAAATTTTGAATTCCTAGAAACAGCAGCATTTCTTCATGGGATTGCATAGACTGGTGGACATTCCAGTTTCACTTTATGGAAGGTTTCTTTATGGAATCTCTTAAGCAGCTAAAACCTTCTGGAAGTGTACAAGTTAACTTCTCTTGGTTTAAAAAAAAAGTTATGGCCAGCAAGCACATTGTGTCCTCTTAGTTCCTTTTCTGTTCCTGTTTCCACAGTAATATGTCTATTCAGTGAAAATACTGTAAGGATTTTAAAACAGTCTTTGGAATTACGTTCGTTTCATTACAGCTGAAAAAGAATGCACAACTATAAATGTGGATTTCATAGCCAGATAATGTTCCAGAACATTTTTTGCAAAGGCTGATTTTAAATAAAATGGGCCTCTCAATGAACAGATTATAACATTGAAAGAGCCTGGTTATAATTCTGAATTTTCATTTAGTAGCTTGTAAAGTTAGCAGTGTATCATTAAACAAAACTTCAGTACTTCATAAATTAGAGAAATGCTAGAAATAGCTTAAGGATCTACTCCTTTATATTACATGAAGAATTTTCTTACTGTAGCATGGTTTTATTTGGTATCCGTAATTTTGACTGATTGGGCACAAGAAGAAAATACATTCTAAATCATCCTTCACATTGTTGTCTCCTAAGGATAAAACTCTGCACTAAAACATGTTGCAATTGCTGGTATTTTTGATCACAGTATGCTTTCCCAGTGGCTGAAGGTGCTTACCTGTTATAAAGTTGAAAGGAATTTATTGGAAAGACCGATTGTCCATGATATCTGTGGGACAGAACCAAAGTAGTTCACAACAGGCATTATCTTTCTCCCTTCTTACTCTGCATCACTGGCATGAAATTGTGGGTTGATACAGATAGGTTATTGTGCCATTCTTTATATTGATTTCAGGAGTGGATTTAATTTCTACATTTTTCTTATGCATAGTTAACAGTCAGACAAAGCTTAATTGTTTTTTTTTTTCTACTTCTAGTTAAGAGTCACTTTCATCCAATCAAAATGTAAAATAGGTAGATATGTATACTGCAATTATAATACCAAGAATACCAGGTTTTGTGTTTTCAATTTTTATGCCATTTCAATAGCAAGTAGTGTACAATTTATTACAAGTCATTAAAAAATTTAGAAACTTTGTTTTATATTTTTTACAACTAAATGTTTACAAGCAGCAACCACTGTCAAATTCCTGCCATTGCTTTACATAAAAAGTAGGTTCTTTTCTATGTTCTTATTACCAATTTCATGTCTTTTTTTCTTGCTTGTAACCAGATGAATCCTAGGCAATGGAGCCATATTTCTGAAAGTGCCAAAGATCTGGTACGCCGCATGCTTATGCTGGATCCAGCCGAAAGGATAACAGTATATGAAGCACTGAATCATCCCTGGTTAAAGGTAGTAAAAGCAGCTTTTACACACCAGTTTCCCCCTCAAAAGAGAAAAAGATGGATTTCTTTGTTTCTCTGAGCTTTTCAAAGACATGGACTGTACAAAACGTGTGATAATGTGCTTTAAATACTTTGCAAGGGTAGAGCCTGAGATTTTGAAAGTTGCCAGGCTCAGCTGGACATCTTCGGCAGCATCAGAGCACAGGGAGTTAGGGCTGCATAGCATAAAGCTTAAAGAAGGTATTAATGTGTCTTTCTGTGGCTCTCAAACTCGGGAGAAATAATTTCTGATCTCCTCTTTGCTCAGTCCTAAGCCTCTTTCCTGTTACGCTTGTAGCCATGCAGCCTGTTGCAGTATGTTATGCTACTGAACTGTGCTGCTTCCTTACATTAGATTCCTGGAACATCCCACCAGAGTGAGGGAAGTACGTAGTGGAATGTTGCTCAAAGGCCACTGTGACTACATAAAATTATATGACATGTGGTAATCAAATTATTTTTCAGTGGTGTCAGAATTTACAACACAGTTCAAGCCAGTGGAAGAGTAGTTGCTGAACACTGATGGTTAACAACAGGAGCAGGAGAATATACACCTGTAGCTTCTCAGCAGTCCCATCAGCAGTCTGTGCTGAACATTGGAGTTGGAGAGTGATGGGTGTGCTGCAGATTTAAAAGCTGAGTCCTAGTTCAGAGCATTGTATTTTCTTTGGCAGAAGGTGATGAATTAACTATGTATCTTTGTTATCCTCTACTTCTTTTATACAGTGTAGATCCAGGATAGAGTCGTAATATCGTTAACTTAAACAGGGCACTTGTTTTGAAAGGTTACTCTTCTGGTGTCTGCTTCTGGACTGTTTATTTGCTCTACTTGAGACCAATAGTGTCACAAAGACACCCAATAAAAAAGAACCTGGGAAGGACAGGCTCATAGATTCTTCTATCTCCAACTAATCAGTGTAACCACTAGTGAATGGAGTCATCCTTCCACTTTTCTGCTCTCTTTCTGGCTCTGACTCTTGTGTTCCAGGCTGCAAAATGGTCTGGCTTACTAAAAGGGGGTGAGGAGTGTGCACCTCTCAGGAATAACAGAGGTTAAGGCAACTCTTCTGAGTATTAGGAAACTGCAGGTTCAAAAGGAGCCAAAAGGAGCCAGACTTCTCTCTGTTCATCTGGAGCATACCTGGTGTATCAAATATCAAAGAGTGGGGGAATGGACACCATGTTTGGGAATCCCAAATGATCATACTCCAGTGATTGAGTCTGTAGTAAAGACAGGTGATTCTGTTTCTGCTAGTAATTAGACTTTTTTCTCACTTTATGAGCTTGTCCACATTTAGATGCCAAAGCCAGGGTTTTACGGAGGGTTATTTTGGCAGAAAACCTCGTCATTTTTGTTGTTTGAGCAACTAAGCTGATTAGGCTTGTTGAAAAGACAATTCTGTAATGTGAATGTGCAAGCTCTGCCTACATAGCTTAGCACTTTTGATGTCTGTGATCTCTTAATGTTGTTGAAAGTCATGCAAGGAAAGAGAACGTTCTGTTTGAGACAACTTTGTTTGCAAGCTCAGGCCAGCATTCTACCAGTCAGTCCCCTCATTTTTGACCATGATAAACAACCTTCCCTGCTGACTCAGAACTTTCTCCTGAACTATTTATAGATAGCAGCAAATTCAACATGAGAGAGAGCCATCTCTGCTGTTGCAGAAAGACTGAATTACTTCTGACAGTGATTCCACTCTGATGCAGGAGATGCATGTGATAAGCATTTGCATTGAATTAGTAAGTGTTTGTAGCTTCTGTGATGGTTTGGAGCAGGGTAAGACAGTAGCCAGTTGCTGCAAGTTTTGCCCTTACTGTCACTGCAGTTATTTATTGGCAGTTTTTTTATCTGCATCTACAATGGAGATTTCTTCCTGTAAGCCATCACCTGGTATCACCAGCCATCACACCCCATCTGCCAAGCTTACCTGAAGTATCAAGCACCCCTTAAAAGAGTGCTTGAACAAGTTGCTTCACTGGGATTTGTGAGTCCCAAGAAGCAGAACTGCTTTCTGCTTGCCAGCTTCAAAGGTCAGTGCTAGCCACACACTGACAGCACAGCTGTAAAACAAAAGGCTAAGGTCTTACTACAAGGTGGGAAACAAAATTGTTAAAAGAAAATATCCCTGGTCCAAGTTAAGAATTCTTTCAAAGTATTTTAATGCATCTCAGTTTCTTGAAGTTTTCCTTATGTTGCAACAAATCCCCATTCTCCTTAGGAGAGTTATTAGCTGGTACATTTTTTGTCTTGTTTGTTCATGTCAAGAGAATATTAAGACCTTGTATTTAATGTTCTTTTGGTTTGTTTTTTTGTGGGTTTTTTTAAGGAGAGAGATCGCTATGCATACAAGATTCATCTTCCAGAAACAGTAGAACAATTGAGAAAATTCAATGCAAGACGAAAACTAAAGGTAAACTGAATGTAGTGTTAAAATTCTGTGTGATACTTCATTCATTTTAACAGAGCTAAGAGAAATCTGTGCTTTGAAGTCAGCAATAAAATAAAAGGTTGTAACAGGCCTTTACAGATATTTATTGCAATGATATCTTGTTAAGGATGCTCATCCTTTCTTAATGCATAGTTTTCAAACTAAATTTCAGTTCAAATTGTCTGGTCTCAGTGAAGGTGTGTATGAGGACTTCCATCTTTAATAAATTCATTAATTCTGTGTAATATGAATTACTGGGGAGGAGAGAACAGTACAGTGGCTTCTCCTATTATTGTGTTACATTTATAATAAAAGGAACATAATTATTTTTAATGTCTTTTTTCAAGAAGAGCAAATACATATTCTTCCGTTTATCCTCTTTATGTTTAATTACACACAGGATTATTTCTTAACCATATTGAAAGGAATGTTAACACTTTAGCCCAAAACAGCATGATTTCCCTTCAGTTCCTTTCTTGGACTTTTAACAGAAATATTTTTGAATTCACTGAAAGGCTGAGAGAATTCTAACAGAAACATGGAGCATTACAATTCATTACTTGTGTTACAATTTGTAATGAAACACACAATCAGGTATACACAAGGAGTTGCTGCTTTACAGAAGTTTAGTGTTGCTGGTGATTGGGATGCAGCAATTGCCATAGTTCATGGTAAACAGCACTTTGTCTTAGGTGGTTTGTATGTCCAGGTAATACTTTGATTCCTAGTACATTTTAGAATATGACCTGTTTTCCTGCTCTAGGTACATCTTCAGACATTTCCCAGATTTCTTCCTGGGAAGGCCACTGTATTTAGCCTCCTGAGAGCTTTAATACCTTTGCTGTTTTTTCATACCATTTTATCCAGAGCACTGTTCTGCAGAATATTCCATGAAATGTGTCCATTTTGCCTGCTGCCACAGCTGTGAGGCACCTAAACCTAAGTGGTTAAACTGTGCTTTACTTGAACAAGTAAATATATGTCACAGCAGGTACCCATTTCTCTGATTTTATACCTTCTCATGTAACACTCATCCTGGGAGTCTGAGATTAACTGTACAATTATACTATTTTTATATGGATGTATTATGGATGTCAAATATTTTAGTGCTGTCAGTGTCAGATTCTGACAATGTCACAGATAAAAACATACTTCTTTACTTTAAAGAGTGGATTTCTATGCTGGCTAAGCCACTAAGTCAAGGTAAGAGGGAAAGAGAAAGAAATGAGGTTATTTAGTTTACATTGTACTGTGGGAGTTTACGCCTCACAGTTACTGTTTTTAAATGTATTCACAAAAAGATCTGTTCTTGTGTATCCCTTTGCAAAGAATGTTTTTACTGTTTCTTGGTGTATGACCAGCACTTCCATCAGATGTGGTCACTGATAACAGGGAAGCAGAGCTGAAGATTGTAAGATTCATTTGCTCTTCACTGAGAAGGTCAACTCACAAGAGACCTCAGGAGACTGAGTGATCCGGGGTGTCTGGAAATCTTTCATTATCCTTCTTTGTGTAATTTAGACTGTGTGGGTATTTTTATTCAGGGGGCAGTACTAGCAGCTGTGTCAAGCCACAAATTCAACTCCTTCTATGGTGACCCCCCTGAAGAGCTGCCAGACTTCTCTGAAGACCCCACCTCCTCAGGTATTTTAACAGAAAGTATACTTACTGCATACAGCCTGTCTTAATTCTGTACTTACTAGACTACCAAGTATTTAGTAATTTCTCAGGATTTCATAAAATTTAATATGAAGTTAATGTTTACATGTGAATGAATAAATCATCTTCAGTCTTAATGGTGTTCGTGACTGACAAAACTGAAGAGAAAATCTCTGCAGAGTTTTAAGTTTCCACCGAAATTCTGATGTTTTTTATTTGCTCTTGTATGTACATTTTATTACAAATAATAGTATAATCTCATGTTTCTCCTTATACTACTTGAGTATTAAAGTTTATTGAAATTTTGTCTTGAATTCTTAGGCAGGAGCAAGGTTCTCATACCTTACAAAGAGTTATTTATAAAAAGAAACCATTGTGTACCAAAGTTTCCTGACCTCCTGCTTTAGAGAGCAGTATGATTAAGATGTCTTCTCTTCCAAGCACGCTGGACGGTATTTCTGACCCCCAAATCTTCAGAGAGAGACAATCCATGTACTTCAGGGATCTCCCAACATACTTCAAAGGGGAAGTCAATACATGTTCTGTGCTGTGAGCTGGGCTTGGGCAGGACAGGGATCTGACTCAAGCAATCCTTTTGTCCACGGTCCATATTCGGTAATTTAAATAACCTCCACTCCCTATACTAGCACAGCCCTGTCAGAGTTATGTGTCTTAATTTGACATAACATTACTTAAAACATCTGCAGTGCAAAAGTCTGGGTTGGTCTATCTGATCTAAAGTTAGGATTTAGGATCAAGTTAAATGATCGTCTAAGAAAAACTGAAGACCGAAAGGACTCTCTCCTTTATTTTTCTAAATAACCAAATAGTACTGGCAGAATATCATAGCTATATACTGACTTTACTAGAACACATTTCAGGAACTTAATTGCATGTGTTGATCTGCTGTGCGATAATTCTCTTTCCCAATATTTTTATAGGTGAGAAAATTACTTATTGACTGAATATATTAATTACTCTTCCTCTTTCATATGAGCAAGTAATTATTATAAATTATTTCAATGTCAGTAGTATAAGAATGAGGGTAAATTGTTTGTGTTGAAATTCTTCAATTTCACTTCTTGAAATTCAAGTACTTAAATTAAAAGATTACTTTGTCCTTTGACATGCACACTGTTGATAATTTCCATAGAAATGAATGGGAACCTCAGGTCATTTATAGCAAATGGATAATCACATCCTCATGGCTTAAGTTCAGGCAGACTTGAATACTTGATATACTTGTAATGAAGGATCTCCATATGCTTTTAAAGAAAGAAAAAGCTGGTTTGACTTCACCTAGAATTACTTGCAGTGCCTTTATTTTTTGTTTCCATCCACTTCCCCCATCTGAGTAGAGAATAGGCAACAACATGGTTGGCAGTGGCAACTTTCCTAGTCTGAAAATTGCAGTTCCTCTTCCCACTTTCAGTCTCACATCAACAGGACATGTCTCTTCCTCAGAGTGATGTAATTGCAGATATCAGTATAGAGGAAATGTACAAGTTCTGGTTTTTTCTGCTCACAGAATACTTTAGTCCAGTACAGATGTAAATTCTCCAGAACATCGGGGCTGGATCCACTGTTACCTTGTGTTCATCTCTGAAAGAACTGAAACATTAGCTTGGATTTCTCAGGAAAGGGTAGTTATTCTCTGAAATAACATTGTTGATCTCTCTGATGGGAGATCACAGTGATCAGGAAATCATACTGAGTGGGTCGTTTTCATGATGTTTCTCTGACCAACTACATTAGCTGATAAGATGTTTAATATCGCAGGATAAACACTGAGCCTTGCAAGCAAAGGTACCACAATTTTTTCAGCTTCTGAAATTGTTAGATATGGAAATCTATTTTGTTTCTTCTTCAGAAGTACACTAATAAAATTTTTAAAGTTTCTAGCTTTTAAGGGTGATGATTCTAAACCAAACTAGTTTATAGAAATTATATGTTAAACTCCTGAATTGCAGTAGAAGGTTGACTATCTTAAAATAATTTAAGTTTCCTTCCTAACATCTCATACTGTTATTCCAGATCATAAACTCTAATAAAGGGCGTTTAATATTTTAAGTGTTGTTGCCTGTTTAATCCTCCCATGAAATGTCATGAAGCTTATCATAGCAATTGAATGATCTGTTAGAAACAGGCAACATACGGAACTTGTATCTCTCATACAGAAACATAAATGCTTCTTAGGTAATGCAAATTATATATCCTGTCCTCCAAGTCATTCCAAATAGAGAAACAGCAAATTTCAGTCCTGTCTGTTTTTTCAAATTAATCTAGAGGTGTTCTTCCTCAAAGTTCAGTGAACTTGGGACTGCTGGAACCTTTCAGCATCTTCCTGTATGTACTACCAGAGTATTGGCCTGGCATATGAAGGCACTGCAGGTAGAAAGTCAGATGACATTTGTAGTTGGAATCACAAAGGATGTTGTTGTTAGAGAGCTTTCCCATGAGGGTCAGCAAATTGCAATAATAAATTGGATGGGAATGAACAGAGATAAAGCTCATTTAAAGTCTGTCAGGTATTTTTTCATACACATCTTCCTTTCATTTTTACAGACTTAATAATTCTTAGTTCTGGGTGGTTGGTTTCCTTTTTCATCAACACACCATCCTCTGAAGAACTTCATTCTGCTATCATAAGATAGCAGAAATCAGTCTTGCTGAATTTTGGAAAATTATGATAAAGGCTTTTAAATTTTTTTTTAAGTAAGTAAATATTTTTAAAGTAAAAGATTACTGGTGATGGGCTGTGTTCAGTAATTTCCTTAGTGAAGCCACTAAACAGCTCAAGTGGCAAGCTTCTTGCAGATGCTTTTTTCTACAATGTAAAACATTTGACTTTCAGGTTGCCTGAATGGCAATAAATTCCCAAGGCAATAAATGTTTTGGATATTTTTAATATGCTGAAACACACATAATTCAGAAGTTAGCAATCAACAGCCCTACAGGCTGAATCTGACACAGGAGAAAGAGTGTCCCAGTAGAAAGTATTTGAAGTGGAACATGAAGTAGGGAAGTCACCAGAGAAATTCGGTCTGCTGCCCTTCCCCTTTCCTGCCCTGTGCCCTGGCACTCCTATCTCCCGATCACACATTACCTCAAGACAGGATTTCCTCTGCTTCTGTCACATGCTGACCACTTGTCCCCTAACAGAGAGCACGGACACGTGGTTTTCAAGTGTTTCGGTAACGGTGCCTCGGGCTGAAGAATGAACACCACCTGTGTGAAGCATTCCATTTTTCCTCCTTTTGCTGCTTCAGCTCCCCCATTCTGCTGCAGCCCAGGGAAAGGCTGCAGAATTGTTTGACGTTTTGACTTAGGAAGCTGGATTGAGGAAGACTGTTTAGTTTCCTTTGGAGTTTTAAGTAGATTCAAAATGTTCAAGTTTTCAAGCCAACAGTCAGAAAAAACAATAAATCGGAGATATTTTTTTATAACTTTGTATTTCCAAAACCTTTTTGTAGTGACATTTTCAGAACTACTGAGTCAGTGCTGGAGTTAAGCCAGTGGATAGTCTGTAGTCTTTGGGAAACTGCATAACTGACTTTTAGATTAAAGCAAACCTTACCCTTTGGTTAAAGGACGTCAGTCTGTAATGACTGCTTGACTTGCTTGGTCTGTAGCACGCAGATACTGAAATGTGATTAACAGGTTTCAAAGTGGCTTTTTGCCACAAACAGTTCTAGATTCCTGTAAGGCACCCTCTGATGTTGGGTTTCGGTGTAACCACACCGAGCGAGTGCAGTGGCGTGTGTCACAGCAGCCTCAGTGACCAGATGTGCTCACGTGCCCGTGACAACAAGTGGCACTGGCACTGCCGAGCCCTGTGCTCACTCTGGAAAGGGATGGGACGTAGGAGCAGGGCTTTTGCACTGCACACAAAGCAGCTGACGCCACCTCAGTGTTCTGCCTGGCTTTCCCACACTGGCAGACGCTGATTTCACATGGCGTTTTCACAAATGCATTTTGGTGTTTTGTCTTGGAATCTCTCTATGAAAACTGAAATTTTTGTCCTGTTTTATCTTGCTAGACTCTATGCTGTCATGTCAAATAAGACGTTAATGGCACGAGACCTTGATTTTCAAATTTGAAAGTAATAGTAATGGGGAAAAGGCTGAATCTGTTGGTCTTTCAGAGTGAGATCAAACAGCATATGCAAGGCCAAGTTGTAGAATCAGTGTTTCCAACCTACATGGAACTAGCTGAACTCACAGACTGGAGTGATTAGTAGTTTTATGGGATTTAGACTCCATGAACTATGGGCAATATAAACCCGTATCTTAAAAACCATCAGTCTCATTGATATGAGGAAGAAAAAGAAATACTTTTGTTATGCAAAAATTACCACTGATTTTGTAAACATTTGCAAAGGGTGTTATGTAATATTTTTAAGTATGAGTGTTTGGAAAAAAAATTACATTCACCTTCTAATTTACTATTACTAATTCCTTCTCTACTATTGCAAGCAAAACTATCACTTTTGAGATCATGAGTTTGCATGTTTCCAATATTCCATTATTGTCTTTATGATTTTTTCAGCTATTTGTCCTTGTATATTTAAATACAAAAAAAATGCTGTTAATTAAAAGCAGTAATAAGGTGGTTATATTTCTAAATCAGTCTCATAATGGTTCTTACTGAAACTTTTTTGATTTCGCTATAATATTGCTAAATTCTGCTTAGTAAGTATCAGTATATTACTATGATGTTATGCGTCATTTGCAGTATGTTGAATTAGTTTATCAGTTCACCTTTTTACCAGAAATCACTTTTTGTCCATGAGTTTTTTTTAAAGTACTTTAACCAATGTTGGGAAAAGTCTGGTATTCTAGCTATCTAACACTGCATACATGTGCTACCTTCCCAATGCCAAGTGGTGTTTCCCTCCCAGCCCAGCCTGCAAGTGCCATGTGCTTGACACATAGAAACCTTATTAAAATAATGGGTGGGGGTCCTTGTCACTTTATTCATACTATTTTGTGGCTAAACTAGTGTGCTAGGATGCAGCTTGATAAATCGCTTGTTATGAAATCTTCATACTGTTTGTTGTTTGTCCAAACGCTGCCTTCCTACTAGGACTTCTAGCAGCAGAAAGTAGGTATCCCTTTGTTTTCCTTTAAGGCATATCATTCAGCTATGGTGTGTGTCTTTGCATGCTTAAAAAAATCTGCGTTCTTTGCTTCTCTTTGCTATTTTTGGTTTTAATACTGCCTGTTAAAAAAAACCAAAAACATTAGCCTGTATGATTTTGACTAAATCTGTCTATAGTATAATGTAATTTACAGTGTAATTAACCAGAAGTAGTATTATTTCCAGGGAATTCTGAAGGTTCTAGTTTAGAGGCAGTATTAAAATTACCCAAGGTTTTTTTTCCCAATGTTTAATATTTGCAACACAGCTGAAGTAAAATCTAATTTTCATTAAATTAATAAAGGATAAAATGTTTTGGTTTTGCGTTTTCGTTCCAAAATTGTTTTCATGGACTAATGGGCTTTTTTTCTCTTAACACCAAGCATATACTGCAATACTAGTCATATATTATATTCTTGCTCTACGCTTGCATGAACCTTCTTGATCCTTCTGTGTTGATGTGATACACAATCTGTGCATATGCATTGTGTATATGCATACACCTGATGTAAATAACTATCCAATGTGTGTCTGCTCAATGAAGGAATGTTATTGACGTGTAGGGAGGAGGTTCTGCTGGATGTTAACTGCACACGTTGTGAGAGACTGAAAGTGCAAGCTCTTCTAAAACCTGCAGACAGTGCTAGACAGTGGAGAAGGTTTGAAACTCCAGACCCTTTGATACAAACCACAGCCATTTCAAAAAGAACAAATTCAGCGTCTCCAAAAACAAGCTGTGAAAAGTGTGGGGGGTTCAGCAACATTTTAAGCCTTGTAGGCTAACAGCTCTTCTTCAGTCCCAGGTCAGGGCAGCAAGACATGTGTCCATGTCTCCATTTCTGATCAAAGTCATGGATTTTGTGGTTCTTGTTGTTTGGTTCATTCTTTTGATCTTACAGGTTGTGGGGGAAGTTGTTCCTTGTCCTCCCATTTCCCCATCTCAGGATGCCTATCCAGTAATGCAAGAGTGAGAGTTCAGTGGATTTTTCTATAAAAGTTTTGCAATAGTATTATTTTTATACAGTTGTAGGGGGAAAAAAACCCTCATACAGAGCCTCTGCCATGATTTTTGGGTTTTGTTTGTGCATAGACTTCCCTCAGCAAACTTACTAGTAGGGTATACTGCCATCATGCTGGTCAGAAAAGAGTTTTCATATATTTTTGCAATGAGGAAGAAAGTGTCTAAGGAAGCGATAGTGAAGGGCACTCATTTGTTAAAATATTTATTTGTTTAGTTGCATGTCCGTGCACTTACATGTAAGGTGCGGGTCTGGGCTGAAAAACAATAAAAACTGCACCTTCTCACTGTGTGTTTCTTTACCACCAGGCTAGGCTGCCTTCTGTCGTGTTTGTGACTGGTTTTACAGTGAGCGATAGCTGGGAAAAAGAATTGGCCAACTTTGTGTAAAGGTCTCAAGCATGGAGACAGGGAGAAGCTGGAGACGTGTGCACACACTGCCCCTGTGCTTTCCGAATGAAAGGAAGGCATCTTCAAAACCAGGCACCAGTTTCTCCCCACCCTCTTTGCTCTCTCCCCCACCACTTCCCCTTCCTCCCTCCCTTTTTGCATCTCCATGCATAGTACACTCCTCTGCATTCCTGCTTCTGTTTGGGAACACTTTATCTCTTGTTTAATGGGGCTTTTTCCCTTAATTCTTTTCTTTTTTCTCTCTGTTAGATCTTTTCCTCTTTCTCCGTGTTTTTCTCTCCTGCATCTATTTTCTTTAGTTTCTTTGCTGACTTTAATATGCCTGCCTTTCCCTTTTTGTATTCTATAGATGTTTTTACCTTTTTTAATTTAGTTGTAAATCCCAATATCCTTCCATCGCACCAGCTGCCTTGGTTCTACATTTTCACTGTCATGTCCATAAACCTCCATCTTTCTAGTTCTCTCCACAGAGTCTTTTTGATAATTTTATATATAGATATAAACACAGAGTGTATGTGTATATATTAATAAATATACATATATATATTTTTACTGCCTTGTTTGCTTCCCAGTAGCATTCACAGAACTATGTGCATATAGGAACCTATTTGTAGATTTATAGGGTGTCTACACTTGGCTGTTTGTTTTCTGTTCAAGAAAGAAGTCATTAAACATTATATAGCTCACATTTTAGAAGGATGGAGTCCTTGCTTGCCTATCATTTTAATTACACTGCTGTGTATATGTGAAACATGTATCTCCCACCTTATTTTAAGCTGTTATATATATACACCTGCTTTTGCTGTCATCTGTCCTGGCAGAGTTAGTTGCTCTGGAATACTGTGAACAGCAAAGAGCAACAAATTATTTTGTGAGATTAGAGGCATCTTAACTCCAGTAATTTTTGCAGATGTTGTTTGAAGTAAGAGCATCTGGTACTCAGTTGGCTTTTTCTTAATCTAAGAACTTACATCAGTACAAGTAGTGGAAAGGTCTGCACTTCTATAATGATGCACATGCCTTTTTTATTTGTTGTTTGGTTTTTTTTTTTAGATTTTATCCAGTGACTCTAATATTTGATCTCTCTAAAAACTAACAATTTCTGATGGTTTTTCTTCTGTCCTTACTGTATGTACTAGCCACTTCACAAAGGGAAATGTAAGTCCTGCCTGCTGAAATGTCTGTGCTTTAAGAGCCAGGATTGTTTTTTAGTTTCATTTCCAGCAGCTGCACACCAGAAAGCAGCCAAGAGATGAGGCTGAGAGAAATCAGCTTCTCTTGATTGTAGATTGACTGGCATAAGGACTGAAATATATAAAGACATTGTAAATAACAGCAAAGCCTTGGTTAGTCAGTTAAAAACCACTGTAAAATCTTCAATACATAGTTACCTACCTATTTACACAACATAAAGAACAGTGAATACATAATCTGTAGGATAGAAAGGAGTAGCTGCTGTCAAGAACTTAATTTTATATGGTACTGCAAATATAAGGGGTTTAGGTTTTGTCAGTGTCTCTTTAATAAAAACATGCTATTATAATTAGTGGTTATTAGAAGTTCCTGTGCAGGGTTATTTCCTGGCATACTAATTGCAGGAGACTGGCAAAAAGGTTGTGGTTTTATAGTTTTATATTTAAACAATGTCAGGCTTGCCCTGAAGGGTTTTCATTACTCAGAAGAGGGTTTATGACTGATCAAGACTTAAATAGGCATTTGTAATCTTCAATATTAAAAAATAAATCAGGGTGTTCTTTTACCCTCTCTCAGAATGTGTTTGTAGACAGAATGTAGTCTCTGTTTTGCAGCAAGATGGAAGTCTCTTTACCTAAACACTCATTTAGTCATAGTCATATGCTGTTGCAGATCACATGAAGAAGTCCCTAATTCCCTGTGCTGCCTGTTTCATAGCCAGGAAGCCACTTGTACCTGCCTGGTTTGCTGAGCCTCAGAAAAGCAAACTTCTGGGATGTTCTGTGGTGGAGGGAAACATTAGTACTGGAGAGTATGTAGGCAGTTCTTGGAATAGTATTTAAAGTTCTCTTTTCCTGTTCTGTGGAGAACTAAGCATGTCTTCCCTACCTCTAAACTTCAGTTTCTCTAGTCAAACCACCTGTTCCAGACCAGAATATCTCCATGCCATGCTGTAATAACAACGCTATTTTACCAAAGCTTTGCCTACGTCCAACTTGATGAACCAGTGTCCATACCAGCTTTAGGCACTATATGAGAACTACAAAGACTCTAGAGACAGAATTCAGCTGTAAGAGGAGCTGTTTCTGAATGGCCATCTCTGTAATTGAGGTAATAGAACCTGCACAAAATACCCGTGGGAACTTTCACTACGCATTGGGTAAAGAGATCATCCCTTAGAAAGCAAATATGCCTGTCTGATAAATAATAGATCTGTAGGCAGATAACTGCTGAATTCATCTCTGTCTTCTTTGAAGTAATTCCACTAACTATAAAAGTGTTTTATATGCTTGTACTGACTGCAGGAGACTGTCATAAGCATTCTGATGTGGTTTTTCTTCTTTTTAATATATGAGAACCCATAGTTTTCAACTTTGCAGAGCTGGCAGCCCCAAGGAAACTGTGACTAGTTGCAGCCACCTTTTCTTAGGTATTCTTGTGGCAATACAGGAAAGACGAGGTTGTGTGAGTGGCCCAGAGTATCACTGCTCCTTTGGACACTGGGATCATAGGTGCTTTTACAGTAGGATCCACAGTTACCACTGTTTTCTCACAGAACCAAGTTTGATGTCGATCTGGTTCCTGTTTCTGCTGAGAAGAGTCTTCTGTTTGTATCACTGGAATTGCCCCCTTTCCTGTGCACCTCTGTGTGTATCCATTTTTATGGTGATTTAAGGGGCAGGGTGAGATTCATCTCACCCAAGCGGTTGGGGCAATAAGCACCATTTTCGAATGAAGTTTGTTTTAGGGAGCCTTAAAAAGCAAATTAACACAGCCAGTCCAGTTAGTCAACTTGCTTATTTTTATTGGCTTACTAATATTTATGCATTATTGTAGTTTTCGTATTTATAGATTCTGTCTGTAACTGCTCCAGACTATGAGAAATCTGAGCTTTTAGCTTGTATGTCTGTGTGGTAACTCACTCAAATCCTTTATCATCTGTGCTAAGACGAAAATGGTTGCATTTGCAACATTAAAAGGAGATTAAATCCTATTTCAAGAGGCTGCAAGCTTTAAATATAATTATTGAGTGTTTTCATACTTCCCCAGAGGTTGGAAATTTGGCTTAGATATGGTAGAAGAGGAATCTTTTTAGAAACAGTTGTGCTGTAAAGTTTGGTTAATTTTATTTCATGTAATATCCTTTCTCTGAATTTAAAACTCTTCTGAAATGTACTTGTAGGCTTTTTTAATGAGATGTTGGTAACAGAGAATTTAGGTGTTCACAGAAATGCCTCTAAATTCGTTCTGTTGCTTTTTGTCTGCACTAACATGCTGTGAGTACATTGCTACTGTGCCATTTTCTCATGCAGGTGGCACATTATCTGTAAATACATGAAAGGCATGCCAGGAGATGCAGCATAAGATGGTAGGTTAGAAAAAAGCATAAGGTAGACCTGTGATTTTGAGGGATTAAAAATGTCACTGTCAGAACTTCTCATAAAATTTCTTAAGAACAGTCATGGAAACTTTCTTTTCAGTCATCTATTCAATGCAGCCAGCGGGCAGGAGAAAAGAAAGACCTAATGATCAAAGCTTAATGTTTTGGAATTCCCTAATATTGAAGAGGTTGTTGAGATGCAAATATTAAAAAATTGTAACTTTTATTTCTCTTTCAAACCCCTCAGAGTATTCCACAAAATAAAATTTGTGAAGTAATATTGTCAAATAAATAACATGATGGTCCAGAGCATTTGGTGTTTCACACTGGTACAGCACTGCAGACAACTTTCAACACACTTCTCATTGGTTCTGGTTTTGGCTTAAGTTTTAATGATTATGATTATGAGCAACATTGAGCAGTATTAGAGATATCCAAACCTCTGAATAGAATCTTCTCTTGAGTTCTTCCTTCAATACTCCAAACACACAGAAAGGGCAGTGAACCCAGAAAGCAAAGTTTTGCTAGAAAATAATTTAAACTCTGAGCATGATAAGAGAAATAAAAGAGAATTCGAACAACTTCCCTTCTGCCAACTGCATTCTGGAAAGTCACACACTTTGCTTCAGGCTTGGAGGATCTCAAGTTCATCAGCCTTGAACTGACATACTGAAAATGTAGAGGAGACAGCACAGTCCCTTTTGGGTCCGGAGGTAATGTTTTTATTCCTTGCCTTTGAGGCTTAGCTCTGATCTCTCCATCCTCTTACCAGCAGATTCCCAGGCCCTGTATTTTCTCAGGTTTCCTGCTGTGGCTCTGACAGAGGAGCATGGGTGGTTCCTTTCAGATGAGCAGGCTCATTCACTTATCAGAGAGCACGCAGGTTTTTCTCTTGTTCAGTGCACCCAACCTCATGCACAGCAACTACTATAACTCAAGCCATTAATTTTAGTTGCTGACAGCCACGATTTTTTTAAAGGAACGTAAACTAGTAAATCAATTGGATATGAGTCATCAGACACACTTAAAGAGAGAGAACTAAGAAGTCTTACTGCTCCTGAGCCATGAGTGGTGAGTGAGGGGATTACTGTGCTTCTCAAATCTTGGTATACAGGGAACTGAGAAGAATCTCAGGCTGAGATTTGTACTAAATGTGATGCAATAGTTTCTAGATTTGTAGCTTATCCTTCTAAGCCATGAGATTGCAAATCTAGTATAGTATGGTATTATGCTTTTTGTTGTGTTTATTCCAGTTTTCAAGGTTTTCAGAGAAATAATTTGTTTCCTTGTGTGGTTAAGGGGGCATTGAGTTTTTTGTTTTTGTTGCACTCTGAAAATGCAATACAAAAGAGTTTGAGTTAAGGAAAGCTGGCAAGAATTGTTCATACAGTGGAGGATGGAATTTCAAGAAATACAGCAATTGTTTAGATATTATCTACCTTGTCAAAAAGACACAGGCCAATGAATAAGTAAACAGAATAAGCATATTGATGAGAAATTAGTGATGTAATGAATGTGTAGAGTTCTGTATCCAGAATTAAGAATTTATTTATGAAAAGGCATTCAGCACTTCCCTGTCAGATACCAGCATTGTATGCAGAATGGATATACTGTCCTCTTTCCAGATGCTTATACCACTGTGGGAAAATTGAAGACATGGTCTGTGGGTGTTTAGATAAGGCAAAGTTGGCATTCTAATAATGCACAGAGGTGGCAGCCAACACTCATACCCAATGTTTAAAACAATTTCTTTCACAGAGAACTATGGGTTTGTGTTGTGTTTCTGTATCCTCCCTGCTGTGAGTTCAGCTTTCCTCATGGACTTCCACCTTCTATAAAGCCTCCCATTTCTCCTGTCTGCATAGCTCACTCTTTTCTTTTCACCCCCATGCCTTATAAAAATCATCCCCATCTTCCTGTAACCCAAAACAATGCACTGGTCAAACAGTGCTGTAACTGTGTCTGAGATAACAGGCCAGCAGAACAAATGGAACAAAACCCAGAGCTCATGGTGCAGCCTTTTTTTTGTCCTCTGGAGGACACAGCAGTCAGGTCTTTCTCTTCCCTCCTCTATCTACATGCTGATTTTAAAAGAATTCATGAAAACATTGGTTCTTTCAAACTTTTTCTAATGTTTCAAACCGTCTTCCAAAATCATTTTTGCTGATGTTTCAAAATTTTACAATATGTCTTTGAAATGGACCAGCAGTTCAAAAAGTGAAGAACAAAAAGGTTGGGGTGGGAATGGTGAGGACAGGCCCATTATCCAAGTCACTCCATAGGATAAGACACTGTTGGAAACAAGGCCAAAAAAGAACAAAACTAAGCTTAGTAAAATTAGGTTTTAAACTCTCTCCTATTAAAACACTTCTTATGTATAATTGCACTTTATATGGGCACTGTTGATATATGTAAAGTTTATTCGGTGAGGTTTTCCTGTAAAAACTCCAGCTTTTTTTATGTCCCTGTTCCAGTTATACCAGGGGAAGTGAAAGTTTCCTCTTCCAAAGTTCAGTTTACTGTGAGTCTTTGCTTTACTGATTTTTTATTATCTATTTTTTCCTGTTTATTGCCCCATAGGAGCAGTCTCACAGGTGCTGGACAGCCTGGAAGAAATTCATGCACTTACAGACTGCAGTGAAAAAGACTTAGATTTTCTTCACAGTGTTTTCCAGGATCAGCATCTTCACACGCTACTAGATGTAAGTTTTCTGTGATAAACAGTTTGTGTTCCTGTACCTGTTATTCCTTGGGTAGTATTTTGTTTTATTCCATGTATATTATCTTTTTTTCCTTTCATTTTATTTAGCTGTAGAATGTAAAAATCAACTAGCACATTACACAGGAATGTATTTTAGGACTGTGTGTACAGAGTATTTTAGAATATGTAAGTGGTTACTGACTTGGTTTCAGCTAATAGATTTGCTTTAAAACCATTCATGAGAATGGCTTTTTTCTTTTGATAAGGCCTGCATTTTAGTTTTTATTTTAAAGGTGAATTGCAACTATAACTTCTAAAGCAATCTACACATTGCACTGAGAAAAAACTCAGGGTGGACCCAAATCCAGAGAGACATGGGCTGTGTCCACATTAGCAAGTACACAACACAACAGTAGCAGAGCTGTAGAACAAAGCAGTTGACACTGAGGACCCAGCATTGACTTTGTGTATTTTAAGAGCTTTTACTTTATGCTGGCTATGCTGCAGTCCTGGGACTGAATAACCACTGGTAGGTGAACAGCATCCTCTGTTTTAGTGTCGTTTGAGGGTCAGTGTGATCTGGTAACACTGTATGGTGAAAAACAAAAGAATGTGGTAGGTGGGTGTAATTAGAAGATTAATTTCAAAAGTGCACTCCAGCATGAAACCAAAATGCTCATGTGACTATGTGGATGATGACCATTTTATTGCTCTATCTTGAATTGAACAGCTTGGATACCTCAGTGAATGTCACAAATCTAACACAGTATCTGTAGCTTTTACCCAGTGAAAGACTCAAAGGAAAAGGAGTCATTCTTGCTCTCTGATCTGCAGGTAGATGATTATGGCTGTAGAAACTTTAAAGAGTTTCTGAAAAGTTGTTGAACACTTTAGTTCCTCTGTGCAGCTTTGCCAGGGGTATGATCTGAATGTAAACGGTGCCGTAGGCCCTTTGGTGTCCAGACTCTCTAAAATGTGGTAGATTATTTGTGCACTTCTCACAATTAATGAATAGTGTGTCACTTGAATTCTGTGCATTCGACAAGTTGAAAGGGTTCAGATCCACGCAGACTTCTTTCTGGAAGCAGGCCCAGCTGCTGGGCTCTGAGCTGGCCTGTCTGGGAACACAAGGCTGCTGGTAAAGCTGCCCGTGGGACTCGAGGGACCAGAGATAGCGAGTCAGCTGTTAAGTGACGAGGGCATTGCTCTGGCACAGCACTCTGCAGTTCTGATCTTTGCTCTTGGTAACTGTTTATGCATTTTACATTAAACAGTCATTGGATAAAATTACATGAACCTTGTAGGAAGAAGGGAGTAGGAGCTCATGACTTCCCTGAATTGCATGTCAAACAGCTCATCTTGCAATTTGCATTTAAGTATGAATCTTTTTTTCCCTGGTGTAAGTTCATCTACCTTGTGTTCCAGATGCTTAAAACACTCTTACTATATTGCACAATGCAGTATGGAAAGGTGATCAAGTGGATATGAATGAGAAATAAAAAAATCTGGACAGGAGTAGAATAACATGAGTGTAATAAGAACTAAAACACTTCTGTCACTCGTGCAGAAAGGTTTTAGAAAGTTATTAACCGTAACTATGTTATCTTATAACTTCTTTGGTTTTGTAAACCACATGGCCTTAGTTTCAGTATTTTGGTGTATGACAGGTCTACCAGACATTAACTCATGCTTCTGCAATGTTTTTACTTTCTTCTGGCTTTGACAATACCAGTCTGGTTCATGGAACTTCATTCATGACCTGTTATTTCTATACTGGTGTGTTGTAGCTTTTTTAATAAGAAAAAACAGCAATGGATTCATACAATTTTCCTTCCCATACAGAAAGGGTTACATTTAATTGCACATTATAATAACACATCTGTGAGAACAAAAAGCTATCAAAAAGCATTTTTGTTTTATTATGCCACGTGGAAGGGGGATGATAGAATCTTCCCAAAGATACTTTGATTAGAATAATATAAAATTCTAAAATATTTCTGTGTCATGAAATACTTGTTTGAAAGACTGAAGCAAATTACAGACACTATTACTCCATTATTTCATGTCAGTAACTTGAATGAGGGACGTTAGTTTGTGTTTATTCATCAATACTATTCCAGTTTCTCTCTCAGATCTGCGAAAAAATCATCAGTTGTATTTGGATAAAGTTCTGTCAGGGAAACTCTTTATTCCTCTCAGAGTATTTGGAGTTACTGAACCACCAGACCAAGTAACCTGGGAACCATTATATTCCACTAAGTAGGAATTCTATGATCTGCTGTGGAGCTGTGGCTGTCACTTTGCATTAAACTGCTGTTCCTCCATGGCTATTTTCCACAGTTAAATTTGTTCTCAAGTTCCTACTCTTCCTGAAGAGGTATCCTTATTTTTAGACTAGGCACATGAGGGTAGATCATGCCTGCTACTGAAATACCTTATTTTGCTTCGAAATTCACTCTTTTTCTGAAGACTAAAACACGGAGGACAATCTTTTTGTTAAGGGTGCAAGTTACCCAGGTGCTGGTTTATTTCAGATCACAAAATAGAAGTCTTTCTCAGCAATTCATTGACTTGGGTGTTACAAGGCCAGGCATCATCCCACTGATTGGTTTTGGTTGATTCATTTGTGTATGTCCGTTTTGATGGCTGTCTTAAGACTCTCCTCCAATTTGCTTGGGTGCCAAAGCTGTTCAAAAGAAGGGGAAAAAACTTAAAATAGTTTATATTTACTCTGGGCCAAATCTTCCAATACACCAGCATATTCTGATGGAGGCTTATTGCATAGTTTCATTGTGTGTATTTTTCATTGTTTTACATAATTCTTCTGTTGTGTTGGGCGGGTTTTTTTTCCTGCACATAAGTTGCACAATTCATTATTAAAAATTTAATTTTGTTTACTGAAGAGAGTAAAGACAAAACCCTTCTAAAAACAACCATTTAGAAATATTCACTATATTAAAAAATTTGTTTTTTAGTGATTGGTCTTTCTTGTAATGTAAAAGAGTGACTTTGGACTGGATGGACTTTTTGCTTCTGTCAGAAGTGTGATGATCAAAATTTTGGTGAATGATTCCTCTGTGTGACTTAGAACTGTCTGGGTTTATGACTATATAAAGCTTTATAGACTGTTTTATTCTGGTATCCAATTTAGATTATAAAGAATGTAGTAAAGTATATAAATAACTTTATGGAAAAAAACAGACTTAAATAGTGAAGCAGTTTCTTATTACCACTGACAGATTTATAGAAGCCTTATCAAAAGCTTGAATTAAATTATTTTTTTATTGACTGTCATGACAGAGATCCTGGGAGACATTTCTTTCTTGTGTCAGCAGTACTGACAAAGAAGTTGGACAGAAATATGAAGAGGTTACTAATTTTGGAGGCATTTGTTGTTCTGTATCATGACAAAAGATTTTAATGATTGTTTGTTTTGAAAAGTATAGCAGGCTTCAGGGCTGTGCCTAATGAGGGAGATCTTATGTTTCATCTCTATCAGTGCATCAGAGGAAGGAAGGTTTGCTAAAATGTAGAACCAGAAGCTGCTGTTTCGTGCAGCTGCCTGGCACTGAAGGAGACGAGAAATCGTTCTGCTGTTGAGTCAAGTAGTTTGGTCACCTCTCCAGGGACGCTTCCCGTGGGTGATTCTGAATGCAGATGTCGTTCGATTCACAAGTGAGATTTTTGCTCAGCAGGAGAACAATATCAGCTTTTGTGTGACTGGGGCCTCTCTGTGCTGCTGGCTTTGTGTGCATCTGTCTGTCCTGGGGCAGATAGTTCTGTGGGCTGAGATGTTTTGGCTCTTAATTTAAGAAGTTTGTTACATAGATGGAATCGTGAAGGTAAGAATTGCTATTTCTGCAAGTAGATCTGTGATAGAAGCGCTATGAGCTTTTAAGAAAGTTCATTTATACCTTTTGCTGGCTTAACACATTACACACATGTGGTTTTAACTAAATGAGGTAAAATTTGGAATAGCCATTTGTATCACATCTATATGTGCAGCCACTGCTTGCTTTTCAAGTTTGATTTCTTCTCGCAGTGCATATACTTAAGGCATACTGATTTTTCTAGGGAGTCTCATTTTTGTGTCTGTTCTTTGTTGCTAGTGGTAATGTTTCAAGGAACATGCATCTGTGCACACTTCAGAGTTTCCTTAGGATTTCTTTTGAACTCAGTCAGCCAAAGAGATTTGGTCCTGAAGTCCAGACTTTTAAGGAAACATGTTTTCTCTTTTGCTAGAATGAATGTTGTTGGAACCTCAATTTAGCTTCTTACATGGTTGGCTAAAGCTTTCTGCTGGATTTATTTTGGTTTGCTCTGTTTACCCTCTCAGTGATGGACATTGGCACAGTAAATTTGAATGTCTTTTGTGAAACTTGCAGTTACTCAGCAGTGCCCAGCCGTGGCTGATACTAAACTTCTCTATTAGAAAATGCTTTAAACTCTTCATGTAATTTTTCCCATTTTGCTCTTTTCTGAGCAAAGTGTTTTATTTTAACAACTTTATTTTATACTTGGGGGGGCGGGGGAGGCGAAGGAAAAAACATTGTTTTTTCTCTTCGGGATGCTTTCATTTCCTTCTTCTTTTACTATAAATCATGAACAGACTGATGGCATATCTATCATATTTTACAGAAAATAAAATAAAACCAGCAGCTGTGTATAAAAAGCTGAAGTATTTTCATGAATGATCTAATTTTACTATGCTTTGATTTGAATAAGAATGACTTTCTGTGTGAATCACATAGTGTGGTCTGAGGTTTTTTGAATCCACATTGGTTTTTATTCTCTTGAATACTGATTATGTTAAAACTTACAGGGGGAACGTTTTTTTAGTGAAACATGAATACTTTTTTTTTTGCAAAATTGGATCAGAAAGTGTGTTACGCATCATGCCTAAACTCCCTCAGAACATTATGCTAAAGTGAATTCTTTATAATTTTTAAAACACCTTTTCATATTTTAAATTATCCTTTATTTCATATGTTTGTAAGACCAAAACAAATGGAAAATATTTGTTTTAAAAAAAAAAAAAAAAATAACTAAGTTGGCAGGAAAGCACCTTGCTATTTGGGGAATCAAATCTGGCTTTTATCCCAGTCCAGCAGAGGCAGCACAGCCCCAGGGAGTGGGAGGGACTGTCCCACCCTGCAATGGAAACTCCTTTCCCAAGTAGTGTAGAAGGAACAATGACCAAGCCTTAGGGGAACTGTTTGAAGAGTTCCTTCAGCAGATGGGCTGGATCATCATCCCCAGTGCAGTCCATTTGTCCTCTAAAAGGTAACTTCTCTGCTAGCTCTGTCTGAAAGAACACGTAAAATGCCATTCTAGGATTTCTTCTTTGTCATTCTTTAAAATACCTTCCATTTTCAACTTCCTTCATATCTTTGCATTTCGTTTGCTGTGTTACAGCTTACACTGTGCCAGTCAGCATCATCTCATTGTCTTCTTGTTCTTCCTCTTTCTCTGCCTTACAAATCCATATAGAGGATTTGCCTTGTATTTAGCCTTCTGAGCAGAAAGCATTGTTGGTCAATATTTTTATAATGTATGGTAGTGATAGATGAGTTAGTCTCTTAAACCCGAGATTAATACAAATAAGAGCCAACATTAACGTTCATATTGATTGAGAATAATTTTTCAGAAATTTATTTATCCATCGTTTTCCAGCAATGCAAAATTCTGGGTCAGTTTGCATGACAGTGTGATAGTTACTTTTTTACATTTAACCTGTTTTCTTTTTAACTAACGTTCTCTCATTTTGAGCATTTACAAGCTTGATACTGATGTGATGAATCATGAAGTGAAATTCAGCTTAATAAAGTCTGTACTTTAAATGGGAATTACACTGCCTAGCCCAGTCCTCTTGGCCTGATGTCACCTTCCCTGTGTAAATGGTGTGGCATTGTGTCTGTGCATGTGTGTGCCTCTGCGCATCATCAGCATTTCTTACTCCAAAAGCATAAATCCATAGACTTTTTTTTTTTGTATGTGGAATTAAAAATTCCCATGATTACATGTATTTTTAAGTTACTGGGCCCTGATATGGCAAAGAACACTAAAATTTTACTCTTGCCACTTACAGAACATTTAATTGACCTCGTCAATACTGTCTTGAGATTTAAAAAGATCATTTTCTTACTCGTTTTCCTGTTTAACTTTCTGCATTTTCTTCACTTCTTATTATGTTTTGTGTAGTTCAAGTTAGATTCAGTTCCTTTCTAACCCTAAGGGCTACCTGTTGTGTTTGGGTTTTTTGTCCTTATAAAGCTTCAGATTTTCAGATTTATTATTTCTCCTGGAGCTTGGGACTTACTGAGAAATGTCAAAAACAAGTGCTACAGCACCTGAGATACAGTCCACAAATCTTGACTAGTACTTCAGCTTTGTGAGTGCTGGGAGTTTTCTTCAGAATGATTACTCCATTCTGCACTCAGGTTACATTCAAAAGCCCAAAGGCAATGTACAAAGAGCCCAGTAAAACTCCACTTCTGTCTTTGAAGTCAGTCAGACCTCGCTGCCTCCTCCTTCCAGTTCTTCAAGTGCTTGGCTGGTGCATGTTGTCTGTTGTAGGTACCAGTGATCTCACTGCAGTATGTTTTTGTTCTCAGTAAGTCATTGCAAAAAATTTGCATGAATAGAGAGAAACAAAAATGGTTGTTAACTCCAGCATTATCATCTCCTGGTGTGAGATATGCTCCATGTCACAAAGCAGGTGAGAAACTGGGTTCTTTGCCAGCCCTCTGTAATCATTGTGGATTTAACTGGTTTTATGGATGGAGGTTTGTCGTCATCTTCAGGGTGGTGAACTAACCCGGAAGAGTTAATTCAACTGAATGAAGTGGGAAGGAAGTCCATTCATGCCTAACCTGAGTCTGTAGTTCCTGCTTGGGCATTCGTCCATGCTCGAAGATGGGGGAAAGGTGTTATTCTGTGGGGTGTCTCAAGGTGTTGTCCGTGGAGCACATCTCTTTTTAAAGCCTTTCTATATTGAGGGATTGGTTTTCCTGGTGCTTTTTGAGTCACTTAGATTGGAAAGGACCTTTAAGGTCATCGACTGTGTTATCCCAGCACTGCCAAGTCCTCCACTAAAGCCTGTCACCAGGTCTTAATATCTCCAGAGATGGTGACACCACCACTTCCCCAGGCAGCCTGTTCCAGTGCTTTTGACAACCCTTTCAGTGAAGAAATTTTTCCTAATATCCAATTGAAACCTCCCCTGCAACCTTTTGCTCTTTGGTAAGCTATGTACACATGCCTGGCATGTCTTTAACATCTGCTGTCATTTGTTGAGAACTGCAGGTTCTGCAGTCAACAAAATTTTTATGATGAGAATTAGTATAGGTTTTTCTTAAAATACAAGACAAATGACTAGGGTAGAGTTCTACCTGATAGTGAAATATAGTGCTGTCAGACACTGGAGCATGGATTCAATATACAGGAATGAGGCATTTAGAGCTACCTGAAGTTATGGAGAATGAAATATGTGATTTTGAGGAGTAGCATAACCATTCATTATCAATATTTCTGTGAAACACCTTGAAATAATTAATTAATTAATTAAAACCTTGGTAAATGTGAGCTAATCAAGAGGCACACTTTAAAACAACAGTTGTGGGGGAGAAAACACACATACCCTGCAGTTATTTCATTAAAATATAGTCCTTTCCTTGGACCTTTTACTTCTGAAGTGCTAAGGCTTTGATTTTACAGAGTAAGTGCATAGCACTTGATAGTTTCTGCTAAAAAGGAGTATGTTCCTCAATGGAGATAAAATTTGTTTGTGTACACTGAAAGTAAAGACTTAGTCCCTTGCAAAGAACTAGAATATACAAATCAGGTATTACTGAACATCTTGACACTTGACCGTGGGGTCTCAACCAGTATAAGCATAAATGTGTCCTTGAATCTGCTTTTAACTATCAGTTTAAAAAATAAAATTAGATCAAAGATTGATTTAGAACAAACTGTAAAAATATGTTATGTTCTATGAAGAACATAGAACAGCCACATAATATGCATAGGTAGAAATATTTCCTTTATCATTTTAAATACTAAAATTGCTGCCTGTCCTAACTAGCAGAGTAAGAAATACAGTTAAAAAGCAGCCACCCCCACATACATCAGCATAGTGGGTTCAGTGTGTGGAGCTGCACAGATTTGTGTAGTCTTAGTTTCAGGTTGAACTTTATGTGATTTCCCCTCAGTTCAGGACTGCCTGCAGTTTCCCTGCAGCGTTATAACCTGTTGAGAGGATTTAAACTTGGATGCATTTTCACTTTTTAAGGTTTTGATCAAGAGATAGACTCGACATTCACCTGCAGAACAGAATGGAAGATCATCTCAGTGCTCTGTACCTTAACCTTCTAGTTCCCCTGGTGTTTCCATGCATACAAAATATGTCAATGCAAGATTTAGATGATAAAATATTGAGTGGTAATGCATGTAATGCCACAGGACATCTTTCTCTGTTGCTGACACTGGTGAAGAGCTGTGTCCTTTCCTTCCAGCTGTCATGTAACCAAATTGCCACTAATAGACAGACACCGTGAAGGCAATAAAAATGTTTTGTAGTTTCCTTTTTACCTTTGGATTACTACAGAGGAAATGCATGCACAGTCGTTTGGCTGTGCACTTGTAGGGGTTGGGGGCATGTGTTTTCCCTCTGAAAGGAAACCTACAATCATTTCATGTTTCCACCTTAATTAAACAGATACCATATCTCTCACATATCTCTGTCCTTTAATTTCTGTTCATCATCAGTAAAATGAACCTTCCTCATTTTTACTAAGATGCTGGAATACAAAGGTTGATTTGCTCCTGTTTTACAACTAATGCATCACACACAAAAAAGTTTGAAGCTGTGGAGGGCTGTAACCTGTAATGCTCTAGAGGTCACAGAGTGGAGTCTTCAGTATGCTTCAGACTTTGATACAGGATGAGAGCATAACCTGTACTGTGGAATTATGCTGGGAAGTAAATGTTAGGTCTTGGATGCTAAAGTGGCACCAGAGAGCTTCAGGCACAGTCCTTAGCAGTGAAAAACAGAGGGGTTAAAAGAGCAAACTGTCTTTAAACAAAGTTGAAGACAAAGCCTCTGCTGTGACCTTGTTACTCAGTGTGTTTTCCAGTAGAAATTGATAGCTTCAGGGCTGTGTTTCCTTGAGAGCTTAGAATGCCAAGCAAAGACACAGCCATAGGAACGTTACAATATTCTGCATGGAAAAGGAGATGTGAAACAGAACTGGCAGAGGAAAGAATGAGGTGGTCTAGCACTTACCTAATTTGCTCTTTAATTTTAGCCCTTTTTTGATATTACTGCTTGTGAATATTACTTCATTCAGTGGGTCATGGATTTCTTTCAGACTTGCAGGACATGAAACCTCAGGGGTAAATGGAATGCCAGGATAGGGAGCTGTGGGAGGTAACAGCAACAAGCCTGTTTGTTAGTAAATGTTTCTGTGCAAGGGCAGCACCCCCACATGAGAATTTTTCAGATGGTACAGAAACCTAAAAGTGATGAAAAACGGCTCCCTAATATCACTGTGTTACATGTGATAAAGTGGTTCAGAAAGCAAAAGTCAAATAGATAAAGACATATTTTAATGATTACTTTTAGGTGTTTCAGCTTGGGGGTTTAATATTTAAGGTTGGCAACCCAATATCTGTCTGAATTGCAACTGCATACCCCACAAAATGTGTATTTGTGTTGAAAGATCATGGGGGTTTATGCTCTAGCAGTTCAATAGCTCTTGTTTTAACAAGTTTCTGATTTGCCTCACAGAAACTTCCAGATTTTGGATAGGTAGAATACTTACTGATTTCACTGTGGGATCTAACTTTGACTCCATTCAAGACTAGATGAGGCAGTGGAGGCTGCATTTCTGCCACTTGTGGCATATCTAAATTTTTCAGTGTGACCTTGAATGGGAGTTGTGTTGGGACAGTATTCTGACTCCCCTTAGAGGAAATGGTTAAAAAGGAATTTCTGCACATCTGAAAAACTAGTCAGAAGAGGAGTTTGTTGTTTTGTCTCGCCTGCCTGATTGTGGATTAGGCTTTGGGCTGTCTGCTTTAGATATCAGCAGAAACAAGTTCACTCTATACAGGCAGAAGCCGAAAAGTCTCGACTCTGCAAAAGCTGGTGAGCTGACAGCAACACTGCTTGACATCTTGTGGGTATTCTCTTCATGGCATTTGTGTTCTAGCATGCAAAATTTAAATCAAAACTTGTCCTTTTAAGAAGCAGTGTTATTTTGTTTATTAGCTATAATGTCAATTTATATTTGTTATATCAAGTTTAGTTAATGTATTAGTTGGGATTGTGGAGATTGTCTGCAGCAAGCTCTCAGTTTTTATTTTCAGTCTAGCAAATGCAGAATAGCTGGTGCTGAGCAGTGAGACTGAGGTGCAAAGGATTCAAAAATCTGGAAATGCCAAACATTACAAATGCTGTTGCATGTTACAACAATTTTTTTTAATTCTTACAAATTTTTAATTGTTTATGCTTATTGCTGAGTGAAATTGTTGGAGGTTGGGCTCATGGGCTGAGGGGGCAGACTTATTTGCTGGAAAGTAGGCACTTCCAGCAAAAAGAAAATCCATCATTAGGGCACAGACAGATTTTGTCCTGCTGTAAGTCTCTTGTTATTACACAGAAATGCATTCTGTTGAGGAATGGAGAACTGGAGTGTGAACCACTTCATTCTGTTCCACAAGAAACCACCTTTGGTACGGTCCCTGAAGGACTCAGATTTGCAGGGCTGCTGAAAGGTAACAGCATTGGAAACAGGCTGGGTTGCTGTGGTTAAAGCTGCATGGCTAACTGCTCACAGGAATGTGTTCTGTACCACAGGAGCACATAAAGCCTGGCTGTCATTGTCATTAATGTTTAATTTGTGGTGTGTGCAAACAGGTTTCGTTCAGAGTTTTCTTAAACATTTTGTAAAACATTCCTAGAAAGGTGTGATGGAGTCTTGTGTCCAAGGGAACTAATGTTATTTTTGATGTGTCTGAATGAAACCTCTACATTCAAATGCCTTCAGAGAGGTATTATGGAGCTGTAAATTCCTTATTCTAAATTGCATCTGCTACAGCTAGTATTTAAGTGCAAAAACCTTGAAAAGTGTTTCAAAAGCAGTCTTTTTTCAAAGATTGCAAATAAGGTGGGACTGCTGCACCTCTTCTGGTGCATTAATGGATAATATAAGCTTTCCTCCTCTTACCATATGTAGCCTGGTCCCCTTGTAAACGAAAGGCTCCATGAACTAACTTGAATTAGAGTATACCATTTCAAAATTAAGAGATCTCCTTGTGCTAGTGAAGCCACCAGAAATACATCCTTTCTCTAGGTGAAAGGTCTTTTCTACCTCCACAATGAATGGATCCTGTGGCTTGGGCAATATATTGGCTTTAAACCTTAATGCAAATGTGAAGGTTTTTCTTTAGTCCCTCCTAATAGTTTGGTGCCTTGGAAACAAATCTCGGTACACAGCAGTTCTGGAAGATGAAATTTAAGGGCCATGTCTCATCATGAAGGAGCTATGGAAAAATAAATAAATGCACCCTTGTTTAGTCTGAACTTTGCCTTGATTTTTTTTTTCCTAAACATTCTTAGAGGAACTCTTCTCTGTGCTTTCCTTTCTGCCTCCTTCCTAATCTCAGAAGATAACTCTCCCATGGTAGTGAGAAAAAATTGTTTCTGTAAACTGCTGATTGTTTTGGATGATAACGACTTGAGGGAAGTTCAGCAACTTCAGTGACTTAGATTTCAGTCCTTGCTAGAAATAACTGATAAAAATATTTTCATGGTAACTTTTCTATAATTTCATTAATCTGAAGCAGGATGTCTGTGTAACTTACAGAAAAAGGCATTCAATAATACTCATGTTGGGTATTGTGCCTTTTTCTGCTGCACTTTGCTCAGTAGGTTGTGCTTGATGCAGTTTTCCTAACAGGTATATATAAGTGAGATACTTAATAATTTGGAGTCGGGTAGCTTGTCTTATTTAAGAAAAAGTAACAAATCACTGTGAAATGTTCAGTATGTGCATTGAATTGTTAACAGAGGAAAATTATGATCATACTGGATTGCATTTATGCCAATTTACATACCTTCTAAAGGCTGAATGGTGTTTCATGTGAGAAAGAAGAGAAAAGCAATTCTGTGTTCTGACAAAATTTCCTGTTTCAAACAGCCAAGGCCATTCTAAGCCAAACAATGGAGCTGTGGCTTCCCAGAGGAAGCTTCTGAGAACTCCTTGCTGAGCAGCCTAAATGGGGGGTTCTTGTCAACTCATCCTTTACAGTGTTAGGGTTTGATGAAGGTTGATGAGTCCCTTTTCTATTTTGATTGTTTGTTTACATACACTATTTTGAATTTCTGTTGAATTTTTGAGTATTTCCAAAGTTAAGAGATTCCCCAACTTCCCTGGGCAACTTGTGTAGTGTTTCACCGCCCTCGTTGTGATAAAAATTTCTTATCATTTCCTAAAAACAGTTATTTGTGTCTTTTTTCTGTCTTGTATTTCAAAGTAGTCTAACATAAATAGGAAAAAATTACAGGCGTGACCATCTTCATATCATTTGAAATGTAAACCAAAAGGGTTTTATTTGAAAATGCTGCCTGCTTATTTAGGTATACTTTTACTCCTTTAAAACATGCACAATATGTAAGGTTTGTATGATAAAAATCCTGTAATACCTATCTCTAATTTGAAGTTCTTTCTCCTGTTGTGTTTTGCATAGTTGGATGGTTTTTAAAAGTTTTTTTTTAGGAAAAAGTAATTAACCTGGAAGGTATGTGATAGTCTATTTAAATATATTGCCATGCTTTTGTCCAATAGAAAATCCTAGTAAAATAAGTGTACTCTTTCTTTGGGAGCACTCTTTCTTGGAAAGTTTGTTTTTCTGTTGTCCAAGTCTTTCCCTTTTGTAGGGTTCTATCTTCAAGAGTATTTTCCCATATTCTGAGGTTTATTTAAGTTACTGTTCAAAACGTTTGATGGTTTGATGTATTGAGTGAAGTAGGATATGCAGATTAATTTGTTTTTATAACAGAAGGTGTGATTTATAGCATTTATTCAAGATAGGATCAATTCCAGTAGAAGAATATAGTTTCTGTAAATCTGGGGAAAAAGCATGGGAGGTTTGCAGAATCCCTTAACCTCCTGAACTTTCCCATGTCATCCTATGAACTCTGAATCTATGGCACTGTTCAAATCAGGAAATGTTTAAAAATGAAAAGCCAAACCCCTAAGATGCTAGATTTTGTATACAAAACATCTGTGGGTTTTGCAGTTTAACAATCATCCTTATCCTGGTAACATAAGCAGGCTATTGTAAGCACTCATTAATTTATATAAAGTAGCATGTGATTTCATTAGTTTGTTTTCTTGTTATTTCAGCTTTATGACAAAATAAACACAAAATCTTCACCACAAATCAGGAATCCTCCAAGTGATGCTGTACAGAGAGCCAAAGAGGTAATGGCTTTAACATCTATTTTTTTTACTTTGGAAGGTTGATTATATTTAAAGTGGAGCTTATTTTACTTCATTAAGATCTGTATTTTGGCTCATTATCTGAGGTTTTTTCTGGAATGCTACCATTGCTTACTAAAGTTATGTAAGAAGTTGAATGAACTTGCAGAATTCCCTTATGTCTGTAAGGATTATGAATATTACTCAGTTTAATCATTTAACCTTTGCTGCAGCAATAGCAGTGTTAAAAGGAACCCTCTTGTTGGGTAACTGCAGCATCCTTCATGTTCAGTGTATTCATCTGCAGCAGAAGTTTGATGTGTATGTGGTTTAGTCACCAAAAAAAAATCAGCTTTTTAAATTGAAAGAACAACTCTATAATAGATAGGTTTAAGAAGAGCAAACCTGGAAGTGCAGTGAAGGTGGCCCATTAAGATAAATGACCAAAGATAAATAGGCACAAATGTTCTTCATGTTTTATACCTGGCAAATAGTATTGGTTTTGTTTATTTATTGCAAGCATTTAAAAAAAGGTTTTATTATATATTATCAGTAAAAATTAGTTTGGAGTGATGTAATATGAAAACACTATTTATAATGCTGTAGAAATAGAACGAACAGGAAGACTTTAAAACTCTGTGTAATAACTGAAATGACACTGATACATGCCCTGAAGCCCTGTTTTGCAGAATTTTCTGGTAGTTAATCCTGGGAGGTGCTTCCAGAGGCAAAATACTCTGCTTTCATTGTCCAAGTGTGTGAAAATAAAGGTATAAGAAACAGGTTTCAGGTGAAGGAGTTAAAGCTAATTTACTCCCCCCTCCTTCCCCAATGATAAGCAGAGGTATGGCTCATATCTTATAAATCTGGAGCTTGGAGGTGGGGTAGCAGATGGCCCACCTACACTTGGTGCCTTTAACAATGGGTTTTATGAGTATTTTTAATTCTGCTTTTAGCTGATTGTTTCAAGAAATTGAGATCATGTGTGGAAGTATCACCTGGTAGAGGTCATGTGTGTCACCTATTAGCAGTTCATTTCTGTCTCCATATATTTAGCTGTTGGAGGATTACTGTCAACTGAGAAAGAAAAAACAACCATTTCCTTCAAATTTCTGCTTTAATCTGTTTCAGAGTGAAAATTGGAATGAGGTATTTTATTCTCTTGGGGAGGGGTGGGAGCACGTTCTCCTAAGTCCTTTCCTGTCAAAAAAAGTTGGTTTGTATAATCATTTGGAGATATTCTGGCTGAGCAGTGAGGGTTTTCATTTGTTTAATAACTTCATTTGAAAGAAAGTTACTAGGAGCATTTCTCCTGCTTATCTTGCAGGTATTGGAAGAAATTTCATGTTACCCAGAGAACAATGATGCAAAGGAGCTAAAGCGTATTTTAACACAACCTCATTTCATGGTAAGCAAATTCTACTCCTGTTGGGTTTTGGGGGGATTGGGTGGTTTTTTTTGGTTTTTTTTTTTAGTATTCTTTATACTAGAAAACTTAGGTTCACTAAGTTCTCTTTAAAATTTCTTAAGTGATGAAACTGCATACAATATACTTATTAGTAAGTATTTCTAATCTGCTGGTCTGGCTAAAGAATTACTATTGCTGCTACTATTGGTCCTCCTTACTGTGCTGAGAACTGTCAGTAATGTGAAATAATCTCGTTCTGGAGTAGTTTCACTGTCTTTTGGGGGAGCTGTGATACACATAGAAGAATGAATCCTTTTACATGTCCACAGATAGATCTGGAATCTTCCTTCTGCTTTCTACCAAGGTCTCCTTAGGATAAAAGTGTGTGAATTCGCTGCAAAACAAGTGGTTTTTTAATATTATTTTACAATAAATCAATAGCATGTACAGTCTAGTGAATTTGTGTTACCAGCTCCTAATGTGTCTGTTTCGCAAATCTGATTTGTAGGCAATAGATGTCCTAAGTTCAGGGATGTGGCTGCTTAATAACTTGGTTCAAGTTACTGAAGTCCAGTGGGGTTGAAAATACGTGAGGGATTTCTTTCGTTTATACTCTAGATCAAGTTCACAAGGTCAGAAATAAACGTGTTTGCTTAAGTCTGCCATACACTCTTTGTCAGTTCAAAATCACACATTTGACTTTCCCTAACCCAAGGATTGTATGCAGGGGGCTTTGTGGAATTTGCTCACCTGAAAGCTGAATTACTGTAAGTCTGAAGGATAAACCTAATTTCCAGGAAAGAGTGAGCTGAAACCATCCTCCTGTTCAGGTATCAGATGAAATCTGGATAGCTGCATGTCCCAGTGTGTTCGTTTGATGGCCACTGTAGCTTTGGGTGCATTTATTTTAGTACTTTAAATTGGATCAGGAGTGTGTTCTTGAAATGAACCTCCTGACTGCCCTTACAGTGCTTTGGCTAGTAGCACATAAGAGTCTCAGAGCATGCAAACTGATTGTTTCAGGTAAAATCAAACTCAAAGATGTATGCCAGGAGCCAGGGTAGGCCAACGTTCAGTCCACAGGGCAAAGGTGGAAGAAGTAAAAACCCCTGCAATGTGTTCAGCATGTACATCAGGTCCTCGCTAATCAAATTGTTTTACTTTTTGATTCATTCCTACTTCATTGCACTAATTGCTAATGCAGACATTGGCCTTTCTGTGTGTACTCAGCAACACACAGAGTTATTCCCTGGAGATGGTACCTGTCCTGAAGTTTGTAACAGCTCTGGTTCAACATTGAACAGCAGTCCTTGCTTGAAATAGAACATAAAAGAAGGTGCAGTGGTACTCAACCATCTTGTAAGAAAGGTTAAAAAACCAACCTCACTGATAGGCAACTTCTTTATTTGGGATTTGACAGGTTCATATGATTTACCTTTTTTTGTGTAATTGCTACACCACTGCAAAAACATTAGACATGGCGAGAAAGAGCATTTTAAAGTATAAATTATTTTTGGAGTGGGCATCGATAAAAATTATTATTGTGTATAGAAATTTCATGTCAAGTGACAGGAAAATTGAGTTGAAAATCCTCTTTTATAGCTAGCTCTGTTTCCTGATATCCTCATAAATTTAAAACCATCTGTCAGAATTCTTTTGCTGCAATTCTGTAGAAAGTTGGGTTTTTTTAATAAGGAATTAACTGCAGTTCCATAACAAGTATTTTTGATGAGTAGTAATTTCAGCAAATTGGTCTATGGCATCCCAAGCTAAATTGATGGTTTTTTGAAGTCACATCATCTCTCCCCCACGTTTCATCCTCTCCCTTGCAGTTGTTCTGGCATTCACCTGGAACTGCACTTCAGTATTGCACTGTGCTAAACTAGCAGAAAATTGCTAAAAAACTCCAATCCATTTAGCAAAAAGAATTCGGGATAGCAGGAATACTGCCACAGCCAGAATGGACAAGGGGTCAGAAACAGTTCAGGTTAGGAAGGAATGGAAAGTAGCAGCAAAACCTGCATAAGTCGGTGTAGATCCACACCTGTAGGGTGCAGATACCAGAGTCTCCAGATGTCAAAGGGACAACTCCATCCTCTCCCATCAGTCCCACTCCTGCTCCCAGATACACCTTTATGGGGGTTGGAGACCTCTACAAAGTTATGTGTTGTATTCTGCCAAACTTCCCTTCTGAGCCAAAGCCTTTAAAATAAAAACTTAGGAAAGGGAATAATTGTACAAAGCATTATTGTCAGCCTACACTCCATGTCTTTGCCAGACACAGAGCAATTGTACAGAGCAATATTCTGATTATTAATGCACAGAGACTGAAGCAACAGGGTATAATAAGTAGGATCATGTGCATTAATGCCTGTATGATAACAGACTATCTTAGTATTATTTAGATTATTATCTGATGTGTATCCCTAATCACAAGAAAAAGGAGCATAGTTTGTCTTGTTTACCTAACTTACAGTGTTAGTGGGTTACACTGTGTACAGTCCTTTACAGAACCAAAGCTAATGAAGTATGCATTTGTAACTGAGCCCTTTGGGCTCAAAGTGTTTTGTTGTTCTAGTTTTCTTTCACCCTCATGTGTCTTACGGGCACAGGAATAAATTATGATTTTAGTCTGCGCATGCTCAACGTTTTAACTTAAAGAAATGTATGTAAATTTTGCATAAAGATCTTTCAGCTGTTACTCAATTTAAGAATTCTTTAAAATATTATCAAATACCTCATTTGTTATGTACTCATTTCAAGGAGCTTTTATTCCATTACACAACTTTCAGTAGTTTTTCAAACATGCCAGTTTTATTTCTAAAAGATTCTAGTATATATGTTTGGTATGTTGCAGCAATTTAAACATTTGCTGTTCTAGGAGACTTTTACTTAATTGCATACTGAAGTTTGATCCATTATCATGTGCCTTCCTACGCTGATCTCTGCAGACAGTGATCCTTCAATACAGCAGAAAGCAGTTGTTCTCATTAAACTTATTTTTAGCAGGATTATCATGTTCTGCAAAGGTAAAAGAAACAGGAAAAAATTCTAAATTATCAAAATCAACAGAAATGCATGAAAACAAGTATCTCTAAGTAAAGTCCAGTAGTAATCATTTTATTAAATGCTCTTAATATTTAAATTGAGTTTGTGTACTTTCGTGGTGTTTCTGAATTTGTGTTAATTTTTGTTAACACATTCAGAAGTCATCCAATATAATTTTTGACCTTTTATAATGTTCAAAGTACGGTATCTTAACCTACAAGGTGCATATTGTTGCTAAAAATAGTATGAAGCAAGGCAAAGATTTGATGTGAAACAAATGTGAGGCCCTGAATTACCTAAGAAATGTAATATTAAAGCATGGAGAGTGTAACATTTACTGTCAGGGGCACAGAATCACAGAATTGTTTAGGTTGGAGCAGATCTCCAAGATCATTGAGTCAAGTCTGCCACTAAACCCTGTCCCTAAGCTCCACTTCTACACAACTCTTGAATGCCTCCAAGGATGGTGAAGTTGAGTAGGCAGGTTTGAGTAGGCTGAGCTGAAGGCAGCCCAGATCACCCTACTCTGTTACAGAGTGCTTGCAGGCAGAGCCACGGCCACCCTCGCTCCTAGAATGGATGCTTTTTGTAACAGCAGCTCTTGTCCTGTTTGTGACAACTGCAAACGGTTTCCAGATATTGAGATGAGAATTAAGCTAAATTCCTAAACCTGCCTTGGAGCGTTCACACATAAATTGGCACCCAACTAAATAAATCAAATTTTAAATAAATTTTACTGAAGTGGTTTAACTTACCTATATGACCCAGATCTCTAACGTAAAATATTGTTTCAGTAGTGCAGACTAATGCAGAGGAATTGATGCAAGTCTTAGCTTAGTGGTTGACAAAGTAAGATAAAAAACAGAAAATGCAGATAACAAGTTGGTATTTAACTAAAAATAGTACTTGTGTAGGTGGGCTTGAAAGACTGGAAGAACAGGAGGGAATATGGGCAGGGCATTGTTAGTTTAGGGAGTTCCATTCTGTCATTATAATGCTGAATTCCCAACTATAGTGAAATTGTCTTTTATGACATGGTACACTTCAGAAGTGCTACCTTGGGAACAAATTTAGTATTTTGTAGAGGCAATGAAAACCCCATTTCTGCCTTGGGTTCCACTTCAGAAATACATCTGTGGGGATCTTTTTAGTACTTTTTTCAGTGTAAGTTTTGCACAAACACCTTAATAGGAGACTAAGACGTTGCAGACTCATATTTCTCTGCCAAAACAAGTTCTGGATGGTCATTCTCAAGCCTTGCAAGACTGATGAGTATTGCAAGCTAAGAAGGGTGAGCATTTAATGAAAATTAAAAAGATGTTAACTGTAATACAGATTCACCTAACTGCATTGGTGGCTCATACCTCTACTTTTGTAGAGAGATTGTAGGAACTAGATTGGATTTATCAATCCTTCTCTGGAAAACCCATCCATTTGGGTATAGAGGCAGATCTGTCACGGTCCTTGATTAGAGTAGGAGTAGAACCAGCATGATCACATATAAATTTGGTTTAGTTTTTGGACAAAAGCAAATTGGCTGTAATATATCCATTATTAAGAGTTGAATGCAAATGTGAAATGGATGTGATGTGTGGTTCTTGAAGATATCCTGGAGAACAGTAGAATGTTCCATAAAAAGAGCCTGGTACTCTTGAATACTGGTTTGCTAACATTTGTGCTTTGTCCAACTTTTATCTCATATTTCTTATTACACTTTTTACAGTTACGCAGACTTCATGTCTTTGTCCCAGCTTAGAGTTCTCACACAGTTGGTCGTTTTGCATATCAAAGATATTTAAATACATGTGATCAATTATGTGTTGTACCATTCTGTGCATCAAGAAACAGTAAAGTTTATGAAGCAGTGTTGGAGCACTTTGTTGGTTTACATTGTAATTTTTGCCAGGCATTTTGAACTCAGTGTGGTGGTGCTGTGTCCATGTTCCAGGGGAAGGGAAGAGCATGGAAACAATTACGCTAGTAAACAAAAAACCTCAGTATTTCATTCTTTCTGTCAATACTGATCTGTAGTCTGCCTTTTTTAGAATGAAATACCACAGGATCTGAATACCTTTCCATTTTCCTGGATCACTTATTATAGAATAGTTCGCTCAGAAAGGTAGATTCCTAAGTGTGTGTCTATGCACATAAAGACTTCACTCTGACACTGTGCAGCCGTCGAGAAGACGAGGGAGAGGGAGTCAGAATCATTGTTATTGAGTGTCTGCAGGAGAAAATCATGTTAACTCATGCAGATTTTAAAGGCTAGGTATGTGTATGTATGCATTTGCAGTCTTAGACCCCTTTGAGGCAAAGGCTCCTATATAGAAAATGAGGCACAAATATCTTGGATTTCCTTTAATTTCTGAAAAGTTTCAAAAATACTTCCAAGGAGTGAGTTGGAGACAGCAGAGGTGATGCAAGTCTGACATTCTGTTGCTGTGATCTCCTCTAGGCCTTACTTCAAACCCATGACGTAGTGGCACATGAAGTTTACAGTGACGAAGCACTGAGGGTCACCCCTCCTCCCACCTCTCCGTACCTGAACGGAGATTCTCCAGAGAGCGCCAACGGCGACATGGACATGGAGAATGTAACGCGGGTTCGGCTGGTGCAGTTCCAGAAGAACACAGATGAGCCAATGGTACGGATGGAACCTCGGGGTTTTCTTGGCTCTGGACTGGTGAAGACTACTATTATACTGATTTCAGTGACAGTTTCTGCACTTTGAAGTAGTCCCAATAAACTGGAATAGTACAGCAGCCATTGAAGATTCTTATCCTCCTGTCTATATTCTTAATTTAAAGTGCCGTGTGTGCATTCATACTTAACCACTAGAGCTGGTTTTGTTTAAGACAACCTTATAGAAGTTGTATCAAATTATGCTTTAAACTCAACTGGGCACTTTGCACTTCAATACAAACTCACAATTTTAACAAACCAGAATCTTATATGCTCTTATGTTAAAGTATTGCATCTTCACTTATAAATAGTATCTGTTTTCACTGCTCATATTTAACTGAGTGACAAAGATTTTATTTTAAGCTTAAAATTTATACCCCACCTTCAAGCTTTTAGGCAAAGTGACTGTTCTTAACGACTCAAGAATCACAGTGCTCAGTGTTTTATTTGTAAAAGTATAAATACCTTTTTTCCCCCCCTAGGGAATCACTTTAAAAATGAATGAGCTGAACCATTGCATTGTGGCAAGAATTATGCACGGAGGAATGATTCACCGGCAAGGTAATCATGTCTCATGAGCAGTTTTGTCTCAAACACAGTTATTTTGTACAAACTGTGTAATGGCACATACTCCTCATTTTGATGGCTGCAATCACATGGCAGGGTACTCTGAATTGGGATAGACTCTACTAGCTGCTTTACTTACCTTCCTGTTGCAGGTGTCTGCCAGCATTTTGAGGTGAGGGCCCACTGTGCTTCGTTTAGGTCTTAATTAGAATAATTACTATATTATTACTGAATATAACTCAGCAGGGAAATGAAATTCCACTGATTTCTGGAGCTGCGCTTATTTAGTTGTCTATTTTTAAAAAATCCTTAAACAAGTAACAGCACTTTTGCTTGCAAAAAAGAGAGCTTTGTCCACACAGTTCTTGAGGATCTTTGTATTTTTGATGGTGAGGCTCATAAACATGGTTTTTGAAATAAAAATATTACTTGTGCCTAGAACTTGAATCTTTACTTTTGGGTTTTACTGCTATAACAACTCATACAAATACGTGTTTTTTTCTCACCTCCAGTCTTCTCCTTTTTTTCTATTTTGTGTGTCCAGGTCAGGTGTCAAAAATAACAGGGTTTTGTCCTACTTTAAACAGATGAGCTTTCCTGCTATGTTGTTAGCTGCAAGTTTGGGCAGCACCCTTAAAAAGGTTGCTTTAATTTTTTCAGACTGCCATCTTTTTCTTTTCATGAACACAAAAATTTTCATCCTTTGTCAGACCAAAGTTCCCTCCAGCCTACTGCTCTATTTCAGGGGAACCTAGGAACAGGTAATTAGGAAGAGAAAACATATGTTTACTCTGTCTCATTTATATTGATAAAACCTGTCAAGAAGCAGGGAAGAGAGAAGATTTCATACAAGATGCAATTCGGATAGACCTCTCTATTCCGTTACAGGACCTTTTAAATCAGAATTTATTTGGCATCTAAAAGTGAGTTTTAAAAGGAGATTGCTCTAAGATTCACAGGAAGAAGGTTTTCTTCCAGCTGTGCTTAGGTAGTGGTGATGCTCTGCAGAGTATTGTTTCACATGACTGTTCCATAATGAGGCTAATAAAACTTTTAAAACATGTTAAAACTGGGTAAAAGGTCCAACTGTGCCCGTTAAAACTCTGTTCTTTTTAATTATACAGTGTCTTTTATTGCTAAAGATTTGGGAAATATAACCTGTTCTCAAAGTGTGCCTCATCTAACTAATGTAGCTCTTCTGCCCATTGGTCTAATTTGAAAATGAACTGTACTTCAGTATTGGCATCTTATTATTTTTTAATACTTGTAATTTCGTTAGGGCCCTAGATGCTTCTTACCTTCACTTCTTCCTTCAACATGCCTTTATTCAGATTATTTTTATTGAATAGAACAATGCAAATGCAACTTGATGGTGATCTTGAGCACCATCTTTGAATCCCATTGATAAGGTCTGTGGCTTGTATTGGTTTTGAGGGGGTGTTATGTCATTTTTTTCTGCTGTCTCCTTTTGTTATATGGAAAACTGCAAGGCAAAACAGCAATGAGTGGATAATAAATCTACTGGGAGGGTTACAGGAATTGTGTCATTTCAGGTCCAGCAATAGTAAGTACAAGCTGCCCAATTTCCAGTCACAAAATAGCTTGCTGTGAAGTTGCCTCCTGACTCTATGACAGATGTATCTAGTCCTGGTGTTTATAATTGCCCTTATTCAAAAGGTGGGGAAGTTAAAGTGGGAAGAGAGGCTTTGAAAAGTCTATCTACTTGCACCTTCCAGAGGATTGAGCTCAGTGAAAATGGAACACCAGTTTCAGTCAAAAATTGTCTTTTTATTGACTTGTCTACTTTTTTTAGGACAAGTAAATTAATTGTATCATAGATCTCAGGCTTTTAATTATGTCTTAACTTTCACCTTTGAGTGAAAGTCTGTGGCTTAACTTTGCTCAGTTGTCCATTTACTTTCTTCCTGTAGATTCTGTTTAGACTGCTCATACAATAAATACTGTTTTTAGGTGATCTGCATGTAGCCAGAGCTCTCAGCAGGTTTTGGTACCTTAACCGATATGCTCTTTGTTACTGTCTGGTTTTGGGGCATAGGTGTTTAAATCTGAATTCATTCTTAAGATGCATTTAAAGAACAGGCCCCAGTATGGCATTTAAAAAGATGTCCAAAGAAGAGAGAGGACCTATTGACTGCCCTTTTAACCTCAACAGGAAAAACAGACAATGGTGTCTGTGCTACATCCTTGAAGTGACTGATGTCAAACTGACAGCAGTTTTTAAAATACAGTTACCCCTGCTAAGGTTTACTCAATTCTAACAAAATCTATGTGAAAATATGATTATATGTTCACAGCTCCCTTCATTTTCCAGGCTACAGAATTTTCTTATGGCTACCAAACATGTTTCCAAATAGGAAATCCCAGATTTTGTTCTGTCTTCTTCCAAAAAGAGTGGAATTTCTCATACTTCTGTGCAGAGCAAGAGCACACTCTTCCTCAAACTGTCCTCACTCTGGCTTGCAAAGACAAAGCAGGAAATCATTTACTTCAGAAATACATCCATTCTTCATTATTACAGATGTGTTATATAACAATAAGTCATGAATATCTTAAGTTCTAAACAAACCTGGACTGTCAATAGAAAAGGAACCAAAACCAACCAAAGTCTGGTTAAGGCAATGTATTATGGGAATTAGAAATGGTAAACAAGACTCGTTACTCAAAAATGTCAAGAACACTCTTGTCCAATAACAATGTTTATAAATATTATAAATACATATTATATAATATATATATGTTTCTGCAAATGATAAACCCCTTTCCCCTCAGATTGAAAATGTCTATCTATGGTTTATCAGTGCATCCACCCCCAGAAAAGAGGACCACGTACTGCTGGTGTCCATGTTTTATTCCCTCTGTTACAGTCATGAACGTGACAATATTTACTTCTGTCAGAAGAACAGAAATGGGAAAAGCTCCAGGAAAGGGAATTTTATTTACATGCACTATTGAAATTGTTTGATACAAGGATATTACCAAATCTGATTCTCATTGTAAAATTTAATTCCATCAGATTTATATTTTGAGTAATGTCAAAGAATCTTTATACTATTCCAGGCCGTATGGTCTTTCTGATTCAGTATTATTGTTTAATAACAATTACAATCACTTCAAACACAATTAAATTTTGTTAGAATATTTTTTAAGAGTTGAGTATTGAGTGCTTTCCTGAAAAAGTCTGACAAAACTGAACTTTCAAAGTCTTTTATTAGAGATTTGGTCATTAACATTCTAGATGTGAACTCAATGAATTTGAAATTTGGATGCAGGACTGCTGGATTCACATTCAGTGGACTATTACCAATGACAACTTTTCCACTGAAGAGTGGGAGGAAAATTGTGATCAGTCCCTTTTTATGATTTCACTATCAGCAGGTTGAATTGTTCAGAGTATTTAATTTGGCTGAATGACTTGCTCCTGAGAGTACTGGAAATTTTTGCAAACTCTGGGCTCTCTCCTGTAGCACTGCCAAGTGAGCTGCTGTTTCACGGAAGAGAGACCAGTGGGAATCACAGCAACAGAGCTTTTCAGGATTCTTCTCCTTGGTTCAGGCTGTGCTTGTGTTTAGCAGGCACACAGTTTGATTTTCTTATATTTGTACCAGCTGAAAGTTTTGCTTAGGTGGTATTCTTTGGAAAAACTGGCAATTTTGGTTCAGGGAAAGAATTTTAAGGATTTTTCAAGGTTCTAGTTGATTGGCTTTTTTCAGGTAGTTTTATATATATATGTTTTAATTTAGGAAATGTTTGCCAGCTCTGTGTTTTCTGAGTAAGATTACTTATAGTAAGTACAGTAATTGTATGAGGTAGAGTATTTAGAAAAGTATAGTTGCACAAATTATTTAAATCATACAGCAAAAAGGAATTTGTATTAAGTAAATGGTCTTTGTCATACTTTATTTTGTATGAAAAACCTCTTCTGACTAATAATAAACTGTGGAAGGGTTTGTTTTTTTTTCAGAACTGCTAGAGAATTAGGTGGGTTTGAGCTGCTTAAGTCAGAAATTGTCATTCTAAAAGAGTCTCCTAGGTTGCTTCTAATCCTGAAGATGTGCTGCCTTCTCCCTGCTGAACTTTTGTAGTGCCACAGAGCCGTGTTGTAGCATCCCATTCCCATGCCCAGCCTCAGTCGGTCAGTTTGTGACTTGCCTAAGCCAAGCAGGTGTTTGTTTCATCATCTGACATTGTGGGTAGTCACACCAATCATGTGCATTGAGGCTTGAGTCAAGTGTACATACAGAAAATGCATGTTGTAACTACGGCAAATCAATATCAGAGACATTAAAAATTACAGAGGTCTGATGGATAAAACCAAGACTGTGAAAAAGCCAAACTTCATTAAGTAGTCATTTGATAAAATGTTGGTTTAATATCTCTGTTGAACATTTCCAGCTGACCAGTTGCAGGTGACTTTCTTTTCAGTGTGGGTTTTTGCAGTGTCCTTGTAAGGGACTGATGTTTTACCCATGGACTTAATAGGGTGCCTGGGCATCTATTGCTGGTGCATTCTCTGCACTCTGAAAGACAGACTTGTAATCTTTGGTAGCTAATGCAAAGTCCTTTTCTGAATCTAGCCAAAAAATTATGTGATGATGTTATATTTATGCCTTTGTATGAATATTGGAACTGCCTTACAATTATCTCAGTTTGTAAAAACATGTTCTGTGTTTTGTTAACTCCACAGGTACGCTACATGTAGGGGATGAAATCAGAGAAATAAATGGAATCAGTGTGGCAAATCAAACTGTAGAACAACTACAAAAAATGCTTGTAAGTGCCTGAAGTATTTTTCATGTTCTCTCTGAAAGTGCCTGTCTTATTTAGACAAAACTTCTATGTAATTGTATTCTGACTTCCCTTTTTTCTTCGGTGCTTGATGAACTACATGGGCATGTAACACAAAGAGTTCATGTGTTCAGCTGTTAAAGCCTTCTACAAACCCTCCTCTCTTTTTCAGTAGTGGCTTTTTTGAGCCTTCTACCTTCGACTGGTAGAAGGCACATCCAGGTGTCATTTTTCCATTTAGTCCCACAAAAAAAGGTCATTGACACCCAGCCATTCTGAAGAGGTGTATGTCTTAAAACAACTTTAGTGGAGGCTCCCCAGACTCTCCAGGCAACTGACTTTCATGTATAACTCTTCTACATTTTACAGTGTTTTTCCAGTGTCTGAGTTTTGGTTGTTGAAATGCAGGAGTTTCTTTTGTCTCTTACGGACATAACAGCAAAATTACTGCTTTCCTCTTGTTATTCATCCCAAGTTAGTCTATAAAGATCATAGAAAGGCAGAAGAGTTTGGCTTGGAAGGGACCTTTAAAGGTCATGTAGCCCAACCCCGCTGCAATAAGCAGGACATCTTCAACCAGATCAGTTTGCTCAATCATGCCCTTATTTTAAGTGTTGAGTCTACACCAGGCATAGTCACTGAAGAGACTATGAGGGAAAAGAAGCTTTTCTTAACTACTGGTACACTTGCTGTGCAAATAAAAAGACAGTAAGTCACAGAATCAGGAGTCTCCACTCCAATTGCCTGTACCAAGAAGGATCAACATTGAATGCAGCTCAGGTTGCTCAGGGCTTTTCCTGGTTAAGCCTGGAAAATACCCAAAGACAGACATTTGACAGGACAGGTGCTTCTTTGGGCAGCCTGTTCCAATACTTAAGTATCGTCATAGGGAAAAATGTGTTCTGTAGATGTAGCTGGAACATGCTTTCTTCCAATTTGTAACTATTGTGCTCATGGTTATTGACGTTACAAAGGAAAAAAACGATATTTTGAGCTCAAATAGTCTGTCTTTTTCCAGGAAAGCTCTATTTGGGCTTTGCTAATAGAGTCAATTTGATATTCCATAACACTTGTAAATTTTTCTGCCTGCAACCCTAACCTTGGGATCCTGGATGGTATCACTAATCTTTTATTGTGTCCAGAACTATACAGACAAACTTAAAAGGAGTCCAGGCAAAAAACATTTTGGGGGGTCACAGCAAGCCAGCCAAAGAGAGAAAGGGTTAAAACTCTGAGATCACTTGAAGTGATCTGCTCACATTTCTGCCCAGATCAAGTCCTGCAGTTGTCAGCTATGTAGTGGCACTAATATGCAGATTGGTATTTAAGAAAACATGTGGCCACAGTCTGCTGCTGTTTTGCAGTTACTACTTGTTATGAATATTCTTATACTATAGTAAATGCAAACTAGCAGACCCCATGCTGTGTTTTGATGAAAGACTATTTTTGACATTTCTACCTTTAGTACAATAACATGAAGCTTTCCAGAAATCATGAATACAGTTTTGCTATTTGACATGTATGAAAGAAAATGTCACTTTAGTAGCAAAGACTCTGTGGATCACAGGGAATATGACTACAAAGAAAAGATTGACATGGAAGAAACCTACACATCTCTGAATCTCACACACTGAAATGCAGTTCTGGGTTCTAGGCATTCAAAACCTGGTCAGGTGAACAAACTGGTAATGTATGTTTATCCTTTGGATTCATGCAGGTGATTTAATGTTTGTTTATAGGAGAAACAACAGCTTCGCATTTTAGCTTTTCTGAGTATTTACTGTAGGAAAACAGTGCTGCTCTCACACTGTGATGTTGTACTTTCAAGCAATAGTCATTTGGTGATTTTCCCTTCAATGTCCTAGTCTTACAAGTGTTTCTCTCTTTGCAGAGGGAAATGCGTGGAAGTATTACCTTTAAGATTGTGCCAAGTTATCGCACGCAGTCTTCATCCTGTGAGGTAATGAATGTAATGACCCATCCTGTTTCTCCCTCAGTCCTGTAACTAACTGCCTGCTGATGGCTGAATGTTACTGCTTTCTGGGAAATCGTTTCTGCCTGTCCTGTTAGATCACGCACACCAATTTTACAACAAAGATAACGGAACATGAGTAGGTCCCACCTACCTACTCAGCCCTGCCTTCATATTCATCTCATCAGCACCTTAACTAACTCTTTACAGCCTATTTTAAAAAAAAAACAAATAGGAAAGGGGATCCTCAGCTCGTGCACTTAGGAAGCCCCTTTTGAAAAAATGACCATTTAAACTCATTCTTCAGGAAGTCTGTTAAAAGTTCCTAAGCTGAGGAACAATCCTCCTGGTTTTTAGGCTTTAAATATTATATGGCTGCTTTGGGCTGTTAAGGGTTAATTGAAGAACCTGTTTCTGTATAACCCTGTTGAGGTAAATTTGTGGTGGTTGTGTGTAACAGTTACATGTGGCTTAATATTATGTTTCCATGAAGAAAAATGGTACTTGTTACAGAATAAAAACAGATTTGGAGTTAGTTCTTGTTGAACTGTAAACTTGATGTTATGATTTTTGCAGAGCAATGTTTAATTCCCTTCCGCTCACAAAGTTATGTTCCAGATTGCAACTGAAGGGAATTAAATTTTAGAAAGTGGCTACTTGAGAGCCACTGCTGCAATTTAAGCATACAGATGGCATTTGCACCGTGTGGATGATGCCAGTCTTTCTGTGCCACATGTTTAACTGTGCAAACAGTTCCCAAATTAGAATTCCAAGAGTGAAATCACAGTCCCTGTTGAAGTCAAGCACCTTATCCTAATTAGAGCTGTGATTTCACCCTAATTGTTTTTGTGTCTCAGCAGATGCTAGAATACACAGAAACTGCTAACTGTGGTTGTCAGAACAATCTGTTTGCAAGAAAGAAAATCACTGCTTTTTGGTTGCCTTCTCTACTTCAAATAGAATTCAACAAAAACTAAAAGCTCTTAGAGGTAGAAGGTTTGACAAATTTTCATGTATGAGGCCATTTTTCTTAAAAGGTATAACTGTGAAAGCAAAAGTTTTTCATGAAATGCAAAGTCTTTAAAAAAAAAATAAATAGAAATTCTACAGTGTGCTGACCAATTTCTGTAGGAACGGACTTCTGTACTGTCAATAGCAGTAATAATAAAAGATATCTCACTTTCCAGTACTGAAACACAGAAACTGGTGAAACTGTAGACCTGTTGGGAAGATGATTATTTGGAAAAACTCAGCATACAGCTTTAAATTAATACCATTAGGTGTCATTTTAGTAATAGCAGATCATCTCTTTTCTTTAGCTTTGTGTCCTTAGGCTCTTCATTACTATTTATCTCACAGAAACTCTTTGGAAAAAAACAGTCCTTTGGTACACAGAGAATCTTTTTCACAGAGTTTTTCAGGATCATGATTCAAATGAGTAATCAAATTCTTAACCATCTATAAAGGCTAAAAATCAATGCTGAATGACATTACTAAGACACAGAAAGCTTGCTTCTCGTGCCCTCTAGCAGGATAAATTGAGAGATATTTGGTCCTCACTAGTATAATCTTACTACTTTAGGGGGTTTTGGCAACATTTCATTATATATTAATGTTTAGTTCCCCGCCCTCACTTCAGTCATGGGCTGGTGCTTGTGTAGCATAGCTTTGTCAGAAGAGAAGTATGAAACAGATTTGAGAACTAGAGGGATTTTAGACTTCTACCATGATCATGTCACTGGATTGCAAAACAATTTTGTTAATCTAGAATAAAAAACCCTAAGTATTAATAGAAGGAGACGTGATGTGCCCTTTATTTAGAATGTGTCTTAGGCCCTTATATACAAAGTGGGGAGAGGTGAAATGTTACTTTTTGACTAACTGAGGTTTGAATTTCACTTCCAATATTTTTCTTCTTTTGTAGTCATTTAAAATTTAAATAAGTGTTGCAGCGATGTTTTCTAAATATTAAGTCATCTCTGCACATTTAGGGAAGTCTTTTCCCTGTGCTATGTAATGGTACTTCAGGGTCACTAGGCAGTTTCCAAAATCTCTCCTGAATAATTTCAAATTTCTGAGGCATTTGTGGCTTTTCCTGCTCCCATGCCTTCCAGGCCTTCTATTTTGTGGAGTAGATTTTCCTTGGAAACATCATACTTTTGAATTCGCTTGTGTAAAAATTTGATCAGCTGATCTAGTATGAGATGACCTGTTTAGTCTTTGGTGTGGCAAATGACCTGGGTTAACACAGATATCTAGACAACAAGGGGCCAGGGTATTGTGTTTTCTTCATCAGATACCCAGAAAGTTGCAGTCTTACATAAATACGAACTTGAGTAACTATTGCAACATTCTTCTTATGGCTGATGATTGCATATGCTGTTTATATGTTTCAGTTTTATCCCACTGAGTAAGCATTTTGCTGTAGCTCCGTTTGCATTCTTACTTTCTACTGACAAGACACCCCAAGTAACTTTTTATAGTGTCAGATATGTGAGAATGGTAAGGGAACTGCATTTTCTTTTTAATAAAAGTTTCCCTGTAAATATTCTTTATGGTTCAGATTGTCTTCGTGAAACACTTCAGTTGGTTCATTAAGAAAAGCCTTTATATATACGAGATTTTAAAAGTCTGGTGGCAATCACCATGGATTTTTTCCTTTAGTCTTACATGTTTCCGTTAGTGCTCAAACTATAAGAATTTTTATACTCTTAAATCTTTTTTTACATTTCTATTAAAAATACTGCCAGAAATGTCCCTTGAGCAACACTGAAATGTAAAAGTATTTTCGGATTTTTGGAAAGTCACTTTGTTTTTTGTGTGTTTTTTATTTTGGTGCATTTTTTTGTAGATCTGGCAACAATGTCATCGATCCAGCTGTTCTCGTCAGTATCTAATTTGATCAGGCCTTGTGTAGCAGACATAATTGACTTTTGCTATAGGTTTGCATCCCAAATGCATTGATTTATCATTCCTAATCCACACCTAAGAACAAGGAATCAAGAGGAAACAGGTTTTGCCATCATTTGGAAGTAATTGTGGTTGTTTCCTCTAAGGCTCCAGCTGTGGTGCTTCAGTGAATAGGGAGGATCCCAAAGAGTTGTGTTTTGTTATTTGGCTTGAGGCTGGACAAGGTTGGGAAGTCTACAGATAGTCAATTTTACTGAAATATGATGATCACCATTCCACACTACTCAGAGTCATTGGATCCTTCCAGTGTTTTCCTGTTCCTATCCCCAGGAAAACTGGGGCTTTTACTGGTTTACTGGAGAAACAACTTCACAACCAAAGCTGAAGTTCTACAGTGATCTCTCTGCTCATTGATTTCCCATTAGACTGTGCATAATAGTTTTTCTTTTAAGTTTTGAGTCTGATATTTTTTGAAAGAAAATCTCAGTTTCCTGGTCCCTAGAAAATTAAGGATCTGAATGCCTTTGAATTGTGGCAGGACAGCCTAATTATGTAAGAATTGTATGTATGTCTCTTGGTTAGCAGGATAGATTAATTCTGACAGTCAGTACTGAAGTCAGGAGCACTGAAAATGTGTATTTTCCTCAGTATGTTATGAAGAACATTTGCTATGAATAATATGCTGCCTTCTGTTGAGAACTGTTGAAGGAACACAAATCAAAACATTCTCAAACCAAGAAAATTTCCTTCAAAGGGAGAAACCTTCAAGACAGTCCAGAAATAGTGGCATTCTTTAAATTTGTTTTTCTTTAAGTGACTTGGGTGCTTGCATCACTTCCCAAACCTTTCCCTTGCTTTATTGCTAAACAATCACTCAAAACAGGTAAAAAAAAAAAAAAAAAAAAAAAAAAGATAATTTTGCACCTCTTTTTGAAAGTGAGAAAATGGAAGAGACTAAATTGCAGAGAAAGCAGAAAATCTCTTTATAAAGCAAGGAAGTCACTGCTTTTTTGGAAAAAAGTATCTCCTAGCTACTCTTTGATAGAGCTGATGTTGATAATCCCGTACACACAAAAAAAAGGGAGTAATTATTCCCTTAGGCTTTACTTTTTTTCTTGGTTCTTTTAGGTTTTTTTCCCAGTAATGAATAGCTTATTTGCTGTCATCTGAATATTTTAAAATTATTATGCTGGACTAATTTTATACTTAGAATGAGGGCTGATTTCCCTCAGTCCATTACATGTTGCAAATAATGGTGGGAGGCAATTTTTGTAATTGTGGCTGTTGCAAAATTTTATAGACTTAATACTTTGAACCACAGTGACTTTACAGCCATGTAATTGTCAGGTCTGTCCTCCGCTGTGTTCAAATCAAACCAAGTATCTGCATAGATACCTATTGAACTTTCCATGAAATCATATCTAAGGAGTCCACAAAAAGGTGCAGAAGTTCTACATGAGTTTTATTGCAGATCAAATGTACCAGGCAGCAAGAGGGATAAAGTATTGCCTGTCATTTTAACTTTCCTCGATGCTTTCAAGTAGATATGAGTGCTGTCCACATAGATAGTGTAGGATTGAGAATATTAGTAAAGGAACTGCCCCTGGTTAATGTTGCATGAACAGTTTAGCTCCAGATCTGGTTTCTAATTTGTTCACAAAGGGCACTTCTATTGATAAAATGTGCCAGCGCTAACTTTGTTTGCTTTGAAAACTGTTTTAGCCCTTTTTGTCTGCTATCCTTGGCGTTATCCAAAATGACCAGACATTCCTAAACCGACCTTTGACATGGAATACTATTTTCCAAAATTCCCTTGAGGGTAAAAGGAATTTTTATTTTTCTCACAATGTATGAGTGAATTATTTTATTTCTGGAAGAGACGGCTCAAGTATCTGACCTTGTGGGATTAAGTACTATACAATCAAAATGGCATGTGAAAAAGATTGCTCTACAAGTTTCCTTTCCTTGGAAAAACACAGTCAGAAATTCCCATTATCCTTCCTTTAGAATTTCCCAGTATGCTGCACAGTGTGTCTGCTGTCTCCTCACTGAAGTATAGGAACACGCTGGTAGTCTGAGTCAAGAGAAGTGGCTTTTTAAAGTGTTATCTTTTGGCAAGCTTTGGTACTTTTAAGCCCATAAGAATGTAGGAGGAAAAAACCCTCAGTGTGATGTAAAAAGGATGAGAAAGGAAAAGAGAGTATCCAGCTTCCTTCTCAGGTGTTATCTTCAGTGTCTTTGAGGCACTGCAGAGATGCATTTTGCTGAGTAGGGACTGATTAACACTGACAACCACCACAGAGCTGAAAAAGTATCTAGAAGCATCTTTAACACGGAATGTGTGCCTCATTCTATCCCAGGTGTTATTCAGCACATAACTTTCAGATATTTACCTTTAACAAGGACTGGTGCATGACTAAGGGCTGGGAGCATTGTCAGCCACGTGAGATCTCAAAAGTCCCAGATACCAGTAATTAAAAAGCTGTTTGATTGCTAAGGCAACATAAAAATAGTTATTACCTCAGATAATCAAAATGTGAAACCTGAATCTTTAAACTATGGAAAAACTTTTCAGATTTACAGAGTTCGTAGTGTGGAAACTTTCACAAATAAAGCAGCTAAGAAAATGGTTATAAGGCTGTGGATGTAACTGTTCTTTGAAATATTTCTGTGTTCCTGTGATAGTGTTGTGTTGTTAATGAACCTTGTGTCTTATTTCAGAGAGATTCCCCCTCTACATCCAGACAGTCCCCAGCTAATGGTCATAGCAGCACTAACAATTCTGTTTCGGTAAGATTTCCAGTTCCACACAGAGAAACTGTGAAAGTTTTGTTGGTGCTCATCTGCCATTACTGTTATACTTATCGTGTGGTCAGTGGAAAATTTTGTCCTGATGGTAGAACTGAGGTTATTACATATGTAACTCCCCCTTTTCTTTTTCTTTTTTTTTCTTTGAAGGGTTTTTTCCAACATATTCTTCTCATTAAAAGCCATATAGTGAACTAAATGTTAGTAACTGTACTGTGACACTTCAGTCATCCATCCTTAACTCATTGTCAGCAGCTTCCTCAAAACTAAGCAGAGGTTTAAAGTGGAAGTTTTACTTCCATCCTGATCATGGGAAGCAGTGTTTGAAGAAAGAGTAACTGTGCAGTTGGTATTCCAAGACATTTTAGATTGGTTTTTCTTTTTAAGTTTTGTGTTTTGAGAGCCCTCTGGAACGTGTACTGGTTTCCGCTATCTGAGTTAAGGAATTGGTGTGCTCTCTGCTGTCGTGGTACGTGCACATACTGTGTGAAACATGAGCCTGGCCTGGGTATGGAAAGCAAAAGGAAGTGGCTTTAAACTGCACTACAAACCAAGCTATTACCATCACATCTTTAACACAAAGTACTTCTGTTCTGTTTGTATTCAGGTAGAAAGGTGCTGTCGATCTGTTTTTTTCTAAAGTGTATTAACATTAAAATTCGTGTTGTTTATCATTTGTCATTGTTTGGACTGATGTAGTAACTACACACAAGTTCCTTCAGTGAGCGCTGTCAGTATCATGAGTTCGTGGGACTAGCTAAAACCAAACAAACCAAAAAAAAAACCAAACCAAAGCTAAGTAACTACTTTAACTATTAAAAAAAAAAACCCCTACAACTTAGAAATTATTTGCCACAAGGGAAAGTGCTTATTAATTACTAGAATGAAAAATAATTGTGTGGATGAAAACTTTAAGAAATTTTTGTGAATTAAATTGAATTTGTAAAATGATTAATAGTTATAATCTTAATTATCAGCACAATTAATCACTTTATGAATTTTTAATAAGGGTTTTAATATTTATAATAGCCTCTTTCTCTTTTAAAAGCAAGACTTAAGTATTAAGTGGAAAAGGCATTCACATAAAGAGCCTCTTTCACTTGGTGGTGCTTTTGTGTTGAAGATGCTGAATTATTTATTAAAAAGCACATTCTTTATCTGCTTAAACTTTTTACCTGCTTTCTTCAGCTTGCTGCTAAACAGCCGGGGTTTGATTTTTCTTTAAGAAAAAAAAACATTTCTAAACATGGGTCAATGCTTTATACTTTTGTCTAACTTACCATTTTACTGTAATGTAGTATAAATCACTAACAAATGGTATTGTGTGCCCTTAATAAGTAAAATGAAAATTTCTTCTCCTGGGTTGACTTTATTCTGCAGGACTTGCCATCGACAACACAACCAAAAGGACGACAGGTGAATAGATGTCCTCCATGGGAATGTTTGTAAACATAGTTGCTAGTAAACATCCCTGCTTGTCATTTCCCCCCTCATATTCTGTATGTGCTGGACTAAAACATTTAAGCTTGGAAAATATGTCCCGTTTTTTCATTTTTCTTTTTAACTCATTTGTTCGTGGCTCATTCAAAGTAGCTTTTTTTTTTATGTGTCCTTATGTGTGAGAGTTACAAATTCATTCATTGTAAATTTAATTGGGGGTGTTGTTTTAGTTCAGAATTCATTAATAGACTTACTGTTGTGCAGTGACCTGTGCAGGTTTTTATGTTGGAGGAAAGCTCAAGTTTGCATTTTAGCAGAAATGGAGACCAGCAGGACAAGCATCTAATATTCTGGAACATTGTACTGGCAAAGATTCTAAAGCCTGAGTTGATCTATAACTAATTATTAATATTAACAAAGCTCTTCAGAGAAAAACATTAAGGACAGTGTCTGTTTAGGTTTGGTAAGTCTGAAGATAGCCTCTTAAATTTTCAGTCCTAAGATCCAGATTCAGTAACCTCCCTTACCTCTGTTGCCTTGACCTGATGATAATCCACATCATCGTGGACCAATGAACTTCCCTCTCCAGAGAACTCCAAGAAAGTCCTTAAGCGCTCTGCAGAGGATTCTCCACCATTCTCTCTGCAGTTTTTAAGAATTTTTATTTTTTCACTGCAGCCTCCAAATGAACACAAACTGTCAAGTGATTCGTGATTCATCTTCAGTCACTGCTCCAGTTATATATAGTCTTTCCAGTATCTACCTCAGAATCCTTGACTGTGTACTCAGCCTCTTTCTCTACCAAGAATTTTGATACTAGCTCTTGCACTTCCATTCAAAAAGTCAATTAACTACATTATCTCTTGTCTTTGAAAATCTTTTTATACTGCTGTCAGGATAAGTTGTCTGGAATATCTGTTACATGAATGGATTGCTGTCACTTCATTTCCCGTTTTTAAAGTTTACAGATATATAATTCTTTCAACTTTCTGTTGCCTTCTGAAGGCTCCAGCTGTCTGAATGTAAACCTGGAAAGGCTCCATGAAAGACATTCCAAGCTGTTGTGTTAGGTTTTCATTTGCTTCTTCTAGGGTATTTTTCCCAGAAGAGACTTTTTTTCAAGGCAGCATCGAAAGAATGGTGTTTCTCATACTCACACCATTTATAGTTACCTGATTCATTTAAGACTCTTTTCCCACTAAACCAGCATATTTTTCTGGTAATTTGTCATCTTTGAGGATACCAAGGGCTTGGATAACATACACATTTTTATCTGTAAGGAAGTCTGTAATGTTCCATGAACTGGCACTATGGATATGGACAGTGGCTCAAACTGGAGCAGGGACTTGAAAAGCAAGAAAACTTCTAGATGGTAAAAATACTGCTGATATTTCTAGACCTGTATTAGATAGCAAAGCAAAAGAAGGGATTGGTTCAATATTGATTACTTCATGGAAAACAAATTACTAAATGAAAATGTAACTGGTTTCAAAACATCCTGTTTTTCAGGTAATTAAAAGAAGTTGGGTTGCTTGTCTAAACTCACACACTCAATGCACAGCAGAACAAGGGTTGGATTTGTTAAATTAACAGTTGAGTTTTAAATTGGTATTGCCATCTGATGATCTCACTGTAAACCAATAAAAGTACATCAGATACAAGACGGAAGTGATTAGCCAATTTAAGTTAATTTATTCATATGTTGGGTTGCAGATTGGATTACTATAGAACGTTTTTAAGTGCCATGAATGGTTCTAAAACTGCATAGTTACAGCTGTTCTGGACCAAAATCTGAGCAAAGTTGAAAAGTGATTGTTGCAGATTATATGAAGAGAATTACTTTGCAATGTAATTGTTGAGGATTTTTAAACCTAGTCAGTTTTAGTAAGAAGATCAGCAGTATTTGTATACATGGCTGTCTGACCTGCTGGAGGGTGATGTTTGAAGTTCACATACTGTAGAAGTTACCCATCTAGGGCATGACATTTCATTGTGGTTTTAAGATACTTTGGCTGCATGGAGGCTGTAATTAGCAACCAAAGCTGGAGATCACTTCTATTTTTATTTTCTAGGGTTGAAACCTCACTAACACACAAAGAAAGGATTGGTATATTGTTTTAAATTGTGAAGTCAGAATCTGAATTCTCTAAGGAACATCAACAGAAAGAATAACATGCTCAGATCATCAGCTTCATTTATATGGGACTAGACTTTTGCTGAAAAAGCCATGCAGAATGCTCCCAAGTAACTATGTGATAGGTGCAATACAGGACTTCCTATTTAATGTTTTTAAGATGTATATTGTATTTTTTTATGCCTTAAATCTTAAAAATTTTCATTCTAAATACCAAAGGTGACTAACTTAGCCTAAGCCCTTTATATTGTCCAAAGACTCCTATCATACAAACGTTTAAAACATGAAGTGGGACTTTGGTTGAAAAGTACAGTTGTACAAGTTGTAAACGGCTGACTTACAGTCTGTAGTGGTTTGTGATAACTAATATTGATTTGAGGGATTTTGTCAGTGTATTGCATTTTTGCTGTTCAGATTTTACAGTATGTAGAGGCCATGAGCTTCCAAAATCACATCAGATGTCTCCATCATTTGCTGGGGGGGCTGTTCTGTTTCATTTTCAACTACCACTTATGCTTTTGCCATTCTGTTTCGTCCTTTCCTTGTTGCAACCAGTATGTGTAGCTGCATTCACCAGTCAAATGATCACCTTTTACTCTTAATACCATAGCAGTAATAATATTGCAGTGTCTTTTATGAACTCTTTTTTTATAGATATATGTAAGGGCACAATTTGAATATGATCCAGCAAAGGATGACCTCATTCCTTGCAAAGAAGCTGGCATCCGGTTCCGAGTTGGTGATATCATCCAAATCATTAGCAAAGATGATCACAACTGGTGGCAGGGTAAACTTGAGAACTCCAAAAATGGTACTGCAGGTCTTATTCCTTCTCCTGAGCTTCAAGAATGGTATGACTTAAGTTTTCTATAAAAAATGAATTTAGCTTTGCTTTTATTTCTGTCTTTTCATGCTTTTCATTTTTGTGTAGCTGTTTTTTAAATTAATTTTTTTTAAATCTGTATATTGCCTCAGTTTGTGTGGTATTGATTTTTTGTTGTATATAAATAGCAATAGTTACATGCAATGTCATAGGTGTGGTTTGATTAGGAAAATAAACACATGTTAGTAAACATTGTGCTGTTGGGTATACTATAGGAAATTGTTTACATAAGGGAGTCAAATTAACTTCTCTTTCAGCTTCCAAACAGTGTTTTCATTAGTTCTGCTGACATAAAAGAGCTGCAGGAATAAAGTTTTAGCAACATGTCAAGCAAAAAGGTCACTGAGGGAGTTTTGGCGTTTTCTTTCCTTTTCGTTTTTCATGAGAAAGTCAAAAAGCAGAACAAAATCACAGTGCAAAGTTTCCTGAATGACAGGTTCAGTGAACAGCAGTGGCACTGAGTACCACAAAAACAATGCAGAGCTTTTAAACAACCTCTTGCAGAAACTGCTTAGTAAAAATTCTAAATGTATCGGCACAAATTCTGGCGAGCAAGTCCTGGGCCATGAAAGTTATGGCTGTAACTCAGTAGAATTTATCAATATGGATAATCTGGCACAACATATTTCATACAGGATTTGCCACAAAAAAGCATTGGAGTGCTGTGAAGGGTTTACCAGCACCTGTGCCACCTGGATTAGCAAAGAAGATAAACAGAGGTAGAGAAGACATTTAGTTCCATCTCAAGCACTCCTCTGCCAGCCCTGATTGACATAAGGGGAGGCACTAAAGATTGACCTCAAATCAGTTCCAAAACACAACAAAACTTGCTTTGAAGTAATTTAGACCATAGTGTGGTCTTTTCAAACATTGTGCTCTTCTGCTCTGCTGCCAAGTGGTCTGCATCCACTCCAGGATGTCCTTCCTGCCTGTGCTCACCTCATCTGTGAGCTGTCATGGTCTGCCTCTGAGAAGATATTCTTTGTATCAAAACCCCTCTGTATATATGTTCTTTTAAGTCACCCAAAAAATGTTTTTTGAGGTTTTACTGTACTCTTGTTCTATAAAAAGTCTTACTTTTTTAATTCATTCTGTGCAGCTTTTTTAAAATCCTTGATTACAATGAAATTTGTTTTTCTCCTCCATATGCCAGGCGAGTTGCTTGTATTGCCATGGAGAAGACCAAACAGGAGCAACAGGCCAGCTGTACTTGGTTTGGAAAGAAAAAAAAGCAGTACAAAGACAAATATTTGGCAAAGCACAATGCAGGTATGAAAAAAAAATGCAGGTATCTTTAACAGGTTAAATTTTTTTGTAGCTTAAACCTTGCCATTAATTGTTAAGCTGACACTGTTATATAAACCTAAGGAGTTACTTAGGAAAATATTAGTAAAATTCTAATTATGCCAACATTAGCTTGTTCTTTGCTATTTAAACATAGAGCTTAATCAGTGAGAGGCAAGCTGCCACAAAATCAATACATCATAATATGCCCTAATATAGGCTTACATTGTTTAGGGGTTTATGTTTAAAGAAGGACAAGAAACCAACAGGATATGGGTATTGCAGTCTGTATAACTGTACTATGCTCTGCAGAAGACTTCTCAGTAGAATCCTTGTTAATTTGCATTTATACTTATAGATTAGATAACGTGAAAACAACATTAAAGAGCATTTTTCTTGAAACATTACAGCTGGAAGTGGAATAAGAACCATTGCATAGTCAGTGTATTATTTACAGTTACCAAATAGAACAAGCTGTGGAGGTTTATCCTTCTTGCAGTGATTTCTGCCTGAATCCTGAATTTTGGGTTTCTGTTTAGATTGCTGAAAAATTTAATTGTTTTAGAAAATTTTGAAAGTAAAGTATAGAGCAGGAGATCCTTGTCAAGCAAAGTTCTTTAGTTTCAGTAGTAAAGAAGGAAGACCCCTTCATTCATGAGCAGAATTTAGTTCTCTTTTTTAATACCAAATCCTTGACGTGTGGAAGCTGCTTTTCAACAATTTTTTCTTGCTTTTGCTTTGCTGTCACTTTCTGTGATATTTATGTTGTTGTGGTCTCTTGGCAGAGATTTTTACTACAACAACAGATACACCTGTCCAAGCAGTGTAATGGAAGTATTTTATATATTGCAATAATTTCCGGGGGTTTTTTCAGCTGCACTCTTGAAGACACCAGTTAAACAATATAAATCCATATTTCCACATTTTTCTTTACCTGCGCAATCTGTGTGCAGTGTCAGAGCTCATTGTGTATCGCTACTACAAAATTTATGTTTCCTTAGAAGTCATTTGAAAATGAATTCTAAGAAAATCAAGTAACAGTAATTGTCACTTACACTCCTTAATTCACCATTGCATTTAGGATGTTCACAGTTAATATAAAATTACTCATTACCCTGAAGGCCCTTCCAAGCAGAGATGGAAAGCTTTAACTTGTTTCCTTCTTTTTGCTGGTTTAACATTCTGGTTGTTGTAATGTTTCCACTTCATTGCAGTAGCACTAACCACGTTTTACTAATTATAGTCTTAGAAAAAACTGTTGAGAACAAACTGGGTTTCACGACCTAAATAAACCTAATGCTGGTTTCAAAGTATTATGAGTTGCTCCCACACACATTCCCACTTGCTCCTCCCTTCAGCTGTGTCAGTATAACTTTGCAGGCCCTGCTGTGAACTGGATGAACTGAAGAACAGCCCAGCAAAAATAATGGATCTTTTTCTTTAGGGCAGGTACATTTCTTATTGCAGTTCTCAGTGCAGATGCATAACTAACAATGTCACTGTGAGTAAGCACAGCCTGCTACCAAGGAATAAGCAAAAGGAAGAGGATGGCCAGGGAAGGAGAAGGAGCAGGCAATACTTTAGAAGCAAAACAGCTCAAAGACTTTATAGCAATTAGATCCCTGAAAGGAAGGTGATCTAGACTTTCCTGTCTTGATGTAAGGGGACATTTTGGAGAAGGTTAACAGCACTGAGTCACACAGTTTGCCTGCCTCGGGGCTTGCCACCAGCAGTGCTGTTAGTCACCTTACCTCAAAGCACAGTGTTTGTCAAAAATTAGAAATATGAATATTAAAAAGTATCACAATGACCATAAAGAACCTGTTCTTTTCAGAAGAGCACTTCCCCTTCCCTCTAAGAAGTCACCAAGTTAATGAAAGCAGAGATTAGAGTCAGGATTTCTCTTAGAAATGTTTATTGATCTTAGTGGTCTTGAGGTGATGCCAGTAATATCCCAGGGAATGACACCAAATGTAGGATATAAAGAGGTTCACTGAAATGCTCACATGAGTTTTAAGTTTATCTAAGGTGGTACTGAATTTTCCTTTTCTGAATTAGTCTATTATGGTTGGTATTGTTAGTCAGAAATACACCAACACTGGCCTTTGCAAAGTTAAAAGAATAAAAAGCAGATCTTTTCGTCTTTGGATCCAAAATAAGTATAGTTGATGTCAAAATAATGCTCTTACAAGGAAGTCAAATTTATTACTCTTATATCTTAGTATAAAATTCAATAACTTGATTAGCAGTGTGTAATCTATTTGAACTTCCTTCCTGGTTTTGTCTTGGGGCTGAGACTGAACTGGGACGCTGAGAAATGACCCCATAAAATACTTCACAGTCAACTAAGATTTGTGTGGCCAACTAATGATTTAAGAGCTCGTGTGGTATATTGGGGTATTACTGGAACTAGAAGTGAGATTATTCTGCAAATCAGAGATAGTTGATGAAGTAAAGAGGAGGTGATTTCAGTTACTTTTTAGAATTAGAAGCAAATACATTCTCCTTTACAAGAAAAATGTAGTCTTGTTTTAATTCCCTCCGTCCTTCATATTAGAGTTATTAGGCAATTTCACAATCATATGTTTTATCGCTGTAAAGTCAGTTTTGAACAAAAGCCCCCAGAAAAAATGAAATACTTTTTCATTTTTAGATTTGCTGTTATTTTTATAAATACTCTAGAGATACACTGCAGTGGTATCTATATGTATTTTTTATTTATCTTACTGAGATGTTATTGCAGGACATCAGAAAAGAACAGTCTTTAGAACGTACTAGAACTATGCTTCGTATTACGCATAAAGTAGAAAATTGCCAAGCTTTTATATAATATGTTTATCATTTCTTAATGTGATTTATTTGCCTTGTGTTTAGACTATTGCATGGTAAAGTTTATTTTGTGCATATACTTTTTATTTTACTAATATATTACAAGCCATATCTCAATGACCCCTGTACATTTTTCATGCTGTCTTACTCCCAATGGCCTCTGTGCATGTAAGTAACCTGTCAAGTGACAATGCCTCTTTATTTGCTTCTTACTGTTTCCTTTCAAGAACTCCTTTTCTTTATTAGCTAGTAACACAGAAGCATTGAAGCTCAGTCTTTAAATGTGCCCTGTATTCCTCATATCTTGTGTATTTTAAAAAAGTTATCATTTTTCTTTTGCATTCGAAAACCCTACAATCATTAGTTAAATCCATGTAGGCTGAGACACATCTCCATACTGCTAATTTGTGGTAAAGGCATTAATATGTGTCATTTCTGTTGTTTGTTCCTGTTGTTTGTATCTAACAACATGGTTTTGTTCAAGAAGAAAATAAAGGGTTGATTTTTTTTATTATTATTTTTTGATGGGAAAAAGTTACTCGCAGGCCTAGATGGCTAGAATGGTAAAACTGCTTAGCATGTTGTAGATCTTTAGCCTTTTCTAATATGGACTTAATTAAGTAGTTTAAATACTTGAAGTTGCAAAAAGGACAGTAGTAAGAATTCCATGTTTGTTGAATGGAAGAAAAATATGACTAAATTCTTGTTTGTAGTATTTGGGGAAAGGTTGAAAGAGATTCTTCTTCAGGATGAAATTCAAAATGCTTCAAATGGACTAGGAAGTTTTCATATCTGTATCTTTTCAAGGTCTTAAGCAATTGAGGGTATCAATTGACTCATTTGCAGTTTGACCAAATTGGAGTAGTTGCTCTTTTTCACTCAAATTGAAAACTCTGCCCTATAAAAAAGAAATATGTTAAGTTAAATCCTTTGCTGCTTTAATTGGGACTTCAGTACAAAGAGCTTGCGCTTTCTGACAGGCTCCATGATCTTAATGCTGACCTTGGAGGTCGGGGACTTCTGGAGCAAACCAAAGCTCCTGTCACTGCCCTTTCCTAAGGGGTTTTGGGTGGGGGAAAGGCATATATCCAGACTCATCCTAAAAGAAGGATGGAATATGGTTGAGGTGAATACACCACTTAAGACTTGGAAACACTCAGAGGTTCCATAGTTTAGATGGAGTCTCTCCTCCCGTCTTCTCATAGCGGGCAAGAATACAGAACGGAAAACTCTTGTTTGTTATTCTGCTCACAATTGCTGATTGCTGTAATCTTTGCAAATGCAATTAACTGCCTCCTGGCTTCGTTTTTCATTAGAATTCTGCAAGAGTTGCCAGAGATGATGTGTTATTGGGCACAGGAGGAACAAGCTGTTTTTAATGAACAAAACTTGATTTGTCAATCATTATATTCCTTGGCAATTGACAACAGATTGATAGGCATGATGGAATTCATCCAATTTCAACTGCAGTTGAAATGATATCTGAAATAATACTTTTACAATTTTTCCCTAAATATGGTGAAGGTTCTTTTATGTAATGCCATCACTTTCCATTAGAATTCTTCATTCTGTCACAAGTTTTAAAAGCATGTCAATTTAACTAGCACGTGTGTTTAAAGAGAACTCTAATTACAGTTAAATGGTGGTGGTTTGAAAGAATGAATACCAAAAAGTATTAACACTTTTCTCTTTGCATTTCTCATGGATCTTGTTAAAACATTATTATGAAAGTATCCCTATCTTCAGTGTAAATAGATGTTCTCATACTGTATTCATGTTGGTCACTGTCTACAGATTTTTCTTTAGTATTGCCATTTCTTAGGAATGCAGGTGTGAATGGCATGCTGTTTTAGCTGATTTCTGTGGTCTGCTGAGTACTGCATGAATGGACATGCAAACTTTGCTGAGCATTTCAGTAGCTTTGTTACTGCTCTTAACAGTTCTTTAAATGAACACTCATGTTAAAATTGCATAATGAACGGTTTTATTTTCCCTGTCACTTAGTATTATGAATCTAAAACTTGCTAAGATTATAATTTGTAGCAGAATTAATTGTCACTCTTAATATGCCTTTTTTTCTTATCCCTTGGCGGGCTTTCTTTTGTGTTTTAGTGTTTGATCAATTAGATCTCGTCACATACGAAGAGGTAGTAAAGCTGCCAGCATTCAAAAGGAAAACACTAGTCTTACTAGGTAATTTTTAGTTATTTTTCTGAACACAACTGCATAGTTTTGAAGCCCTTCTGGTGGAAAATTTCTAACTCATTTCTGTGTTGTGGATTAGGTGCACACGGTGTCGGAAGAAGACACATAAAAAACACACTCATCACAAAACACCCGGACAGATTTGCTTACCCCATTCCTCGTGAGTAGCAACGTTCAGTGTACTGCAAAATTGCTTGTGTCAGCCTTGACAACACCCCTGTTGTTCTACTACGTGTGTTCAGTTCTGCTGAGACAAATCTTAAAGCTGGGAACTGTGCTAGGACTGGGTATCTTTCTTTTGCTTTACCAAGGGGAGGGGTAATAAGTAGCACCACTTTTACATTGAGTGTTTCTTATTATTCACAAAACTTCCTGCTTCTCTCTACCCCAAACATTTCTTGATTTAGAATGAAGGATAAAACATTTCTTATTTTTAACTGCCTATATTTGCCATGAGAAGAAATATAAACTGGATTTAGGGGAAACCTTTAATATGTACCTTATCTGAATGTTTTAATTACTTTTCACAGCTTAGTCTCGAGGGCTGGCATTACTGAAATAACTTCAAGTTTCCAGAGATAACAGTAAGGAAAAGAAAACACAATTAACAATTACCTTCACTGCTTACACGTGGGTTGTTACAAAGAGCACAGTGGTGTTTTTCCCTTCATGACAATCTCTACCAATACCAGGGCAGGATTTGCATAGCCCATTACGTGATCTCTTGGAGATGCACCATGTTTTCCTCAAGCTGAGGATACTGAAACAAGAGCATCCAGTCTCTAACTGTCCACTCTGTTTTAGACCAACTTCAGAAACACAATTTATGGCTCAGAAGTGATGCTGATGACCACTATGCATTAATTTTTCTCCATACTTTGTTAGTGCTTTATTTTTAAATTGCAGTTAGGTGATTTTTCTACCTATAAGGAACTTTGTTGTTGGTAAAAGTGTTACTTTTAAGAGCTTGTCTGTAAACCTATTTGGAAGGGGAAAAGGGTTGGTTGGCTGCTGATCTAAGCTCCCCTGGCTCACTTGCTTAGGAGTCAGATAAAGACCAGTCAGGCAGCAGGAGGAAAACAGAAAGACCTGGCCCTTTTGAAAGCATGAGCTGTTAGATCACCCCAGCATCAAAGTGAAACTGCATTGTTTGTCACACTGCTGTTTCTACCTAGACACTAAAATCCTGAATTAGAATGTGGTGCCAGGAGTATGGGATGTAATTGTACTTACTTTATTCAATACAGACAAGATTATAAAGGGGGAAGCTAGTAAGTAACTTGGCATTACACAGAACTGAATCAGAGCCTAATAAATGTTTTACAGTCTGCTTTTCACCCAGTCTCTCTCAGATTCTGTATTGCTGTGGGGACAGAGAAGCTGAACTAGTTATTTGATCTCCATATACCATTGAAATGGACTCACCTATATGGTGATGACTATGCTTAAGGTTGCCTGCATTAGGTTCCTGCTCTGTGGAAGCACTGAAGTTGTTTCACTGATTATATAAGAAGATGCATTTTCTTCATTCTTTTACAAACCATGGTTAGAGTAGGTAGCTTTTGAGATGGGCCTGAAGTTGGGTGTGGAGTTTTGGTGAATGCTTTATGAGGAAATTATCTACGTACTAAAAACCTGATCAAAAAGATCATGTGACACACAATGGTAGGTAATTAAACACATTAGTAGGCCATCCTTCTCTTACCACATAGGTCAGGAGAAGTAATACATTCAAAAAGTATGATATTGCTAAATAGCTTTGATCTCTTTTGGCCACAAGTAGTCAGGTTCTTACCTACTTTTTAGACTTAAATTTTCACACTCAGAAGAAGAAAACCTCATAAGAACTCAAGTTTTTTAAAAAATGGAAAATAGGTAAATGTTTTTAGAAAAGAAGAGGATTTAGGAGAATTATGAACATTTAAATTCAGTAGACCTAGGGCATCAGTGAGTAGTATAGTGGTACTATATGGTTTATATAATCCATTGTTCATGAATTTCTTAAAATAACTATGATCTGTAATAATTCTGTAGAACTTTTGATCTTTGAAATATGCTAATTAATCCTCAGAACATTGCCAATTAATCCTCAGAACAGTAATAGGTATAATTAAATGTAGAGGATTGGTGCAATTTTGGGATACCTTGTTTGAAATTATAATAGGGTTATTGGAAGAAAAGGGAGTGGATTGGGAAGAGATGTGGTGTTTCGGGTATGTCACCAACATAGATATGATGATGGAAAAAATACTAGAGTAAATCAGTTTGTGAGGGAATACCAGAAGCAAGAGAAGCAAGGGGATATCAGTGAGGAGACAGGGAAAGAGGAGCAGATGGCCTGTGGAATCACAAGATGGTGGGGATCCCTGCTTCTGGACAGACCCCCTGCCCAAGCAGGCCCACCTAGAGATGGTCGCCCAGGACCATGTCCAGGGTACACTCTGCCCCAACATCCCGATCCTTGATGAAGATGTTGAACAGGATTGGGCCCTGGGGTGAAATGGAGATGTTAACTGAATTGTTTAGAAACTGTAAAAACTGAGATGTGGCCTTTTTCGGCCGCTGAAGGCATCAGATAGTCTTACAGTCTTGACCAGGTAAAGGTTATTTATGACATTCTGCTCTTCCTCTGTTGCCTTTTGATTTTTTACCTTTCCTACATCCCTTCTCCTGCTTTTCCCAACACATATCCCTCAGACTCCTGCCTGTCCATTCTATCTCAGGCTCATCTTCGTTGTTCTGTGTGTGATTTGACAGGTCTTCATTCAGTGAACAAGTACTAATAAACAAAAAAGCCATATGTAAGCTTAATATTGCTTCTGTACTAAAATATTTTGCATTTTCAGACACAACCCGACCTCCAAAGAAAGATGAAGAAAATGGCAAAAATTACTACTTTGTATCACATGACCAAATGATGCAGGATATATCCAACAATGAGTATTTGGAATATGGCAGCCATGAGGATGCAATGTATGGGACAAAACTGGAAACAATACGAAAGATCCACGAGCAGGGACTAATTGCAATACTTGATGTAGAACCTCAGGTAACTAATTAGAAGTATATCAAAATGGGACTCATCACAAATCCTTCAGCCTTCTTGTATTGAGATATATTTATTTTTATTGATTGCACACTGGACAAGTAATACATAGAGCAATGTGGAACAAAAGTCCTTGAACGACCAAGGTATCAGTCTGTGAAGTGGAATTCTGGTACTCATCTGGTTAGAAGAACATACAGCAGAAACAAATTCATAGTTTAGCAATCACTGTAGCTTGGAAATCTACTTACCCTGTAACTTTTTACTATATTGGCCTCATGTCCAATGAAACAAGTGATTGTCACTGCCTGCCAGGAGTAGTGTTCTGATATTTTCAAAAATTTCTCTTTGGTGCTGTTTTGGAGGGGAATTTTCATGAGTGACTTTTGACTCCATAACATTAATGAACACAGTCAGAAACATTTGTGGTCAATCACTGGTATTCATCCTGTTTGCACAATGACTAGATCAGTGTTGTTACTTAATAAACTCATTTCTGTGTTGTGGCATTGTACTGTTCAGAAGACAGCAGGAATAAAAATCAGGCTCTCAAGGAACACTAATAATTTGTTTATTCATTGTATAGAATCTTACATGGAAAATTCTGAGACTTCCTTTGAAACGTCCATTACATTTAATTCACAGGAATCTGTTCATATATTTTGTTAAGTGGAACAACATGAATATGGACAAATGGGATGTTTATAATCTAGCAGATGGAAGGAAATGGGAAGAAAGACAAAATTGTGACCAGTGTCATATATTTAGATTTGCCGACGTCTTTCTTCATTGTGAATGGATTCAAGAAGATCAAATTCTTTTAAAACTTTAATAACAGAAATAAGATACCTGACTAAATTATTTAGGACAATTCATAGTATGCTGGTGTGGAGCTGTTCTGAAAAATAAAGTCCCACATTTAACAGTGTTCAGGGAAAGCAGCATCTGTAATTAGTTCCATGGAACAGCTGTTAACAGCAAACTCGCTTGATAAACCTTTTCAATGTGCACTATTCAAAAACAGTGCAATTCTCAGAAGTCTTTTTAATCTTTGTTAGGATATATTTACATTTGGTAACAGCTGCTTTTGCTGCACTTCCTCCAACAAGTGTCTAGCAAGCCTCTTTCCTAACCTGCTTCCTCATTCATCCATCTCAGTTCGTTGAGGGCAACCTGTTTGAAGACTTATTCCTGGTTATTTTACACCTCTTGCCTGTTTTCCCTTGGGTGCTTTCAGTTATATGAGTTTTCTTGAATGTCACATACAGGGTTTATCTCATGTTTAGAGGAGATTGGCATAGGTGATACTGGTGGGGTTCAGGCAGCAGAGATGAAAACCTTTTAGCTTGGGAAAAAGGTGGATTGTGGTTTTTTGTTTTGTTGGTTTCTTTAAAAAGAAAGAACTTTGGAGAAGACAGAAAGTGGAAGAAGCTAAACAGACTGACCTTTGGTGGTCTTACTTTATCTTGTCATCCCTCTGAGTTCAGCTGAGTCTCCTGGATCTGTAGCGGAGTTTCACGTATGGCAGCTCTGTGCCACTCAGTTAATTATGACTGAGACAACTGTTTTAATGAGAACTCTTTCCTTTTGCATACATTTGGTTCAGGAGGTTGGTGCTGTACTTACTGCATTTAGTGCTATGCTCACTTTTTAAAAACTTTGAACTACTCACATCACATTTCCATCAGTTTAAGAAAATAATAATTAAAAAGTGTTAGTAGGTAGAAAAAGTAAAACAAAAAATTATATTCTAATCAATATTCTAAAACACAGTTGACTCTTCACCCTATTTATGGCATGACCGAATTTTTTTACATGGTCTTTAATCAATAAGTTTAAAAGGAAACAGAATTCCACACTCTTAGAGACTGTATGGCAAAAGTCTCTCTGAAGTTGCTAAAGCCTTTACTATCTCATAAACGCACTTTAATGAAGGATAAATATACATTTTTTGACTGCTGAAAAAGTTAAGTGTCTCTATTACTAAGGCTTTGACTCCAGTTCACTTACAAACAAATCCAGCATTGGTAAGTCATGAATTTGTGTATTTCACTTGTGTGATTAAACTTACTTGTCATGGATTTTTGGGGGTTTCCTCTAAAGTGTCTTGATTTTTTTTTTTCACCTAGGCATTGAAGGTCCTGAGAACTGCAGAGTTTGCTCCTTTTGTTGTTTTTATTGCTGCACCTACGATTACCCCAGGCATTAATGAGGTATGGCACGTTGCAATCTGGTGTCTTATCAGAGACAGGATTAAGGATGAGATTCAAATATGCAGATGAAACTCTTTAGTTGTTTTCTTGTCTGTAAATGGAGGGGCAGAAAGACAGTTGAATGACAGCATTGTTAAGTTGATTGAGATACATGTATTGTTTATTAACCAATTCAAAATGGAAACCTCAAGTTGAAGGATCCACGTGGTATATTCTAAAAGTACATATTCCTTTATTTCATTCCCTGCCCTACCTCAAAGTTTCATTTCCAAATCCCTGACAAATAATTGGCACAAATTGCTCAATTCCAAGTTTCAGTGCTAGCACTGGATTAAAGCTGCTCTGAGCTGAGCAAATGGATGTGCAGGACTGCTGTCATCCCACCTTTAGCATTTTTCCTGCACAGCAAATACATATCAGAAATGGGCTTATTAATTTTGGTAACTGTTCTCTAAGAACTGGAAGCTTTGACCAAAGGGGTAATTACTTGTGAAATAATGCTAAGTATTCATGGAGGTCCATAACCTACATTTCCTACGTCGTTTTTGTAGATTATCCGTTCAGCAGATTGCTACTGATTTCAAAGACATCAAGCAATTCTGGATTTACCTCACGACAAGGAAAACATTATTTTTGCAAACACCTTATTTGCTCAGCCTTTTTTAAACTATGATATTAAAGTATTTAATCAATTGGATTAGACCATGAATTTGTTCCAGATCTCCTAGATATCTCCTTGATCATCTAAATATAAAGTCAGAAGCCCTGTCACTGCAGCTTGTTTCTATTGAAATGTAATTACAATATTATAAGCATGAAATTACGACATCACTGCAGAGGCTGGTAGGAAATAAGGAAACAAGACAAATCTATTTAAATGCAAATATCCTGAATGATTATTAAAATAGTGGAGAGTGAAAGATTTTGGCCTCCAGCTGCAATTTTCCTGGCATCTGAGGCATTCTCCTAGTTCACTGTGATCCTTTAGTTACCTACTTTAACTCTAAATTGGATTTTTGTCACTTTTTTAGCAGCTCACAAAGACTCTGACACGCACAAATGCCAGAACAAGCAGTGAAAGTTTATAGGCAGAAGAAAGAAGGGAAGGGGAAGAAGGATCTTTTCACTTTCACGGCATTAAGTTATGTCATTTCCCCGTGTCTGACAGACCTGTAGTTTTAACTGGTACATTTCAAGAGCGTAAAGACAAAGATCTCTGAGAACATCACAATTTACTGTGTTAGTGAAAAGACACTTTCTCCAACTGGTGTTGCCCTGTGCTGTAAATCAGTACAATCTTGATAAAATACTAAAATTTTGTAATGTGCTCAGAGTTTGCCTTTGTGTAAGCAAATAGCATTGCATCAGTTGAGAAAACAGAATCATTCTTAGGCTGTGTCAAGCGAGCATTTTATTTACAGCAGCACTCAGGCAGCCAAGTACCCTGTGAAATTATATAATTGCCTGGGTCTGTTGCCTCCATACCTGTGTCTCAGCTCCCAAATAGTCCTCCTTGGCCTCACTCATCTGCCAGTGGTACTTAACTTTAATCTTGCTGCTGTAGGTTGTAATACAGAGGTATTTGGGATAGCTCATATGAGGGAGAAAATGTTTTCCGTGATGCACTGAGGACAGAAATGTACCATCTGTAGTAGTTGTGGGGAAATACTTGTTCATGCCAAAGAAATACTACTAGAAGTAAAATATCCTGTTCTAAATATTTGTATTCACACCGTAGGACTGTCTTTATTTCAAGCTCTTGTGATAAAAGTCTCTGTGCAGGCAGGGTTTCACCCAGGCACATGAATTGCTGAACTGAGGCCACACTTACAAAACATGCTAATTTGTTAATCAATTAAACTTCAGGAAAGGGAAGGGCAGGCAATGGTAATAGCAGCAGACCTCACCCAAATACAGGATCCTACTTTCTAATGTTTACTGGGCTCCATGAAAGGAGATATGCAAACTCTTGTGTGTGTGTGTGTGTGTTTGCAGCCTGCAAGGCAGCAAACGAGGGTGAGGAGTGTGTGTTCCCTATTTCCCATTCATGCTTCCTTTTTGAAAGGTTCATTTGCATAATGAGTGTCCCTTTCTGTTGATCCTCTTGCCCTGCCTTGTTTATTTTGCTTGGGCTTTTTGAGAGCACTTCTGTAAATGATTGTCCTTCCTCCCCGCCCCCCAACCCCACCCTTTATGTTTTCTTTAATTTCATCTTTGCTTTTCTTTTCATTTTCCTGCATTCGTACTAATTGTACATAGCTGCCAAAATGGTGCAGAAAACTGCCTGTAAGTACCAGCTAGGGGCTGACAAGGTAGTCCTGATTATTGCAGTAGTTCTAGAATGTAGATATGCTGTTCCCAATCAAGGTTATTTTTGCCATTGGAATCAAAGTTTAATGCAATAATGACTTTTGATACTTGCACTAAAATTGTCTGCTAGTAAAGAAAAAAAGAGACTGGAGAGTAAATTTCTACTCTTACAGCTGTATATCTGAATTCTGCGGTGAAATCAGTGCTGAGGCCTGATCTTAAACATCATCTCTCTTGAGACACTTTAGCCTGTCACAGACCACACAAAATGTCTCAGTAATCATGGCCCACACAGCAAGAGTTAGGAGACCAAGTATTACGCACTTCAATGAATGCAGCAATGCACTGTGAGCAATTCTGCACAGCACAAGACCAATTTAAGTCATATAGGAAATCTCCCAGAGGGCACCCACCTGTCTAACCACAAAGGAAACTTAAATCAGATGATTGTTGTGCTAAAACAGAGGGAGGAGAGAGCACATCAGAAAACTTCAGGGTAGTTCCTCTTTCCTCCAGCTGTTTCCTACCTCCCATTGCCCAGACAGCAGCAAAGAGGAGTTGACAGGCTCTACTTGTTTGATCTAAATCTTTATTGACCCAAATTCTTTTGACTTTTAGCTGTGCTCCCTCCCTACAGTCAAAGAGTAAAAGGAATTTTTCTTAGGAAGTTTTCAGTCCACCAGCTGTTCATATTAATTTCTTCCTGTTGAAGCAAAGCTGTCAAAGGCCTGATGGTGTGTTGGTACATTGTCCACAGCCTTAGAAAGCAGTATTAGAAATTTGTTAGGCTGTGCTTTGACTGTCACAAGTGGCAGCTCTTGTCCTGTGTACTCTCAGGCCAAAAAAACCCAGCCCTCAGAGACTGAAGGTACCACTGGTGGCCTTTGTGTGCATGGGAGGCATTTCATGGATAAAGCCATGTTTCACTCCTTCCAGCTGTGGGGGAGAAGGAGAGATGAGGAAAGTGAACTGAATTAGGAAAGAGAAGTCTGTTCTAATCATGAACACACTGCAACTGGACCCACATAAAATGCCTATTGCAGGAGAGCTGAGGGAAGAAGAAAAGGCAGATGTTGTGCTCACAAATGTTAAATTACAGAAGTTGTGGCCATTCATTTGTTGTCTGCAGCAAGCTGAACATTTTGATTTAAAATGTTCTTTCTTGGCACTACTGAGAGCACAACTACTGAAGAATATTCTTCTTGGAAAATAATCTGGGATGTTCACTACTCAAAATTTAGTTAAGAAATTTTAGAGAAATTGAGAGGAACTTAGTACAGCAAATACTTTGAGTAAATATTAGCTTTGAAGATGAATTTTGGCATTTAGGTCTTACAGATTCAGATAAAACAGCCAACTTCGACATGTGCAAATAGATACTCCATCACAAACACAGGTGAAATTTGGTCCCAGAATAAAACAAAAGTCAAGGACTGTAATATATTTTATTTTTGCAGAAGTTATAAGTTTGAGCCTATCTGAAAATTGCTGCAATTGCCTGTCCCAAACTTATTACTGCCCCTAAAAGTGTATGAAAGAAGTAATGTTTTACATTTCCAAGAGGCAAGGACATTTAGATATTCCAAAATACAGCCCACTTTGAGAACAGTAAAGCTGGGTGTAGGAGAAGCTAATTTACTGAATTTTTTGAAATATTTAGAGGGTTTTTTTTTAAGATGAGATGGCTGTAAGTTTTTTTCAGATTTTACTGTCAGTCACAGCAAGATGGATGCTCTGGTGAGAAAAGTTCATTCTCATACCTGTAGGTAAAAGTAACATTGATGGAAATCTGAATAGCAGTTAAAAACCTACATATGGACTTGCCAGCTGTAAGGCTTCAAGGGGCTTTTCAGGTACTGTTACCCTTGAGCCATGACATTAAAACTCTTTTCAAAGTGCAATGTGATTTTGACAAGACAGGCTTTAAATATAAAATTAGTCTCAGCTAGATATGTTTAAAGCACTGAAAATACTCTGCATAACAGATTATTAACCTTTTTTTTCTAGGTTAATTTAGACAGAAAAGGTTAGATGCTGAGCTGATACACTTTTATGTCTTTTTTGGAATCCATGAGAAAACCTAACTAGGTTTTTTGGCTTATAGACAATTGGGCCATATGAAATGTTCCACAAGAACATTTAGTATTGTTCTGTCTGTTAATAGCATAAATTAAATTTGCTCACATTTTCTACAGAATTTTCAGGAGTTGCTGGTGATGCAGAATGGTCCATATAAGGAACATCCCTTTTACGGAAGTGTGTGTGAGGAGTATACTTGAATTAAATTCATAATGATTATCAAGTGAAGGCAACATCACACCACAAGCCCCCTCCTCATTTGAGGCTTCAGCCTCAGGAGAGAAGCAAAACTGTAACTCTGGTACAGAACTTCTCCTCCAGAAGTGCTGGTTTCATTGCTACAGGGAAGGAGAACTCTCCCAGGGCAGGTTGTTCCCTTCAGAGGACCTGAAAGCTGCTGTTCCACAGATACTGTAATTCACTGTAATTAGAAATACTCAGGAAGTTTAAAGAGGAAAAAAGAATGTGGAGGGCTTGTCTCTTATTAGCTGGATAAAATTCTATTCCCAGGATAATTTCTAGTGAAAAAGCTGTGGACACTGTGTCTGCATTTCCTGCAGCCTAAAACTCTTCTCACTAGAGTGTGTCCCAGTTAATTATCAACTAGAATGAGCCTATAGATACTGCAGAGCAGCAGGGCTCATTTTGTACCATATCCATCCCAAACCTGTGGGATGGGAAGGACTTGATTGCTTTCCTGTGGTTATTTTAAGGTTCCTGAAAACAACAAATGTTTTGGGTTTGCTTTTGTTTGGTTTTTTAATCTGTAAGGGAATTCACAGTAAGATAATTCAAACTGAAAATTGCTGCAGAGCCCTAGGAATAAGCCTTTTGCATCCAGCTCCTTTTGCAACCAGCTCCCCCTGGCAGGCAGGCAGGCAGGCAGGCAGGCCAGCCTTGCTAAGAGAGCCCACGGCTGCAGCATTCCTGGAGCCCTGTAGGACACCCGGAAAGTGGGATGGAGGTGTTTCTGTAAAGACACTGACACAAAGCCGGGGTGAGCAGCGGTCTGGTGTCGCTGTCTCTGCCTGGCTTATCTTCAGGACCTTGCACTGAGAGAAACACCGTGCTCTGAGATAGGAACTGCAGAGGAATAATGTGGAGTGAGAACTTCCTTATCAGTGATTTTTACAGGAAGTAGACCCAGAGGATTGGCGTGGAACAGAAACCATTACCAAAACTGGGAACAGCTGATACCTGACAATGCCCCCTCCCCTGTTTCTCATGTTCTCGCCAGGAAACAGACCCAATAGCTCATATTTTGTGCACTTTGTCCAATTTATTCATATATGGTCTCTGTTGCTCACGTCCGTGCTGCTTTTCCAAGCTTCCACCCTCTACCTCGCTTTTCTAACACTAGAGCTGAGTTTTGTCTCAAGTAATGTCAATAACCGAGTGCTGTTTGAATGTCACCTTCCAGAGGGGAATTGTGCTGTTTCTCCCATGTGATCCCCATAGACGTAGGAGGGGGAGCTAAAGCACTTTGACCTCCCTGGGGCTTTTTTGCCCGTTTCCTTCTCCGTGAGCAGCAGTTGAGGAGCTGTTGTAGAAGAGCACCAAACGATCCAACTTGTCTCTCTCTCCCGTTTTCTTTCCTGCCCCAACAAACAGGACGAATCCCTTCAGCGCCTGCAGAAGGAGTCCGAAATCTTACAGAGAACATATGCACACTACTTTGACCTAACAATTATCAACAATGAAATTGATGAGACTATCAGGCACCTGGAGGAAGCCATCGAGCTTGTGTGTACAGCCTCGCAGTGGGTCCCGGTCTCCTGGGTCTACTAGAACCGGGCGTGAGAGAATCGAGGAGAAAATAAATCTGTCATTACTGGGAACCACCTCATACATGGAAAACCTCTTCGTTATTGACCTTGTGTCAACAGGTCTTGGCCCCTAGAGACTACCTAGATGTAGTGTGACCTAAAATATAATTATTGTCATGTCTGAATAGATAGGAGGAGAGGGAAAAAAAAAAAAAGATTAAACACTAATTTAAAGAGACAGTATCTTTTTTTTTAATCATTTCTCCTAAACTTTAATAAAATGTATCTTTAAATATATGTATTATTCAGTCCTTTGGAATGTTATATTTTTGGAAATCATAGCTTTTTATTTCAAGGGCCCCTAAAAACTGCACAAAATAGATGCTGCTTTCCATAATCTATTTTAATAGTAATAATAATATGATTCTGTTACCTTAACTTGGGGGTGGAACACTACATTCTTTTTAGAGTCTGATTTTATGGATTGGAATACTTTGCTTTCCTTTATTTATTTGAAGTAATTAGTCTAGTGGTTACGAAACAAATTCATAAATTTTAAAGGCCTTTTTTCTCTCTCTCTCTCTCTCTTTTTTTTTTTCCTAGGATAGTATTTTTAAGTACTTTTGTGTAACATCCAGATAATGTGATACTGTCTCTTTGAAGAACTCTGTAAAACTTTTAGAAATTTGAAATTGGGTCTTGACTCTTAATGCATGTGGACAGTCGCAAGCGTTCATGCCGTTGGTGTATCTGTGTTGATAAAACCTGTAATCTACAGCAAAGTACATTCCGTTCATGGGAACACGTACCCAAGGGAATAAAGTAAAATATTATTCTGACTAAGTTGTAAACCTATGCACATCCCTTGCATTTTGGGCAACTTTATAAAAAAAAAAAAAAAAAGAAAAACTGATTTTTATTAATAATAATCATGTAGTGAAATGTGTTTGTAATTTTGTCTCAATTTAATTTGTTGTAAGGTGGGAGGGGGCAATTACTGGTTTCACCATTTCAGATCTGTGTTGTCTGAGAGTATTAACGTTTTAATTAAGTTTAAGCAAAGAAATGCTGATTTTTAATATGTATGTAATTGTTTAAAAGATGCACACATTTTAAAAGAAAATACTGTGCAATGAAGAAACCAGTTTAGGCATTGCGATAAACTGACTATTCCAAAAGACTCATCTACAACAGCCCTGTAAATTCCTTTAAAAATGGTAATTGACTCTACAGTCTGACCAATTTTTTTTATTTTAAATATACTTCCTTTTATGTGTTCAACAATTAAATGCTTTTGGGTCCTTCATTTCATCACAGGGAGTTTGAAGAACAAACCAGTGACTTGTGCAGTGAGAAAAAGTGTCTTAAAGTCTGTAAGGGAAAAGCCCTTGTAGGGCACAGCCTGCAGGTCTGTCCCTGGGCTCTGCTCTGCCTGGGCCAGCACAGGTTCAACAAAGTTAGAATTAGAGGAGAGCCAAGTAAGAAAATGTCTCCATGTATTCACCTGGCACTTTTATTTCCCTTCTTCATGTTCTCGCTGGCCCAGGTGGTTTGCATATTTTCTGCAAATGGCTAAGGGAAGCAAACGTTGCCACCTCTTTTTAGGTGTCAGAAATACAGTGTTCCTTAAAACGACTTCTCGTCAGAGCTTGGTTGGCTGTGCTGTTGTGTAGTATGAAGTTTGGTGATTATATTAGAATGGGACAGTGTTCTCAAAGGATTTCTCCTCAGAGGGGAACTACCAGCTGTAATTGGTCTGTGGGCTGTTCCAGTTGTTTGGGGTATAATCAGAAAAGGGTCTCATGGTTGAACCTTTATGATAGGGGTAATTCTGTTGCTAATTTTCTCCTGCCTACTCCTTCTGCAGGTGGGGTGGTCAAATCTCTGTTCTTGTAAAATCCATAGGTGAAATCTAGGTCTGGCCAGGCATCTCCCATCCAGCCAGGGCAGGCAGGTGTTCCTTCTGGGCAGCCTTCACAGCCCAGCTTGCAGCCCCCAGTGCAGAAGGGAGCTTGAATCCATCATCTGACCCCACCTGCCAAACCAGTTCTGTGGCTGCGTCCCAAAACAAGAACTGTAACCAAGTCCCTTGAGTTTGTAGTTTTGTGGTGAGTAACCCATGAGAAACTATCGGTGTGGGCCTTGCATAAGCAAGAGGGAACCTATCAGAGTAATAGTAGGTGCTCATCTGTTCTGAATTTAGCCCCTGAAAGGGGATAGTGCAAACTGTGAACTATTTAGTGAGTAAGAGGTAATTTTTCAAGTAGTTGTGCTGTGTCGTTTTAGTCCTGGATGAACCTTAGCCAGTGTTCCTGTAGGACCAGCTCTTGCAATGTCAGTATTACACACTAGCTGAGCTCATCAAAGGTTCATTCACTTTCAGAACTACCTCTTTTCCCAGTAAAGCACAAAGGTGGGAAGACCTACTGAAAGTCAAGCAGTGGAGTGTTTCTGATGTTAGAAATACAAACTTCTTCTCTGGTGAGCATTGGTATCTGACTTCAGTGACATGTTTTTCATCTCAAAATGTTTACCACATTAAACAGGTAAAGTAATTTTGATAATTCGAGTACAGTCCATCATAAATGTTTTCACTACACACTTTTGACTCTGTTAATGTGAATTTCTTGGAGTTTCTGTGTATCCAGCTTGTAAGGAAGGAAAACTCATAAGGCCCACAAGGGTGCTTCTGCCTTATGTAGATGACAATAAGTAGTGATTCAATGTAACTAATATGCTCTTCTTCTCTTAAGTGAAACTACCTTCCAGTTAATATTACATGGTAGAAAGACTGACTTGGAGAGCTTTGTTTCTTTTATTCTCACTGTATAAGCTTTTATCAAGAGACAGAAACTGTAAAGCACATCAGTTAGCATCCTGTCCTGCCTCCTCTTCACCACAGACTGTTTTCCTTGTAGGAACCTTCAGTAGCAAAAGATTCACATGGAACCCCCCCCCCTCTAGGCTTTAAGCTCAGCTGCCCCAGCAGCCCAGAGAGCTCCAGGAGCAGGTTTCAGCACTGAGCAAGCCTCGTTCTGCTCCATCCTCCTGCCCTGCCCAAACCCTCCCGAAGTGTCTCTGTTGTTTGTGTGGTACGTAGAGGGCAAAAGGCTGCCATAAATTCAGCTGGAAGCTTCACTTGCATAGGGAAGACTCGTGCAGGTGCAGAGCTAATGTTAACAGGTTTTTATTTTTTTTTCAGTCTCCAACTGGAGAAGGGTCCTCCTCGTACTGTAAATATCACTGCATAATTTTAGAGCGCCTCTTGGATTTCTCTAAATTTATGCTGAATGTGACCTCAGAAGCAGCCCTGGGATTGGGAAGAAACAAATGTTTCTGTTTGCCCCTTTTATACTTTATTTTTGTACAGGGGCTCGTAGATTTGTAAAGAAAACTTGATCTTATCAGTATGCTGCCTCTCAGTCTGACTGATGCCTGTGATTTCAAGGTGTTAAGTTGGTCCAATAAATGTTCATTAACCTCTGCTTCCATTTACTTAATAAAAGTACACTAGGTTATTCAATGTCTCAGAGTGGTAAGATTATTGCATGGAAATGGTAACCTAGTTTAGACAATCCTGCCCACTGCCATGCAACCCACAGCGTGCAACTGTTCAAAGTCAGAGGGACATTTTTAATCTCACCACCAAATCTGAATTCTTCCATATGTTCTAGCATTGGTTTTCTTTTTATATGGTTCAGTTCCATAAAAATGCTGTGCCACTTATCACTGCCCACCTCAGAAACTCCATCAACAAAGTTGCTCAGTTGATTTTGAAAGGACAGCATAGAAGATGAGATGTTGCAGCCCAAGTGGCATTGAGCTGGTGTGTTTGCTCCAAGAACTGGGTACTAGAGCCACCGGGAAAAGTCAAAGCACAGACTAACCAGTATTTATTCCATTTTTGTTTTTCTCTGCACGGAAATTATTTCAGAGTGCTATTATTTAAAGAAATACTTGGAAATGCTGCCAGAGCACACAGGGTTGTTTTGTAAATCTGTATTGAAATACTAAGATGCAAACAGTTCTGGTCCCATTCCCTTCTGCTGCGAATAGTACTCACCATCTTTAATGAAGGCGGTTAGAACTCAATTTCAGGCTTTAAAATACTTGGAAGAAGAGGATTTGTGAAAAGTACAGAAAAATACATATCTTTACTGGCTTGAGTAAGAGTCATCTGTTTTTATAGGCTGAATTGACAGAGGATGAGCTGAAGCAGGTGCCATAAAAACTCTGCTTTCTTTATCTGAAGTATATTCATTTCCTTAATAAACCTGTTTCTCACTTTTAATGAGGTAAGAGATATTTGTAACTCTTACCGAGGAAACTGCTGCACATTATGTCAAATAGTCACATATAAACTGAAATATCTGCACAACAGGAAATGCACCTTGGACAAGAAGGGCAGAAGTAAGTTCTGAATGACTGCCTTGTGTCCATATTGTGAGCCTGAGTGCACAAGCTTGTCTTAGAGGAGAGTGTATTTCTGCTACTGCTACACAAAAAAAACAAAGCCACTTCCAACATTTAAATGTTTAGTGTTTTGGGTCTTTATTTTTTTGCTTGCTGCTACAGTAATTGCATCTATAGCATTTTTTGCTTTCTTCTCCTTACGTGATTTTCAGCAGTCTCCTGCTCCAGTTCTATGAAAGCTGGACTGAAGCAAGTACAGAAGCTTCTTGACTTCTTATAATTTAGCCTCAGAGTAAATGCCTTTAAAAGCCTCTTTTCCAGACCTGTACATGAAAAAAATTCATTTTTACCTCAGTAATACATTTCTCTGTTAAGATTTTGGACAGAAAGCTGGTTGTTTTTCATGTAGTCTTAACCTTTGTAAGCAAAACCAAAGGGCAAGGAGTGACGGTGTGTATACATGTCTATGCACCCTGGTGTATCTGCCATGGGACAATCAGGAAGAACATTAAATCTGGCCACATCTCTACCATATGTTCTTATGATTAATGTGTAACTTGAGCCTGCAGTTGTGTTGTGCAGGGTAACTGAATTAGTGGCACATTCCACGCTGTGTCCTTGAAAGAGTTCATGCTGAGTATTAGCACAGTAATACTTGCAAATTTTCCCATATCAGTAGCCATAGCTATTTTTAGTGTCTCTGTAAGGGAAATAGCCACGAGGAAAGGAGGAATTTGCTTATTTTTAGTGTAATAACTCATCTCAAAGCTGCAACATGAGTCTGTGTTTCTCCATTGCCAGTCATACAGATGGAGCCTTCACCATTTTTCATAAAATTGTCAGAGTGGTGGGACATGTCCTGAAATTATCAGGGATAACATGTGACTGTGCTGACTGTCACAGTTAGCTAACTGGAATTTATGAAAATTGGAACTTATCAAAACCATGACCGGGGTTTTAAAAGAGAGCAGAGTGGGGAGAACTCTGTGGTGTCAACACTGTCAACTCTGTGGTGCCCAGACCTGCTTTGGGACTAATTCATTGAACCCAGGAAACTTAGATGCAAAATAGCAGAATTGGTCCATAATTGGGTCCATCCCTGTGTAGCTGAGGGGAAGGAGCAGGTGACATCATGCACAGAAACTTGAGGTGTGTTTTCCTGCCAGTCAGAAGATGTGTTTTAAACCTCTGTACTACTTACCATCCTCCTCACAAAAGATCTTTGAAGATTCACATTCGTTGTAATCAAAGGAGATGTGGAACAAAAGATCAATTAATTGTTTTATAGAATATTTTATCTTAATAAGCAGTAAATATTACAGGTTACAACAGTGTTACAGCACAATAGTACTGAATGCTGAAGAATGCACCCTAGGCTTACACAGAAATTAAGTTTTTTAAACTCAGTGATTTTTCACTAAATTAAACAATTCCAATGTCCAAGCATCTCCTTACTCTGCCTTACAGCCATTTTTGTGTATTGGGATAGATACAACAAAAGCACCAGCTATGTGTCAAAACCACAATGCAGTAAAGATCATTGGATAATAAATCAGTGAAGGTTTATGAAGTTACCCAGTAGGTGAAAGAAGATAAAGCTCACAAGGTTGTTTTCTGTTTATTACGAAAACATCCAAAACTTTTTTTTCATGTATTGTTAGGGGGGAAATGCATACAAATAAATTCTGTAATAAATAGAAGATTTGTCTCTAGAATTGACAAGTTAGCTAATCATGGTGACTCTCCTAAAGGAAAATATTCTGGTTTTCCACTGATCAGAATAAGCATTTCAGTAAAGCCTTTGCAGTATTTCCCAAATGTTAGGGAAGGAAGAGGAGAAAGATCCTGCTCCCAGGAAAATTCCTTGTTGATTTTAGCAGCTTGAGCCTCTGCCAGGGTTGGCCTTCAAGCAGTTTCAGTGCTGGCAGTTTGAGGGTTCCATTCTGCCAACACTGTCTTGTTACAATTTGTGATTTTCATTTAGCAGGACTTCAGGCAGAAAACAAAAAGCTTAAACTTCATTGTGTGTCTGTGTTCATGGGCTCAAGGTTTTCCCTCTGGCTGTAATTTGGAGTACTCATTCAATGTGATGTTAATCCCCTGAAGGCAATGGGAAGACTCCAAATAATTCAAGAAGCTTTGGCTTTCTGGTCTAGCCATGTATTTTCATTCATACGTTTTTAACGTATTTCTCTGTTTTTATCATTAAAACAATTAAGACAAGTGAGAGATCACTGGGGGTGTCATTATCTACTTCCCCATTCCTGCCTGTTGTCCCAGCTGTGCTACAGCTGGGTTGTTTCGTGGGCTCTGATGTTGTCTGGTGTTCACATGCTGAGTCTCATACTGGAAGGGACCTTTCAGGATCCACACGGTGGGAAGTTCCTGTGCTTGAGCCTCACTGACTGTCCTGGTTTGAGTGCAGTATTGAGACATTGCTTGGTAATGTTGCTGTCCAGTCTAAGCTGATGCTTTAATTACCAGGTTCTTTTCCTCTTGTCACTGAAATGCCTGAGCCTCCACACGCTCCGCCCAAGAGTTCCTACCCAACGCTGTTTGGATTTATAAGGTACATTTCAATAGGAATCGAACAGTAGGATTGAATGCACAAACAAAGGTAAGTTGCCTACAGAGAAAATAAATCGACAGAGGCTCAGAAACAGCAGCAGATACGGGAACCTGAGAGCTGTGCTTGGCTCCAGGAATCATCTGCTGTGCAAGGCAGGGTAAGTCCCTTCACACTTCCTGCTCTTCCCCTCCTGCACCATCTCTTGTGCTCAGGTCGGGCTGTGAGCCACGTGGAGAAGGAGCTGACACCACGTGTTTTAGAGTGCCAAGGCTGCAAAGTGATGCCACAAAACATACAGGTATTAACAATTCCTCTGGTGCTTAAAGCTGACAGTGAGGCTGAACAGTCCCCAGCCCCTGAGCACCATTTGCAGGCACAACCCATGCGAGGAACTTTGGGCTTTCATCAGAGATTTTACCCCATCACAGCACCTTTGGTCCTCAAACTGGGATTTCAGTAGGTGGTGTAGATGCAGGCATGGCGCTCACTGCCCAAAAGGCAGGCATGTTTATTTAAATCGCAGCTATTAAACACTAACTAGCAGTTTTAATACAAAGCTACACAGATACCATCCTGTGTAAGATTTTCCATGACCAAAGACTGAGAAAAGAAATTCCCAGGGCTGGAAGAAAGCAGGAGGCTTTTCTTGGCTGACAGTAGACACTAACCAGGAAGGCTTCACTGTGCCAAAAAATCTACACACAGAGCAGTGCAGCGACCTTGCAGTCTGTGGGGTGTAGGTGGCTTTATTGATTATTGATTGTTGCTTGTACTAATTAGTTTGTTTGCAGTTTGTAGGTTTGGGGCATTGTTTTTTAAACTGTTTTCCAGTGGGACACCAGTTGCATCTCTCCTTCTGCAGTCCTTGCATTTGCCTTCTAACTGGTTTGTCACTGTTTTCCAAACTCTTCCTAGCAAACACCTTTTTTTTTTTTTTTTTTTTTTTTTTTTTTTTTTTTTTTTTTTTTTTTTTTTTAAGGGGAGAACTCCTAGCAGCCTTCCAGTACCTGAAGGGGACCAGAGGAGAGCTGGAGAGGGACTTTTTACAAGGGTAGAGACTTGGTTATAATGGTTGTCAGCAGTTGCTGGAGGATTCCACCAGAGCCCTACTCCTAAAAGTGACAGCTGGGAGGAGAAAAGTAGAAAAGCTCCATGAATTGAAGTCACCTTCCCCATCCCCAGGGGATCCTCTGGTGAAGGCCACTGTGCCCTGTCTCACTCACCTGTATAATTTGTGGCCATTTGTGTCCCACACTGCCCATGGTCTGTGCACCACTGGATAACTGGCTTGCTCACAGATGCTTTCAGAGGAGACAAAAGGATCTTTGTAGCTCCCACAGGACTTTACCCCTAAGTCTAAATCTCTCCTAAACAAAGCCAGTCTTTTCACTCCTAGGTAGTGAGAAATCTTAGTTCCCTGACTTACATCATTACTTCTGTCACCAAACTTTATTGCTGTTATGTCTTTTCTGATGTGCAAGGTCTAAACTGGACATATCCCACATGAGGACATACTAGTAGAGGGCATAATAGCCTACTGCATTATTTGCTGGGTTTCCTATCCCAACCTCTGTTACTTACAGTCTTTTGTTTGGTTTATGATGTCAGTTGATCTACCAGCTCTTCACAGCCATTCTTAGCTCCCCCTTTCCCTAAGACCCAGCCATGCATGTGAAAAGCTGAGCTTGTGTCTTGCAATATGTATTAATTTACACATGCCAACATCTATTTTATGTGTCATTTTATCTATCATGCCTTTCAAGTGATCTGGAATTCATCAACCTCCTTTAAGCTTTACTGTCCTAAAAAAATTCTGCCTCTGCAAATTCACTGCTACTTTTTTTGCCTATTAAAAGAATCAATCGCCTGTTTCAGCACAGATACTTACAACCTGCTTTGTCTGATTGCAAGTTTACCATTTATTTCCATACTTTGTCTTCTGGCTCTTTGCAGTCTCATACATCAAGAAAGTGCCTGTCCACTTAGTGCCTGATGCATTTCTGATTGTCACAGCACACTGGGATGTAACCATTCAGCACGGTGAGAAACTGCTACAGCCAATTCCATCCCAATTTACGTGCATCCTTTGTTACTTATTTACCACATTTGTCTACCCTGGCACAGTGCACTCACAGGTTTGTCCTCGTTATCACAAGCCCAGAAGTAAAGCCCCACTGAGCCACGTTTGCTGTGAGTCCAGTGGATCCTCACCCCATCAGGGACTCAGTGTCTTCTTGCTTGCTGCAAGGAAAACTTGCTTGTCCCCTTTTCTGCCCTCACAGAGCCCAAGACTCCCTAGACCTCTTCCCAAAATCCCTATGTCTGTGTCAACCCTCAGTCTGAGCAAAAGAGTAATAAAAAACAACCATATTATTCAAAAATTAAAGCCCACAGTCCATGTCTGCTCATCTACAGGCACATCCCACAGCGTTTTCGACATAATCCCATCTCACCCCTGCACAGCCAGAGCAACATATTTACCGTGTGTCTTAAAGTATAGTGCAGGCCCTGTTTTGCTGAAGTGTTTCCTAAATTCAAGTGTTAATTCAGTTTGTTCATTTGAATGCAGAGAACCCCTCTCCCTGTACCTTCACACCAGATCCTTGCTGGCACCAGTAAATCACACGGTGCAAACCAGAAACTGAGCACCATCTTTCCCATTTAGCTTGTCCCCCTTTCAGATACAGCAACTACATTTTATTCTTATTATCCCCAATTTAAGTGCATCTTAATCTTGTCCCATTGCAAATCTACAGCCACAGCAAGCAGCTCCTGTCACAGGTCAAACCCTCCAATTTAGATGCTGAGCAAGCCCAAAGTGAAATTAACTATTAATTCAAAAAGCAAATACATAGGATATGCATGCAAAGTAAACCATCAGGTGTGTATAGAGAAACTAATGGAAGATTTAGGTCTTTTTAAAATTGAGGAGTTTTTCATAAAGAGTATAAGATTTATGCTCTGTAAATTGGGAATTAACTCAAAATCGGTCCTTTAAATGACAAAGAGATGAAGAAGGAAGTACAATAAAAATCAAAGGATGTGGTGAAGGGTCAAAGGTGAGAAAAACAGCAGAAGTAATGGACTTCTCTCATTCGAGGCTAAAACCAACCACAGAGTACAAGATCAGACTGGTTCAACCAACCACAGGGACAACAAAGTCAGGCTTTGGGTAAGAGACAGAGGTATTTCTCTGTCCAGAAATATCTATTTTCTGTATTCATCTTTATGTTAGAGTTTAAAATCCCAGCCTTGTCACATGACAAAGAGAACTCTGGTGCTGATCTTGCACATGTTTAGGTTTGGTTCTGTAGGTGCTTCTCCATCACATAAAATCTAAAGCTTGTCAAGTTGCTGGACGCTGGGGAGTGTCCCCTGACACAGGTGCTTCTTAGACCTTATGCATTCTCAGTATTAAGATTATTTAATTATGTTTTTTAAAACAGTTGTTTTTCTTGAAAGTAATACTTGTGATGCTTTTTGCTTTCTTTAATTCTAATTTGTGTTCTTTATTCCATGATCAGCATTTTCCATAAAGCTCTTTTTAAACTGCTTTGGAGATCACTGCGGCAGATTCTTCAAACTCCATTGATCTCTTACCAGATTTGGGAGGGGGGAAAAGGGAGGACCAGTATTATCAGTGTTTGTGCAACAAACCCATCCCTTGGACTCCACAAAAGCAAGCTTTTACAAAGGCATGTGTCATGTGCCTAGAAACTACTGTTTTCTCACCCAAACTAGCCCTGTCTTCTGAAGCTCACACTGGGGGGCAAGAGTGGCCATGAGGGGCCGTTTTCTTGCAAGGTTTCGTATTTTCCAAAGGAGTGTTCTGGGATAAGAAACTAACTCAGTTGATTTGGTTCCTCTTGAATCTGTGACCATAAAAATTATCAGGGGAAAACCCAACAAATTAAAATTTAATGTTTTTAAGAGCTGTCAGCCAGCTGTTGTAAAGACAAGAATTAGGTAAAACACGTAACAGTGCCCTTGAGAAGTGGCCATGAGGTTCCTGAGTCTCAGTTGATAGCAAAAAGACAGTGATTCCTCATGTCCTGGACTTCATTTTTCCTTCCAAAGCAGAAAAATATGAAAATTCACAATATTGCTCTTTACAACTGCCTGAAAAGAGGGTGTATCCAGGTGGGGGTTAGGCTCTTCTCCCAGGCAACTAGCAATAGGACAAGAGGACAATCTTAAGCTGCACCAAGGGAGGTTTAGGTTGGACATTAGGAAGAAGTTCTTCACAGAAAGAGTGACTGGGCATTGGAATGGGCTGCCCAGGGAGGTGGTGGAGTCACCATCCCTGGAGGTGTTTAAGGACAAACTGGACATGTCCCTCAGTGCCCTGGTCTGGTTGACACGGTGGTGTTCGGTCACAGGTTGGACTCGATGACCTCAGAGGTCTTTTCCAGCCTAATTGATTCTGCGATTCACATTCCGAGTGCATTTTGCAGATAAAGCTGAAGCATCTTTGAAGAACTAATTGACTTGAAAGCCACTCAACAATTGCACAGTAAGGCGATCTTCAGCTTTAATGCACTTCAGCACAGAAAATAAAAATGTGGGTTATGAAAACAATTCGCTCACGAGGCATCAGTCCTTAGAGGAAGTGAAATACAACCATTTGTGTCCTACCATCTGTGCCAAGCCTATTGATAAACCTCCCCTGGCAGGATGAGATACTGTTCCTGTAAAGGCATCCTTAACCTAATACGCCTCTACAGCACTGGGCTGGACTGGGTTTGGAAAACAGCCTCTTATAATACACAGATGAATTTAGCACTTAAGAAGATTAATGGATTCATAAATAGCCTGGAAATCCAAACTCATTGAATTTAGTTCACGGAACAGGTCAAATAGGCATTTATCAAACCATCTGGCTTTTTTTTTTTTTTTTCCCCTGGGGAAACTGTGGTTGAGCTACAGAAAACTGAGGAGCCATTGCAGCAGGGAAGGTTTGGTTTTCCCTGTACTCAGCTTTCCCCTGGAAACCTCTGGTGCTAATTAGAAAGCAGTAGATCTTTTTGGACAGAGCACTGCAGACCAAACCAGGATGCATCAAGGCACTTGTCTTGAAGCCACTGGAGATGCCACTGGAGATGCCATCTTTTCTATTTTCCCCAGACAATCACAGACATAAGAGGGCACAGGAGCGACTAACAAAAGTTCTTCATGCATGAATTTGAGGATTACCCACCATTTTTCGTGTGTTCTGTGCCCAAAGTCCATCCTGTGTGTGCCTGGGGGAAGGGGCAGAGGGAAGGGCAGCTGCTCTCAGTTGGGTTTAGCCAATGTGTTGTCCATACTGAACCACCACAAGCCAGGGCTGCTCCCACTCTGCTGCAGCCACTCCAGCACCCTCAGGGAAGGGGAGGAAGTCACAATCATGTTGAATTGGTCAGGAAAGGGCAGGTGGAGGGGAAAAAAGGGGGATTTGGAAACTATTTGATCGTTTCTAAAAATTGTTTTCCGTTTTTATTCCTACTTCATGACAATTTAGCAGTAATAAATGTCCATATATATTGCATCATATCATATGGACATCTACATCATAGTATGATAATCCATGTATAATGATTTAATGTAGTTAAAATATCACAAAAATGTATTTCTAATAGTCACTTTACTTTGAAGTGTTGCTGCTAAGCTCAGTCTGGTTCTAAGTGAAGTATTTATGCTGCAATAAATAGCTTGCCATTTGCTCAAGACTATGAAAGGACATTCACGGCACCCTTTTGAGTAGCCTACAAAAAAATATCCACCAGAGTTATTCAAAAAAGGGGGGGGTTGAGCAGTAAATTTATTTGTGTGAGCAAAATATCAAATTATTTTATTAATGTGCTTTGATACATAAAACACAATTCTTTCTAGTCATATCAGCAGCCTTCATTGAAGATTTCAAGGATGAAACACTTAAGATGCCATATGAAAGAAAATGACAGCATAGTTGGTTAGTATGGCACAATATGATACACTGTGCGGTACGTATTAGTGGTGGAAATACAAAATATTTAGTAAAGCCTGACTGCATTTGCCATCACCATGCTCTGCCCCTGCTGCCATGCCATGAAATAATCTACAAATACAAACAATATATTCCTTGAAACAATATATCCATGGAATAAAATTAAACACATTGAAATGACACTAAGGATGCTGTTCAGTAGCTTTGCCTCAGAGAAGAACGTTTTGACAAACACGGGTCCAGCTGGTTCTCCTGTGCCTGTGCCAGGATAGCGCAGGGAGAAAGGATCAAAACCCTGTCGAGGTACAGGGAGTATCACGTGTCCTCTCTAGGCAAACTCAACCTTACTGCTGTTCATCTTCCACAGAGCTCTGGGAGCATCCAGGGGGCTCTGAGACCCCACAGGGCAGGTTTCTCACCCAGAGTGGGACCCAGCCTGGAAGCAGATCCCACCGTCTCCCAGGGGAATCTGGAGCCAGATCCAACCCACCCAGCCCGGAAGAGTTTGGAGCCAGTCACTCACCAAAGGCCCACAGTACAAACTTTTCCCTAAGGACTAAGTCGGTGCAAGGCTTAAACAGGACCCGTGGCCCACACAGCCCTTGGACTATTTGCACTGCAAAACAATCACTGTAAAAAGTGCTGGAAGATAAAAAGAAGAGGAGTCGGCCTTGATGCTCTTTTCCCCCACGCCAGAAGAAACCCCTTCCGTCTGCCCATCCATCTGCGTGGTGTTACTGTAGACCTCGGTGGTGTTTGACACCCCTTCGGGAAGGCCCATCTGGAGCAAGAGTTTGGAGATAAGGCTGTTGAACTTGCTCTCTGTGGTAGACCAAGGCTCGGCACTGGGGGTCGGACCCTCGGTGATGTTCAGCTCCACCGGGTCCAGGCAGTAACCCTCTGGAGACCTCTCGTAGAGCACGTCCGTCAGGTCGATCCCAGCCACCGAGGAGGGGGAGGCACAAGGAATATCCCTGACTAGCCTGTAGTTCTCCATCCACTCCTTGAGCCACTCGATGCGGCAGTCGCACTCCCAGGGGTTGCGGAAGAGGTACAGCCGCCCCAGGAAATACACCGGCTCAAAGACGGAGAAGGGCAGCGTCGTCAGGTTGTTGCTGTTCAGGTGCAACGCGACCAGGCTGGTGAGGTTCTCAAAAGCCCCTTCCTCGATGTAGCTGATCCTGTTGCGGTCCAGGTAGAGGAACTCCAGCTCCCCCAGATCCCTGAACCAGGTGTTGGAAATGTTCCTGAGAAAGTTCCCCCCCAGGTTGAGCATCTTCAGGCGCCTCAGGCCATCAAAGGAGTTTTCTGGGAGCTCACTGATCAAGTTGTCGTTCAGGTACAGGTACTCCATCTTCTGACAGCCCTGGAACGCTCGCTCATGGATCACATTTATCTTGTTGTCCTGCAGATTCAGGTATTTCAGCTTGCTCAGGCCCTGCAGGGAGTTGTAGGCCACCGCTTCGATCCTGTTCCTCTCCAGGTAAACGTGAGTCAGGTTTTCCATGCCCCGGATGGCACCTGGGATCCTTCGGAAGTTGTTCTGGAAGCAGAAGAGCTCCTGCAGAGCTGGAAGCTCGATGAAGATCCTGTCTGGGATGTTGAAAAGGTTGCAGTCCGCCAGGTCCAGCCTCACCAGGCGCCTGAGGGCAGTGAAAGTCCTCGTGTGCAGGTAGCGAATGTACTCGTTGTGGGCCATCTTCAGCTCGGTCAGGCTGGGCAGCCCCTTGAAGGCGCCCGGGGTGATGAAGGAGATGTTGTTGTGGTTGAGCGACAGGGATTTGAGGGAAGGCAAGGTGCCGAAGGCCCTCTCGGAGAGGAACTTGATGCTGTTCTTGTCCAGGTTGATGGAAGAGGCTTCACAGGGGAACTGGCTGGGGATCTGCCCCAGCCCGGCCCGGTCGCAGAGGACGGAGCAGCTCCGCTCGGGGGTGCAGACGCAGCCGGGGGGGCAGGAGCGCACGCACGCCCACACCCCGTGGGCAGGGGGCACCCAGAGCATCACTGCCAGGGGAGAATGCGTGGTGGGAGAGAGGAGGGAGGCACTGTTAGCGGATACATCGGGCACCGCAGGGAAAACAAGTCACGCTGCCTTTGCCTCCCTTCCTGCCAGGCTAATTGCTGCCTGTACATCAGTGCTGACTGAGGAGAGCTGGGGAAAGATTCCTAATAGTCATCCAGGACATCATCTCTGATTAATTCCTCTCCCTACTTTAGTATTTCTCAGTGTCTCTGTGACTGGTCTCTCTGCAGGCTGATGGGGATGTGGTTTGGCCAGGGAGCAGGCAGAGGTTATTTTGAGGGCCAGCAGCTGTGGATGGGTTGCAGTATTTCTGTGCAGGGGAGAGGGGAGGGCAGTGTATGCTGAGTCAGGGACATCAGTGAGTTGCCCAGGGCATGTCAATTTCATGAGTTTTGCTTCTTTCCTTAGTTCGTTCAGCCTAACATTTATCCACCAGAGCCAGTGCAGCACTGGAAGGGAGGACTACCAGCTCTGAAGGATGCAGTAAAGTGTTTAAAAACACATTCCCACTGTGTACTGGTAGAACAGCATGACTAAAAATAAGTTAAGGGATATCGTTCGACTGTTCGCTTCATGATCTCATCACAGATGAGATACTCTGCACCTCCAGCACAGTTTTCACTTTTGCCAATTCTCTAGACAGTCACCCTCGTGCCTTATGTTTGATGGGAGCAGCCACTTTGCCCTTTGTCAGATATGAGATAAATAAATGAGATATGAGAGGTGTGTGGTTATTGTTTATTTTCAGGTGGCTGTACAACAAGGCAGAGAAGAAAGCTCTCAGGGAGAAATCAGAGAAGATCAAAAGGAATGGGAGACATGAGCATCCATAGACAGGCTATTTTTGGGGGGAATAAACATCAATCAACAAAGTATCTGAAAAAAAAAAAAAACATTTTTTTAAAGCAAAATGGTTTTTACCCCTGAAAGAGGGGTAATTTATGTTATATATATAGAAAAAAATTCTTCACTGGGAGGGTGGTGAGGCCCTGGCACAGGGTGCCCAGAGAAGCTGTGGCTGCTTCATCCCTGGAAGTGTCCAAGGCCAGGTTGGATGGGGCTTGGAGCAACCTGGGATGTGGGAGGTGTCCCTGCCCACAGCAGGGGGTTGGAACTGGGTGATCTTTAAAGTCCCTTCCAACACAAGCCATTCTCTGATTCTATGAAAATAAACTTATTAGAGAGGAAAAACTGAAGGCAGGGGCCATTTTGTAATTACTCTCCCAGGCACATCCTACCTGCCACTCCACAAAATAAGCAGCCACACCAGAGAACTCCATGTAGTCACTAGCAGGAAATGGTGATATTGCTCCTGGCTGGTTTTTCTGCTGCAGTTTATTGGCTTCCACACAAGCATAATCCTTTTTTTTTTTTTTTTTCCCCTAAAAACCCCATGAGAGACCAAGAGCCACCTTTATTACAGCACTGCTGGGATCCTGTAGCTGCTCCTTCTGCGGTCCTGTCTGGCCCCAAGGGCCAAGGGCCAGGCTTTCCCCCGCACACAGCCCTGCTGAGTGCCCAGACAGGGAAGCTCCCAGCAGCTCCCTGCAGTTTGCAGCACAGCCATTGCCCGCTGCAGCTGTATTCCCGACGGGCACTGCTAATAAGGCAGGCTGGGGAGCTGATGTGCCAGGAAGCATCAGCTTCAGCAAGCATCAGCCTTTTATTTTCGCAGTCCCCGAGGCTTTAATGCACAGAACAAATGGCAGTTCGAGCTGCAGTTTCTCTGCCTTTCCTCCACCCTTTTTTAAAGGCAACATGCATGGGACTGTATTTAGGAGTTTACACAGCCTGTGGCTTCTGCAAGCAGGAGGTTTGAAAAATCAGTTGCTGTGCAGGTTCCCATTGAAGGGCATCAACCCAGGAGCTGCCCAGCCTGGTTCTGTTTGGACCATCCTGGTCATTGCATGTAGAAGAAGGATTTGGACATGTGGGGAGAGTATCCCAGAAGGACTTTAGCTGTGGCCTCCACATCAAAATTCAGGTCCCATCATGCCTGGCCACACTATTGTGACTGGAGAATTAGCGAAACAGCATCACTTCAAGGATAAATGGTAGCGAAGGACTCTGAGAGGTGGAAAGGATTTTAGGCAGGTTGTCATTTTTTTTGTCTGCTCTTCTCCTTTTCCCCTGAGCCCTTATCTAACAGCCACAGCAAAAGGAAAGTCCCCTTCAGACAGGGCTCTGGGAGGACAACAGCTGAGAAGCCCAAGGACAAGAGGAGGGAGAACAGGACAGGCTCAGATTGTTCTTTCTTTGTGCAGCCTGCCCAGGGGCCGCCTTGTTCCCTGCCCTTTGCACCAGCCCACCCCACTGCCTGCCGACAGGGGCATATGTTGTTTTTGTTAGGCAGTTACATAAACTGAGGGCCAGACAGATTAAGGATTTGCCTGTTCCCAAATGTCTGACTGCAGGTGGCTGTCTGGAATATTGTGGGTGAGAGTGTTGCTGCTCGTACAAGAGCCTTGTATGGGCTCAGGGTGACATCCAGAGGGGCACATGTGCATAGGCTGTCCTAGAGGTGAGACTTTGGGGCAAGTTCAATGCTTAGCTCCAGCTACAACAAGCTCAGTCACACCTCTGGCCTTCAGAGCAGACCTCCACTCACTGCTGTGTGCACTGTGTGCAGTGCAGGAACAAGCCTGCTGATAACCAAATCCCCTCCTTCCCCTCCGTGCTGCTTCTCTAATCACTCAATAAAGAAAATATCTGTACCCAAGCCATGTCCAGCATGTTTTCATTATACATAAGTGCCAAATCTGGGTCTTCTTCTAGTGGCATTTCACAGCAGACTTCTAAGACCTCTATTTATGAGTGTATCTCTTTGCATTGTGCAGGACATGGAAAGCAAGCACTTGGGGACCATCCAACAAGAAAATATCCCCCAGCAAAAAGAGCCCCTCAGCAGAAGAGTCTTTGTGTCAATTTTGCCATCTTTCTCTTGCAAAGGGAGTTCGAAAACACCCTCCACCTGAATCCCACTAAACCCTTGGGAGAGCTGTTGCTCAAAGCACAGGAGATTAACTCTCCCCTGGTCTCTGACCAACATAGCCTTAAACATTTCCACCTTTCCCACCTTACTCGTGCCCCAAAAAGGATGTTCTTTGCTTTTAATGCTGTGTTCACTGACAGGGCAGTAGCTGGAAGACGCCTCCAACTCACTGACATAGCGGGTGCTCAAATGAAATGTGTGTTTTAGGAAAACAGTGAAATCTAGCAGTAAGGTCAAAAACATTTGTGATGGTAAGGAATATACAAAATTCCCCCCCTCCAGGGATGATCTCTTTTGCTCTTTTAAATACTACAGTAATTCAGTATTTGGAAGAAACAGTGAGAGATCAAAGAGGGAAAAAAAAACAAAAAACAAAGAACTCTAAAAAATGGCAGAGTTTGAAGAAGGGTAAAGAGACAATGACTGCAATAATTGAGTATTTAACCACAATCTTTCCCAGCAATCTGTCTAATCCACTACTGGGTAATGCAGAATAAGAGTATACTCACCATTTAAAATGATGGCAAACATTACCTTGATTATTCCCTAGTGGCATTTCAGGTCTGGCAAGCAAACTTGAGGGATCTAAAAGCACACAGGAAGAACAGAGACAGGTTTCATCCTCTCTCATTTCCCTGCATCATTTTTCCGCAAAAAAGGTCTACGTTTAGAAAGAAAGATGAAGAAAAAAAAGCTCTTCTCTCACACACTTTCAAACTGAAGAAATCCCCAGCACCTTCCTGGCAGGTATCTTTCTTCCACCACTGACCTTCTCAGGCAATCCTGCAGCTTTGTGCCACTGCTTTTCAGGAGCTCATCCACATCCTTCCCACCAGCCGTGCCAAGGTCAGGTTCCTGTTATGTGAGGGGGGAGAAGATCACCAACAGTAATAGATTGGATGCATTCACAGGAAATAGGTGCTGGTACAGAGGAGTGTAACTAGCTTAGGATCAAATAGTTGGAGCCAAAATTCCCAACAGAAATCATCCAGATGGGTTGCTTACCTGGCCAGGCAGTGGCTGTGTCCTCCCTGCTGCCATTCGCCATGCGAGTCAGCCTCTGAGAAGTTGGCATTTTTTTCTCACAAGCTATCATTTAATGGCAGGAAAATCCTCTGTATCAGAGGAGGATTAGCGGAGATGGAAGAATGTGTCTGTCCTCTAAAGCTCCCAGAGCAAAACGGGGATTGCAGACAAACCAAACTGATGCTTTCTCCCCTCTGCCAACCTGCTCTCCCCCCACCATTAAAAAAAAAAATACAGTCCAGAATTGGACCTCTGCCACTCAAACAGCAATGCTGAAAGTCATTACTCCACTCCCCATTATGTAAGGGCAAAAGAGGTGGGAGGGTGCAGCCTAAATGGAATTAAATTTGGGGACAAGCACAGGCTTATGACTTCCCTTTGCTGAGCTCCCCAAAGAGACACAAGTTGGGACTCTCCCCATGAGCATTTTCCCAGACCCAGCATGCCTCACATGCTGCTAAAAGGATGCCAAGTGTGCTTTGCTTTGCTGGGAATTGCTCCTGAAGGACAAGGAGATGCCAACAGCACCAGGAGAAGAGTCAGCAAACCCTTGCTGTAGTTTGCATTGTGTATGTGGCCCTGGTAATAACAAACTCTGCCCTGTCTGTGAATGTGTTTTTCTTGTGATGCTGCAGCTGGTGCGTGGAAATCATAAGGACAGCTCCTGTGTGTGGTGATGTTTTAGCATTCAGGATGTGAACTGGGTTTTAAAGCCTTTTCTGTCAGAATGATGATGGTTTCTTTGGAGAGTGGGGGCTGAATAAGTGAGTTATCTCAGCTTCCCATGCCTTAGGTAATTGCATTCACCATGTTAGAGGGGAAAATAGCTCTACTCTTTATTTCTAAGTGAATTATTCTGCCTTTTTTTTTTTTTTTTCAGGAAATGGAATACCTGATAAATTTATGCTTGATACAGCAGGAAAGATTCAGCTGGGAACCAGCCTGCTGCTGCTCAGCTCTTCCTGCAAATTAAAGCACCAACTACAGCAGGTTTATTTTGGTTTGGCTTTCCCTCAGGCTTAAGGAATCTGGCTGGCACCTCCGGAAATTTGTGTCTGTCTCAGTAGGAAGAGCAGGCTGGTGATGGGGGCAGCCTGGAGGGAAGGGAGTGACCCAGATAGCACTGATTTTAGCTGAAGGATACCTTTCTCCACCACCTTGCTGTAACAACCCCCCAGCTTTGCATCCAGTGTTTTGCACCGCGCTGTTTTGCAGAGGAGGAAAGAGATTTGCAAAGCCACAGACAGGCACATTGCAGCCTCCACCACAGAGCTGAAGCTGCTGGAGACCTTGTGGGGACAGAATTGGCACTGTCTGGGTCCTCACCAGTGATGGGGCAGCTGATGTTTCCCCTGAAAGTCCTTGTTCCTACAGGAATACCAGGAAGCCACAGCCTACCTGATCTCAGAAAACAGATCGCTGGCCTTTCAGCCATGGAGCAAATTAGGGGGGAGGAGGGGAAAGTGCTATTCCACGATCTTCTCTCCCTCCCCCAACATTTGTGAGAGCCCTAACAGCGGTACCAGGAACCATGTCTCCTCCCAGGTGCACACAGGTGTCAGCAAGGTGGGAGGCAGCGGGCAAGGAAGGTACGTGGGACGTGGGCACAGTTTGGTGTGTGATCAGTTGGCAGCTCCCCAAGATTAGACCTGCAGCAACACTAAATCTGCTCATCAGAAACCAGGAGGGGCTGGTTTGCACCGAGGCACCACATTTCTGCCGAGACTTTGGGGCTCCCCTGTGCCTTGCTGTGAGTCACTTTTGGGGGTAGGGGGTGGCAGGAGTTGCCTGCTGCAGAACCAGCAGCTGTGATGCTGTTAGCGATGCTGCCGAAGGGAACACCTCGGAGAGCCACTGCAGCAGGCAGCCCTGCCACGGACCAGCACAGATATTAACTCCTGCAGGAGCTTCTGACAGCAGCTCTGCCAACAGCATCCATCCCACACACACAGCTCAGGGACTGCAGCTTGCCTGGCCATCCAGCCCAGTCCCACTCCAGACTTTTCTACTATGGCTGGAGGTAAAAAGGCTGAAATAGCCCATGTTCTGCCCCACCAAGAGCCCTCCCACACACAGACTTGCCAGCCAGTCTGTGCTGGCACACACGGAGCTCCTGCCTGGCCAGCAGCAGCAGCCCCAAGGCTCACAGCAGTGTGTTTCTGTGCATCATCTATGGGCAGGAGCCTCACACACCTGCAGACCACAGCACAGAGATGATATGAACGTCTCAGCATATGGCTGGGGGGAGGGCTGGGGGGCTGGGAATGGGAGGCACACTGGGGTCACAGTTTCTAGGAAAGTCTCCCATGGCAGGCAGCTGGTCCGGGAGCATCACCCTGTGAGCACCTTCTGCAGGTGCACCAAGCCAGACACCAGTGCCTTCCATGCACTTCTGTCAACTGCTGATTCATTTCCTCATAACACTTGCTCCTGGAAGGGCATGACAATGTGAGAAAGAGGCCTGAAAAGGGGAAGTTTCCAGTCACCTTAGGCAGAAAACCTTAACTACCAGAGGGTACATAAAGGAGACCAGCATTTATTCTTCAGAGAACCAAACTTGGGCTTTAAACCACACCTCAGGGCTTTTCAGAGCATGACTCACAGCTGGTTAATGCTGAGGGCTGAGCACACTAGAGATGCTCAGTGCTGGGAAGCTGCTGTGGCTGCCAGGCTGGAAGCAGGCTCAGAAGCTACAGACCTTGCTACTGCAGCTCTGTGCTGTTAATGGTTTTTTTGCCACCAAGGGCTCTTCCTCATGGTCTGCCCTTTTTAATCTCTAGGAACTTAGAGAAGCCAGAGGTCAACAGAGCAGTGGAGCCGAGACCAGAAAGCAGCAGGGCTATGTTGCCACTGAAAAAAAAAAAAAAAAAAGAAAAGAAAAATAGATGTTTAGATTTCATCTTCCACCAAAAGAACTTGTAGAATTCAGTCCTGATTGGAGAACCCCCACTCTGCTCCAGTGGGGACAGAAACCTTGCTACAGTGTCACCAGCTGGCAGTGAGGACAAGCCTGTCTTGCAGGACACGCCTGTGCAGACTTGATGCAAAATTGCTTCTAATAACCCATTTCTTCATGGCCAGGGGCATTTCATGTGATGGTGACATAAGGATATGAATGTAGATCCTATCTCTGATACTCCTTGATGCAATTTAAAATGATCACTGGAGGCTGCTTCTGGCAGTGGTTCAGCTGCACATTAAAACCTTTATTTTCCAGGGTTGACTAAGAACAGCTGGTGGGACTCATTTCACCTACTTTAGCCACCTACCTGTAGGCACCATCACAGTCCCCAGCAGGGCCCATTTTTTGCTGACAGGATGACAAGACAGACGAGGGTGTGCAGTTTTGGTGACAGCTCCACGCTGTTGCACACCTGTGCTGGGTTGGATGGATCCCGAGTCTCGTACGCCTGGATGCTTCCCAGCCAAGCACTGCAGTGAAGAGACAGAGCTGCTTGCCTGACTCCAGTGGCTGAACACCTTCAGTCTCCTGGTTTTTATCTCTAACAGCAGCTTGCATTCATGGGACTCGTGCTGAGGGTTGAGGTACCCGTGCCACAGAGGCGCCCGAGCCCCTCCGCCTGCCCCAGGCTTTGGTTTCCTGAGCACCCGCAGCTCGGTGCACACTTCCCCTCTTCTCACAGCCACAGCTGTGTCACCCATCTGAGCCTTTCCTGTGCACGTAATCACTGGGGTGACCTTTGAAAGAAGCTGCCTCAGCGTTTCTCAACGGGGCTCCTGTTGTCAGCTCTGCCCCGAGGGAGCAGGTTCCACACGGGGTGGTCACACAGCCGGCCGCGCTGCTGCGCTCCTGGCTCCAGATGGAGTGGGTTTGGGGCCGGGAGAAGGTGTCCTTTGTGGTGGGATTTCCGTGCTCTGAGCAGACAGGACGGACCAGCGTGGCCGTGCTGGGGTTTGCACCAGAAACATAGCTTGGTACACGCGTGGGGGTGGTGATTACAGAAGATGCAGAAGGAGATGAAGAACCAGCCAGAACTTCAGGAGCAGGGAGTTAAGAGCCTTTTCCTTGCACAGAGGAGAGGAAAACTTTTCTTCTGCAGGCAAGGGTTTCATTTTTGTTTGGACTGAGACCACCAAACTTCGCTCAGGCACTAAATTCCAGAGCCCTGAGGGCACCTGTAGGTGTTATATGGGGGCTGAGTGGGAACAGTTTCCTGACAGACACCTGCCCATGGACTGAGAGCATGGGCAGTGCCAGGCACACCAGGATGCCCAAACCCAGCCCCAGGGCATGGCAGCCCTGCACTGCCTCATGGCAGGGCTCAGCTGGCTGCAGGCTGCCCACAGGAGAAACCCTGGGGGACTCTTCACCACCTGGTCCATGGAAGGAGGAAGCAGAGGTGAGACAAGGCAGCCAGCAGCAGCACTTGGCAAGAAATCGCCACCCAGAAGCTGCTTACCCATGTGGAGGGTAAAAGGAAGTAAAGCCAATAAAACAACAGAAAGGGGAGAGGGTCAAGCTGGGCAGCAAATCTGAAGGTCCATGCCAGCTGCTGCCCAATGGCCATGCCCTGCAGCAGGAGTTGGGGCCCAGGAGCCTGTGGCTGCAGCAGGAGCATCTTCTGAAAGGGAACAGCACACTCTAGGGTAGGCATCCTGAAGCAGATGCAATGCTCAAGCAAACCTTGGGCTAGTGAGTTCACCTGTCAGCCCAAACCTCTGCCAACAGCCCAGTTAGATCCCATGCAGACCCCAAGCATGGGCAACAGGGAGCCTGGGGCATGGAATGGACCTCCATCAAGGTAAAATCCTCTGATTGCCTGGCAAGGATGGGACAGAAACCCTCTCCAAGACTGTCCAGGCCACTGGCCTTTACATCAGCTCACAAGGTCTCTCCCAGCCCATCCTGTGGAGGTGGTTTCATGTCTGTCTTGTGCCAGTCAAACAGCAACACTTCCAGCAAGAAAGGAGCAGCGTGGGCTGCTCTGCAGTGAGTCCTTGCCATGGAAGCAGTGCCAGCTTCCCACTGCAGTACATGTGTATGGATGCAGTGCTGAAAAGCACCACCATTTGGGTTACCAGGTAACTCCCCGCAATGCCCAGAGTAGCTCTTGGGGAATGAGAGGGAAGCTGGGCTCAGATGTGTATAAACTGAAGCTGAAGAGGAACTTGAATCTACATTTCCCACATCCGTTCTGTGACTCTTGGCCTTGACTAAAACTGGCCGGCCACGCTCAGGCTTCTCTGTTTAGGGGAAAACCGCTGCTGATGAAGCCTGAGCACATCATCTGTGTTTCTCTGCAGGGAGAGGGGAGCCCTGCCCTCACTTCACTGCCTCAGCTCAGTGTGTTGCACAGCATCACCTCGTGCTGCTTGTGTGTCACACAGGCAGACAGGGAAAGTCAAGGCTGGCAGCATCTGTGCCAGCCAGCCTGCCCTCGCTGCTGAAGCCTGTTCACGAGTGCCGGTGGTGTGGGCATGCACAGCCAGGCACCCCTGGGAGCGTTTGGGGTCTTGATGCTTTCACCAGCAGCTGGGGAGCTGCTCTGCCACAACCTTTCGGTATCTGTGGGGTCATTTCTATCCTGTGTGAAACAGAGATGCTTGTCTTCTGCTGAAATCCTCACGCTGTGCTTTCCACAAAGTGCTGCCCAAGGCAGTGGCTTCCTGCAGTTCCTTGTTATCTAATGGGAATGCTGCACAGTACACACAGGAAGGCAAGGACACGTGGCAGTGAGCTCTGCTGAATTCCCTCTTGCTGGCTGGTGAGTGCATTCATCCTAATACAGCTGCCTCCACAATGACAATGAACTTACACACAGCACTGCAAACACCTTTTGAAACAGCCTGTCTGCACTAAACACACAACAGGCCATACATTGTCCAGGCCAAGAGCCCTCCCAGACCTCACCAGACAGTTTATTTACCTCCTGGTGATTCATCTCTCCCACCTCCATGGCAGAATCAGTGTCACCTTCTCTCTCCTGTATAGTGTCAGCATTCAAGGCAGGTTCATCACTTACCTGTCTCTACTTAACTCAGATGTTTCTGTTAGGAGCCTGCTCTGTAGCCAGGTCAGATGCTTGGGGAGAATGAACCAGAAGCCCTGGAACTCTTGGATGAAGCAATCTGAGAGGCTACAGCTGTGCTGCAATGTGATTTTTACTCCACCTGTCATGGTACTTTCCCCTGCCTGCCTAACACTTCCAAATGCCACATAACAAGGAGAACTCCAACGTGCCAAGCAGCCATAATTACCTGGTAATAGATCTAAAATAGAATCTGTTGTCTGTCAGAGGTGCTGGCAGGCAGGAGAGCAGCAAAGCATCAAATCAGGAATAAATTCAATACCATAATAACCAGTACATTAAACCGGAGTTTAGAGCAATATACAATTACAGATGATCTGGAAGATTTGTTAAGCGAACTTATCATGCCTTACTGAGTATGCAATGGTCATGCATTCCATCAGTAACCAAGCCCAGATCAGTTAAAGGACTGGGATGAAAACACAGCAAGAGAATTTATGAAAAACTGTTCATTGTTCCAGCCAACGTGCATTGCAATACAAACAGCCACATACACACCTTTCAGCCGTGCCCCCTTCTAGCAAAGGAGAGGGGCATAAGAAAGTCTCCAGGGCTGCTCCCCACAGCTGCATGAGTAAAAGCTCCCCACAGTGTGCAGCACACCCAAACCAAACGTGTTGGGCCACTAAGAAAGGATGTCACGGATACAGAACAGAGAAACTAAGGGAGTCCAAACATGGTGCTCATGAAACTGGTGAGAAACCCAGCATTGCTCTGGGGCACACCAGAGGGGACATGCAGCAGTCACTGGGATCAGGAGCTGCCCTGGGAGCATCAGCAGATGTCTGCCACACTGCTTTCCACCAAGTCCATCTGTAAGGGGTTTAGATTCCCCAGCTCCAATAATGCAGCTACCCACACATCCCCCACCTGACATATGCAGAGTTTTTTGCACGAGTCTAAGATGATTAAAGCTAGCAGAGCTTGGGGGTGGGAGAGGAACAGACACTGCAGGAGATAAACTCACATTCACACCCACATATTCTGCTTCCCACTCATTCCCTGCCTGTGATCTTACGGGCTGCCTACACCTCCTCTGTGCCAACCCTGGGCATTGCCAAAAAAAGCCCCTGTGGCATGACATGGCAAAGACAGCAAATCCCCCACACTGGGGTGTATTTATGGATCACAGGAGTACAGCACTTCTGCTCATCCAAAAGGCTCTGATTCCTGCCAGCTGTAGAAGACCTCGATACCTGTGGGAGAAGGGGTTCAACACCTTTTCCTGAGACATCCATTTGATGGTGGCAGAGGAGGCAGCTCTTGGACAGGATCGGTACTGAGTCCCAAGCCTAGCAACTGGCTAATGGGGAGAGAAAGCTCCACTCCTGCTGGCTTGACAGCAGCAGCACTGCAGCCTGTTCATCCCTTAACCATTTCTAGGTTGCATCCAGGGATGCTGTGCATGTTAGGTGAGATTAACAGGAGCGTGCAGAGAGGTGGGGAAAACCGTCTCTGCTCTTGTCAGAAAAGCTGTACCGCAACAGCTGGACATTAGCAACAAGTGTGTTGCAACAAGCTGTTGGAGCTACTGTCCCTGATTTGAGTTATAACAGAGAGGAGAGAGTATCTGCCCTCCTAGTATGGTGGGAAGCAGAAAATAAACGAGGAAACAAATGCTGTGTATGAGGCAGGGGGAGGGAGATGCTGCAGAAGTGCACTGATGAAGCCTAGCTGTGGTAAATGTGACAGAGGGCTAGACGTTCGGCATTAAAAATAAATCACACCAGGACTCTGCAAGATACCACAGCCCTCAAAAAAAACACTGTCCTCTACCCAGAATTTCTCACTAGGGTTATTATTTCCCTTTGATTTTAGCAGCTCTTTCACACTTCTCCTCTGAGACTTAGCAGGTTGTGCAGAGGAGACACATTTGGTACATGAGGCTGTGCGAGCTGGAAGGAGCAGCATGACAGGCCGTGTGGGGCAGCACATCTGGGGCATCCAAAACATATCCTCTCCCTCCTTGGCAGTCTGAGTATTCACAGCAGCCACTCAGGCCCATCCACAGTCTCTCTCTCTCTCCTGCCAAAGCAATGGACTCACCACTGTAACAGAAGTACTTCTCTTAGGGAAACTTTGCTGCTCAGGGATGCAAGTGGTGCAATTTAAAATTTGCACCATAAAGAGCAGACTGTGGAAGCAAACAAATGAAAGCACCAAGCCAGGACACACCCAGACTATTATCTGGGGTAGATGTTCACTGGATGCCTTGATAGAACATCCCATTGGGTACCAGGGACCGCACCAGTGCTGGAAGTTGGCTGCATGTCACCTGAGGGTCTCCAGCTGAAAGGCCTCATCTCAGGGTGCTGAAAAGAGAACACATAGGTCCCTCACAACTCAGTGGGCAGTGGCATCTGCAGAGGAATGGGATGAGCAGCCAGGGCAGTAACACTGTACAGTGAGGTTGGCTCATGCCAGCAAAGCCCAGATCTGGACACACCTTGCCTGAGACCCACCCCTGCAGCTCTGGGTAGTGGCACCTGTATTTAGGTGGCTCCCTTCACACCTGAGTGACCTAAAAAGGATTAGGTGTTTGCCCGGGGATGTCAGCAGCTTAAACACCCTCGAGGCGCTCTGGGTCTGGATGTTTGATGCACCAAAGACAGAAGTGGTTTGGGGAGACTTGAGGCTTAGGCAGCAGCTGAGGGAGACCTGAACATTATATTTATTCAAGCATGGAGAGTGCCTTCCTTTCCCTACAGAATCTGTTTGCCTTTCCTTCGTCATGCCCATGCATGACCAGCCCAGCCCAAACCCGCTGGGACACTGCTGGCACACCTTACTCCGTGCAGGGATCCCAGCCCCAGCGAGCCCCCCGAGCTCCATCCCACGGCAGCCTCAGCTCAGCATCCGCCACCACTGCCCCCCCGGGAGCGTGCAGGGACAAACCGTGTTCCGCAGCATCACCCACGGGCTCCCGCACCAGCAGCTTTCTCAGTGCCCCCCCCCTCTCCCCACCCCCCCCCCGACAAACAGTAGCCCCAGCTTCGCTGCCTCCCACTGTCTTGGAGAGAGCCAAACCCACACCACCCTCTCCCTAAAGAAGTGCCCCACCGACAGAAGGGATGGGCCAGCACGGATCAAAAGGGGACTATCCCCCCCTCCTGTTGAAACCATGACACTGTGCAGCGAAATGAATACATAATGCCAGCAGAGCCAGCCTGGCAGGAACACCCAGTGAAATGGGAGATGGGATTTGCAAACCAGGGGGAGTAGAGAGGAGAGGAGGGCGGCGGGGGAAAGAATCTCCTTCTGTTTCCTGGACAGCTTCTGCATTTTGCAAGGAACAAATCTGTAGACAAAACACAGCAGCAGCCTCAGGAGCAGAGCCCAGACCCCAGAACAAAATTCCCCCCTCCCCTGTGAGAGCCCCCGCACGCAGCTCCCGCAGCCACTGCCCCTGGCCCTGTGCCCGACAAACACTCAGGAGGATTAAAAAACCAAGGCTCAGAGACTTTGGGCACCAGCAGAGCAGAGGATGCACAGGTCACAGTTTTGCACTGTAATTAGTTTCGGAGCGGGGTTTTTGTCTTTCATGCAAAGTCCACAGCAGAAGTGGGGAAGGGACCATCTCTCCAGGACGTCCTGTGGGCACTGTCAGACCCCAGCCTGTCTTTTCACCCCTAAAAGGGGAAATGGCAACCTTAACAGCAGCCCAAATCAAAAGGCTTGGGTGTCTGCTTTTGATCAAATCTGACATAAGGCAAGAAAGCTTAACTAGGGCCTGGAAGAGCAGTAATTATCAAATGGAAAATTAACAGGCAATTTGTCTCTAATGTAAGCTAATCATTTCTACCGGAGGAATTAATTAAAGGGGGGAATTAAATCACCAAGAATTTGAGGAGTGACCATTTCTGATGGGATTCAGTTAATGAGCTCTCTGACAGTCATGTTGGCTTCATTTTCTTCTCCTCTGGACACAAGGGGAGAGAGACAGAGAGCAGATTTCTGCGGTGCCCCCCCTCCCAGGCTGCAGCACCTTACTGAGCCTCAGCCTTTTGTCTCATCACAACCTCAGAGAATGAAAAGCAAAAGCCAAAAGCAGACCAGTGGCAAAACACAGTTGTTAAAAAAGAAAAAAAAAAGAAAGAAAGAAAGAAAAACTTAGTAGGTGAGAGAGAAGGAAGTTTGCTTTGCAGAACTGGCTCACAGGGTCATGGCACACCCTGGTGCCTGAGCTGGGTGCCAAACAGGCAGCACAGGGAACGAGCAGCAAAGTACAGTGCCTGCCATGTCCAGCAAAAAGTGGGGGGAAATGTGATTGTCCTTCTTTCAGGAGCAAAAAAACCTTCCTTTTGCTTTGGATTTCAGCTACATCCAAGCTGTTACTCGGTCCCAAGCAATGGATGGGAGGTTGAGGCTCTTCCACAGCCCTTAACAGAAGCCACCCCACACAGTGCCACTGCTCTGCTCCAGGCTGGGTGAGGGCACACAACCTCACTCCTGTCCAATTAGCCAGAGCAGCGTTTATGTCAGCGTCAGATTTTTTATGACAGCTCCGTGCCAGCTGCAGGAAGAGAAACGATCTCCAGCCTCGCAGAAAGGCAAGAGCCGCATGGGCAGACACCACCTGATCTCTCACAAAGCCTGCCGGCACAAAAATAACTTCTCAGAAACACTCGAACACATCTGAACAAGCAGAACGAGCCAATACTGGATCAGCACTTTGGATCACAGGGCTGCAGCACTTGTGATCCAGCCTCCAAAGCCCTAAATTTGGATTTGCTTGGATTTGCTGCGTCTTCAGACCAATGCCTGAGCTCACCTACTTTCAATTCTGCCAACTCCTTACGGCATTACGTGCCAAATTCTCTAACCACCCTCCTGGATGGAAAAACACAAGCATTTACACTTCAGGGCAGGGACCAGTTTACGGCACCTATAACGGGTTAGTGAAATCATATGGGCAGATCCAGGGGGAACTGAGGGGGGCAGTCACATTATCCACGTCATACACACCCTGTGTTTTTCCACACGTGAACAGGGGTCAAAGGAGGCAAACAGAAAGCTTAGGGCTCTCTCCAGAAACAGAACTCACTATTGCTGATCTGTAAAATGATTCTCTAAGTGTTATGATTTTCCCTGATACTGCATATACTTGCTGCAGTAACACAAACTGATAGCTCTGAGACATCTTGCAGTTTATGCCTGAATGACAATAGTAATAATAATGAAGCAAAACATGCAAGCTGTTAGTGTCTGTAGGCAAGTTCACATTACAGAACAAAATATTCTCTCCTGGAACATGCTGGGTCTTATGCAGATTCAACTTTTCTGGGTGACGCAAATGCTGTAAAAGCAACTCTGACTCATGGAATAAAATCACATAATTCCCCAAAGCCAAATAAGGACAGAGCTCAGCCCACACATCTCTGACTTCCCATTTTCCTGGTAGTAACAATTTTGTTTATCTTCCCTGCTAAACGATACCATTTCCTTGCTCTCACTGAAAATCTTGATCACCCAAGCCCATAGCTGGTGTAAATACTGGTACCGTGAAAAATAAAGTCACGCCCCAGCATCTGCAAGGCCTAGAGTAAACCCTGTTATGGGCTCTCTGGGACTAGCTTTGCTAATTGATATGAAGTCTTTATGAGGAAACTGGAAGGCACTCTCCCAGGCTGTCTGTAGTTTTATTTTGATAAATTTTTCACTAGGACTTCATTTACAGCCCATTAGAGCCAGGCTTGGGTGTTTTACAAGTGTAATATAGCAGCATGCAAAGAGCACTTAATGTCTTAAGTCTTTAGAATGCTTTTTAATTTTGTAACACAACTGAATTGTTTCACAACCAGATTTCCCTTGCACCAAAGTAGGCAAAGCCTTATGCAAACAGCCTTGCAGTATGTGAATAAAGCTTTCAGGCTTGACCTGTGGGTGGTATTAAAACATCATCACTCTGCTCTTGTCATTTTGCATCAGCAGCTGCTGAGCCGTGCACTTTGAAACCTTGAAGATGTTTCATTAATAGGGTGGGAGGAGTTGTATGTCATAAACAGGATGTGATGTATTTGCAGTACATGGAAACACATTGCTTTATTTATTTTCCTCCTCCCTGGCTTAACAGCACCTGCATGAGCTGAGTGACTGTGCTGGCAACACAGGCTGCAACATTCACATGGCAATGCATCATAACCTTGATCAGTGAGACCCTTTTGTGTCCTTTCTAGCTACCAACAACCCTCTTTAGGGCCCAGTCTGGAAGGCACAGTGACATGCAAAGCAAAGCAAAAGCCTCTCCAGTGGGTGGGAACACAGCAGTGAGTTTGCACAGCGCTGCTGCCTGGTGATTGACACACACAGTGCACCTGCCTAAGACACACACTGTACACTCCTGGGTACTTGAAGCCGTGGACGCAGCAAAGCCAGGACATTCTCAAAGTGTGGGACTTGTAAGCCAGAAAGGACAAGCTGTGCTGTGACCTACCAGGGCTCGAACCCGCCAAGCCGTGCTTGCACAGCTGCACCCCTTGTCAGCTTTCTGTTTGGTTATCCCTCCTTCTCCCCCACCTCTCTTCAGTCCTCCAAGTCACCACTACTAACTGAGTATATTTACTGAATATCACCGAGGTCTCCAAGACCAGAAGAGACATTTTTGTGTTGAACGGTAACATGTATGTATTTGAGGCATGTTTTTCCACTGCTGTTTTTTAAATGCAGTAGATTCAGTCTGGTTTTATTGCCGGTTTTTTCCTGAAAGGTCTACCAGATCTCTAGCAGAGGGCTTATCACCAGCATGTCACTCAAGGAAAAGCAAAAGTGGTGATTTATTCAGCCCCTTTAAAACTCTTGTATCATTAAATCCGATGAAGCTCAAATGTTTGAGAACTGTTGAGAAGAAAATATGTGTCTATTAGAGCTCCAGGACTCCTGTCTTTTTGATTAAGGAAAAGCAATTTAATACCTGTGAGACCTCCTACGCCGTATTCTTAAGAGAAGGAAGGCAGGAAACAGTCAATCTGACGTTCCCCATTTGGGGAGGAATAGAAATATTTCGGAGTTCCTTTATCTGTCATAAGCCTGTTAAAAAGAAATGATTGGAGTTTCTAACTTTCTTGCCAGCTTTAATCCATTGATAAGCCTGGAATACTCAGTGCTTTCACCTGTGACTTAACATGAAAGGACAAGTGAAAGTCTCCGATAAGCATCTGTAAAGAAGGGATGGGGCATCATTAGTACCCAGCTATCCTGGCACAGCATCTGTAGCGCTGTGTATGAGCTGAAGGGGTGTCACAGCAGTGACTCCACTTGGACAGAGGATACACGTAATTGGTGGTGCAGTGCTGCCTACTGTAACCGCCAGGCAGCTTACAGACATTTCCTCCACAGGCTGTTACTCATCTGCCTAACCTGTACTGTCATAGATACGCTACCCTGGGGTTTGTTGTAAGTGCTGGCCTTTCTTTTCCATCAACAAGAATTTCATACATTGAAATTTAATCAAACAAGCAGCACAACAAATTTGCAACAAGCCTTTGAGCCCAAATATTTGATTCCTTGCCTGTGAATAGACACCATGATCAAATCTGAGGTTTACAGCCTAGGAAGGTCACTGGAGCACTCTGCCTCTATAAATCTAGCCATAGATGTGTCCTGTTTTAGCCTTGCACACAGAAAAGCACAGTGCAGACACCAATACATTTCCAGGCTGCCAATGGATTTCACATCCTTGGCTTTTTGTCTTTCATCTCCTGTAAAAATTGCTCCTCCATCTGTCAGCTAGGACAGACAAGGGGTGATGTGTTCACAAACCATCGAGGCTGGAGCTGTCAGCACGGACACCAGTCAGTCACCGGACCATGGTCTGTACAGTTTCACAGCTGTCACAATGAATATTTTAAACAACTGGTTTTTGCCAAGTCAGAACACATTCACAAACTGAGAGATCATCTCAGGACAAAGCCTGTCCAGGAAAAAGCCTGTATTTTGGCACTGCAGCTTGGAGCAAGGGAGTACAGATCCTAGGACTGCCACAGCTGGAGTCTGTTTATGGAGGAGGTTTAAAACACAGCCTTAGCTAATCTCTGAATTTCCTAAAGCCAAACATAAAACACTGCTTGTTTATTCCCCCAGACAGTAATTGCCGCAGATGAAGTTTGTAACATCTGACTACCACTTGTCAACCACGCTCTGACAGCTCACAGGTGATACTCTGGGGAGACCAGAAGAAAAAAAGACCTAAGAGACCAACACGAAGCCCCTCCCCAAGAAGATCTCGTCAGCATCACCCTGTGTGAATTACAGAGTTAAACCTCCCTGCTCTCATGAGTCATCCTAAGGATTGGCACAGCAGGTCAGGTAGGATGCTACTCTGCTACAGGCTGTACAAACACAGAGCAAAAGGCTACAGGACCTCACAGATGGGATCTGTGTTCCTGCACAGGTTTGTTACCCCATGAGTGCATTGTGAGAAGTGGCTGGCATGTACGCAGCCACACTGCCACCCTCCACACGGACAATCCCAGAGAGGTTGTGGATTCCCCACCGCTGGGGTTTGCTTCACCCCTGGAGCATTCATGGCCAGGTTGGAGGGAGCTCTGAGCAACCTGGTTTGGTGGAAGGTGTCCCTGCCCACAGCAGGGGGTTTGGAGCCACATAACTCTTAAGGTCCCTTCCAACACTAACCATTCTGTGGTCCCATTTGGGAAAAGGAAGCAAATAATGGAAAGGAGACATATCCCACAGCTGATAAAGTGGGACAAAGTATAAAAAGATGGTCCAGAAGGAGTTTAGACAGGAGTCCCATGGTGTTAAAATCAAAGTACCTGGGAGCAAGGTAAGTGAAAGACAATTAAACAGATGGAGTAAGTTTGGAGCCCGGGACCTGTGCAGTTCTGTGCCTTACACCCCCTGTGTGCTCAGGGGCTCCAGATTTCCTCTGAACTTGCTTCAGTCCATCGGGACACACAGGAGCACATGAGCAGCTGTAAGACACACAACCCATGACTATACACCAAAGCACGAAAGCTGCAGCAGAAAGGTTGCATTTGAACACGCAAAATCCTCATCCAAGGCAAACTGAATTATCACCAGTGAAAAATGAAGGACTCCTACACTGTTCAAGCGCCTGGTTCCAAAACTAATAGCACATCCACCCTCCCATCTGCAAGTCATCAAGCTTGAACAGGCTGAGCTCTATGAGCAGAGGGATGAACAGAAATACCTCTGGGCTGGGGCTCTGCAGAGCAGCTTTCTTGTGATCTGCAGCAGGCACTGCCCAAGGGCCCAGACCCCACCTGGGGGCCAAGTGCTTATAAGGGAGGGTGGGTAAGTGCTTCCCAACCCTCCTGCACACATGCCCTGCCTTTCAAAGGCAGAAGGGCTGCTTACAGCATCTTTACCAGCACTCCTGTTCATGCAGGTTAGAACAGGTCTGTACCTAGGACTGCTCCATTTGACTGCAGAGTGTGAGGGGTTACAGCACCTTTGATCAAAACAGCCCAGTCAGGAGATACTGTGCTCTCAGCCAGATGAAGAGGCATCAGGATAAATTGAAGATTAATGTTGGAACTTGAGGCATAAATGAATCTCAATATCAGCTATGCTGGGTTGGAAATTGAATTAATTTCTCATCACATGAAAGGGATTTCAGCACTGTCCAGGATTTTCAGTGTTTCCCACTAAAGAACAGTAGTTGTACATTATTTAAGTTAGTTAGGAGGAGCCTGGCTCCTCTCTAGCCTGGTTTACTGGCATTTCACTATGCAAACATGCATCCTGTACCAGTTTGGCTGTAGAGACTTGATGCAACATGGGCTGGAATTGCTCTGACACTAATGCACTCTATTCTTGCCCATCAGCTATCACCCTGCTAGAAGCCTGACAGCCTTCCCTACTGCACTGAAATCACTATTTCCTTAGTCCCTAGCTGCTGCTTCTCCAGTTTGTTCTGGAAAAACCTGGACATGTTTCCTTCCTCCCTATTCCTTTATTACCACTGTAATATTATCCCACAAGTAAGCTTCCCAGAGTACTTGAAAATGTGCTCTGAAAGTCACTGGTGACACAAGATAGAAGAGCAACAGAAATCAAACCCTTCAACCACCTTCATTTTAGCTGCTGCTTTGCTTGCTCTCCCACGCCCAGAACTATTCCAGGCCAACACTTCCAAGGACCTCCCAGTGATTCCAGTGTAATTACAACGGGAACTTTCTGCTGGGGAGAAAGGCAAGTACAACCTGCTCCAGACCTATTTCTGAGGGCAGTACCACAGGTTAAATCAAGCTGGCTGAGAGGTGTCACCCCAGAGCCACAAGCCTTTTCTTGCCTCCCTTGTGTGAGGGAACACAAATCTGATACTCAGGAGGGACAACAGGAGCGAAGGGTAACACCAGCCACCCACAAGTTAAATGGCCAAATAACCCTCCCCTATGGAGAAGGAAACTGAGACATTTCTGCAGCAAGAGAGGATCAATCCATCATATGTTCAAAAGAAAAACATGGTATGTACCTTGCCAGTGGGGAGGGACTCTGGGAAGCTCTGCATGGAAAGCCTGGGAAAGACTTGGATCCACCACTCCAGTCTCAGTACTTTTCTCGCTTCGGCTCCTGCCAGCACTAACTGATCCAGGACATTTTCTCTACCCACAGAGCTGATCAAGCACATCCTCCTGCCAGCCTGCGAGCGTCAGCAGCCAGCTTGCACCAGCGCCAACACACACAGCTGCCATCCCTCCTTCCTCCCCCACATCCAGTGTCTCTGCTCTTCCCAGCCAGCCCCCCTCCAGCACACGGATCGGGACGCAGACTGTCATCTGTCCCGTGACTTCAAAGCAGGAAGATCCAAAGCTTTGTTCTCGTTCCCACTTTGCTTTTGACATCGGAGGGCAAAGCCCCTGGCACAGATTTACTGCAGCGAGGCTGAGCCCCATTTACAGCAGCAAGAACCAACACTGCCACTGACCAGCTGTTGCCCCCAAGGCTTGAGGAAGACCTGTCTTTCAGCCAAACCTCATGAAGCAGCAGGGAAAGGACTATCCCCATCTGCCCAGCAGGAACACCAAATCGGAAGTGGTGAGAGCTGATGAACTTTATAGAATCAGAGAATGGGTTGGGTTGGAAGGGACCTTAAAGATCATCCAGTTCCAACCTTCCCTGCCACGGGCAGGGACGCCTTCCACTAGACCAGGTTCCTCAGAGCCCCATCCAACCTGACATTCCCAGGGATGGGACATCCATAACCCCTCTGGGCAATCTGTGCCAGGGCCTCACTTTCTTCCCACTTGGCAGGAAACTTTGCTTTCAAGAAAACAGCAGTGGAAGGTAAGCCAAGAGCCAGGATGCCTTGGAAATACTGCCCCAACTCTCTTCTGAGCTTGGAAAAGTGCTTTGCAAGAGCATTAATCAAAATGATGTAACACTAGTGTTGGCTTCAGCAAAATCAGCCCTGCATAGTGCACAAAAGGAGACAAATCAACCAGGTGTTTAAAAGGACCACTGTTGCTTTCAAAAATCCAAGAGACATTTTCCCTACAACATTTCTGAGAGCAGGTGGGGCTATAAATCAGATATGTTCTACAATCCACATACTGAACACACAGGCTGCTGAGGCTGTACTTTCATAAATTGGTGGTAACTTTGTAAAATGAACACACAAAATAATACAGTGAATAACAAAACAGGTGCCCCTGCTGCTCACCCCAAGGTTTCTCCTGTCTGGCTGCACCCACACACAAGCCCTGAACCTACAGCAAACAAGGCTGAACTCGTGACAGGCAGTACAGATGTTGAGTCATGATGTGAAAAAGAAAAGGGCGTCACAAACTGAGAAGAAACGACCACAGAGCTGGACAGGAGCTCTTCAACAAAACTGTTCTGTGGTTGCTAGAAAATGCTGATACTGCAAAAAACACTTGGAAGGGTGTGGCCATTGTGAAAAGTGGTTCAGAATTGTCAAAATGTCAGTTCTTCGGGAAAGTGTATTTTGAGAATTGGATTTAGAAACTAGAGCCATTTTACTGCAATTTTTAATAAAGGAAGCAATAAAACCAATAGCCTGAAGTTATCAAGGCTTTATGTTACATCAAAGACACTGCAATTTTATCTGTATTGGTAGGGAGGAAAGATTTTAATTTTAAAGTTGAAAGATTCCATGGAAAAGGAGAAGCATCTCATTCTGGTCTAATTTCAATCATACAGCATGCTCCAGTATGTAAATATAAACTAGATTCTTCCTCCTTTTGGAGCTTTATCAGTCACTGCATTCTGGTCATTTTTATGCTATTTACAAAATAATAGCAAAAAACCAAAAACCTTTTCAATGCAAATCTGTATCTTACCATAAACTGATAAAAATTCAGACACTGAGTAGTTTATAAAGCAGTTTTTGAGGACTACATGCAAATTTGACAGCCACATCCATTTACAGTTGTGCCAGCTACTGCTCTAGGTTGAAAGAATTTAATGACCCAGCCGAGCTATGTTTAAATAACCTACAGCAACAACTCTGCTGAGAAAAGCCTTGCACAGCCATCTCCCTGCAGCTCAGACAGGACCTATTACTTATGAGGTCCTGCTTGAGTAGTCCTGCAAACTCTTCCTCTGGAGACATGGATTTGCCATCCTGAAGGGCACTGCAGCTGTAGTGACACCTGCCCCTAAAGGGAGACCTTCACACTTGAGGCAAAACACTGTACAGTAGAAACAGGCCTCCAGGAACAGGAACATCAAGGGAAGCAACAGTAGGAAGCTTCTGACTTTGGAGAAAGCAGGTGGATCTCAAATTACCCAAATCAAGTTGAGGTTGCAGATGGTGGCCAAAAAGTTTGGGAGAAAAGGAAGGGTTACCTGGTTCACAAGGATGAGGGCAGATCTTTAGGACTCAGAGGAAAGTATAGGTTCCTGGGCTTAGTAAAGTCAGGGAAGACAGAAGGAAAACAAGATGGTTTTAAAGCAGTGGGACAAATGGCACAAACACGTGGCAATAAATGTCTGACAATCCCCAGCTCCATGACTGGCAATTTAACGCCCTGCCTACACACTGACAGACATAAAACCCAGCACAGAAGTAATCTCTAATCACAGACCATGTGATGACTACAAAGGAAAAACCACTCAACAGCCAGAGCAACTAGGAAACTGCACCACCAAAAAATTCGTGCTTCCAATTGAACCATCCATGTGGAAACCCTTTCCTTGTCCCTAAGCCTAATCTATAATTAAGTCACATAATTCTTGATAAGCCTTAGCCTAAACTGCTCTGAAATGTTTCCATTGCTGCAAGTTCTACCTCCAATCCAATGCCTTCAGCAGAACGGAAACTGAGGTTGAGGTGAACCTGTATGTGGTGTCCACAGCCTGCCCATGTGGGCTTGGACTAAGATGATCAGACTCCTAAACCAAAAGCTGTAGCCTTAATATCAAAAGCATTGGTCAAAGGAGTATGATCCTTCCCTTCTATGGGAGTGAGATTCCAGTATCCATGCTGAAAAGCATGATTTGATCTCTGGTGCATCCTACAGCGAGTCCCCACTGAGTTCAAATCCCTAGAGAAGGGACTGGTGGTTACGAGGCAGACATTCTTTGAGCACACTTGCTCAAGCAGACATCACTAGGGACCCACAGACGTCCTGATGCTTCCATCTTGTTAAGACATTCATTATCCCACAGCACAGCCCATGCCAGAAAATCCAGCAGGGTTCAGCTCTACTTGCTACTGCTTTTGGGAATGCTGTTGTGTCCTGCAGCACTGAAACCTGCCCCCAGTCCATGAGTGATTCCTGTCCCAGTGTATTTCAGAGTCGTGATTAACTCCTTTAGGAACACCTCAGAGTTTTACAGCAAGGCAAGCAGGGGTGCATCACTCTGGTGCTAAACTGAAGACCAACCAGCAGCAGCAGAAAACCTCCCCAAAACCCCGGTGACCCCCACAAGACTCCTCTTGCAGAGGGAACTGAAGAGTAAGGAGTGCCGGGGCAAGCGCAGTGGCTGCAGTGTGAGTGTTGGATCCCATGCTCGGACTGAGCCCCTCACACCGCTCCCAGCGCCCCAGCCACCGTGGCAGGAAGCTGATGTTTGCACTGCAAGAGCAAACAGAGGGCTGGGCTTCCATTCCAACCCGGCCACTGGCCTCCTGCTGGACTGCTCTGTGACTCCACTTCCTGGCCAGGCTGACCTTCTGAAACATTGCTGAGACTCGCTCGTGGGAAGTCCTGCAGAAGCAGTAATGGTTGCATTGAGCCTGTCATTTTAATTTAGCCACATGAAATAGTCAAGTATTTGAGTTCCTGTGGGAATTATTTTTCATAAATCCCACTGTGATTCAACAGGGTCCTCGGGATTCATCAGATTCCTCAGCTGTTTAAAGAGCAGCAAGAGGATGCATCCTTTTTTGAATGGGCTGATACAGTTACAAAACTCAGGCAAGCTTTCAAGTATATGATCCCATGATATTTGTAGACCCACAAAATTTAAATAACATAATTCACTACAGAGCCTTTTCACCCAGGGAGTCCCAAGCTCACCACCTCCATACAAAATGCAGAGCTGGAAAATATCAACAACGTGGTACTCTTGCTTCCATAAGCCAGTTCTCAGCTCTCAAGTGTCTTTACATTGCTTCAGAGAACACTTCCCTTAACCTGAATCTTCTAATCTCTGACTAAGCTCAGCACACAAGTGGTATTTAACAAACAGCTTCAATTAAGATTCCCAGTTCACTTAATTTCTGGCTGTTTCTTCTTTGTAAATAGCCCTAAGCTTCTGTTTCCCGTTTCACAAGAAATGCCTTCCATCATAGGAGCCTCTGAACTTTCAAGTACCATCAGAAGCAAAATGTTTGTTTTGATTGCAAAAAATAAGTGTTTAGCAAAAAAAAAAAAAAGTAAACAAGGCAAGCTGGGCTAGAAAGAACAAGGGTGAATATCTCAGAAATGGTATCAGAAATCTCATTAATCTCTCCTGTTATAGTAGAATGATCAAGGCACAGGCTAAGGTGTCCCATGCTCTTACTGGGCCACGATTTTTTTTAAGCTGAACCTAACTGCAAATTAGTAGTTTCAAGTAGAACCCAGCAATCCCAGGGGAGATGACAGGTAAGACTGGATGTGGTGCTGCAATCATTGACTGAAAAAGTTGATGTCTTTACAGTGACAGGATGAACAAGAGACAGAGAACAGTTGCAGCAGGACACACAACTGGCCCCAGGCAACCCAGATCAGCAGCACAGCTGGGAACAGATGCCTCTTGTCTTTGCCTAACCTTTTATTTAGTTTCCGTTTCAAAGTTATCACTGCTGTGTCTTTTCCAATGAGTCACTAACTGAAGCAGATTAGATAGAACTCTTTAGCCACTGAAAGAACTCCGGTAATCAGGTCCCTCCTTGAAGCAACAGTTTCATTTTCTGCACTGAATATCTAAGTACATAATGACAACAGATTTCTATCCGTTTGCTCCAGACTGTACTTCAGCCTTCCCTGCAAAGCCTGTAGTCCTGGCCAATCAGAGTATGACCCTTGATGACGAACATTCCGTCTGAGAAATCTGGTTTGTGTAAGACACCAGAGGAAATAAAGCTTTCATCACACCAAGTACGTAAATTTGGTGCTGTCACTGTACTGAAACCTGTGCACTAATCACATTCAGCACAGTGTAATCTGTGCTGTGAACATACTGAACACCTATTTGAACAATGCAGTTCCTTTAGCACCAATATATTTTTGCTAGTAAATCAGATGATGTGCACGGTGAATTCCCCCTGAATTGTCAGCACAAGGAGCAAACCCACTCTTGGTAAGATGCAAACAGCTTAGAGCAGAACTTCAACTGCTTCCAAAAACACTCTGCAGAAATGCAGTGCCCCTAATGATTAAATATTCACCAGAATTTCCTTCCACCCTTATCCTAAATGGACAGCCCAGACTTGAGAGATCCATAGCACTGACAGCCTTTCCAGACCTTCCTTAAAAAACCCCAAGAAAGAACCAAGGGCAGCAGTGGAGGACCACATCATGGTGGTTCAACAAGAGAACAAAGGCCCTCCCACTACTTAAGCCTTTCCCTAGTCTTGGCTCTGACCCAGGCCTGCCTCATTAGCCACCAGCAGGTTACCTCAGCTTGGTGTCATCATCCTGTGAACAAGGGATAATTACACAGACCACTTTACTTACACGAGCAGTGCTTGAACAATCCAGTGATCCAATGAACCAGCCAATTGAGAGGCTGGCAGAGCCACGGACAGGATCTGTACTCATGTTTTCTGACACAAAGTACCAACCAAGATAGTTGCATGCTGCACTTTCTGTCATCTCCACAGTCTTGGTTATCTTCTTCCCCTCAAAAAGGATCCACTTCAGACCTGGGAGGTTGGCTTGTGTGCTGCAGCAGCTCCAGCCAGGTTCACTGAAGTGGAAGAGCTTACAACACAGCAGGAGTGAAACTACAGACTCCTTTGCTCCCCTCCACCCAAGACTGACAGCTAACAGGATTTGTAATTCAATGCAGACTGTAATAACTAACTGCAGACTATTTTTGTGAACACATTGATCAGTATGAGCAACAGTGAACACTGCACTTGATGAGGATTCACAAACTTGGAAGGCTACAGACACACAGCTTTAATGAGGTTTACAGCGTGACTTCTGACTGCCACAGCCCCAGGAGCATCCTGATTGTGCAATTCACCTTTCCTGTACTCAGTCCTTGCCTAGATTTCATGTTTGCATCAACAGAACAGTAACCCAACGCCACTGCTCTCTAAACTTGCTATTAAATTCACACTAGGACACTAATCCAAGTGCCTCCCACCACTGCAGACAAACAGATGCTGTTTTCAAGACCCCTGCTTCTCTTGCCCAGGTCACAGTCATCTCACCGGCAGAACCAGAAGCAGATTTTACTACCACCTTTTTACCATAACCTCTGCCACTGTTGGCATATGCAAACATCTATTGCCTAAGGACTGACTTTCCAAGCACACTTTGAAGGCCTCATACACAAACATTCAGTCAGTGACAAATCATTAATCGTTTTCACCATTAAACCTCACAGCCCTTTTCTTTACAATTTCCGATGTTTTCTCCACCCCTTCAATCTTTTCTCACTGGAGGGAAAATTACGTTGCTGTATTTCAGTATGCCAAGAACTACTAAAATACAAACTCCCACCTCTATGGGAACATGCTCTGGCTTCTCTTACCCCAGTACCTTTGGTGTCCCAAGGCTCCTCATCCCTGCCATCTCCTCAGTAGCTTCCATCCCTCATACCTCCAGAGGTAAATTTCCTGCAGCCTCCATGAAGGAGCATCTTCCCAAGCATTTCTGCAACACACAGGACCAAGCTTCCTCCTTTGGTTTTCACTCACTTTGTACCCAGTACTGCCTTACCTTAACCCGTTCCACCACCTTTACAAGCCCAGCTCTGTGCTCCAATGGATTTGGCTGCCGAAAGACTGCCACACCTGCACTTTTCCAGGAACAAACCTCAACCTAAAACACCATGTGCAAACCTTTCCACTCAAAGCTAAGAGTTTCAGCTGCCCCAGGCCACATCCACAGTGCACAACACTACCACCTCTGCATCTCCTACCTGTGGTTCAGTATTTCAATAGCTTTATACATGATACACAGGGGGAGGGAAAACTGTCTTTGGAAGATACTTAAGTGCATGTTTGCACATCCAGGGACAGAGCATGACGACACAAAGCCGTGCATGATGAGGTTGATAATTAATGCAAGTCTAAAGCAGGTAAATTTAGTGTGGTACAGAGTCAGGGTGCTCAAAGCAGATGCTCCAGCAAGCTATTCCCAGGAATCAGTCACCTGCTCTTTCCCACTGTCCTTCAAAGCCCATACACAGTACTGGCTGGGTGGTGTGCCAAGTAGCAAGATTTCATTTAAAGATGAGCACTCTATAGACCCAGGATCGCAGGTCCACATCACACCTTTACCAGTCCTCAGCCCGTACCATGCATCTTATTGCATGCTCCTCTGGATCAGAGTTACTTTTTCTACCACTTCTCCCCTACCCACCACACAGTCACCAGTTTCTATCACTTTCTCCAAAATGAAGTAATTTGTCTCACTGCAAAGACACTGAAAAACATCTGATTTTATTCCTTCCACTGTATTCCCTTGGGTATTCCATATTTAACCTCATACTCTAGCTTTTCAAAGCATAGCAGCCCTGAACAGGTATGATGTCAAAAATTAAAAGCTCTCTACTACTACAGGGCAGCTGTGGGGAGTTCAGAGGGGCAACTGTGAGATGAAGTCCTTAACCTTCAGTAGCTGAGGAATCAAGCCTGAGTGTGAGCTCATGAAGATTTAAAGTTGTTACAGCCAAACTTGGTAGGAGAAAAAGCTCCCACCTCTGCTCTGCTGCCACCTCAACTGGCACAACACCCCAGCACCACGGGGCCCAGGTTATTTTGGGTTGTTTTTTCAGCTCTAACCCTGAGCTGCCATCTGCCACCACGCTGACATGCACCACACTAGTCACCTGCTTCCAGAGCTGCATGGAAATGGGACCACTGGGGCTACAGATCTCAGAAACCAGGAGTGACGCTTCACAAATGAATAGACTGTGCAGTTCAACTTTTTTATTTTAATAAAATCAAGAATATGCACAGCACATGCAGTGCTAGCATCTAAACTAATACAATAAGCAATTCTAAACCTACAGTGACTTGAAGTTCAATTTTCACATTCAGCAAGTTTAAATCCATTCTTGCATATTGTTTTGAATCCTTGTATCTGAACTGAAAATATTGCTGGCTGATAAAACTTGCTAAAATGCACAAGTCACTGATTATGCCAATACAACAAAGATAACCACATGTTTGAGGATTGCAATGTGCCAGACATTCACTGAAAAAAAAAAAAACACACAACTAAACAAAACTCACGCAACAAACATCTGAGAATCTGGACACTTCACATCAGTGTTTAGAAGTGTTTCATAAATATCTTAAGACAAGTGTATCAAAACCTTGGCATGTTTAATTTTAAGTTGCCAATTTTTGTTTTACTATCAGAAAGTTATGGCTATACTGCCAATGCCGGGTCTGCTTAATTTGACTTAAGAGTTTAATATGACTTAAACATTAAAAGCTCACACTACCCCGAAATATATAATTTCACGCATACGGTGACATTCAACATTCAAGTGCCAGTGTTTTTGTACTGTCTTTTGGTCAAGTTTCTTTAAACTTTCAAAGAATCACTTTTAGGCTTACAAAAATAAATATTTGTCAAAAATGTTCAATAAATATTACACAAAACTAGCAGCAAAAAGTATCTAGAAATCTGTCGTGTGCAAATAGTTTTCTTCCCAGCTATCATTCCCATGGTCCCAAATAAGTTTTAGAATCTATTTCCTTCTCCTTAAACAAGCTGCGTTCAATCTCCAAGAGACAAAATAAGATTGGAAGTTAAGGACACGCACACAAGACATATATAAAATTCTCTGAATGTGCAATAAAAGAAGTATTTTGTAAAAAGTTATGGGCAAAATGTACAAGGGCCTAAACCTAGACTTGAAATAGCACCATAACAAATGACCTCAATACTGTCAAGTGCACCTACTTAATAAAAGTTTTAGAACAAGGCACAATACACTTGAAAAAATCTATTGCACTTTAGGAGATTTTTGCCATTTTGCTATGCCACTGTAGATTAGTTGTTGAATGCTCTGGCCGCAAAGTTAGCGCAGAAATTCCAAGTGGCAGAGGCGTTTTTCTGGTGGACAATACTTATCTTTGGCCAGATTTAGCATAAACAGACTATAAATACAATGGAAACCTATGCAACTAAAACTGACTAAAACTGCACTTTAATAGCAGAATTGAAACCTTGTGCAGTTTATGTACATTTCCAACCTCTGTGATCTCAGGTTTGTTTGTTACTCTTCTGGAGCCATTTTACAAAGTCTACAGTAAGCCAGTTTAACATCTCCACGCAGCTTGAACAGAGTAATGTGAATCTGCATTAAAATAAAGCCTGCTGCATAATTCTTCCTGTTCATACCCTCTTGACCAAAAAACATCAACACTAGCATGCGTTATTAGACCAAAAATTCAGTCAGGCCCTTAAGGAGGACCAATCACTGCCATGGTCAGCCATTCTACCATTTCAATTTCATATGGCAGGCATTTTTAAAAAGTCTAAATAGATGAATTCTCCTAAAAACTATTTCAAGTTATCAGACCTTTAAACGTTCCCTGTAATGTTCTGCCCACATTTGGCTAGCTCACATTAATGATCTGCCTAAATATTGAAAAAGGAATTGCTGTATTTACTTGCATTAACTTCAAAAACAGTGCTTTTAATGTATGCATGTATCCATACATCATCTCATCATGACTGGAATGGCTTATTAAAGGCTATCAGGTTCTAAGTACCTATCCAGGATAGAGTGAGCAAATCAGAACTTTAACTTAGTACAGTTTTGCCACATTAGAAACTAATTGCATTGATATGCTTCAAGATGTTTTATTTTTCAAATCTGCAGATACCAAAAGCCCTAATGCAGGCTACCGCATAAGTTTTTCTTTGTAATATTATGGATGAATCAGTGATTCCTGTTTAAGTTGTATCACACCTGTGTGCCAAGGTTTGATTTTAGCCCAAGTTCAGTAATTTTTATTTTGTCAAAACAATTGATATCTTGAGCATTACTGAGCCAACAGGACATCAAAATAAAAGTTGTCTAAAGTTAAAGGCACAGTACATTAACAAACAAATGATCCTCAGTCACAAAATTATAAATGCAGTTTCTGGGTGGGGATGGGTGGGAGGGGAGTTAATCCTGACTACAGCAATAAGAGTCTTCAAAACCACCTTCGAGATAGGGCTACTTGTTCCTTTATTTCCATCTTGTGACCTTGAGCTCCCTTAAAAAAAATTTCAGTGGAGAATCACAGCTGGTAATGTACTGCGAGTTCTTGAAGCTACACAAGGTATAGTCTGGCTAAGTTACATGTGGTTTCCATATTAGCTTGTTTGGTGGGGTATCTGCTGCAAGCAGATCAGTTGCCCCACCAGTCCACCCCCTGGGAGTTATAGTTTCCTCCATATCCATCACTGTTGTAGAAGCCTCCATAACCACCACCTATGAAAGGTAAGAGAAAGTGACGCTTAATTAACTCACTAAAGACTTGTACCTTCACAACAAGAAAACAGCCCAAATATCTGCTGTCCATTAAAGAAACCCACCCAGTACTGCCAAATGCACAAGATTAAACTGAAATACTGGAAACGTAGGCAGCATCAAGCTAATCAGTCAGGTCACTTGCACTGGCCTAATCCAAGGAGGATGCTGAGACTTTGCATAACAGTCACCAGATGACCTTGTACTTAAACATGACTTCCAGAAATCTTCCTGCAGCAAGCACTTTAGATCTGGTTTTATATTTGCCAGCACTGTCTGCCCAGCTTCTTACCTCCAAATCCTCTGCTGCCACTTCCCCCGCTGCGGCTGCTGGTTGATCGACTGCTGCTCGAGCTGCTGCTGCCAAAACCACTGCTCGTTCGGTAGTCCCTGGCACCAAACCCTCCGCTGAACCGGCTGCTGCAGAGGGGAACAAACAAGCACTTGAGCAAAGCCAGTGGCATTTTAAGCACTGCAGACAATGACATTCACGTCCTCAGTTTCCTCAACTCTCGTTTCCAACAGCCAGTACCCAGTGCTGAGATCAGCACACTCTGTACACACTCCAAAACACTACCCAGAAAGGGCACTCAGGAAGGCAAATTTACTATTCAAGCTGGGTCATGCTGAACTTGCCATGTTACACTAAGAACTGCTTCCTGGGGGGTTCTGGTAATATTTCATTCAGTGCAACCTCTGCTCCACAGAATTTCCAAACCTATCTTAGCATTTAGGTGATGCATTTATGTCCACCTCTCATATGGTAGAAAAAGATGACTTTCCTGTTCTGTCAGGAGTCATGGCATTACCTTTGCCTGAACATCAAACTCAGCTGCTTAAGGTACATCTCTGGCATTGCCAAGTATGCATTTATCTAAGTGTCTTCTAAGTGCTTTCATGAAGTTCTAAAATCAGTTTTCCTTATTTGTCATTGAACCTCAGTTGTAATCAGGCTGTATGCTTAAGAGAAGTCCTATGGGACAACAGTCTTATGATTGAACAAAACCAGGCAGACATCAAGCTGTCATCTTTGCACACATTGAACCATACCAGTTTATGTTCCTCTAACTATAATTTTAGACTGAAAACAAGTCAGAGCTGTCTCTCACAATGGATTGAGAATACACTTTTAGCCAAAGCTGTGCCAGTTACCTCTTAGACCGCCCGCGACTGCCTCCTCCTTTGTGATGCTGTTCATAAGCCATGTTCTCCAGCCAAGAGGGTACTTCTTGCTTAGCCTCAACAAGAAGATCAAGCAAGTCCTTTGTAATGTTTATGTTCCTCTCATTGAAGAATGAGGTGGCAAGACCTAAAGTGAACATTCAGTTTTAGCTACACACAATGCAAGTACACTACAGCACTTAAATGCATTCCACACTCCACTTCCTTAGAGTCAAAGCCTGAGAACAACAGAATTACCTCAAGAGAAACCTGTTTGAGACATTTATTCCACCACAGCTACTCACAAAACCCTGACTACTTGCACAAAAGTCACCAGTCTTACACGTGCCATAAGAGCCTTGCAATTAACAGCAGTAAGAACACTACCCAGAGGAACTGGTTACTTTTCACACTGGCTAGACAGCAGTCACATGAACAGTTCCTGGTCACAGAAGGCAGGGCATGGGCTTCCCTTGAGTACTTAGTTGAAATTAACCAATACTATTACACCTGTCAACTCTGGTATGACAATTCTAGGTCATACTTACCAAGGTTTCCTACACGGCCCGTACGACCAATACGATGTACATACTCCTCAATGTCACTTGGCAAGTCAAAGTTTATGACATGCTTTACATTTGAGATATCCAGTCCTCTTGCCGCTACCTAGTGGTTAAAGGATTAAAACAAATCTCAGTAAAACTCCACAGGCCAAGGAAGCAGGCTTAGATGCTCAAGTTTTATACATTTCACTTACTGCTGTGGCAACAAGAATGGGGCTCTTGCCGGAGCGGAACTGGTGCAGCGCTTCCTCTCTGTCTCTCTGCGAGCGATCTCCGTGAATACTCGTACAGGCATATCCTTCATGGTACAAGAAGTCCTCAAGAGCATCTGCCCCCTTTTTAGTTTCCACAAACACCAGAGTCAAGGAATCCTTGCCTAACAACAATTAAAGCAGAGGTTAGCAGAAGAAAAGCTGCACAAATACTTGACTCCACCAACTGGCAAGAGGCAGTTTCAATTCTCTGCTTTCTTATTGTAAATTCAAGTCACTGAGGACCTCCCTCCCCGTTTTCTATTAACAGAAGTACTTAACTTAGAACTGACATTTAGCCAGTGCAATACATTCACTGTATGGTTAAGGATATACTTCCATTTGCCTCATCTGAATTTTGCCTCATGTTTTTCTGAAGCTGGTCTTTACCTGTGGCATTTAGCAGATCAAGCAGAAATGATCGTTTGTCTGACTCTTCTACCCACACTACTTTCTGTGTGATGTTCTCAGATGTAGAACCTACTCTGCCAACAGCCAGAAAGATGTATTCATCAAGGAAGTCACGAGCAAGCATCTAAAAAAGGGAAGGGAAAAAAACCAAAAATCCAATCAATACATTTCCAACCCTCCCAGAGATTAAATCTGTTCAGCCTTATTAAGCTTTCCAAGTATGTAAACCTCTTGCTAAGTACCTGGATTTCCTTGGGGAAAGTAGCACTGAACATCATGGTGTGGCGAACCCCCTTTGGTGGCATAGTATCCTGTTCAACAATGCGACGAATCTGAGGTTCAAACCCCATGTCAAGCATTCTGTCAGCTTCATCAAGCACTAGGTACCTACAGAGCAATTTAAAAAAAAAAAAAGCTGCTTCAGAACTTTTTTTCTGTAATCTGTGCTCTAGTGTCTCTGCTGGGCAACAAGCATTCAACTAGATGTTTAGACAGTCCAAAAGCTACAACTTAGGGTCCTTAACTAGATCTTGCTTTAAGTCACTTGTATTACAGACAAGCAACACTTGACTTACTTGCAGAAATCCAGCCCAATCTTTCCCCTCTCCATCATATCAACCAGTCGTCCCGGAGTTGCTACAAGCAAGTGACATCCACGTTCTAAGTCACGGATCTGCTGACCGATGTCTGCGCCGCCATACACAACACAGGGGCGAACTCTGGAACGGTATGCGAACTACAAAACAAGGTAAATTAGCTCCAAGGAAAGCTCTACCTAAGCTATGTTCCAATAATGAGTTCTGAGATATACCTTTCTGGCTTCCTCGTAGATCTGCACAGCCAGTTCTCTAGTGGGAGCCAAGACCAGAGAGATTGGATATTGCTTACGGCGTCCATACCTTCCATTCTCCTGAAGTATAAAAAGACTTTTATTGAGTACCCCAGACACAAGGGGAAAGAAAACAGCTACTACACGCAGTATTTAAGACGGGTCACCAGGTCTGCCTTAACAAGAAAGAAAAGGCATGGTTCAGAGCCAGCTTAAGCACTGCATCTGAAGACAGCCCTTACAGAATAAGCAAGGGTCAGCTACAGATGCACAATCCTGGTCGCTACAACCTGTACTGTGACCCCAAACTTGAGCAGCAGAGAAGTAATAGCCATAAAACAGTTACTTCCTATCCTGAAGTATTTTGTAGCAAGGGGAGTGTCTTTGAAGCTTATGCAGCAAAGACACTAAGAAGTTTTGTTGACAGTTATGCACACCAACACTTTAAGCAGGAAAAAAGCAATCCACAGCCTGTATTTTTCAAGGGAAATACCTGAAGTCTTCTAGAAGCTATCTTACCTATCATCCCCAATGATGATAACATTTAAGACCACCTATTATGTGTTGAGTAGCAGACATCAGCACATGGAACAAAAATACAAACTGGTCATAGCTTTTCCAGGACTGAGCATTTGAATACTTGCCTTCATTGCTCTCAAGGCATCACCAGGGCCATCTGCATAGATCTGGCTCAGTATTGGTAGAAGAAATGCAGCAGTTTTCCCAGACCCTAACAGAATACAAATCAATATTAAGAGTTACTGTCTAATACTGCATGAATCCTGTATCAGTAGCATATTCCCAGTAACACCTGTACTAGTATATGGATGCCACCTACACCATTGGAGCACACTCCTTAGCCAGCAGAGGTTAACTACAAAAGACTTATCACTCAGCAAAATCCTGAAGGAACGTGGTTCAAGACATGAACATTTCTCTCAGGACAAACACGGGAAATCCAGTCAAGTTCACATCTAAAGCAGATGCAGGATAAATCTACTGAGCTTCCAACACTGTGTAGGCATTTCAGTACTCTGCACAGGAGGTTGCACTGTTGTACAGACCTCTTACCTGCAGTAATGCAAGATCCCACTCCTACTGAGACTAAGCAGCAAGGAGTTACCAACTTACCTGTCTGAGCACAGGCCATTAAGTCTCTCTTTTCTTTAATAATAGGTATGGCATGTTTCTGGACTGGAGTAGGACGGGTGTAGCGTGTGAGTTCGATGTTCCCCATTATAATTTCTCCCATGTCAACATCACTGAACTGTAAGGTTTAAAATTAGTAAGATCAGGATCCTTCCCTTCAGTCATCATGTAACACATCATTCAATTCAAGAAGTCACTTATAAGGTAGCTTTTATTTCAGCTCTTCTTATAAAACTTGCCTATCTAAAGTTTACAAATGCTCAAGAGTTGGTTACTCAGAGTCAAATAGATGCTTAGTCCAGTCTTGTAAGCAACTCGTAAGCAGCCAGCTAAGCTTGAAGGGCAGACTACACTAACACCTATGCATAGCCTAACACAGCACCTATACTTTAGCAGTTACTCCCAGAACAGCACCTCCAAGGACTTCTACTTCTTCACAAGTTCAATGCTTAAGGACAAGTCACAAAGCTACGAGCATTAACTGAGAAAGCTTCCACAGCTGCTCCCACGATTCAGCTCATCACATGAAACCCTCTGCAAAACAGCTTAGCTGCAAGAAGGCAAAACAGTGTTTCCCTGAACTCCTGACAACAAGACGTCAGATTTCATGTGCAAAACAGTCACTATTAGATACCGTAGCAGAATAGATCTTAAGAAAACTTACACTTTCAATATGTGGAGGACAGTTGCTGCCTGTTGCTTCAACAGGAATATCATCATATTTCTCAAAGTTAATGCCAGTATTGCTTCCTGAAAAGAGCTCCCTAAAAAGAGAAGTGGTATTTTACTTGCTAGAATTATCAAATGGCCCTACCACGTGAATTTAGCTATTCCATTACTTACTGCTCCAGGCGTTCACTTGGTGGAAGAGGCTTTGACCAGTCATCTTCATCCGATTTGTCACACCAGCGGCTGTTCCCACCGCGGTCAAATCTTCCAAAGCCACTCCGATCATAGTCACCTCCTCTGCCTCGCTCTTCATATCTAAACACAGCAACAGTATCAGGACACCATTCCCAGGCAACAGCGTTTCTTCACATGCAAAATCAAAGCTGCCTATTCTCAGTGTATCACACAGACAACTGGGGAACAACTCAAGGTCATCAGATTATCTGTACTTGCTTCTTGACCTAACAACAGAAATTAATCCCAGCTATCAGACTAGGCCATGTTATTCTGTGTCAGAGAGGAGTTTGTTATGGTTTCAGAGCTCAGTTTAGCTTAACACAGTGAACCTTGAGCACTTTTATTTGGTTAAGTGTAACAAATGTAAACAACCAGTCATCTGCCATCAGAGCTGCTATGCCAAGTTGCTCAGTCTTCAACACTTCTTTACAGGGAGCTCTGCTTAAACCTCTTCAAAAGCATTATTGTGAATTCCCTCCCACCCTTTCCTCTGCCTCATTTTATGCAGGTCTCCCATGTCCAGACAAACCCTCAAGTGCTGTAGTTTGTTCCTTTATTCCCCCACCACACATGTGACCAAATGCCTCAACCTCAATTACATGTCACATAATTATTTCATAAAGAGGGAGCTCACCTGGATTACTGACTCAGAAAGAAGGTGGAAGAAGTCCTTACCTCAACTGTTTAGTTTTTGGCCTGGTAAATCATGTTTGAGAAAAGTCTGGATACAGCACTAACGTCAGCTTTACTAGTCGATAAAGGTCACTCTCACCACACTTGTGCATACAACGCATGATGTGTCTAAGACTGATCAAGTAAGGCAGAGAACCTGCAAGAGTCTCACCCAGTTTTATTAACTACACTTGTAAACATGGAAAAAAATACTGAAATTAAAAAAAAATAAAATTAAAATCCGTTTTGATATTCTGTTGTTGTGCTCCCAACAGCTGCTCTTCTGGAAGTAGCCACCCACCTAGCAGTGTTTTGGTGAAATGTTGAAGTCAGCCAGTCACTACAGCTGCAGTGAGTGGATGGTGGCAGACTACCAGGCACATTTTTTAACACATGCAAGTTGCCCATCCTCGAAATCATGTAGCTTTAAAGGCAAGGTTCTCTCCCTGTCTCATCCCCTCCCAGACTCCTCCTATTTTACTGTGTTGTTCACACCTAGATTAACATCAAGCTTACAGGTGCAGCACTAGAACTGAGGCAGAGTCCATATGCACCACCCAGACACACAAGTACTTGCCTTCCTCCTCTCGATCCAGTTCCACGATCGAAGAAGCTTGACTTTGCATCGCGGTCAGACCGCGCTCCAAAGCTGCTGTACGCATCCTTGTCCCGTCTGGAACTCCAGCCACCACTGTCAAACCCTAGGAGAGAAAGATGTTTTAACTATGCCAAGATTTTACAAGAAAATACAAGTTCTGTCCAGGATGTCCTCACCGGAAGCTCTATAGGACTGAAATCCTTCAAGAAGAGAAGTTATGGGGTATGGACATTAAAACTTACTCAGTAAGCAGCTAAGCATTTCTCATCACCCACCAGAACTTGCTGAAACTCCTCCATTCACGTACAAGCATGTTTGCTTTTTTAAAAACTTACACATGCCTTAGAACTAGTATTTAACTTGCCTACTCTGGCAAGATGGGTATCAGAATAAATGTTAAGACACTAAATCCTGCCAAGCCCCATGTATTGTTCTCTTTCCAACTTCAAAATGAATTCTTGACTATGCCTTTAATATTTGGTTTACAAGGCCTCTGGTGGAGACCACCAAATGGTATTAGCCCTTGCATTAGAAACAGATACAGAAGTGAGAGCGTTTTATCATACTGCAAGTACACAAAGCAATATGATGTACACAGAATATGATGTACAGCACCATGTGTAAATAAGGGATATGGAGCTCCTGACAATGAATTAACCACACTTCATTTCTCCACAGCATTTTTACACCTGCCTACAGTAGGTGCCTACTGAGGTATGTTAACTTGAAGAAAAGAATACAAAGTACCTCAGCTTGCCAAATACCATTAACTAAAAAGCCTCACTTTTATTCAGCTACCAGGAGCTGTGAGGCAGCAGAAACATGAAGCTTTAAACATCACTCTGTTACTGAACTAAGAAATTACAAATTCTGCTTCAGAGGTCCAACCTTCCCAAGTTTCAAAATGTGACCCAACCAGCATCATCTACAAGATCCCAGCAGAGAGTAAGGGAAATAATGGAACAGATGAACAAATAATGTCACCCTTGGGAGTGAGCACACTGTGCCAGCTCTACAGCACAAAACCAGTCAAGACCTATTCATCAGACAATAAAAGCAATCACAAAACAAAATTATTTCAAAGAAAGGGCCTAGAACAGCCCCTATCTCTTGGAAAAAAGCTTTGCTACCACAATTACCCTAATTTTTAAAATTTTTTTAGATGTTCTCTAAAACTAAGTTATTTCCCTTCTCCCCACTTTTTTTAAAAAAATAAGAAATTCTACTCCCCAGAATTCAGAAATGAACTGGTCACAATGGAAATTTTAAAACTAATGTGGTAAATGTAATTAATTTGCCTGGTTAACTGCAACAGACAGTAGCACACAAGATCATGGAATGAGCATCAAGACCTCCAAAATGCTTAAAGAAATAACTTTAGTCCTTAAGGATGTATTAACTTCACACACAGAGACTACCGACAGAAGATCAGGAACACCATAATCACTTCTTAAACACACAAGCAAGCTATTTTAGCTTGTTCAGAAGGCATCTAAATCCAGATTTTATTACGAGCAACTTTAAAACCACACTACAAATATTGGGGTCTGCCATCCTGCAGGGGAACTGACAGTCATTTTCAGGAATATACATATCTAGTTTCTCAGTTGTGACCCTGTACTTAAGATCTTATACCAAGCCTGAAAAGTTCCAAAAAGGAGTAAAATTTTGTACTCCAAACAGCATACAAAGTAAGCTTACTCACCCAGCTTGTTACTGCACTCATTTCTGAAGCTGGTACCTTGTCATAATTTTAAGGTCATGCAGCAACCTTTAGACAAAATACATATATATTCCCTGGTTCACCAATTCATCTTTCAATTTCATATTCCTATCAGTACAGGACAGAGGTTCAGGCCGTATGAGTCAATTCTAAGCAACTGGCCAGCAGAATACATAGTTGGGATTTATACACCATATGGCAAATTAAACTCAGACATAATTGTCCTGAGGAAACCCAGAACAGGCCACAAACCAACTGCTCTAAAGTGAACCATTACAAGATCATGCAAGAATTGCCATGAAATTCCTTAAAATGTCATGGTTGGTTTTTTTTAGTAAATTAATCAGTATAGACTCCATCCAGCACATAGTTCTCGCTGAAGTTACGTTTGGAATTCACTAAGTTAGTCAACTTCCAGAGCAATTCTGCAGTTCTAACACCTGTGAAGAGCATCACAGTTGTCAATGCTTCTCCCTCAACCAGCATTTTAATTCCCGTTTTGTAACACAAGTCACCACTAGCCTGCTTGAAAAGCTGCCAGATGCAGCAGTCAATCATCAGTTTTTTTAAAGATGGGAGAAACACAATCACAGAATTCTTTACATTGCATGAGACCTTTAGGATGAGTTCTAACATCTATTCCTTGATCTACTATAGATCAGGTTAGACTTCAAATACCCAAGAGCAGCGTCCAGGAAGTTTATCAAGTAAATTATATGACAACAAGCTTTAGTAGTATCAAGTTGAGCTCATGGAAGAGAGACACGTCAGACAGCCCTGCATATTATGTTTCAATAGCTGAAAAATGCCATTAAGTAACCCGAGGGCATTGTTTTTATGTAGGTTGTATTTCCTGCAGTGCTGTGCTGCCTTGTTCCTCCATTTACAAAGCCAACAGATTAGTATTAGAGCAGGACATCTGCAGATGAATGGCAGAAATCAGCTGAAGAAAGCACTGAGAGTTTTCCACAAATATTCTGGACCCCTTGGCATGCTTCCTGTCAACCCCTACTGAAATCACAAAGACGTTCAGCTGTTAGTGGACACAAAACACAGCTATTTTTTAAAGTCCACTGCCTTAAGCAATTTCCTATTTAGCTGTGAGTAAGCCCATTGTGCAATTTCAATCCTGTCTGTGAATTACAATCCCATCATCAGCTACAGAGTGAAGTGAGAACCCCCACGTGCATACACCCTTTGTTTCCAGAGCATGTCTAAACACCACCACAGAAAGACAAGGCTGGGGGTGGGGGGGGAAGCTGGAATTGTAGCTTTTCCATTCAGCAAATAGGAAGCAGGACGTCAGTGACATAGCACTCACCAGGTGTAAAGGTAATTTTTTATCATTAGGTTTACTGAGGAAAGTTGGCAGACTAAGTTCCATTAACTGAACATATCACATGTTGAATTTAAGCCTCATGAGTTGTTTACCTTCTTGCAAGGTGAAGTTTCAACTCTCCAGAAGTCTCACACACAATACATTGCAATGTCTGAACTATGATGTTGCATGAAAAAATGACACTGACAGTCCTATACATAACAGGTCATGATAGGAACTCAAAAGCTGACTACTGTATTCCTCCATATCTAATATCCACAAAACAAACTGGAGTTTGGTACAAATTACCACATAAGAAATCTATGTAAGAGCAGATGTCCACCAAGCACCAAGTGCTTTTGAGAAACCCGCACATTCCTCACAGCTTTAGCAAGTCTGTTTCTTCAAAGACTGGTTGGATTTGAGGTCAGTATGACCGGGAACTTCAAGAGCACTGAACTTGTTGCCAACCATTTCCTTTAGTTTTCTCAAAACATTCAGCTCTGGTAACAGGCTGTTCATCATTTGATGCTTCAGGCCATGTTTAATTTACATTTTTTAAAAAAACCTGAACACCAAAAAAACCCACTAGCTTGAGCACATACAAAGGCAAGACGAAGACTGATCTGTTTCTACAAATGGCATAAGGCTAGAATGGACTATTTTTCATCTAGTCAGATTTAAAATAACATAGCTCCAGGAGCACTGTGAGAGACATGAGCATTTCTTTCAGTATTACCTTCCCACCCACTCCCAACCAAGTTGTCTTTTTGCAGCATTGAAAAGAATCTGTTGAAGTTCACTGCTTTAGAAACGGATGCGATCAAAGTCCTCACAGGTTATGAAACATCAATCCTTTATGGTGCAGCACTACAGAAAGTGTTTTAGCTGCTGCATCCCAGTATGTGAACAGATGTTAGAGTAAATGTTTCTCTCATAGCCACACAAGTCACTGGACATGATGACAACACGTGCTGCAGCACCTGCCCTCTTGGTACCTTACACAGAAAGGTCACGATTTACTTCACTGAAGCCTTCCATGAAGCTTTTCTTCCATATCATGTTCTGTTCAGAGATTCAAATGGAAGCTATAAAGGCTGCTCCTCAGCATAAACTCCTGTGTAAACACGTGACCAAAATAGGTCATGCACTTCATGTTGCTTTCACCAACATCCTGCATTTCCTTCTGCAAGTACTCTCAGGGGCTTCCATAAAAACTGCAGGAAGCTAAATACAGGCAACATGTCTTTGTGTAGAAGATCCACTGACAGAGTGAAACTGTGCTGTTTATTCAACAACTGATTACAAGTTCCACATCACTGTCACTAGCAGAAAAACTGGTACACACAAAACCCACTTTGACACTCAAGATTACATGGCTCATCAAGTTAAGATAGGAGACTATCTTGCTTCAGTCACAGTTACTTGTTAAGGAGATAGGGAAGGTATTTTGTCAGGTGGATACTGAATGTGAGCTTAGAATATAACCTGGTGAAGGGACCAAGAATAGCACACTTAAAGCAAAAGTTTAAGTTGCCTTGTTTTGCACAGGACAATCACGCAGTGCAAGAACCAGTCTGAAGCATTGCCACTGTGTTTCTGATACATACCCTGTTTTGAAGCTTCCCTGTTCCGCAGGTGAGGAGGAATGTATCGGCCTTCTAAAGGACAAAAGAAAGGCAGTGTTACAAGACTGGTGTTAGCACATTTTGAAAAGCTAGTCTTATCGACAACAGCTTTTGCTTAGTAAACATGTCTGCCTCAAGCTTTAAGGCCTCCTGCAGCATCTTTAAACAAGAGTCCTCTAATATAGCACTTGGTAACATTCTCTCTAGAGCTGAAGATTAAGTTACTGCACACTCATTTAAGCAGCTGCTTTTAAGGCACAGATGTCTTGCTGTTTCTCTGACCAAGTCACACATGCCACTTATGGGTGTTACAGCCCAACTTCCTAGAACTCATTAAGGCTTAATCTGGTGCCAAATACTTGAACAGCTGAAGATTTTCACCGTGACATTCAAGCACTTACTGGCACTCGCAGTCCTTCTCCTTAAATTCCACCATTCCCATCAGTTCAGCTCAGATCAAACCAGAAGCCTAACTGCCTCTGAATAGCATTCCTCATTTAAATCACTGAATAGAAACTGATGTTAAGATCAGTAGAGTTAACATTCCTACTCTACCTGATGTTTTGAGAAGACAGATCACCACACTACTACTAGACAGTGGCCTCAGTTTAGAGGCAACTGAAAATCTGGGACAAAACTGGAACACTAAGTTCTCTCAAGTTAGTTAAGTACTTCAGAAATACACCCATGCTGTACCCACTGCTAAATGAAGTGGTCCTATCTAAAACACACAGCATTTCCAACGTACTCTTAACTGTCAACCTCTTCGATTTCCTCGTCAGCCTCTGTAAATTTTGGCTTCAGAAATTCTTTTTAAGAGCTAAAAACCCCTTATTTCTAAAACTGTACATTTGTAAGCTTGAGAATCTGCATATACTTACTGCTTGTAGAGCTTCCTTCACTCTGAGAGTCTGAGGAATTCAAGTCTAGACCAGAAAACTAGATTAAAAAAAAAAAAATTATATCATGAATTTATGATACAAAACCACGTTTTGCTTATCAAAAGCAATCGGTGTTCTGACAAACTCCTGCTGTAGAGACTTTTGTTTACTTAGTGCCAGTTTCATATCCTGTTAGTACTCGTGTTGTATCATCTTCAAGAGTCTTCACAGCCACCAACGAACACACACACCCCAGGGGCAGCAGCACGGCCAAGAAGAGTTCTCACACCCTCCAAATTACTATGAGACTTCTGCTTCACGCTACGTGCAACTAAAAGCCATTTTAGGTAGCTCTCAGATCACCCAAATGCACTCTGATTAAGACAAATGGCTATTTTTTCCTCTCAGTAATACGCAAATAATGCCAATTCAGTCGGGCACTTCCAAGTTTACACCTCGGTGCGGCACTGCGGGCGCAGCTGGTCCCGGTGCCCGCGGCATCACGTGCGGGAGCGGGGGCAGCTCCGGCCCCATGACCTACTTCGGGAGCGGCGCTGTCCGGCCGCGACAGATGGAGGCTCCTCCTGCCCCCGCGGGCTTACAGAGCCATCCGCCCCCCACAGCGCGGGGGGAAACGCAGGGATGCGAAAGCAAAAGAATTTAAAAAATAAAAAAAAAAAAGGGGTACGGAACACAACGAGTGCAGGCCCAACTGCGTCACGGGGCCCAGGCCGCACCCGAGCGCCAGGAGAAGCGGCCGCCAGCGCCGGCCCCCCCGGGGGGAAGGGGCGGCACACAAAGCGCCGTGTGCTGTGTGTGTGCGTGTGTGCCTGTGCCCCCTTCCCCCGCCCCGCACAATGGCGGCCGCTGACCGCCCCTTCCTCCCCCTCCCCCCGCTGCAGTTCCTGGCGCGGCCGGCAGGGGCCGCTGCGGCTCCCGGCGCTCCCACACAAAGCGGGCCCGAGCGCGGCGCGGGGGCCGGCGGGGCCCGAGCGGGGCCGGGGCCGGGCAGGGTGGCCCCTCCAGGCCCCGAACCCCCCGCAATGCCCGCCGGGCCGCGGGCACCACGCCCGGCCTCGGGGCGGGCCCGGCCCGGAGCGGGGCGGCGGCGCGGCGAGAACTGCGCAACGACCGACCGAGTGCGCCACAACAGGCCGAGGGGGGGGGAGGGGGGAGAGCTTGGGTTACCGGGGCCGTCCCTGGGCACCGAGCAGTGAATCCCCCCCCCCGGCCAAGCAATCCCGGCCGGGCCCTCCCGCCACCGCCGGCTAACGGGGCGGCCCTTCCCGCTGCCGCCCCCGGGCCCCTCACCTGCTGGTCTAGACCGAGTGCATTTTCCACCGCCACATGACTCATAACGAGCGATCGGTCTCGGGCTCGTCCCGCTCCGCCTCGAGAATTGGGTTGCGCCGGGCCGGGGTGTCGCTGCTGCCGCTGCCGCCGCTGGTTCCACCGCGAATCTCTGCCCTGACTGAGCCCCCCCCCGCCGCGGGCCGCACCTTTATATAGGCCCCGCCCCCCGCGCGAGACCGGCCGCGCGCGCTGACCTCAGCGCGCACGCGACCGCCCCCCGCCACAGCCCGCCCCTCCCGCCCGCACGGCGCTCTCGCGAGATCTCACGCACGGCCAAAGGGGCGCCTCCGGGAAGTGTCGCGAGACTTCGGCGCGCCCCCCCCAACCCCTCACCGTCCCCGCAGATCTCGCGAGATTTCCTGCGCACCCAACGCCCGGCGCCGTCCTTTTGTTCGCCGCTCTCGCGAGAGCGCCCCGCGCGCGCGGGGCCCCGGCGGGAGGTCACGTGGGAAGGGCGGCGGCCGCCATCTGGTCGCTGCCCTCCC
>JAWWEU010000001.1:112434895-112488643 GCA_035583155.1 Acropternis orthonyx | reverse complement strand
GGGGGGGGGGGGGGGGGGGGGGGAGGGCGGTGTGAGGGGGGGGTGGTTCGGTGTGAGGCGGGGGGCGCCCGCACAAACACACCGCGCTCTGCCGGGCGTCGCAACCCCTGCCTCTGCAAGGGCTCAGACCATCCCCTGTGCCCGCAACCCCGTGGCGCATCGCTTCTGGTTGGTGGTCGACGCGAGTTACTGCACGCGTTCATCTTTCTCACCAGAAACCTGTACTCAAATCAGTCGAGACGCCAGAGGCACCCCCTCCCCCCTCCCCGTTCCCCTGTGGTGAGTTCGGCCATTATCCCATTACATCCCCCAAGAAGCCCCACCTCAGGCTCATTAACACTCAGCCTATAATCATCAGCCAAATAATAGCATTAAAATACCTGTCATTTAAAAAAGAAAAAGTAAACAAATAAGTAACCCCGTTGCCTGCCCTCAGAGCCTGCTGACAGAGGAAACAGCGGAGCCGCTTCCTGGAATTTAGGTCAGTAAAAGTCCGGACAAACAGGCTGAGGAGGCAGGACGGGCACAAGGGAAAGGACAGGACGTGGGGCTTGGCTGTCCTCGATCCACACACAGCGATTATTCCTCCGCCTCCTCCCTCCTACAGGACAACATAAGGAAGATCCCTGCTCTATCCAAAAGGATGGCTGGATTCACCGTGGGGTTTAAAAGCAAGACAAAACTTTTCCGTAGCGTTCATAAAAGCCACCTGAGGTTTTCCTGCCCCTGAAGCTGGAGCGCTGGAACCAAAGTCCTCCCATTCCAGAGATCAAGCCCGAAAAGGTTTAAAACACCCACCAAAAAAAAAACCCAAAAAAAACCCAAACCCAACAAACCAAAAAAACCCCAAACAAACCTAAAGGAGCACAAGACATCCTCCTGCTTGCAGACAAACGTGTCACTTCTATACAGGACTTAAACAAAATATTTACCAGTCCTCTGCTTTGGTCTCCCATCGCGCTTCCCTAGCCAGCCTCACCTCCAGAGCTAAAGATTTATAGTTTTATCTCTTTCCCAGGTGCACCTATTTATGTAATTTAAAAGCTTGCAGGTGTCTTCACCGAGGTTGCCTGACAGTTAAAAGAGAAAAAGAAATGGTTTCTGTATTTTTTTAAAAAGCTGTTACTGGACGTAGGCCCAAATTCTTTTTTTTATTGTTATTATTTTTGAAAGCGAGTTTCAAATAAATCGTTCAACTCCTTTTCTTCTTACAGCTTTGCAGACAATTCTAAATTCTAAACAATTCTGCAATGTTTACATCCCTGCAATGTCCCTGCAGTGCTTTTATAAACAAGGGCATTGTTTGAGATAATTCGTGTGCACTAGAAAATGACATTAATTCATTCTTTGCTGTGCAAGTTTTAGAAGCGTCACAGTCATTTAAACCCTGATTCTGCAGTCAGGAAAGGAATTTCTTGGGGAAATCAGTTTCCCCTCTGTTATTAAGTTGCCATCTGCACTAGGCAGGACTGTGCATTCTCAGTTTCACTTTTCTTCTCCTGAGCCAAGCATTAATCCAACACCAGAGTCCTCACAAACCCTGCTCACTCTTAAACTCAGCAAAGTTTTTGCTGATGAGCTCAACCAAAACTGCTTAAAACCTGGCACTGCCGGGTGCTCAGACACTCAAATCCCAGCAGGATTCCCAGATTTGCAGTTCCTTCACCTGCTGAGCCTCCTCTGGTAGTTGTTCTGAAAGGCTACTCCCAAACAGCCAGAAATGCAGCTTTCTGGGTGTTGAGGAGGTTGCATTAGGAAAGCAGTATCTCCACCAAGCCCTCGTGGGCTGTGAAGTCACTGCTGTTCATGAAGTTGTATCTGCCTTTTAGAATATTTTTAACCAACACTGGTAGACACTGACCCTGTGTACACGAGCTTCCTTATCTGTTTTGAAATTATCAACAGGTCACACGGTACTAACCAAGCAGATTTCTCATCTTACAGAACTGTGGCCTCACTTCTAATGAAAGGAGGTGTTTTGCTAATGGTAAAGCAACTCAGACTAAGGCCCTGAAATCCAGAACGTGATACAAAATAAATCCTACCATGGATGCATTTCTCAGGGTGCAGTATTGAAAACTTGTTCTACAGAGTTACTTATGAGACTAAGACTCCATCGGATATTTGTGTGAGTCTTTCTTATTGTAATCTGGCAGGGCAATAAAAATATAAATTCAGCGTTCTCCAACAAATTAGCAGAGGGACTTGGAAAGAGTCTTTAGTCAACAGTGTATATCAGTAATACTGGAGATCTGTCTTTAACAGCATAATTTTTACATGCTTCATCTGATCAGTTCCCAAAGTTCTGTGGATATTTTTAGGAGTCAAAAGGCAGAATCTTATTTGGAGGAATAACATGAAAAGAAGAACCCCATGCAACTATAGATGGTACTGCTGGTGAAGCCTTCACTAGAGAGTCTGCATTTCCCTACAGCAGTGGGTACACAACTGTTTCAACCTGTGGATAAGTTTTAAAACAATCTCTGTCAAAGCAATTTATGTGGCAGAGTAAAATGGAAAAGCATTGTTAAAGCTGGCATCTTTCCTCTAACTTCAAAACAAAACCAAGCCTGTTGTATTGGATGGCCCTGCCAGGTTCCTCACGTTTGGGAGGCTGTCACTCTTCAGGCATTTCTGTCTGCAGCAGGACTGGTGTAGGCAGTTCCCAGCACCTGCCATGTGTTCCTGTCCTCCGGGTGTCCCCTCTTGTGTCCCAGGACAGCTGTTAGTGATGCCAGTCCGTGCAGTCAACGAAGGAGCTGACCTGAGCTTAAAATAACTCTGTCTGTAGGGGTAGAAAAAAAACTTGCCTACATCAGCTCTCCACCCAGGTAAATGTCTGTGGGATATTGGGTTGTAGTTAATGAATTTTGTCAATTTAGTGAGTATTTCCCACTGTACATGTCCTAACTCAGTGTTGGCCAAGGATTTGTTTTACTGGCATTGCCTCACTCTGCATCTGCATCCCCTGCTCATTTCAGACTCACAAATAAACCAGTGTGGAGAGGGTGTTATTTTTCAGATGGATCAGTCCCTCAGTCTGGCTGGGAGGCATCTCAAATGCCAGTCCAACATGAGAGGGGTAACCAGCCCCAAGCAGGGAGAACAGGAGCCTGGAGCTGCTGCTGAAGGAGCCTGTGTGGAGTCACAGCCTCCTTCTCCAGGTAGGCAGGGGCAGAACAGGATGAGAGCACAGGATGTGCACCCACATTTTCTCAGGGAAGGAATGCATTGGGTGCTCATTACACAAGCCATGGAACTTGGTGGGGAATCTCAGGAAAATCTGAGTAGAGTTTTCTGTTGCTTGTAGAACTACACTAGGTATTTTAGCCAAAATGTGCACAGGTTTTTGGTTTTGTCCTTTTGACTCAGTTTGCATATGAAATCTAAGGAATAGAAGAAGTTGCTAATAATAAAAATATTACTATTAAACTCTACCTGGACAGCATTTGACAGAATATTTACAAAATTTTCTACTGCAATGCTTTGTTTTATCATTGCCTTTGCTGAGTACATGTCTATCCTAAGTCTTAGAGAGGACATAATGCCTTTAACTCACATGAAGAATTAAAAGGCAATCTGATTAAGAGCTATTCTGTTCTTTGGCTAGTGTATTGCCACCCAAAGCTTGCTGGCTCCCCTTCCCTTGTCTCTCTGTGCTCCCAGACTGGTAGATAGAATGTACACAATTGATTGGAGACGGCTTGATGAAGAGCAGATTCGTGATGAATCTCTGAAAAGATGCCTGAAGCGTGTTCTAAAGCTTCAAAGACATTCACATCTTGTCCTGAAAAACCACAAAAGACTGTTTACAGACAGCAGAGACTGAGAAAGGAGAGACAGAAAGTTTTATAAGCTATGCCTTTAGAACAGGGATATAGAGAGGTGGTTTGGCTATTTCAAACATATTCTAGTCCTTATCTGAGGTAGCACTCAAGGCTTCTCTTTCTCTTTTTTTTTTCTCTCTCTAATGAAGTCCTATTTTTATTTTCTGTAATGGTTTAGCGACAAGATCAAGTAGTCATAGGTTTCTGTGGGAACTGAGGAAGCACAAGCATAGTTTTGTCCTTATTTCTTCTTGTATATGACAGAGGAAGAATGAGTCCATGAATTTCACGCAGGAGATACTTCTTGGGCTGGAGTCAGGGCCCAGGAGTGCCACCCAAGGCTATCACTGCAATGGCAGCAGAGGGGAGCAAGAACAGAGGCAAAGGGATGGCGGGATAGGGAAGATACATCCATGGTGCTTGCTGTGAGCCTACTGGCCCAAAAAAGGACTGGTCTGGTGTCCTGCCTTGCTTGCCTGGGTCCAGGGGAGTGTAGAACTGTGGAAGGAGGGGCTCCCTCACTCTCCCTCCTCCCTGAGCCTCTGAGAAGTCACTCCTCCAGAGCCTGATGGGATGTCCAGACCCTCACCCCCAGCCTTCACCCCATGTCCCAGCTACATATCCCTGCTATGCCAGCCAGTCCCTCAGTCTGCCGTTGCACCTCTCTTGGCTGTGGAGGATTTTCCCTGGACACACAGCACGGGAGGGATGGAGTTGTCCTGGGGATGTCCTGGGGTTTCAAGGAAGGCCCTTGCCAGCTCTCCCCTGTCTTGTGTGCAGGGATTTGACTTCTGCTGCCAGGTGTGAGCACCTGGCAAGCTTTGACCTTTGCAGAGAGTGGTTGTGCAACATGGTACAGCTGCCAGGAGCACTCGGGTTAAGTGGATGGCCTCAGCTATCTGAGGAATGCCCAGCGTTGCTCCTTATTAAGTGAGAGAGAGATTTGGAAGTATAAATACTGTTACTGAGAGGCAGCACTAACTGAGTGCTCCAGCCTGTGCACTGTCAGGACCATGCTGGGCTTCTTCTCTGGCTCAGAGTTGTAGGGGATGGAAGGGAGAGTGTTTTTTAACTAAAATGACAAGTGTTGTTGTCCTGAGTGAAAGAATGAATGGAAAGAACACGGCAGTTCTGGGAACACTGAAAATTTCTGAGCTGGGCTCTATTTTCGTATCCCTAGATTCCTTGCTAGCTTGGATTTTAAAAGCCTGAATCACTTTTATCTCTCTGCATTCAGATCTCTCCGTTGTCCCCACTGGACTCCAAATTACATTGCCTTCCTCTCTCGCTCCCCAAGTTTATGCACTGCTTTGTCTTCACAAATGCTGTTTTCCATGTTCCAATTAGATTAAGGGCTTGCCTGCACAGGAAAGTTGCAGTACTATTAATTTGCAGTTTGCATTAAACAAATTATGTTAAACCTGGGCAAAAGGCCATGTGGACTCCCTGGTATTCCTTTGCGGGAATACAAATGGCTTATTTCAGGTTAGATCAGGTCAATTAGGAACAAGAAGAACTTGCAAAGCAGTAAGTTTTCCTACACCAGAACAAAGATAGTCCAGCAGCTTCTTCTGCAGATTGCGTCCTCCAAATGGGAAGAAAAATTGGGGACATGATCTGGAGCTCAGCAGAAGCCTCAATCCACTGGGCAGAGGTATCAGAGCACCAGTCAGCTGGTCCCACCAAAGCAGCAGCCACTGCTGTCACTGTGTCCGGGCACAGGCTGTGGAGCAGCTGTTGCCCACTGCAGCCTTTTTCCTGCCAGGGCATCCTGCTCCACAGCACTCACAGGGCAGGAATGGGGATTGCTGCCTCTGTGCAAGGTATTGGCTCCCACTCTGTTCTTCCAGGTATAAAACACTGAGTCCTTTGCCAACAAAATTACAGTATGATGTTATTGAGTATCCAGTTACAGCCCCTCTTTGAATGAATACCTGGAGTTTACTCTTCGTTTACACGCAGATTGTAATTTTAAGAGTGTGCCTTTCTCTTGTAGGCAAGCTCAGAGGAACAGAAGGTGAAGACAAAAGAAGAGAGACTTATAGCAGCAGGAAGAAAGGAAAGAGACACATTGGTAAATCTTGGATGCTGTGCATTCTCATTGTGAACTGGTTTGAACTGGTAAGCTAATAATTGCCTAAATCAAAATAGGAACTTAGTCAAGATGGCTCTTATATTAATCAGCATCAGTATTATACTTTGAAGAAGGCACTAATGTTTCTCATTTTGGTTTCTGTAAACCTTTTATTTTCTAATTACTATTTCCAAATACTGAATCTAACTTTTAGGTTATGTAACATAAATGTAGCATTAGAGTCTTCTTTGAAAACCCTCTAGAGGGTCATGGACCAAAGAGTGCGATGACAGCTCAGAAATGCCTATGGGGTTGTCAGGGTCATGAGGACACCCCCAGCTGGTCTTCAGCTCCCCACAGCCCTGCCCTGCCCAGCCATGGGCCACCACCTGTGCCAGCCCTGGCTGTCCCTGAGCTGTGGAGGTGCCCCGTGCCAGAGGCTGCCCTGGCACCCCCAGCTGCACCTGGATGGGGAATGGGAATGGCCTGGGCTGCCAGACTCTGCTCTGATGCTCTGAGAAGTCCCTGCAGTCCCAGCCCTCAGCTCTGAGGGAGTTGCTGCCCTTGCTGCCAGCAATCCTTACTGTGCCCTGCCAGGAACTAAAAGACCTAAATCATGAACCAAACCCAATTCTGGTCTTCAGGAAAAAGGGGGAAGGAGGCTCATCTTTCTATTCCCTCACTGTTGCTGCTGAGTGTTGATTAGGTCTGTCCCCTGTCAAGTGAAGGATGTCCAGCAAGGGAATGGAAGAGACTTGAGGTGTAGAGACTTGAAATACAAAGGTTCATACACTTGTGAGCAGAGGAGAGAGCAGGTCTGGATGCAGAGGCACCAGCAGGAGCACTCATAGGGGGAAGTGCTCCCTGCATGGCCTGAGTTAATGACACCAGGTTAGCAGGTCACCAAGACCACAGGGCATCTCCCTTCTGCCCCTCAAGGCACTCAGATCCGGAGACAACATGATTAGTCCTGACGATTGCCAGAGTTGGGACAGGATGGAGACACTTCCAAAAAAATTTGAAAAAAGATACAAAAAGATGTCCAAACCCTGTGCATGGTCATGAATCCAAGAATAACCCAGGAGCCATGAGAAGGGCTTGACAGTTGGCATCCCTTGTGTTCTCTACAGCATCACAGAGATCCTGAACCTATTACCTGGGCAGAGTCTTCATGTTGCCTGGATTTTGGATAGATGGCTTGAACCTGATGACTGGTGGCTGCACTTTTGAGTGTGAGACTATGAATGTGGCTTAGTGAAACCTGTTCGGTTTCAGTGGTTATTTTTAAATGGAACCACTTTCTTCCCCTTCCCTCCTAATCCTTTCCCCTCCTGTATGTTTTCTACATTGTTTATACCATGTTGGACCAGTATTTCCTACAGAGGAACAAGGAGTAGTAAATAGGAACATTCAGCTGCATAATCTTTTAGTCATATCTCCTGTGATGGCAGCAGAGAAAGAACCATACAAATTGTAATGTCAGGAGAAAATAGTCTCTTTTTCTGGATGGGTTCATCAAAGCCCACCCTGTCCCTCTTGCTGGCTTTGGTCAGCAGTTCAGGTCTGGCCCACTCCATTGTGAGAGGCTTAGCTCAGGCTTCACTCTGCACATGGCAACTTTTCCACTTAAATCCTTAAAGGTAAAGGGGTTTTGAGATATCAAGTCCACCACACTGCCTTAAGACTAAATATATCTATCCACTCTGGTTGGATGCTCATCAGACTGGATGTCCAGAACACCAACTGCATCCCCAAACTGAGGGAGGGCTCCCAACCCTGGTGGCAATTGGCTTCTCTTATAAGGGGCAGGGCTCCAGGATGCTGTCATGTCACCACAGCCACTGCTCCTCAGCTGTGAGGCAGAAACCCCTACTTCGTGCTGAGATTGAAAAGCTTCTTAGTGAGCCAAGGGTTCCCAGCTCCTTCCAGACGCCCACGGACCCAGAGGAGCTGAAACCCTCCCACCCCTTTCCAAGGCAGGCAGCTCAGTGCCTGCAGCGAAGCAGGAGCTGCTGCTGCCTGTATGAGAGACAGCAGCTCCTGGTGACTTCCCTGTTGTCTAGAAGATGGCATGATGCTGCCTTTCAGCTCCAAGAAGTGGCTGCACAGCTTGTTGTATGTCACCTCACTGTGGAGTAACTTAAGTCTCCCTGTACTCATCACTTGCAGCCTATTCATAGTAAACAGGAAGAGTAGTTTATTTCCTTCCTCTTTCCAGTTGCTTTTTATATATATGTGCTGCTATTTTGCCCCTCCTCAGACTTCACTTCTTGAGACTGAATTGTTTTTCATTGTGCCTTACAGTTTATGTCTTCTGAACGTCTTGTAGAGCAGCAGTTTAACATTTAAATGAGTGTAGTGTTTATGAAATGAGCTGGACTGACAGGGATGGAAATGGAGACTTCTGTCTTCACAGATTAGACACCACAGTGGTAGGAGGAGTGAGAGCTCTATACCTAACTTGTGATCTGGAACATTCCTAGAGGCAAGAAGACAATGTAGTGATGAAATGTATCTAAGTGGTTCAGGTTTCCTCTTTGATCAGTAGCCTCTAGGCAGCCTCCTAGGATTCATTTGTGCCAGATGTGGTGATGTTTTTGTGATATGGACAAAACATTGCAATAGCAAGGAACAGTGTTAACCAACTCATTTCACATGAATTACCATCCTTGTTGGGGCAGAGCATTCAGGCAGGTTCACCTAATCAGCTGTGGATGGCCACATGGGAGGATCTCCAGCCAAGTCATCTCGGGCCCCTGTTACAGCTGCAGAGGGAGAAAAAGACACTCCAAGGTCATGAATCATCTCATCCTAAGGTAGATATTTAAAATAGATGGGGTAAGGCATCCCTTTAAATTGCCTATGAGGCAACAGGCTCAGATGTAGAGATGTAGACACTGTAGACATCTAAAATTAAGTGAGTTGAATCTGACCTGTGGAGTCCATCAAAGTGGTGACACACAGGCCAAAAGCCCCACTTCCTGTGGTGGACCTTCAGAGCACATCTTCTTCCTTTCTGAATTTGCAGCCACCTCAGAGCAGCCAGGTGTAATGGCTGATGAGACATGTATGAGGGTCTTCCACCAAATGCCTACATCTTCCTGATTTTCAGAAATTTTCTTTTTTAAATCCTTTTTTTTTTTTTTTAGTTTAGTATCTAAATAATAATTTTGCAGAAAATGTATAGTTGCTTTTTCACTTCTGCTCATGCTGTCACGTGGAGTTGAAAAAGCAAGTGCTTGGATTAGGAAGCACTGATGTTCATCATAGCTAAAATGATACTCTGTGGAGGGGAACTTTTAGGTTGATTCATCTGATACAGTTGAACTGTAAAGATTTATCCTGCAGAATCTTTGGCACATATGTACTTCGAAATGGTTTTTTTACTCTTATAGCATTTTCACCCCTCCTCTTGTTTTTATTCCTTAGTTAATGGTTTGTAATTAAGCGAAAAGCTTCTCTCGATACCACAGCACATCTCCTGACCCACTTCAGTGCAAACGCACACATAACCACTTGTTTGTTTGTACTTCTACAGGTGTTGGTGCTGTGCAGATATGGGCTGTGGTTAAAGTTTCATAATGGAAAATCTGACAGGCAGTTAACTAATCCATGAGTCATATTTCGTAATAGCCTAAAGGTCTCTGATGTTCGACCTTCATTTGATACCCTTGCCATCAGGCAGTTTACACATAACCCATCTGAAGAACATTCTTTATATGGATGACTGCATTGCTGCCCTTTTATACCTGCAAGGATGGGCATTGCACTTACTGAACCAGGGGACTCTCCTGTCTCCCTTTCCACCTCTCCTCTCCTCTCCTCTCCATGAACAGGAACTGCAGAGGTGCACTGCAGGAGACTCACCTGATGAATGAGAGCAGTGGAAATCTCTTTGCTTAGTTTAGGTCTCCTGTAGGACCTGGCTGAAAGGTGAGGAGAGGGATGGGGAGCTGGTTTTGGACTCCATTCACCCTAACCCTGCTGAAGGGGTTTCTGATTGGAACAGCTCCAGTAATAAAGGTAGCAGTGGAATTTCCAGCACTAACAGAGCTCTGCTGGTGTCACCTGTGCATGGCTCACTTCTGCCTGAGGCACGCCAGACAGACACACAGCAAGACATCCTTTTGTTGCTGACAGCAGCAGAGTTGAGCCAGCATTACCAATGCCAGGGTCTCAAAAGGAAGGCCTAATGTGGAGAGGGCTTGTCTAGGAAAGTCTACCCCTCTGTTTTCTAGCCAAAGGGTAAAAAAGCAACACTGCTTATGAGGGTACCTTGGCTTTCAGGACTTCTCAAGTCCTTTCTCAAAGGACTTTGCTGCTGTTTCCAAAGCTAAAATAAAGCAGACACATGACTTCAGAAACTGCATGTGAAGTTTGCATACTATGACTCATCATAATACAGAAACCTAAACAGAAGCCCAGTGTGTCATTAAAGCTGGGATATGTTTTCCATGCTAAATTCTTTCAGGTTTACTTTCAGGTTTTCTTTTCTGCAGCTGTAGAGTAATAGAATATCTCAGGGATATTAACTCTTTGTTATTGCAGGATAGAAGGTTCTGGTCTCCATGAATGGACACAGCAGAAGGTTATCTTGTTTTTGAAACACTCTGGCATAACAACTTCTACACCAGTGCCAAATGCTAGACCAGAATGAGAGCAGCTGAGAAGACAAATAGAAAGAAGAAAGCAAAGGAGAAGGGTTGTATCCTAAGATTTAACTTAGGCTGTCTCTTTAAAAGGCTCTGCCATTTCCAAACAACTATTTTATAATTGTCTCTGAGATATCAGCAGACACCAGGAGTGATGTATATGTAGCATGTGAGTTGCTTGCTGTATATGGAAAACTGCCTAGGGAGGGATTGGCACAGTGGGAGGGAGAACATGGCCAGCCTGACTATAGGCACCAGTGAGGAGTTTAGTCATCCTGCTGAGTCAACAGGAGGCACAGCACCTCCAAAGGTGCTTTTGCCTACTTGTCATTCAGTGTTAGACAGCTAAAGTTACATGGTAAGAGCCTATAATGATAGGCTCATATGCATGCTCGTTTATGCATAGAATTCATCTTGCATGGATGACCTGGATTACCAGCTCCAAACCTCTTCATCTGGAGTACAGCTGGTGTTGGACTGGGCAAGGCTTGTTGGGGCTGTTTCTTAGGGCTCTTCTTGCAGCCCTTCTCAAGCAAATGCAGAAGGTAAGAAAAGTCCAAACAAAGGTCCCAGTAGGATTCAGGTTCATTTCAGAGGGACAGCAGTGCTTCAGTCTTGATAGCCTTTACTGAACGATTTTTTTTTGCTATCTTTTAGGGTCCCTGCAAGAGGAAGGGCCCAGCTACACAAATCACACTGGCAGGATAGGGCTGCTGACACAAATGTAATATAATAAAATGCATTACAGACTTGTACAACTCTTGTCTGATGATCTGAGGGACTTTTTTCCCAGTCTGGCCCTCGGTACCCACTGAGGTCAGGGTAACTATCACCTCCAGCAACTCATCATGGCATTGAATCATGTTACTCGTAACCATCTTCTGGTTTAAAGAGCCAGGATATAGGAACTATATTGTCTGTCTGTTCCACAGCATGCTGAATTTTTTCTTTGTCTGAATTTTTGTCTTTTTAAAGATACTTTTTTAAAGTCATCTTAATATCAGAAGAGAATTTTCATTTTGTCCATCTTTCCTCTCTTTATTGCAGTATTGGCTCTAATTAAACTCTAAATTGCAGGAACCTGACATTTTTCTCTTTTCCAAACAATTCCTGGAACTGAAAATTAATAAAAGGAGATATACCTTTTCAGTTCTTTGTTTGGCTCCTCTGGCTTGTTTTCAACGTTTGACAGTGCTTTCCAGGCTCTCAGTTTCACCTCCCCATTTTCAGGTTGCCTGAGCTTGTGTGGTCCCTTTGATGCTGTAAAAGGACAAGGTAAAGCCCTGGGAAAACAGAGTGAAGTGCTGTGACAAAAGGACGGGCATCCCCCCAGGGATTCATGTACTGAAACATCTTTAAAATTCTTCCAAAAAACTGAGTAGTTGGGAGTTGACAGTATCCTTTTAAGGACAGTTTATGTTAAGAAGTCCTGGTTAGTCTTATGAGCAAGTTTTGGCTGAGCGTAAGTGCTGATGACTTTTTGAAATTAAAAACATTTCTAAAGACGAAAATAGCTAGTACTGAAATCTCTTACAGACCTTATTTACAATTTCTGTGTGATCCCTTGTCCAGATTTATAATGACTGCTTGCCATGCCAGCAGAACTTACAACTTTGTGGATTTGTCTTTAATGTTGTAATTAAAACCAGGATGATTTTCATAGGCCCAGAATAATTTGTAATTCTTGTGAGAGCTCTGTCTTTTAAGTGGCCTTACATAAGATGCAATCTTCACTGACCTAAGCATGCATACACAATTTTTATTTTTTTTAATCATTGATGTTTTCATCAAGGAATTGTATACCTTTGGGGTTATTTCAACTTGATGTGTTTAAGTACAATTTTCCCAGTCTTTCTCAAGAATTTATAATGTGTTTAAGTTATAACTAAATAAAACACTCCTTTTGCTTCTGCCAGGTGCCTCCAAATAGCTTGTATCTTTTAGTCCTGTAAGAGTTAAAGACATGACCTTTCTTTTTTCCAGAACATTTTCCACCCATTTTTACTGTCCACCCACTGACAACACACGCTGGGGACCCTGCAGTGACACCCCAGCATTTCCAGAGCTGTGCAGTATAAAGACCAAAGCCTTCTTGTTCTCCTTAAATATGGGATCACTATGTAGTGTAACCCCCAAAATCTGATCTCCTACTAGTTCTCCATATTTGTTGGAGGGGTGGATGCTCCTGACCATACAACAGAAAGGCCAGACTGGCATGACTCACACACTCAGCAGGGCAGAAATGTGTTACAGCGATAGTCAGGGAGGGGTAGTTACATGGGATGGGTAGAGAGTTCAGTCCTCCAATGTGAATTTCTTCTTATTGGAACACGTAGCTATTTTTGAAGCCTGAAATTTCATTAACAGGATTCCTCTATGGATAACTTGTCCTTTAAACTTGTCCTTAAAGCTTTTGTTCTGGGAATATTTCATGTGAGGTGGCTCGAGTCTTGAACCTGCTTGTGCCTGGTCATATTAATAACCTGGGGCAGGGAATGTTTATATAGTACTGAGCACCATGGCAGCACTTAGTAAATAATGAAATAAATTGCGAGCTTTGTTTCTGTTTAAATACTGTGTTTGCCTTCTGTGGATACAGATCATCTGGATCCTGCTCAACAACCTCATTTGGGTGAAACTGGATATTGCACCGACTTTATTCCAGCTCCTTTAATGTATGGCAGTTGTACAGACAGTGCTCTGGATAACAAAGAACTCAGGGTCCCCCATCTAAATGGTTAAGAAAAAGCCAAAGCCCTGCACTAAAAATACCCACCAGAATTCTTAATTTTTATACAAATACACAACTAAGGTACAAAAGGCAAAAGGCAAATATGTCCAAATCAACAACTGCAGCATACAAGGTCCAGTAGGGTCCAAATTCACTGCCCCATTCCAGAGTTCCAGACATTCACTGGAAATACCAGGGCTGGGAAGTTACCCTGCATGCCCAAGCATACGAGAACCGATGTAAATTAGCACTGTGAAGAAAACCCACACTAGTTTACTGTTCTAAAGCACTGAGCAGAGAAAATTTGGAAGACTAAAGTTATTGCATGCTATGACCTTGGCCTTCCAGGCACACACGCAGGTGCAGAAGCCAAGGGGGATGTGTGCTGTAGAGTGGAGCTGTGTGTTTCCCTCCAGAACAGCCTGAAAGCTGCCCAGGAGTCCCAGCACTCAGGACATGTCTCAAGAAGTCATTCTGTGGCTGACTGTGCCTAGCCCGCATATGTTTTTAATAGAAGCATTTAAAATAATTTCAAGATTGAGGCGTATACAAGCTGAACTTTGAGTGCAAGCTGAAGAACAAATAGAGCTGTGCTAAATTGGTTTCTGGTACGGCCTGACAATATACTCAAGATGCTACCTAATCCCATGTGATCCCTGGTGTCTATGTAATCTCTTACCACCTAGTCAGTCTTAAAATTGTAGGTGAGGTTATTACATTCTTAGTCTGATTTAATCTCTTTTCCATCAGGAGTTGGCAAAGCTGAGAAATACTTTGTGGCTAAATTCATCATATTTTTTACGTGTGATGTTTGTACTTTTCTAGTTTGAATGCAAAACGTAAGTAAATATAATCCCTATAAATGTGTAATCACGTATTCATTATGGAATAATAATATTTACATTAATCAAAATATTGATAACATTTGTCCATAACTTCATTAATGCAGAGTCAACTGCACTAAGGAGCCTTGAGCTGGGCCAGAAGACAAGAAAGAACAAAATTCAACTCCAGCAACCAGTGAACAAGGAGTTAAGTATTACAAACTGAAGCCTCTGCAAATCCAAACTAAAATGCAGAGTTAAAAGCCTCTGCCAGCTCTGGAACAGAAATTGAAGTCTGCTTCTACCACCAGGAAGCGACTGCAGCCAGGGGAAAATGGGAACGGACCAAGGAACAGTGGGGTGAGAGACAAAGTCTAGGAGACTGTCAGGATGAAAGGTGAATTCACCATCATCAGATGAACATCCTGTGTGTCCTGACAGTCCATCAGAAGGTGTGAGGCCCAACAGGTGGTTTCTTGGTCAGAGTTATGCAGGAGACCTGGCTGGACAATCTGGATGGCTTAGGATGTGCAACTGGATATGGAGCAGTGCCTGCTGCCAGCTTTATGCCACAGTGGTAGCACAGCATGGTGGGTGGGTGGGTGGGTGAGAGCAGCATCGCTGTGGATGCAGTGAGAAGGGAGGTACACATGTATAATGATGGTGCCAACGTGCCCCGTGTCAGCAGTGAATTGTGGGGGCACAGAACTGAGGAGCTGAAGGTACTGTCTGAGAAGAAATCTCTGTGGAAAGGGAAAAGGCAGATACCATTTGCATGTCTGGGCTAGTGAGGATTCATCAGGCTCTGTGTTTGAATGAGAGCCAGGTACAGTGTACAGGCAACTCCTGTTTGCTATGCCTGACCTAAATCCAAGTGTTGCTTTGTCAGGTTTTAACCAACACGTGTCCTGTCTCCCTACTGTGTGGTAACACTGCTGGAGACTGGGTGTTAGCACTGGGAACCTGGTGATTCAAACACAAAGTATGAAAGGCTGTATTGCGGCAACAGGGAGGAAGCAGGGACATGTAACCTCACTGTGTGTTTTATGGTAGTCAAAAGTTTCTGCTCATGTTAAAAGGATTCTTATCTGAGGTTTCAAAGGACTAAATATAGACCAACTTCACATGCTAGATGGCAGTGAGGCTCCAGGAGCAACCCACTTCCCTGCTAACAGTGCTTGTGGGGATGTAACGTCTTGTTTGTTTGTCTATTAAATAGTGGTTTTTCAGGATCCACATCTATCAGAGCCCAGCCCTGCAACTCCAGTGTTTCCCATTCCTTGGCAATGGGCGCATGGCAAGAATGCACAGCCAGCATGGAGTCCTGGAGCTGCCCCTGGATCCTTCATCTTCAGTCTCACTGGTTTGGGGGAAGACGGGAGCCTTACACAAGAGGTCTTAGGGAGGTAAGACAAACATCTGCTATTTGAGCCTCTGCTTTAAACCACCACATTGCCATGAATGAATGTTTTCAGCAGCAGGAAGCCAGGAATTACACTCAATAGGAAGACTGCCAGCTCTTCTGTGATTCCTGCTTCTGGCTAGGACATGGGAAAAGTCCCCCAGTAGAATATCTGTGTGATCACCAAGTCCCACTCCCTGCTGAAACTGATGACATGGTTGAACAGAACAAATGCACTCTATCCAGAAGTGATCCCAAGGTCCTTTTCTCAGTGGAAGAACAGCAGGTGAGCTTGGTGTTGAAGGCAGAGAGGGTGAAGGTGTCAGCAGGGAGAGATGAGATAACAGTCAATTGAGATTGTTGCTCTGTAAGTCCACTAGGGCCCTAACCATGGGATGTGAGATTTTTCCAGGCAGTCAAGACATTATCTTCACTATTTCCATGTTTAAAGCCTAGACAAACAAACAACTAAATAAAAAAATAAGCAGTAATGGAAGGGAAAAGAAAATCCACGGGCTAAAAAAGAGGTGCCAGCAGGTACTAGAGAAGGGAGCAAAACAACTTTTGGTCTAAGTAGGTGACAAAGGCATAAAAGTGCTAAGAAGCAGTTCTTGCTGCAGCAAGAAAGTCCATCTCAAGTCACGAAGTGGTGCAGGTGAACTGCAGTGAGCTCAGTACTGCACATTCCCCCTCATGCTCTAATGCCCAAGCGGGGGGTACCACAGACATCCAGCTGGCCAAGCCCACACACCTGGAGTGCAGGTGCCACCACGGTGATATGGTTACAAATGTTGTCACTCACAGGAGTGCAAGGGAACACATGTAAAATGACCTTTTTGGAGGAAGGAGCAGGGGAGGAGAAGGAGGAGTGGCTGTAACCACCCCAGCTCGGATGACCTACTATTTGGACTATCAGCATTACTCTCTATTCCCTCATATTTCAAGACAGCATGACAGAAGTGAATTTATATAAACATAGAGTAGTTTACACCTAGAAGCAGTCTTTGGGTTTAATTGGGACAGTGCTGCTGTCCTGCTGAGGGGTCACCACGGCCCTGAGGAGCCCAGTCTGGGACCCCCATCCAGCACCCTCTGGCCTGGGAGCACCATGTCTGCACAGTGAGGGAACTGCCTGATCTGGGGCTACCTGGGGCTCCCAGCTCATCCTGCCATGTGGAGCACCCCACTCCTGCTGCTCCTGACATACAGCTGAAAGACTAAAACCAAAACCATCTCAAAAGCAGAGACTCTATTTATGAATGCTGTCATACTTGCAACACAAAATCAAAATCAGTGCTGTTGCAGGATGACAGGCATGGAACAATACCCCAGGAAAGAAAGGAAAGATATGCCTACAGTACCTGAACCAAGATCTGTGTACAATGTCACAGGCAGGGAGGCTGTGCAAAATCTTTTGATATTTAACCACTTGTGCGTGTTCCTGTGGGAAGGGAAATGACAGATTAGTTTTCCTGTGGAGGATTCATTAGTATTCTGTCATTGGCAAGTCAGTATTTTTAGCTTAGTGAGCTCAAGATGTATTGTGGTTTAGGCCTCCAAAGTTACCAACTCTGGATAAAGAATTAAAAGAAAAAAAGTGAGTGTTAGGAACAGTAGAGTGATTGTCCAAGATCTTTTATGAACCATCCTCCTCCTCACTTGCTGGTTAGAAATAAGCACCTATTAACTCCATTTCAGGAAGGTGGTGATTAAACTGGGTCAAATGGAAGTGATTAGGTTGGATTATTCCTGTCATGGAAAAATTCACTGGAAGATCTAAGAGGGAGGAAATTGCCACACAGATCCTAGCAAGCTCTGCTGGAAGGTGTCTGGCTTTCCTTTCCTCCCTGCAAAAGAGCCCACCCAGAATCCCTCTAGATGCCTCAGACTTGCTTTGAATTGAATTGTTTTCACCTTGGAAGTTCCTCAGGACTGGGAGGGAAAGCAGTTGCCCCAGCATCAGTCCCACTTGTGTCTTTCTCTGTGCTGAATTTTGGAAGCATCCCTGAATACACTGAAGCTAAGGAAAAAAAAAAACCTCTCTTCACTTCTGGTGGTAAAATTTAGTAAGGAAATGTCCATATGGACAAGGAAGAATAACACCATGCCCGGTGGGAGGGCAAACTCTGCAAGGCCAGCAAGAGGGCCCAAAATGGAGAAAATAAATCTTGTCCTTGAAACTGGGTTGAGATCTGGGAAGGCACAGGGGAGCTTTGGATTTGCCCAGCCCAGGGAGCAGCCTGCCTCCCATATCCTATGAGGTGGGTCTGTGCACAGCCCCTGCAACAAGGCAAGGTCCAGCAGCCTAAGCTTCAGATGTGTTGTGTGCTTACAACAGGCTCCTCAGAGCCCAGGTAGGGTGGTGGGCTCTGGAGCCCCAGATATTGTGCTTGAAATGAGCCCTCTATGAGTATCAAACCTACACAGGCAGCCTGTGCATGATCCTGAGCCCTGGAGTAGAGCTTGGAGCAGGCACATACCCTGCAAGCCTCTCCCTCAGCACAGCCCCAGTTTAAGGCCACCCTCCATTATGTGATTTCTGCCACAGAAAAATATTTTGTGGCTGCCACGATTACTAAGAAATAAATGGTGGTTTATTGCAGAGGCTGATACACAGAGTTTCCTGCTGGCCCAGGAGATGCTTCCTCCTGGTGACATCTCTCAGTGCTCCCTGCATGCTTGGCTTCAATACTCTGTTCTAACAAGATTTACAGCTGACCCCTCTGTCATAACCCTTCACCCCTGGTGCTGTGAGGGAACTGCCCTGGGGAAACAGGGCCAAGTCCTGTGTTATGTGCACAAACAGGGGCATGTGAACCAATAGGGGCATGTGCACAAACAGGAGTATGTATGTGCACAAACAGGGATATGTGCACAAACAGGGATATGTGCACGCCTGTGCTCACAGCTGTGTTTGTTTTATGTTGCATACAGGAGAAAAGAGGGTTATTTATGTTCTAGTCCTGTGCTCCCCAAGCAAAATATTTTCTGCTCTGATTTATTGCTCACTTTAGGCCTGCCCTCAAGCATTGTTCTTATATTTGGAGCCAGTCACGTTTTTTCCATTTGGAAATGGAAATCTTAAGTGTAATGACATATTTAATGGAAAAAACCCGACACTTACTTGGAGGGAGGACCAGTCTTGCTTCTCTATTTTCCCATTTTGTGTTTGTTTGCTTTCTCACCTCTTTCCTTTTATTCTTTCTCTTATCTCTGAAAAAGGAAGGAAAAACAGTATCTGGAGAAAAGGCAAGAGCAATATTTTGTTCTCATTTTCAGTTAAGAGATTAGAAAAGTTCAAAAGGTTTTACCCAGAAAAAGTCCACATGAAAAGTGCCTGTCATTTTCTGATTAGCACTGTTGTGCTATTGATCAAAAGTATCCAGCCAACAAACCTGTGTAAATTAAAAATGTTTTTGCACTATATGGAGCCAGTATTTCTTGGTAACTACAAATTAAATGCTTTTTCTTTTTTTTTTTTTTATTCATAGAGCTTTACAAAGCTTATGCAAGTGGCCTTAGACCTTGGGTTTCCTTTTTTCTCACAAATATCAAAACTGAGAGGTTCCCCACCCCCCAGCCCTCTTTTTGCTAGAGGACTTCTCGAAGGACCAACAAAATCAAATTAGTTTTGTAGGCTGCACTTAGAAGATAGAGGAGAATGCAGATCTTTAACAAATTGAGCTTTTCTCCCATGTGTTTTGCAGGAGTTTTGATTCAATCAATCTCAGAAGAGTTTTTACACAGTCTGAATAAGAATTCTTTTAAAATCCTTTTTAAAATCTTTCCCCCTTCCTCCATTTTTAATTCCCCTCAGTAGCTAAGGGTTCCTTTCTGTTTTGAGGCATGAAATCCCTTTAGCTCTGCTGCCTACACTGCAAAAAGAGAAGAACAAAGCAAGACAATATGAAAAAGAAAACGGCCCCCCCAAGAAAATAATTAAATTTTCTTTTTGTCATTGAGTTCATCCATCATTATGCCATAAGAAAACAAGCAAACAATTAATACCAAAACATACACTTTCCCCCTCTCTTGTGGGTCACATCTATCAAGCAAAAGAGAATCCTGTGCTATTGTATTTGGTTTCTAAGCTGGATGCACAAACTACCCTGGCTGTAGCCTACAGGGATGTTGTCACCAAACAAATGTTGCCATTAAAGTGTTGGTAGGAGGTCCTTTAGGAAATGCAAAGAGAAAAACAATTTCTTTTTGGGGGTGGGGGGGAGTTATGTAGGAAAAGTAACTAATAACTAAATCTGGAAGTACAGCTGGGTGCTCTTAAATTAGAAATCTTTAGGAGGTCTCCCACACACCCCTGCAAGTTTGCTGAAGAGTTTTTTGAGCTGTGCATTGCTGCAGATATGTTTCACCTCCTCCAGCTTTTCTATCTGTTTCTTACTAAGCTTCTCCGTGGCTGTAAGCCTCTCTCAGTTAACTCCCCAATGTCTCTCTGGCCCGGGCCTCATTTCTCTTCCATCTCTCCTTCCAATTCTCTTAGTTCCTTGGTAGGGTTTCAATCCTGTATCTCAGCTGCTCAAGAGGACAGAAAATGAGCTCAGTGGATTTCTCCCCTTCTCCATCAGCTACCCCTGCTGATCTCATTAAGGGAAAAAAGCTGATCCAGATGTATAAATAAAACCACACTTTTTCATCTTACACATTTTCTTGCATTACTCTTCTCTGCAGGTGATTCTGTTGTTGTTTTACAATTCAGGCAGAAGGTAATTTTCCCATATACAGTGTTGCTTGGCCCTGAATCTGGTGGGTTGTCAGTTTTTCCCTGTTTGCAGCTGAAAATAATGGTCATACTCCGGTCTGAGAGTACTAGCCCAGTATTTGAGCTCTGCCTTGCAAGGACTAGTCCAGAAAGGCTGTGTTCTGCTAAGAGACTTTAACTCACACGTAATGTCTGTGTCTTAAACCCACATAACTTAGATGCATGTAAGCAACCAGATTATCTCACCAGAGAGGTGGGCAGCTTTCCCAGGATCAGTGATTAATTGAATGTGTCGTTAGAGATAAGGAAGAGAAGTAGTTCCTCTCAAACTTGACAACACACAAAGCAAATTTCTTGTAAAATGTGAATCTCCAGATTACTTACAACAGTTACTGTGCAGGCTTTGAGGCTGCTGCACACAGGGAATTCTTTTTGTCATGTCTGGTGGGAGGAAAAGAATAACCACCAATTACTGTTCCTCAATACCTTCCCCGTTAAGGCTAAAGTTAATCTTGGTGTGGAACTAAAATAAAGCAGATTTTTTGTGCTCGTTGTTCCAGGAGCCTCAAAAATCAGGTGCTTTGGGCTCAAGGCCTCTAGAGGTCACCAGAACCTCATGAATGAGCATCGCTAAACCCATCTGCGAAGCGCAAATTGCTTTGTTTTGGTTGGGATTTTCCACCTCTGCAGCTCAGGGTCTCCCCTCTCCCAAGGAATCCTGGCTGTCATTAGCCGGTGAGTATCAGTAAGCGCTTGCAAACCCGTACCCTGCTGGAGAGGCTTGGCTGTGCAGGAGTCAGATCCCTTTGGGGCGAGAAGCCAGTCATCTAATTGGCTTTTTTTCCTCTGCATACTGTTCCGATCTTACCCAGCTGCTTCTGTGATAAATCCTGCCCTGGCATAGCTGGAGTCCCTTGTGCCCCAGGGGCAGTATCTTTGCCACACCTCTGTAAGCCCAGGGAATGCGGGGAGCATTCCCAGCGGGAGGGGGGTGCCAGTTCTTTCTCCTGCGCTGGTGCATGAAAGCTGTAACTCACAAGGGAGCATGGGCTGAGCGTGCAGGTTGGGTGGCTGGCCAGGATTCTTCTACATAAATTCTGCTCCTTGCAAATTCTAATCTGCAAACACGGGAAACCCTGTAAACAGTATGGTTTCCTTCCAGGTCATCCAGTGCTGTATCTGCAGGGAATGTTCAGAGAACAGCTGCAATTATGATTAAGTGGTTGTCATGCAGTCAGAGACATCATCTGCTTCAGACAAGAGCAGAAGGGAAAGCTCAAGTAATTTTCCTGGAACTCTCTCCAGGGTTTAGGAACAAGACACGCTAAGGAGCAGGGATCTGGGTAGAGTCGAGGGAGAGTATTTGTTTCGAGATAGCAAACAGAAGCTGATCCTTTCAGGAGAAATTTGTCTGAAGCAAATGTATGTATTTTTGGAGCAGTCAGTGACATGGAGGTCTGCGGTGTCTCTGCAGAGGGATTTTTCTCTCCTCTCAAAAGCCAGCACAGTTGAATACAGACGAGTGGCCTGTGCCTCGCCAGGATGCTGAGGGTGGTTTGGGAGGGCTGCTGGGACAGGATCCTCACAAAGGGCTGCTTTGCTTTTACGTACAGGATACTGCAGACCCAGGGTGTTTCCTCAGAGTCCAGGGAGTTTTTCTGGATGCGCAGCAGGGGCTGAGGCTTTGCCCCTTGAACAGTCTGTGCCGTAGCTCCTTTCCGTGGCCTTGGTGGCAGCAGGGGACTCACACCCCTGGGAGCAGCCTGCAGTAACAGGATCACCCTGAGTGTCTTTGCTGGGGATTAGCAGGTGTGTTATTTTTGCAGCCTGGAGCTGTGACGCTGCAGCCTGGCTGGAGTCCATGTGTCAGTTCCTAATCCCGTGCAAAGCCTCCGAGAGGTCAGTAGGACCATAAACGGAGGTATGTGCCCACCTGAAGGAGGTCAGAGAGAAAACATTCCTATGGATCTTACAGCCATTTCCTTCCCCTTCAAAAGCTGCCCAGAGTTAAGGGCTTCCCTTCTTCTCAGTTCCCTCACAATGCAGGGTCCTAGAGAAACCTTGCTGTTTCTTCCCCCTCTCCAAACAGCAATCTCATCAAAATTTCTTGGTGGCTGCCATCTGTTGCAAGCAGAACACCACCCCTTTTGCTATTTACAGTGCAATTAACCTTTAACAAATTAGCTTGTGACTGTCATGAAAGGATTAATTAAGGCAACACACCCTTCACTTGCTCCCACCGTGCATTTGCAGCAGCACACCCACAACTCTGCCAAAGCCCTTCCAGAACTGAGGGGATAGTTTTTATCCTTTCTGTATTATCTCAGCAAATTTGGCAGCCCCGGAGACATGTGTGAGGAAGGGCTCCGGCAGACAGTCCCTTGGAAGTAGCTGTGAGGATAGAAATCCAGTACATTGGCACTGCCTCTGCTCCTCTTCCCACGTGGCTGTAACTCCTGGCAGAAAGACAGGGTGGCTGGTAAAGGCTGTAATGCCTTAAACCAAATCAGCTTCTTGTTGTTTAATTCCAGCTGGCAACTGAGTACCACACAGCAGCTCACTTACCACCCCCCCACATCTCCTCTTCTGTGGGATGAGGAGGAGGATTGAAAAAAAGGTAAAACCCATGGGTTGCGACAAGAACAATTAATATTTTAAATAAAGTAAATAATAATTATAATAACAACAACAACAAAAATAAAGACAGCAAGAGAAAGGGGAATAAAACCCAGGAAATACAATTGAGGCACAATACAATTCCTCACCATCCACTGACTGATGCCCAGCCTGTCCCTGAGCAGCAGTCAGCCTCTCCCAGTCACCCCCTCACCCCAGTTTATGTACTGGATATGACAGTCTGTGGTATGGAATATCCCTATGGCTAGTTTGGATCAGCTGTCCTGGCTGTGTTCCCTCACTGCTTCTTGTGGACCTTCTCACTGGCAGAGCATGGGAAGCTGAAAAGTCCTGGGTTTAGAGTAAGCTCTACTTAACACACTGATGTTTTAGTTGTTGCTGTCAACATTGTTCTCATACTGAATCCGAAACACAGCACTGTACCAGCTACTAGGAAGGAAATTAACTCCATCCCAGCCCAAACCAGGACACAGCTGCAGCTGCCAGAGATGAATGTCCCAAAGGCAAAATCTCTGGGCTCAAAGCTGCACCAGAGAGCAGCTGCTGCACATCAGTGTGGATGGTGGGCAATGCCTGTAATACCTGTGTTGCTGGGAGCTGCTTTTGTTCTGCCATCAGCAGCCACGTGTCTCACTCTGTCTTGTCCAGCACGTGTATGTCCTGCTGTAGCTCTGCCACTGCCACCTGCTCCTTACACAGTGGAACATCCCACAGGTGGGTTCTGGGAGGCAACACTGGCACAGGGAATGGGGGCTTAAGGAGGAGAAAAACAGCCTCTTTTCAAACCATGGCACAACCTCCACTCCTCAAAGCCTAACAGAATAATGATGGTTTCTTCAGCACCAAGACTTGAAGGGCACAACCCAGAGCAGCATTTTTGCCAAACCCTGGACAGTATTTTTTAATTGCTGTCAGGTGTAAACTACTCGCTTACGTTTCTTAAGATCCATGAAATTTTGAAGGCACAGCTAAAGAAAATAACCTTACTGTGAGTTCAGTCCGTGCTTGGCTGGGTCAGATAATTACAATGCTGTTATTCCTTGCTGATTAAAGTGTTAACTCATGTCTCTTATATAAGGAGAAATCAATTATAAAATTACACCATCACTGATGCAGTTCTGTCACCTATTTGTGTGTCTTCTCTGACTCCTAAAGTCCATCAAGCCCAGAAAACTTGGAGGCTTTCAGGGTTTTGTGTCCATATATGTGAATCCTAAAGAGACCATAAGTGCAAAGAGACCTGGATGCATAAAATTCCCAGCCTCTTCCTGGTTTTCTCTGATAGGAAAACACTTAATAGATGAAGCCAGCACTGGAACCCTGGGCAGCAGTGTGTTCTGATCCTGAGATGTGCATAAACACAACCTGAGTGATACAAATAGGTAACAATCCTCCTGGGAGGAAAGGCTGCAACAGTCTCTGATGCGATGGTGAACTCAGAGCTCTTAATGCTGTTATGGAACAGACATTTCTAACCGTATTCAGGGCACCCAAAAGCTGGTAGGGGGGAGTGAGGGATGATCCCAGTTTCATCCTTACCCGCTGTGTTGCAGCAGTACCTGAGCAGGGAGGCAGCTGGCCAAGCCCACGACAGAGCTGAGAGGTTGCAGCCTCACAGATGGTGACAGCAGTGAGGGAGAGTGCACCACAGTGAATGCAAAGTGTAGTTGATACAGGATAACAAAGCCAATGCGTGTAATAAATCATTACACAACTACTTCTTATATAATTGATTACTAAGAATGGGAGAGAGGAGTGACCAGTGTAATTTGCTGGTTAATGGTCATTACTTGGAAAATTAGGTAGTTCCTTAAATTCTTGTCAGATTTAGTAGCAAAACCTGACAAGGCTCCTGCTGCCACAGCCAACAGGAACCATAAATCAAAGTCTCTAGATATTTCCACTCGGTGTGAGTGTAAACTCGCTGTAAACCCAACTAAGTGGCAGTTTGTTGTCCTGCACTGAGCTGTGTCAGGTGTGGCTCAGCCTGAGCAGCTGTCACACCGTCTGCTCCTCACAGGGACAGTGACCTCCAGCAGATGGGCAGGGGGGACACCTGGCTGTGCTAATCTCCTTACCTGTGCAGGCTGGATCTGACAGGGATCACAGCTCAGAGCCCTCAGCATGGGGATTTTTTTGCCTCTTACGGGCACGTGACTTCCACTTGTCCTGGGAAGACTTGTGGGAAAGCTTATCTGCCAAGACGTGGTGGGTGCTTCGGTTCTCCAGCTGGGGACAAGGAATAACGGGCCGACACTGATGAGTTTTTGCTCATTTCCAAAGAGTCACTGGCAGTGAATTGGGTCACCAGCAGTGACCTGCTCTGGCAGAGCGGCCCCTGATGCAGAAAACCCAGTGGGCTGGCAAAGGAGTTCAGGCACTTTTGATTTCCCCTTCCAGGGCGTAGCACGAGTTGATTAGGAACACTAATACGATTGCCTCTGCTTTGCTGTTATCTCTCGATTATGCCCTAAGTAGTATCGATTAAAACGTGGCGAAGGCAGCTTAAAGCAACCGCGGGGGGGGGTGGGGTGTTTATCTTCAGCCTCTCCCTTGCCCCAAACCTGCAGCTCTTACATTGTCTGATTATTGCAGATCCGACCGTACCTGAGGATGGAGCCTCATCCCGCAAACAACACGTTGTCAATGCAAGCCCAGCCCCGCTCTGACGTCACCGCACCGTGACGTCACAACAGGGCGGGGCTCCCCCCTCGTCCCGCCCTCCGGAAGCGGCTCGGCGCGGGCGTGACGTCAGCGTTTCCTTCTTTCGCGGGGAGGCCGCAGCGAGGTAGGACGGGCCGCCATCCCCGTCCCCATCCCCATCCGCAAACATCGGGGGCTGCCGGGGCCCGGCCGGCCCGGGGGCGCTGCGGGGGGATCGGGGCGGGCTCCGGGAGGGGATCGGGGCGGGATCGGGATCGGGGCGGCGCTAACGGGGCTGTGGCGGCGCGGCCCCTCAGGGCGCCATGGGCCGCGTTATCCGCGGGCAGAGGAAGGGAGCGGGCTCCGTGTTCCGGGCACACGTGAAGCACAGGAAGGGCCCGGCCAAGCTCCGCGCCGTGGACTTCGCCGAGCGGCACGGATACATCAAGGGCATCGTCAAGGTACGGCCGGCGCCTCGTCCCTGTCCCCATCCCCGGGGGGTTGCCCCCTGTCCCCATCCCCGGGGGGGTTGCCCCCTGTCCCCATCCCCCGGGGCGTCTCCCCCTGTCGCCATCCCCGGGAGTTGCCCCCTGTCCCCATCCCAGGGTGCCCAAGCAGGGCAGTACTTTGGGGGGTGATAGAGCGGTTCGGGTGTGCTGCAGGTGTTTTTTGGGTGTCACTGACTTCAAACAATGCCACGGGTACCTGGTTGGGTGCTCTGAGCAGCTCTTCAGCTTTTTAGAGCATGGTTGCATTCAGGCTGTAGGGAGAACTTTATTCACAACATAATCGAACTGGTGATGAAAAGTAGGTAGGGAGGTTTGAGTTCAGCTTATGTCATATGTGGGGGGGGGGGGGGGGGGTTTTGGCCAGCAAAGTTGAAAACATCAGTACTGGACACCAACAGCATCTGAGCTGTCCTGGAAAATAGACCCGTCTTAGAGATGTGTCAAAGCCACTTGTCTGTAGCCTGTAAATGTGTGGGTTTAGTCTGAGTGTACTTCAGGAGCAGAACTGACTCGTTTTTCTAAGAGTAAAAAAAGCAAGTATGTGATTCCACATTTAGGGGCTTCTGTAACCTCCGTTGTACCTGATACCAGGAGGTTAGAAACACCTTCACTCCCAAGAAAACAACATGGAGAAATCTCTGCCTGTGCCCAACTCTGTCTCTGCCCAAAGGTGTTTGGGCAAAGTGGAAGTGGATTTCTGAGTATGGAAATAAGGAATAAAACTGTTCAGACAGGGTTGGTTACAAGCAGCACGCTTAACTACAGTCGTTATTTTGTGATCACAGAATGGTTTGGGTTGGGCTGGAAGGGATCTTAAAAATCATGTCATTACACCATAAGCAGGGACTCCTTCATCCAGACCAGGTTGCTCCAAGCCCCATCCAACCTGGCCTTGAACATTTCCAGGGATGGGGCATCCACAGCTTCCCTGCACAATCTGCCAGTGCCTTACTACTCTTCCAGTGAGGAATCTTTCCCTAATATGCTGGTGTGAATCAGGTCCTGGAGGTTTCATCCTTACAGATGTGAATCTTCAGCTCATTCCTGTCGGGAGCAGCCCAGATCCCCCTGGGAAGGATGGGGGTGTCCTGGTGTCAATTACCTCGGAGTAACCATCTCCAGTTTTCCCAGTAGTTTAATCTGTGCAGGCCCCGTGGCAGGGGCTGTGTCCTGCTCTGAGGCAGCTCTGCATTCCCACAGGACATCATCCACGACCCGGGCCGGGGCGCTCCCCTGGCCAAGATCGCGTTCCGTGACCCGTACCGCTTCAAGAAGCGCACGGAGCTGTTCATCGCCGCTGAGGGCATCCACACCGGCCAGTTCGTGTACTGTGGCAAGAAAGGTGGGTCTGGGGGGCGCTGCTGGGGCAGGGGCAGCACACTGAGGGTCCCATTTTGGCACTCTCCACACTGGAAGTGGGACTGGTGTTCTGGGTCAAACCCTAAAATGTGCCACTGCCTCGAGGAGGGTCCGTGCGGTGCCCCCCTCCTGTGGAAGGGTCCCGGTGTGAAACAGGACTGTGACTCCGGGAATCCAAGCTAAGCTGGGGCTGCTCTGATTGCTCCCTGCAGCTCAGCTGAACATTGGGAATGTCCTGCCCGTGGGCACCATGCCGGAAGGCACCATCGTGTGCTGCCTGGAGGAGAAGCCCGGGGACCGGGGAAAGCTGGCGCGTGCATCTGGGAACTACGCCACCGTCATCTCTCACAACCCTGAAACGAAGAAGACAAGAGTGAAGCTGCCTTCCGGCTCCAAGAAAGTGATTTCCTCTGCAAACAGGGCTGTTGTTGGTAAGGAGTGACAGCTGTGAACTTGTCTGGCCACTGAGCTGCTTGTCACTGCTAAGGGATCTCAAACAGGACCCCAGTTTGTAATAACCATTTTGAACATAGTGTCATGTGCAGGCTGGACCCAGAGTTACACACCAGTACAGTCTGTGCTCAGGGGCCTGACCTGTATGTCATGGCTGGACTACTTCTGGGTGATGGTGACCTGAGTTTGGAGATGGTCTGACCTGGTGAGAAGACAGAAAAGGAGATGCTCATTGTCCTTGGGCTGTAGTGGAATTGCTCAGCCTGTAGAACCCGCAGGCCTTGGGGAAGGACTTGTGGGGAAAATGGCATTGATGCTTTTGGTACAGAGTGAGCCTGCAGGCTAGTGTTGGAGATGGTGTCAGGTGGGTGGGGAGTGTTCTGGAAGGTCTGATAAGGAATGACAACGCCATTGCCAAAAAGCAGAGCCTTTACCAGGTTTGTTGTACACCTGACTGACAGCTGAGGTAGCTGCTGGTGACAGTTGCCTCCCTCTGCGTAGAAGACACCAAAGTGAGTAATCTGGTGTGTTATTCCAGTAAAATTGACTCAATAAATACCAAAATAAGTAGGTATTAAACTCAGTTCTTCATAGTCCCCTGAAGTCTTTCAATTCATGCTTTACTTGAAAAGCTGTTGCCCAAGAAATTCAAGCAGTAAAACTGGCGATGCTTTAAAAACTGCTAAACTCAATCCCATGTGTATGGATTGAAAAGCAGTAATTGAAGTCTGTGTCCCCTTGCAGAGCCCTCAGTGTGTGGCTGTAGCTCGAGCCTTATCTCACTGGTGGTGTTGGCTGGAACTTACTGGTTTGAACCCAGCTGGGATTGCTTGAGATTGGTCTTCAGCAGCTCAGTCTTGCAACTTGACTGTTACTAGGGATTAGTCTTGTTCTTAAACCCTTTCCTTCCCCGTAAGGGTGGGTTGTCACAGTACTCTTGTGTCTATTTGGGTCTTACCATCCTTGCAACTTCCTGCAGGAATCGTTGCTGGCGGAGGCCGTATTGACAAGCCCATCCTGAAGGCTGGCAGGGCCTACCACAAGTACAAGGCAAAGAGGAACTGCTGGCCACGTGTCCGTGGTGTGGCCATGAACGTGAGTGTTTGCAGTTGGTGTTACCACTGCCCTTCCTTGCAGTTCAGAAAGGATTGGTGTGATCTGGGGACGAGATAATCGCTGCTCCACGTGAAAAGCGAAGCAGTTGAACTTTTTGTTCCCTTCTTGGGTTTGTTGGTGTTGAACATCCTTTGCTTGTTTCTGTGGTTACATTGCTGGTTTGCCTTCCCTCTCCGCAGCCTGTAGAACATCCCTTCGGAGGGGGTAACCACCAGCACATCGGGAAGCCCTCAACCATCCGGAGAGACGCTCCCGCCGGGCGCAAGGTCGGTCTCATCGCGGCCCGTCGCACAGGCAGGCTGAGGGGAACCAAGACTGTGCAGGAGAAGGAGAACTAAACAGCCTCTGTGGAGGTTACAGAATAAATTTTTCCAACACAGCCTGTGTGAAGTTCATGGTGTCTGATGCTACAGTGGGGCTAAAGTAGGGATGATGCTCAGGTTGTGAGGGGTGAAAAGGGTTTTTTCCCCCCTCCCTTGCCTTGGAGAGCAGGGGGATTCTCTCAGCCAGCACTTTTGTAAGCTGGTCCTGCAGGCTGCAGTAACAGTGTGTGGATGCTCTTGTGCCCTGGTGTGGTGATGACGCTGGGGTTGCTTAGGCCTGACAAAGCATGACAGACCAATCAAGTAATCCCTTGGTTACCTGGTTTAATTTGAGAGTCTGGCTGAAATGGGGCTCAGTTTTCCAAGTTCATAGTCTTGTAACATAATGGTTTTCCATTTTTATCTACTCTCGTTTCTTTGGAGGAAGTTGTACAAAGGAAGTGTTTCAGCTCCTATTGCTGTAAGGTTTGGGCTTCCTTTTGGAATCATCAGGCTCCAGCCAAATCAAAGATACTCCCTCTGAGCACAAATTGAGAAGTGTAAGGGTCACATAACCTGCCTCTTTTATTCATCAGTTTGGGAAGGGCAAACTGCTTGAAAATTCTCACCTGTGAAGGCTGTTCAGTTTGTCATTATAGGGTGTTCTCAGGTGCTGTAGTAACATGGGCAGTAGCACTGAAGTCCTACTGGGAAGCTGTATTCTCATAAGAACAGCCCACTTTTTGGAGGGGAATGAGGGAAAACTCAGGGGGGTTTATTGCAAAAGGGCTTTATTCACAGCTTTTCTGAACTGGCCTTTGGAGGGAAAAAAGTACAAGTTTGTCAAAGCAGATGGGGCTCAGCTTTATGTTTGAGCACACCTAAAGCCAGGGCTCCTGTTCATTTGCAGCAGCCCTGGCTGTGCCAGAGGGGTCAGTGCTGAGGGCACTGTAGCCAGACCTCCACACAGGAGTATGACTTGCATTGATGGGAATCCAGGGCAATGCAAAAGCAAGGAAAATAGTTTCCTGTAGCCATCCACAAAAACAATACTAGAGCTGGTCACATGCCTAGAGAGGGAAAGGTGATTTTAAAAACCTCCAAACTACACACCTTGAAAAAAGGCATCAGATCCCATTTGGGGAAAACAGAAAAGGCAATGACAAGTTTTGTTTCTGTCCGTATTCCCCCAATACCATCAGAGTTTGTGAAGTTCAAATCTCATGTTTCTGCCATGAGGTCAGAAGCTCTTGCTTTTGTGCCTGGGTTCTCCTGATGTGGACCTAAATGTGACATTCCTCCCAAACACCATCGGGAGAACAGTTGAGGTATTTCATATTCCAGAACAGCTTGCATTAAATGCACCTAAAGGACTCGCAGAAACCAGGGTTTCCAACCACCCTTGGATTTGTTGACTCCATGTATTTTCTAGGGAAGGGGGAGATGGTTTCTGACAGCACTTGTCACCTCTGCTGCTGATCCCAGGCTCTGACAGTGTCCCACAGGCGTTCGTGGCCAACAGCCACAGGATTCAGTGCACGACATCTGTGGGTGGGGAGTAATTGCACAAACAAAGTACCACTTTATGGTGCTGAGGGCAGCTACAAACACGTTCAATGTAACCATACAGGATGCAATGCTAAAATTCACACAGTGGTGTGGGGGTTTTGGAGATTTTGGGCCACTCGCCAAACTCCTGTTGTGAGTTACTGCTATCACAGTACAGTTTGCTGTTATGAACATGAACATGGAACTTTAAAAAGCCACACTGACATTGGAAAATGGCCACAAGGCAAACATTTTCCAGGGGCAAAATTCTCTCCCCCACCAGCTCAGTGCTAAAAATTTATGAAAAACAGGAGGGAAGAGCAAATTAGATAAAGTGACTGAAAAATCAGAGGATCTAAAGAAGCCAGCCTAAAGTGAAAAATGTAAGTAAACTGAAATAAATTTTCCAAAGTGAAGGTCTAATCTAAGCTCCAGCAGGTTGCCTCACAGGGGAAGGTAAGAGAATGAACAATGCAACGAGAATAAAAACAATACCCATAAAATAATCTGTTGAGTCCCTAACAAGCTTCTTTCAGCCTGGGAGGATCTGGAAAGCACTGAATGGACAAGGAAGACGGGGCTGGAGGGAATGTCAGTCCCTGTCCTCTGTGAGGGCTGAACAGCATCAGGCAGGAGGTTCAGCTCCTGAATCTATGCTGTAGGAATCAGAAATCAAACTGGACAGGGACACTGCAAAGGAGAGGGAGCCTTCCTTTACCCCCTTGGCTGGCGGGGTGGGTGTCTGAGCTCTACTGAAGAAGCTTTAACACAAAAACACTTGAATGTAAATTAGCAAAATAAACAAACAGTGCTCAATAGAAAGCACACGGCTCCTTCCATAGTCTTGTGCTTCTCCTACCCCCATAACTCACTGGATAGAATCATAGGATGATTTGGGTTGGAAGGGACCTTAAGGACCATCTAGTTCCAACTCCCCTGCCATGGGACTAATCAGGTAGGGTGTTGCAATTATGCTTTAATTATTAGTCATATCCAGGAACCTCTTGCTCAAACCAGCAGTTCTGATGTGCAGGACAGAAAACAGTTGATTTGCTTTTATAGTTTATATCCAGGATACTTCATGGATGAGTGTCTCAATTTGCAGCCCTAATGACATGAGCTACTATTTGAGTAGTCAAACTTCACAAACTACAGCCATGTTTATTATTAATAATAATAAAAAACTTAATGTAAGGATTAGCATGGTTATAAGGACATCAGAAATCTTGAAGCCAACTCCATTTTAAAGGCAGTTGTTAAGTGTTGATGCAGAAATTTCAGAGCTTATTTCCAGTATAAGGCTTTGCTTGCTAAAAAATAAAGAAGAAAAGATACACGTGAGGTAGAAAAAAATCAGAGCAAACCCACCCAGAGAGTTTTTGCAAGAAAAGAAGTGAGAGAAACAAGCTTTGGCAAGAAGATAATGATGCTGTTATGCTGAACTTACCAGGTAAGTATTTGTCAAATTGGAGGGAAATGCTTTGGGCTGTGTTTTCAGCTAATGTAAAAGCCACAGGAGCCCAAATTCTAGAAGGTTTCAGGGAGTCTGGTGATCAATAAATCATTACAGCCTCCACAGAAGTGAAATTAAAAAATGGCTTTTTTTGTCCTGTGGCATTAACAATGCCTCAGACATGTGAGAACAGAAACGTTTGTGAGAGTCACTTCACATTTTTGCTGTCTTCATCAAAAGCTTTCTTCTCCAAGTTTGCAGCCAGCAGTGCCCTGTTGGGAAACATCCCAGAGGGCACCCTGAGCTCTCAGTTTTGCTCACGTGTCGATGTGCAGAGAATTCACACGCACATCCCCTCGGGTGGGGGACATCGACTGAACAGACCCACAAACGGCTGTTACAGAATTGCCAGGGCTGGGAGGGACCTCTGGAGATCCTCCAGTCCAACCCCTCTGCCAAGGCAGGGTCACCTGGAGCAGGTGGCACAGGAACACATCCAGGTGGGTTTGGAATGTCTCCAGAGAGGGAGACTCCAGACCCTCCCTGGGCAGTTTTAGTTCTCGCCACCTTCAACATAAAGTTCTTCCTCATGTTGAGGTGGAATCTCTTGTGTTGCCTGTTTCCCTGATGTCTTGTTTAAACAGGATTTTTTTTAATCTAATGTTAGTGCTACAAATTCCCAGTAACTTGCCATTGTTTTGCATTTTCGTTTAAAAATCTTCAAGATCAAACAGATCTTGAACCAGAGGTTTCCAGTGGCTCTTTTACACCCACCTCACGTTCCTTGAGGTGATGGCAGAGCAAAACAACTGGGCAATGGGCACATTGTACAAACAGGGTAAGAGCAGCTCCCCAGCAGCTGCATCAGCTCCTGTCGGCCTGGAATGTGGAAGGACACCTGTCCCTGGAACAACCCCTTGTACTGCGGAAGGGGAGGTGGCACTCACAGAAGCCTTTGGCCCTTGGCAGGCATGAAGGTGAGGTGATGCCCAGAGCATTCCCATGCATCCAGCTCTTCTCCAGCCACCACAGCACAATGGAGCTGGTCCATGGGTGCTACAGTAAATTCAAAGGCAGCAGCAAACCTGGCTCTTTTCCCAACTTGAGGACACCCCAGCTTTACCTCCCTGTCTTCGTCACAGTGAGTCTCCTCCAGCAACAACTTTGTTAGACTGTATTTTAATAAATTCAACAGAAGAGGCCTCCACTAGCCCATTCTTCAATTAAGTCCACATTTTATTTATGGTTTGCTGTTGGTACTTCAATCAGATTTATATATACATAATCTAAAACCTACATCAAAACCATGTTGACTGCTCTGAAGACCGAGAGAAGTGACACGATTGAAGTTTTCTTCCACAGCTCTATGGTAAGTCTACATTCCCACAGCAGGTTTTTGGTTCAGGTTGCAGAAGTGTTCAGAAAGCCAATGCCAGGTCTCTCTCAGACTCGGAGTGGGAGGGTTACACAGTTCTCTTTAAGCATTTCAGTCTTCCACACAACCACAGTAGCAATCAGAAACATATTTTTCATTCTAGATAAACACCTGGGTTGATCTGCAGAACCCTGGCTTTTCACATTCTCACATCCCTCCCTTTCTAAGCCCTCGCCAACACAGCTGGAACCCCAAGTTCCTCCCTACGGTTGCATTATCTGAGCATTAGTTGTGAAAGGATTTGATGCTACTTCACACGGGTACTGAGGCAGCACGAGGGGCTGAGTCAGCAGCGTTTGTGAGTCCACGTGGCGCCACCTGAAAAATGCCAGTTCCTCCACTTTGACGCAAACACAGGTACCTCAGACGATCCCATGCACCCCCAGGGGAGCAGGGACTGCCCGTGCCTGCCCAGCAAACAGCCCCAGCAGGTATCTGGGCCCCGGTGTTGGCCTGACCCAGAGCAGCTCCCGCGCTGCTGGAGCCGCTCCCGGCGGATCAGTCGGCAACGAACGTCAAGAGGTAGAAAGTATTCACAGAGGCAGCTGGGGAAGCCCCTCGCTCAGCCCACTCCCTGTCTTTATTTGCTCAGAGGATTCGACTCGGGACATCTCAGAGGAGAAGAAGGATAGAAAACGCTTTACATGCTACTTAATCTGAAGCTCCTGCGAGGAATGAGCTCCGGGGATCCCGCGGTTCAGGACGGTTCACACCGGGAGGGCTCCCAGGCTGCTCCCAGTGGGTGTGCGGGGCCAGGCAAAGCCCAGTTCCAGTTCCCCGGGGATTTCACACAGCACGACCTCTCCCTTCAGGGAAATATTCCCATTTCTGCTATTTCACCTGTCCCTAATCACGCACAGGAGAGGCTGATAGAATTTCTATCATTAAATCCTGAAGACCTAGTCTTCACATTTCTAAGCTTTTGAATTTGCTTCCAGAAAACCCCTCTGAGGACTTTAAAGCACCTACCAGGTATTTAAATACAATCAAGTATATTAAGTGTCCAAGTTTTCAATCAGCCTTCTTTTCCAGAGTAGATTCCAGCAAAACCTACTGTTTTTATTCACCTGTACAAACCAACTGTCCAATACAGAAAATGAAGGGGGGAAAACAATCCAACCAACTAATCAATCAAAGAAACCCAATAAGCCACAAGATATTAGAATTCCTGGGCGCCATCAGTAGCACAAAGCTTTCCAATTCCACATAAATTACGAGATTTGAGAGATGACAAAGCCCACCTGGTCAAGGCTGCTGCTACTGCACTGGAAAAGGCTCTGCTCTGGAGGCTGCCTGGCAAACATGGTTGGGGTGGGTTTTTTTTGCAGCAACAAACAGCAGGACAGCAGGTGGGGGTAAAAAAAAGAGGTAAAACATCATCATGGCAAGTGAAGGGATTTGATTCCAAGAAAATACAAAAATATTAAATATAAAAATGATCCTCGCAATCCAGAGTGAAAACCTCTGTAAGAAAGAATCACAAGAAATGATGGACAGGAATTTAGGGGCAGAGGGACAAGAACTGAGCAGCATTTCAATAAATAAAGCTACAAAAAAAGGCCAGTATCTTTAAAAGCTGCACCTACAGAGGTATCACTACAGCAAAGGAACAGAGCTGCTCGCTTAATGGCTCAGGTGAAACCACACTTGGAAAGCATTCCTCCAGCCCTGGGCATTGTATGGAACCAGAAACAGCACATCACCACAATGGAAATGTGGATTTAGGGAAAAAACCCAAACAGTGAAAGACTTTGCTCTGGTAAGGACTGAAAGGGATGTCACTGCAAACGCATCAGGAAGCTGCAGACTGTGCAGCTGACACCACTTTGGGCAATATAAACCAGGTTACCAGAATAGCTGTTGCAAACTAAGAATAAAAATTAACATTATCAGACATTTTGAGTAGTACAGAGACAGAGAAGGAAGGAATTATCTTGTTTTTCTATGGTTAGATTTTGGACGAATTCATAGGCCCTTTTTCCTCTTATTTCCATTCCTCAAGGTTAGCTCACGGTTAAAGACTAGGAGACATTTTTTGCACATTATTTTGACCACTGAAGAATGACCCTGTCATTTCAGAATTGTGCTGATGTGATTAAGGCTATATTAAATTCTTCCAAGGAAACAGCCTGTAGGTCAGTTTTATTATCAAAAAGCGGCTTTGAGGAATTCTAAAGCTAAAAAGTACAGAGCTGGGTATTTAAAAATCCAATGAAAAGTTAGCCCTTATTCAGGAGAGTGTTTTTCTCCTTCAGAAACTGGTTCCCTCGTGCTTGTTTCGATTGCACTGTCTGCAAACAAGACAGATCTGTCTTTTGTGCCACCCACTGATTGATCTTGACCCCTATGACATGTCACCAACTTCCACTCTTACAGTGCTGAAATCAATTGAAATCGCTCAAATGCTGTTCAAATCCAGGGATCTACCACAACTTGCATTAGAAAATCAGACTACAGGATGAGGATCTTTGAATTTAACAGCTGGGAACTACACCAACACACTTCCACCAACAGCCTACCCTAACACACACTGCAGGGATGGGACTGAGCACTTGCTCTGCTAGAAAAGGACAAAGGAATTGGCTACTGGATACTTTAAAAGAGTCACCCCAAGGGAGCTGACGAAGAAATAAAAGTGCATTTATGGTATAAACCTTACAGAGCTCCACAGTGTGAAAAGTGACAGTGCTGGGGTTGGGTTAAATCCCTTCCAGCACAGCAGAGCTGTCCGGTCTGGAACAGAGGGCAAGTCTCAGTGTGACTGACACGACAATCCCCAAAGACCACGGGAAGGCAGGACATGGACACCCTGGAACGGCACGGAGGGCACACACAGGGAGGTCACTGCTCCAGTGTAGGGATCCCAGCTGCAAGCCAGGAAAAAACATGCACTGAGCTTAAAAGAGGGGCTTGCTGTCATCTTCCTCGTGAGACCACCTGGAAGCGGATCAGCAATCCCTGCAGGAGGAAGCAGCTGGGCTCCTTTCCCCTTGCTTTGTTACTGCAGCACCACCATGCAGCACACGGGATGTGCAGGACAGCTCCTACTGCTCCCCAGAAAGCCTGTTCTGCCTGGCTCTATAGAAGGCAGGACTTTATACCCAAGACCTCATGGCTGTGGAAAAAGTGGTATCATGAACATGATGGAGGGCATGAAAAGTAAGCAGATGGGGAGCCCAAATTACTGTTGTCCTGATTACACTGTGCTGAAGCAGGGCCACAGATGGGAGACTCCCCCACCTGTGTTAAGAAATGTGAGGTCAAGCATCCCACCCTCCCAAAAATTAAGGTGTGTGTCTTCCATCACTGGGAGGAATTTGCTTTCAATGTGGATTTGCAAGTGTGGACTAATAAGGTTTAGCTAAGATATTTAAACACTTAATTGGTTACTCTGCAAATTTCCTAACATGCCACTTGTTCCCCTAGTTTCTACAGTCAGTCTTCAGCTTTCATTTGAAGTTAAATCCACTGCACTGGAAGCCTCCCTGCAATGCCCAGTAACTGCAACTCACACCAACAAAAGCATTGAGCCACTTTGCCCTGACACAGTTTATCAGCCTATTCATTTCTGGCAAAAGACTCAGAGGTAGACAAAATTTATTTCAACCAAAAATGGAGTAAATTGCTACAGCAGCCAATTTTTGCCCATTTTAGCTTTGGCAGAATGGCTAATCTCATTCTCTCCTGGAACTCAGGAAATATATAGGAAGTTTTGGAACCATAAGTGCTTTTTCACGATACATATGCTAAAACACACAAGCTAGGCACAACAAAGTGGCTGAGAAGGCATAACAGCAATTATGATAACACAAATCTCTCATGTTGTCTGAAGTTTCACTTAGGAAAAAAAAAAAAAAGAGAAATGTCATTGGGGAATTTAATTTCTTTCTGGCTCCATTTCAGCAAGATACACCAGCTTGAAAAACAGAAAACTCAAATTTTCAGAGCTGGTAGTCAGCAGGGAAAATAATGTGAAAAATTCCAAGTCAAGCAGAGTCCTGTTCTGCTTGTCCATCACCACAAGATGGGGTCCTGCAGGACAAACAAGCTCTGACTGAACCCTGAGCCATCTCCTCGTTGTCGAAGGGGTAACACAGGTGCAGGTGACCAACTCTGTGACTGAAACGTAGCACATTTACTGATACACCAACAGTCACTGAAATCCTTTGATATATGGCTGTACTATTTTTAACACTGACAGTAGCAGATGTTAAAAAGCTTATTTTGCTCACTAAACAACCACAATCCAAACGTACAACAGGGAGAAATTCTGCGTAGTAAGGTTATGGATTTCCCCCGAGGTCAAACTACACATTAAACCCCATTTAACATCACCTATGGATTTTCAGTTTCTATGTATCCCACGTTACACTGCCAGGAACACGAGTAATTGCTTTACTATTTATTGGCTCATTTTATGGAAGACCAGAGATTCCCTAGAAACTGTTCTGAACAGAAAAACAGGACTGAAATCAGTGATGGGGGAGTTAAATCTTTAGGCACTTGGAGGAAAACTGCTTTAAAGTGTGTGCCATCACCAACGAGGTATCACCAGGTGTATCGCCTGAAAGTCACCTGCCAAAATGCTGCAACAGTAACATGCATATCAAACTTTTTGCTTGTACAGTATTTAAGTACAATTCAAAATTGTTTTGCCCAGAGTGAAGAAAACATTGCACCTTACACCTGTCTAAAAAGCAGCAGCTGCAGCAAACAAGACAGGTTTGTCCTTCTTCATGTCACAAAGATGCACAATATTCGCAATTTGCTGCCTGAAAAACAACTGCCACTGCAGCCATTCCCAGTTCAGGGACAGGGGTGGGTATGGCTGAACAAAGCCACAGCCTTAAAGTGTCACAGGTTTGACATGTCTCTACAATCATTGCACTATTAAAAGCAAACACATTTGGCAAGGCTGAACTAGCACATTATATATTTTACCCATATAGTAAAAAATACGTAATAATTGCCTCTGAGATAGCTTGTTTAACAATTACTGGTCCAAATAAATATGAACTATTTCAACTTGAGAACTCAGGGTAGAATTTTTTTAGTTAAAACCTCCAACAAGCATTCCCAAACACAAATGGGAACACTTTATTCAAATTTTCTAAGTCCAGGTAAAATGGTGTTACTAAAAAACTATGAAAAAATCTGAATTAACTTGAGCACTAGGAAAAACATGGAAGCATAAAAGTGATCATCGCTACACAGCATATTCAAAAATCTTCTGTGTCCCTCCCTTGTTACACTAAATGCCTAAGAATGCACTTGCAACTGGATTTGCCATTGTTCATTTCAAAACTACAGACCTTTAATTTGATAAGCAGCTTTGTTTCTATCAACTCATTTGTAAAAAACACCATCAAGCTTGTGCTCTTAAATATATATATGTATATATAAAAACATACAAAAAGTACAAGATAAATCACATTAAGAAACTTTTACAGTGTAATTGTCCTAATTATTTTATTCTTAAGGGCCAATTGTTGGGTTTTTTTTTGTGCACAGTATCTCAATGTGACTGTTGTTCCAGAATTCAGCATAGTGCCACTGCACAGAATTCACCTTTCTGTGCAGTCCATTAAAAAACAAAACCCCAAAAAACAACACACACCACAGGACAAAACATTCTTCTTAAATCAAATCTATTTGTGAATTCAGCAAAATAATTTCTATAAAATAAAACAGCAAAATATTTAAATAGTATAGGGTGGGCTGTATCTGTTTTGCAGGGGTATTTGGTTTTTAGACAGGTTCCAAAAAAATTACACACATTCAAGTTACCAATTTTCATTTAAATACAGTATTTACTGATGCGTTTCTTTAAGTCTTTAAACAAATGTTTATTCTGGAAGAGATACCTCAGAATTGTATTTGACTAACCAGTAGTTTCTTTTATATTTAAACCCTGCTTCTAATGTTAAGATTTTCTGTATAATGGATAAAGAGCTAAGACAATTCTCGCTTTCAAGTAGAACTGTGAACGAGCAGAAAACCAGCAAGTTAACTTGGTGCAGTGGCACTCACAAGTACTCTGTGATTTTGTTGACTTCCACTTCACTGGGATGCAGTAGAAGGAAAGTGTTAGAAGTTTATCTAATAAGCTCTACCAAAGAAACAAAACAAGCACACCAAATACAGTCTATTATGCTCCAGGCATCCTGGCATAGCAAATTTTTGCATATTTGTTTTAAATCTTTTAAATTCCTATTACTGAAAACTAAGTGTTCTTTATCCCACCCAGAGAGAGAACTGTCAAACATCAGATGTGAGGAACATATGTGAAACTGAAAACCACTTGTTTGTCACATTTTCCCTCCCCATTTTAAAGTCTAGGTGTAAGAAGAAAAAGTTCTGAGCAATACAGTTGTCACATTGGGACAACTGCTGTCACGTTTGTTTTTGTTGTTTTTTTTCCCCTCATTGGCTACACTAACTTGGTGTGAAGCCATGCTAAATGTTACAGCATAACTATAGCTTCAAAGTGATTAACCTAATACCAGAATGAAAAAGGCAATGAAAAAAAGATCTAGAAACAATGTTACATCACCAATTTTCCACATCAACCAAATAATTAAAAGGTTACCAGCCATTACGTTGCTCATAGTAAAATCGACTCCAGTGGCAAAGAATTAACATGAAACTATTTTTGTGGTTGACATGGATAGGCTTTTTCGTCAAGGAGTTGATCCAACTGCCGTGAGGCAGGCAACACTGGTTGCAGAGCGCAGCAGATATATCAAGAAATTATTTTTTTGTTTTTGTAGATCTGTGAGTCTCATCAAGACAAAAAAAAAATGTTTCTTGCTCAAGAATTAACAGTCAAACATTAATATACTATATACACCTTTGCCATTTACACATTAGCATCAGGCCATTTATTACAAAACACTATACACTTTCCACTGCAGGCGGGTTATATATTGACAGCAATTTTCTGCAGATAAGACAGTGAATAGACTCTCCACTCCATGTTGATTAGGAATAGTTTTTCTAGTTTTAAATATTAGCCAGACACAGAGAAAGGTTGGACTGTAAGGCCTGGGTGCACAGTCTTGATGGAGCAAGTTAATTGATTATGTGCATTTCACTAATCTTTTGTCTGAGGCGGGGAAACTTCTTCACTGCCTTCGTAGTTTTCTTGTGCTCGTTGGCCAGTTCGCTGAGGGTTGTTCATATGATGTGCTGCCGGGCCCGTATATGGCTGTCCATGCACGTGGTTATTCTGCAAGAAAGCAGAAACATTTTAAAGGGACTTTAAAGTTGGTGGGCTGTTTGTTCACTCACTGCTGTCCCCCTTTCCATTCAGACCACTGAACAGTATCCTCAAGCACACCGAACTTCTGTGTGAGCACACATCCCAGCTTCTTGATTCCTGATTCACACCTTCCACTTACCTTTGTGATTTACACAGAAGGTAAACATTCAACTTGTAAAAATACAAGATCAGTTGAAGTAGTAATTTCACCTTTTGAATAACAAACAGTTACATGCAAAGCAAAAGCAGCAAGAAAGAAAAAAAAGAAAGAGGTTGCCTACATGCTGCCACGTTAAACTGTGCATATACTTTATTAGCAGAGTCAACCAGCTTGATTTATTTCCTAAAACAATGGAAAAAGCACACCTGTATTTATGCAGCACACTTTATTTTTTAATTTTTCAATGTTATAGAACTGAATGAAATCTAGACCAGCAGTTTTCTGCAGCACCTCTGCCCCAATTTGAAGAGTCATACACAGATCTGGCCAACAAAAACACCTCATTTATCTACTGTTTTGCAGAGTTTGTGGAGAAACTAGGAATATGAGGATTGTGTGTGTTAGTGAGAAATGCTGTCTCTTGCAAGAAAGTGAACACATCACACGGATAATGGTGAGGTTACAGAATGTGTCTGAACTTGGGAGCTCAGAAAGGAGTGCGAGAATCTGCATGACTTACCAACTGCTCTGCTGAGAACATCAAGTAAGGAAAGCAAGATGGAGGGGAAAACGGATTTGGGCAGGAAAGGAAATTAAATTAGCAGATTTGGAATATATAAAATTAATTGGAACAAAAAATGGCAACTAAGTGAGGGATCTAGTAATTAGTCAATTCAATAAAAAAAACCCCTAGTTACGATTTCTTTCAGATCTGGCTTTCCACTGGAAAATATCAACAAAGCCAGCATTTAATGTAAAAGCAGATTTAGATTTTATATGTACTTCAGATTTAGAGATCAGTGTTCACAGCACAAAGCCATCTGCTTTTTTCCAAAAGCCTTCCATATATACAAACTGAAATTCAGGCCTTGAGGCTTGATTTTATATTTGAAAACAAGAGAGCAACTCACTAAATATTATCAATGTCAATAAATACGACAGAATCAAATTCAGTCACTGAGATGACATCAGTCCCTCTTGCTCTTTCTGTGGATGATTAATCCCTGATCTCATAAAATTCGCACCTGAAGCTCTGATGGTGAAACTGCTGCTGGCAAAATGGAGGTATACCTTTATCTTTCTTCCTCCAAGTGTGATATTTGACAATAATATGTTTCTGGCTAAATGCCTATAATTTAAGTTACCATAAATGCTAAAAAAACCAAACTTGAGACTGAATAAATAGTTCAATTGAGAGCTTTTACCTGTTGATACTGGGAACCAGGTGAATGGGGATACAGTGGGGCATCTTCAGGTGGAGAAGACTCATGTTCGTCTGGGGCATCAGGATCATCTGGTTCCTAAAGTTTGAAAAAACCCATTTAATTTACATAGGTAAAACATATTACAATTATTCCATCCAGAACCAATTCTACATGAAAGTGATTGTTTCAGACATGCTTGGAGAAAAACTCCACTCCACAGTGTCACCCGTAGCTTGTATTGTACTGCATAAAAATCCCTGCCATCACATATTACTGGAAATACAGACTTATTCATAATGGACTTTAAATAGTCAATTTCAGTTCTATACTGCTAATTCTCTAAGTGACAGATGCCTATAGAAACAGCAATAAAAACTGAAAAATGCACAAGAGTATGAAACTGAAAATAAAAAATGTATTTATAAAATCCTTATGGAATTTGTTACCTTTAACGACCAGAGACTGTTGTTAAGCTTAATTATTTACTGAAGCACTTTAGTCAAATTTTTTACTGAAGTCAAATTAATTCTTTACCTCCTCTGGGCAGAGTTCACAAGCCTTTGCAAGAGTCATTCTAGCACTGTGTGACCTCTCTAGGAAGTAGCCATTTGATGTTTCATTGCTCTGTATTGGTGGAGACCAGTTATTGTAGGTGTATTGGGGATTGCCAGTGTAAGGTCTACGCTCAAGCTCATCTCCAAGCCATTCTACTGCCCAGGTCCATTTTCTCTTCAAATCTCCATTGCTCTGCAGATGGAAAATGAACAATTCAGAATTATTTCCTTTAATCTTGAAAACAGAATAATTTTCCTTTCCTAAACATCAGCTATTAGAGAATCAGCTACCAACCCATCTGCTGCTGTTCTGAAAAGTCCCCAAATATCCCTTTTTGTACATAAAGAACTTCAAATTTGAAAGGAAGTCTGTGGATTTGCAGCTGCATCACAGAACCATGAGTATGAATTTAACCAAATTGCTTTCAAACACATATACTGACCTTCTGACACAGAAAGATTCAAATGAGTTGTACCTGGAAGTTGTAATTTCACTGAAGTGATAAAAACTGAGTAACAGTGGGTTTTTTTGTTTTCTTTAACATAGAACTGGGAAAAAAAAGAAGCAAGAAACAGAATGAAAGGTATCACCTGAAGGATCTGGTAAGCTACAGGACAGTTGCTAAAGAGAGCTACCATGCACTTTATACACTGGTAAGCTCTTTTCTGATAATGATTCTTCGAGCGCTGAATGGTGTCAAATAGTCCATCCCTGTCATCTGGGATTCCCTTAAGTGCATTGTGAATCCTAAAAAAAAACCAAACCAAAACAACAACAAAATTTCAGCTGTTAAAGACTTTGAGTATTTGAATTAAGGCTTCACTTATAATGTAATTATAAAAGGGATGACTTGTGTTCTGACTTCTGGTGCTAGTCAAGAGATTTTTTTAAAATCAGAGAACAAACGACATATATATATATAAAACTTTTATTTTTAGCATGTTTGGTAGTATTTAAACTAACTGAACAAGATATATAAAAAATGTAAGTATGATTAATTCTAATCACAGTAAGCAACCATAGCTGGTTAATTTTTATTACTTACATTTAAAGTATCTACTTTTATAGATACAGCAGTTACAAAATAGCCCTGTTATCCCAATAGGTCCTTACAGAACTGGAACAGTGAAATCCTCAACATAATGGTTACTTACACTTAGTTGTATTTCTCAAAGATGCACCCTTTTCCATGCAGTTCCTCTGAAGAGGAACTAGTACATATTTGTGCATGGGGATATGGAACTGGGGCATTCCCTGGAACTAAGCCCAGTTTCTGTGCCTTCTGCTCTCAAACAGGGGGTAGAGGAATTAACTACTACTCTGAAACTGTGCAAAAACTGTGAACTGACATATTTCTGGCTTTGCAAAAAAAGGTCTCAAAGAGCTACACTGACGGTGGGAAAAGCAAGTGCCCTCTTCCCTCCCAGCCCTGGCAGAGGCAGTGAATGGCCTGCAGGCAGCCGCCAGCCCAGGCTCCATCCATAAAGCCATGAGGAGCCTGACTTCAGCCTTTCTAACTGAATGGCACTGGCAATGTTATTATCCCAAACTCGGCAATTGAACTTGTCAAATCCAGAGAAATTTAAGAGAGTGGGCCTGATGCCAGCCAAGGAACAGCAGCAGCGATCTGGCAGTACCAGAAGACAAGAAGTGCCGAGGGACAGACACTGCCCCTGAGGTCAGGTGATGTTTGTTTTCAGGAGTTACAAGACACCGTTTACCATGGACAGTTTCACTGTTTGTTGTTTTAGTTGTTTGTTTTTTTAAAGAAAATACAAAGATAATTTAACTGTCTGAGTATCACAGCAAAACCAAGGAACAGGACAGATCCAGTATTTCAGTCAGTGGATGTCTGCAGCTGGCCATTTAACAGCCCTCTGCTGAAGCCTAACACAATTCCATACAACAGTGCTGCTGCTGAGACTGCAATCGTGAGCGTGGAGTGATGTATTTCTCCAGGGAAGCCATCTACAACATTCACCCCCCTTCATACCCTGTTATTTCAAATGTAGCATTACCCACAACAACCACTTACTGACTTCTTGCCTGCCGTTTAACCCAAAAAATAAAACTATTTAACTTCCTGTCTGCTAAAGTATGCCCACCGTCCAGCATTCTATGGACTTAGACACACCTTACAGAAGCATTTGTTTATCAAGAAGAAAATATAAGCAAACTGCATCGTATATGCATTACATACACATACATATGCAAAACTGCAAAGCCTGTGTGTAAATTTCTGTCACTTCACTAAACTGTAATTCCTCTAAAGAAAACAAGGAAATCTCTACAACTCAGTTGTCACATTTTGGAGTGTGGTTAAGCCAAACCACCACCCCCTCTGAGTCCCTTCTAAACTAAGGCCAGGGAACTCATAACATCCTAAAAGAGCTGTCTACTGCCACAGGTTAAGGACAGGAGTCCACTCCCACACCTTCACTGCACACAGCAAGTGTGCTCTTAACTCAAGTGTTTTAAATGTCCACAGGTGGAAACTATTTAGTAAATCCAATACTACCTATAACCACTTATTATGAAACAGTGACATTTTTTAAATACTGACAGGCAGCATGCTGATGACATTTATTTTGTGTTATTTCATCTACTGCTTTTATATAAAACCCTTGGAAAATTGACTATTCTCACAAATAGCCAGTATTTTCAATAATGACACTTTTTTAATCTCAACTTTGTAAAGCTTTATTCTGCAGACATACAGAAACTAGGTTTTAAACTAGACTAATATATAATATGTTGAAGTTAAAATTCTCTTGAAATGTGATCACATAGAGAACACTTCTGTATGAAATACACTTTTCTCCCACATTCACACTTTATGCATGTCTTGGTATCATTCCCAGAACTCCTTAGCAGGACCAGGCTACCACTGACCCTCCCGAAGGGGATGTTTCTCAGAATTAATCCAAGCACCTCACAGGAAACACTAATTCAGCCTAAACTTCACATTCTCTTCTATGGGAAAAATCTTGGCTTTATAGGAATAGGGAGCAAATTTCTCAATAATAAGGAAGGTCAAAAATTGTACTTGTCCCAAAATTTCAGATAAAAACAAGAAAAAATGTTTTATTCGAGTACTTTGACTTAGGATCTACTTAAAACAAACCTCTTAAAAGGATTAGCAACAGAACCACCAGAAGAACAGTCTGTACAAAACAATACTGAATTATAAACAGACAGGTAAACACTGACCTGTGAGTTTGCCAAGAGTCCTCAATTAACAGGATTTGCAGAAGCAGATCCAAGTAAGGTCGAAGCTCGTATGTATATGAATATGCAACCTTAAAAAAGTGAAAATGCAGAGAACTTAAGAAAGCATTCCTTGAAGCACTGCAGCATACATGGTGCAGCACAAGAACACAATGAAGTTTTCTGTAATTTAAAGGATATTTCAAGATTCAAGACTTTTTAGAAAAGAAGTGTTGATTGTGGCAGAATTTTGGGGGTTGTGATTTTGTTCAATTTTTGTTTTGTTTTTAAATACAGTAAGTTATGTAAAGGACAAAATGTCTCCTCATGACTTTGTAACACAATTGATCTGAAGCCCCAAGCATGAGATGCTGAAGAAACTATCTTTAAAAATACCTTTAGAAAAGCAGAACTACAAAACGGCACTTTTCACTGGTATTGCTACTTTTAGGCAATGTGTTATCTAGGTTATCTTCAAAGGTTATTCTAAAATGTACAATATACAGCTAGCAAAATGTCAGTAATTTTTATTAGGATTCTTTCAAGTGCCAAACAAAAGGACACAGAAAAATGTGATGTTTACATGGGGGAAAAAAAAGGGCTAATATAAAGACATGCAGAAGTCAAAAGAGAAGTCAAAAATTTTGATTGGAGTGGAAAAGTGTGACTGATCTTACAGAGATTAGAAAGGAAATGTAAGACAAACCCAAAGATTCTTTGTTGGGTATGAAGCCAAGTATGTTCCGCAGACTTGTACAAAGAACCCTAAGAACATACTTGAAATAAATGCAAGGGAGATCTTGAGAAATTTTTCTAATTTTCCATGTAATTAAGAAGTTCTTTTATGGATAATGACAGAAAGCCTTTAGGAGATGCCCTTGGAATACATAAAGACCACCACAGTCTACTTTCCAATCTTAGCACAGCATTCCTGACTCATTAAAGGCCGACTGCTTTCCTAAATTCATAAAAGGACTTCTCTTAGTACTCCAACATGACCTACAGACCTAAGAGTGTCAATACTGACAGAGGAATGTTCATTTATCAAACACCTGTTCAGTATTCAATACAACACTCACATATAAGTACAGAATTTTGCATCCTACACATTTATAGTCCCATCTTTCTCCTGGCTTTTTATTTTTACCTGCCAAAGTAGTTCACTGAGGACTGTGGAAGAGAACTGAGGATTCTCCCAACAGCAGAAACGGAGCAACTTGATGGTCTCTTCAGAGTTGCTGCAATCTTCAATAATTTTCTTCACGTAACTAGTTCTCACGAACAGAATGTCTGCTACGTTCTGCTGAAGTGCCATTATAGGCTGAGATAAATTAGGATCACCATAAGGGTTGGCGAGTGGGGGATTACCTAGAACAAACATTTATTACAGATTAAAAGGTACTGAAGTACTTCCAGTGTAATCACTCCAAAATATAAATTGGTGCAACTCATCAAAAGACAATAAATGGAGAAAAAATGCAAATCCACTGCTAACAGCTGACTTTTGTTGAAAAAAATATGGTATGAAATAACTAATTTTCACGATTGTGAAACTTGACACTTTCTGCCTGAGAGAGCTACTGTTTGATAAGATTATGCAGTGACAACCAAAGCAAAACAGCTGGAAACATGTTCCTATGTAAGAGGAGAAATCACTGAGTTTCCTCAGTGAAATCCTCTTATCTCCTGAATTCATCTGCTTCACTGCCTGTGTAACACAGCCCACATCCGTCATATTTTAAGGACGCATCATCTATTTACTCCACAAGACAACGTGAAAGAGTTCAGAGGAGTATCTATGTCAGAAGAGTCCCATCTGAACCTCTGGAGTGTGCAGAAGTAATATACATATAAAATGTAAATAAATACATATCAAATATCAAAATTAATGTATCTTATTTTGTAAGCATCGTTCTGAGTAAGGAAAGACTGCTGATTTGCTCCTCATGTTTCTAAATTTGCAGTGGTTTGAGTTATTTTTGGAAGATGCCCAGAAGTCCAAGGGAGAGCTTTTCTAGCTTAATATGCTGAAGCAAAAAGTAACTTTATTCTGCACATAGTAATCATAACTAGTCAGAGTAATGTTCAGACAAACTAAATTTTTTTTTAGTACAATATTATGAATACGGTGAATATACAATTATTTTTCATACGTAGAGTATCTTTTCAGTGTAAGCTTCATGTAATGCTCTGGAAACAAACCCAATCGAAACTGCCAAATGATTCTCAAGCTTATTATAGCACAGTAAAATTTTCAGTTCATTAATCTCACTATAGCACATTCTAGCCTATTGACTTTTATAGCCTGACACATCAAGCTGTAATGAGTTTGCCATTAAATAGCTTCTCTACAGATTTCTAATTAGGTTTTGTAAAATATGCTTAACAGAACGTGTATATGTACAGACTATAAAGTCCACATGGCCCAATATTCTGTCACCATTTCTCAAAAATAATTGCACTCTATTCAGTTACTGCAGATATTAATGATTTACACTGTGGTTAATCAATTTCTAGCTGATTCTTTATCTTTTATAAATTAAAGTCCTGGCTTCTGTTTGTCATCTTGAGTGTGAACAAGCACCAAATCATATTCAAGAGCTACCCACAACAACACAACATCTCTTCATGATAAGCATTATTAGCTATCTCAGAGCCTGCTACAGTGGTTGTAGTGTACAAATTACTTTCATAATATAATTTTTATTGCTTATTCAGCATAAAAGTATCTTTATGCAACTCTTTATGTAACTATTCTAAACCCATTATTATTTTGTAATCAACAACCTCCTGCTTTCCTAATCAGTTCCTTTCCTGTATCTTTAAGGAATAAACCAAGCAGCAAACCAGTTTCACTTATGACAAACAGATCTCTGTCTTTAAACCAAAGGAATTGCTAAACACAAAAGGGAAACATTTTTCCAGCTAATCCACCTTACAAGTAATAGCTAAATATGCCCCAAAAGACATTTACTGATACAGTCAATGAATCTAAGGAAAACTGAAAGTCCACTCTACCATTGATAGAAGACTGCATCCTCGATGACACGTTGCAGCAACGGATCAGTTGTGACACAACCGTGTACAGCTTCCCCAGTTCAGCATACTGGTACTTAATGGGAGGGCCTGGACCTTCATCCAGAGCCACAAGCATGAAGGTTGCAGGAACATTCAGTTTCAGAAGTTGTGTCTTCTCTGCTACACCTTTATGGGGCAGGGACAAAAAAATACCTTGTTTCTGGCACTGAGAATATTTTATTCTTTAAATTTTTTAAAAGAAAAATAACCAGTGTTTACATGACTTGCAACGTTTCACTTCCTGGGTTTTATTAAACCATCGTTTATGCTTTCTGAGGAAAAGAATAATCAAATCAATAAAGATGCACAAGAAAATAATGCTTAGCTGAAAAATCACATTGAAGGAGAGTTGCAAATTACTACAATTTATTCAGAGTCCTCATTAACATTTAAGTAACTCACTCGTACTGTCTGTCTTAATAGAAAAACCTCAGGGAAGCCTTTTGGACAATGAATTAATCATTTTATTGTGAGGCCCAGGGTAGGATAAATACTCCTCCCAGTATATTTTGTTATTTTTCCATCATGTTCTAGATAGATGAAACGTGTGACATTTGTAACTGTGCCATACTCTGCAGTAAGGGTAAAAATAAGCAAAATCAACACGAAAACCTCCAAAACTAACCAAAAACTGAACCCACTAAAAAAATTCAAACATACACATATTATAACTGCAAGAATACCTTGCACATACTACATAAGTACTTAGAAGGAAATCTACTGTGTCCCTTTCAATCTTGTATTCTGTTTCTTATGTTGGTTACAAGTCAGAATTTTGCATATATTTCCAAGTTTTTTCTTACTTGGAAACACAACTTCACCTTACCTTCCATCTTTCTGATAAGGAGGAATCTATGAGCTTTTTTTCCTATGGTATTTTTTGGACTACGTTAAGACAGTTTTGTAGTTACATCCTTGTAGAACTCATCTCTCACTTGCCTTGATGTGAACAATATACTGTTTGATTTCACAAGATGTCAGACAACCTAATCTTTTTCAGAGAACTTAGGGTGCTGCAGGAATGATGTTATTATGGGTTTTGCTGAATGAGCTCTCCATCCATAGAGAAGCCTTCAGGTAACAGTAGTAAGACAAGCACAACTGCTTAGTTTGAGAGGTTTATCTTTACAGGTAGATTATGATAATGATCAGACCCACAAAAAAAACTGTGTTTTGCCTGGCTTCAGAGTGCTGTCCTGCTCAGAAACCTCAGCTGCACTGACTATGAAAAGCTAGCAAAGAAGAAAAGAGAAGATAGAGCAGAAGAATTGCATCTCTTTTCTCTGTAATGACATTAAGTCTACTCTGGGGATCATGGTGAAACTTGTCTGGCAGAGAATGCTTTGGTAGACAATGTATATGAAAGCAACAGACATTACAGGTGTAATTAAATTAACATAATTGTCTAGATTAATTTTACAGATAGGGAATTAAATTCCTTTAAATTGTCTACCCACTTGGAAGAGCTTCTAGAACTCTGAAGGTGTGCGTGTGTGTATCAATCCTATGTGGAAACACTGAAATAACTCCATTTGGACCGATACACTTGCTGAACACTTTAGCCACAAAGTAGTCCAGCAGAAACTCACATTTATAACTTCCTGCATGAGCTAATAAAAAGCAGCGGTCCACCATTTTATAAAATTTCACCCCCACCCTCACTCAGAAGGACACAATCTTACTGCTCCAAGTTTTTGATGTTTATCTTGCAATGATGGTGTAAAGACTAAAGCCTCAAGCTCCAAGCTGGAGGAACAACAGATGCTCTAGGGAGCATGTACATGACATATAATGATAACAATCTGTCTGAGGATGGAAAACTGGATTCTCCTGCTGTTACCTCTGTAACTGGATCATCAATAAAAAAACAGTTTATTACAGTGCCATCAGTGTGTGCCATTTGCTTACCTAGATTGGCATACATCACAAACAGATTGAAATACTGCTGCAAATGGCGCCCATGCTCAGATACTTCCCTTCTTAGCAGATTTAGTACCGCTCTCAGTAAGTGATCGCTTAAACTCAAGTTATCATAAGCCTAGAGGAAGAGAAATGTTTTAATATTAGTCACTGAATGGATCATATATTTATTTAGTTTATACTCTTTAATATGACAGAAAAGATAACTGATTTAAAGGTATGGGATTTTGACAAGTTCCGAGATACTAGCAGCTAGTTGGTCTTCTATATCTTACACAAAGTAAGACAGACATACAGGGAATAAGACTCCCATCACTCAATATCAGAATCTTTTAACTGGGCTTTTTCTTCAGTAACAGATAGACTGAAATACTCAAGAAATGCACAGGCAATTCCATTGTCAACTTCAAACAGACAATCAAATCACCTCTACAGGTGTATCTCAAATACCTCATGAAACAAAACTCTGCCAAAGGCCTGTGTAGCTTTAACTTAGTACAAATTCTTTTGCTGGATACACCAGTGAAAACATCCTGAGAAGGTAAGGGGAAACATATAAATAGGAAGTGTCTTACTGTAGACATTAAAGATCAAGATCACCAAGAAAAGGCTCAAAAAGATTCATCTAAATTTTAATAGAATCCAAACAAAAACAGTGTTATGAGAGGGATTACATTAAGTTATTGGCTTTTTTCTGTTTGTCAATTCCAGGCATATAAAACCAGACAATTCACTGTCTACTCCTCCTCAAAGTTACAATTTTTGACAATTTTACTGTTGCAGGATACAGGATGAAAATTTAGGGAACTAATGCAGGTTTTAAGTTAGTTTTTGTTTGCAGGGCTTATTTATTTGTTTGTTTTAAAATTCTAAATGAAAAGCAAGGGTTTGCTTAACCACAAATTACTTAGTAAAGAAGTCAATACTACTATTTTGCATATTTCACACTTGCAAATCATAGTTCTCACTGCTTAGTCTTCACAGAGATTTACAAATGAGGGGAAACTGAACCCCTCTGACAGCAACTCTCTCACAAACCGGCAGTTACATCATGTTATGTAGTGCAAAATGGCCTGTACAGATTTCCAGTCAACACTGATGCACCTATCTGCTCCAGAATTTATTTAGCATTAAATGTTTATAATGAAGAAGTAAGAGTAAGTTTAAGACGTTTTTTGTTAGAAAATTAAATACCTGACTGGAAGGTCCAGGAGACGCAAAAGGTGATGGACATGGTCCGTCTTGCAATGAAAAATGTGCAATAAATACAATAAGTTTTGCAAATGCACCCCTCACTTCTGCACTGGGGCATTCCAGAAGGTACTCGGAGAAGCGGTTTGAGACGTTAAAAAGGACGTTGTGTGCAAACCAAAAGCGTACATTCTTGCTGTGACGAAGGAGGATGCACAATGCATCATACCTGAAACAGAGAAGGGCACAGCTGAGATTATGACCAAATGCAGACATTAATGAATTTGGTAGGCATGGTCTTTTGCAGAATTTCCAGAAATTACAGGTTAAAGGTGTTTCCCAAACATTAATGCCTCCAGTGAGATACACTGTAGTTCCTATAGTGATACTCTGCTACGAGCAATCACAAATTAAATATCGACTCAATAGAAAACCTGACATTTAACTGTAGCACTTTACTTCTGCCACCTGCAAGAACTAAGACAGCATTATACGCCCTAACTCCCTAATACTCAAAGCAAGCCTATTTTGGCAGCCATCCCTCCCTCTATACTAGAACTGAGGGAGAGGGTGAGCAGCAGAGAAAACAAGGTGGATTTCATGAGCTGTTTTCTTTATGAGACAGGTAACTAAATATGTAACCTAACAGGAATTTACATTCTCATTTACAGATCTAAAAAACACACAAAGCAAAAAACCAACACCCAGAGTAAAATACCTGTTTCAAAAAGAGTCGTGTGACTTTGTCCTCCTTCCAACAGTAATATTTGAACTGTTTGATGCTTTAAAATAACATGAGTGACTCAGCCACTCTGAAAGTTGCTACTGGAGGTATGTATTTGCCATGTATTACACAACTACTTCCTAGCAGCTGGTAAACTACTGGTCACCATGAATATTAGATTTTCTCGCTAATTTGACCAGTAGTAGTAACCCACACTCTTCTCCCAAACACAGAGTAACTCAGCTTAAAGATTAAAGTGCTGTGGTGCAGTGAGTAGGATTTGTACTGTTTGTTGTATTATGGCTTTGAATTACAGGCCCTGTAGCAGTATACATAAAGCTCTCTGCTAACAGGGTCTCAAAGACTATATACATATTTCACAAACAATACAAATGTAAGCTGCAAAAATGGATTCAGACCAGCTTTGTTCAAAACTACTCAAACAATGAATAAACCATTCTGAATTTGTTGGAAAACATAACCTGTTAGTTCTGTGCTACCAACAGCTTCGACTCCTTTATTCTTTTTATAAGACAGACAAAAGGTAGATTTAAGCTTTATCTGAAAATGAACTTTGAAGCTGTTCAGCTCAGCAGTTTATTTTAAGGCTCAATTTCTTCCCAGTATTTCCTGTTCAGATTTCCCCCTCCTTTTCAAGTGTACTTTCAGTACATATTTTGAGGAGAAAAGAAGACAGACCACATACACCTTTTACTGTCACATGTATCTAAACGGGATCTTTTAACAGACATCAAACTTTCAAAA